>CAWUFW010000324.1:2400000-3600000 GCA_963921515.1 Calotriton arnoldi
TTGAAGAAGAGCTTACCGAGGTCCTGGGGTGGGCAGTTCCTCACGACCCACGTCACTCCCTATTAGGGATAACGGACGGGCTAGATGGGTCCCGAAACGACAAGACCTTCTTTAACACAGCCATGGTTGTAGCCAAGCGATACCAAAGGGGATGATGAACGGAACGTCAGAGCAAATCAAACACTCACCCCCAGTCAACTGATCTGGGTTTAATCCATCATCATTCTTTAGCTCACTCCACCACCCCAGTTCAGACATGGCCATATGCAAATCAGTCTGACCCTGTGCCTCATGGGAACAGTCCAGCCCGAACTGCCAAGCCATGTCTTCCCTGGACCGGAAACAAGCATCCTGGGACCGGTTTCGGGTTCAAAACCCTCATCAGCCAGGCTATCTTGAATCCAGTGGCAAAGTGAGCAAGGGACCCACGTCTGGGCATACCCTGCCAACTTAGGGCGAACAAAGCGATACCAAAGGGGATGATGGACGGAGCGCTTGAGCTAATCAAACACTCACCCCCAGTCAACTGATCTGGGTTTAATCCATCATCATTCTTTAGCTCACTCCACCACCCCAGTTCAGACATGGCCATATGCAAATCAGTCTGATCCTGTGCCTCATGGGAACAGTCCAGCCCGAACTGCCAAGCCATGTCTTCCCTGGACCGGAAACAAGCATCCTGGGACCGGTTTCGGGTTCAAAACCCTCATCAGCCAGGCTATCTTGAATCCAGTGGCAAAGTGAGCAAGGGACCCACGTCTGGGCATACCCTGCCAACTTAGGGCGAACAAAGCGATACCAAAGGGGATGATGAACGGAGCGTTAGAGCAAATCAAACACTCACCCCCAGTCAACTGATCTGGGTTTAATCCATCGTCATTCTTTAGCTCACTCCACCACCCCAGTTCAGACATGGCCATATGCAAATCAGTCTGACCCTGTGCCTCATGGGAACAGTCCAGCCCGAACTGCCAAGCCATGTCTTCCCTGGACCGGAAACAAGCATCCTGGGATCCGTTTCGGGTTCAAAACCCTCATCAGCCAGGCTATCTTGAATCCAGTGGCAAAGTGAGCAAGGGACCCACGTCTGGGCATACCCTGCCAACTTAGGGCGAACAAAGCGAACTAGAATGCTTGTTTCCAGTCCAGGGAGGACCTGGCTTTGCAGTTCGGGCTGGACTGTTCCCATGAGGCACAGGGTCAAGACTGATTTGCATATGGCTGGGTTCAAACTGGAATGGCATGGTGAGCAAAAAAACGATGGATTTAGGCCCAGATCTCTGTACTGGGGTGAATGTATGACATTGTTCTGCATTCTGTCTATCAACTGTTGTTTTTGCATTTGTCACCCAGAGTGGGACGGGTATGCCCAGACGTGGGTCCCGTGCTCTCCATGCCACTGGAATCAAGCTATCCTGGCTGAAGAGGGGTGAAACCCCGAAACCGGTCCTAGGATGCTTGTTTCCAGTCCAGGGAGGACCTGGCCTGGCAGTTCGGGCTGGACTGTTCCCATGAGGCACAGGGTCAAGACTGATTTGCATATGGCTGGGTTCAAACTGGAATGGCATGGTGAGCAAAAACGATGGATTTGGGCCCAGATCTCTGTACTGGGGTGAATGTATGACATTGTTCTGCATTCTGTCCATCAACTGTTGTTTTTGCATTTGTCACCCCGAGTGGGACGGGTATGCCCAGACGTGGGTCCCGTGCTCTCCATGCCACTGGAATCAAGCTATCCTGGCTGAAGAGGGGTGAAACCCCGAAACCGGTCCTAGGATGCTTGTTTCCAGTCCAGGGAGGACCTGGCTTGGCAGTTCGGGCTGGACTGTTCCCATGAGGCACAGGGTCAAGACTGATTTGCATATGGCTGGGTTCAAACTGGAATGGCATGGTGAGCAAAAAAACGATGGATTTAGGCCCAGATCTCTGTACTGGGGTGAATTTATGACATTTTTCTGCATTCTGTCCATCAACTGTTGTTTTTGCATTTGTCACCCAGAGTGGGACGGGTATGCCCAGACGTGGGTCCTGTGCTCTCCATGCCACTGGAATCAAGCTATCCTGGCTGAAGAGGGGTGAAACCCCGAAACCGGTCCTAGGATGCTTGTTTCCAGTCCAGGGAGGACCTGGCTTGGCAGTTCGGGCTGGACTGTTCCCATGAGGCACAGGGTCAAGACTGATTTGCATATGGCTGGGTTCAAACTGGAATGGCATGGTGAGCAAAAAAACGATGGATTTAGGCCCAGATCTCTGTACTGGGGTGAATGTATGACATTGTTCTGCATTCTGTCCATCAACTGTTGTTTTTGCATTTGTCACCCCGAGTGGGATGGGTATGCCCAGACGTGGGTCCCGTGCTCTCCATGCCACTGGAATCAAGCTATCCTGGCTGAAGAGGGTGAAACCCCGAAACCGGTCCTAGGATGCTTGTTTCCAGTCCAGGGAGGACCTGGCTTGGCAGTTCGGGCTGGACTGTTCCCATGAGGCACATGGTCAAGACTGATTTGCATATGGCTGGGTTCAAACTGGAATGGCATGGTGAGCAAAAAACGATGGATTTAGGCCCAGATCTCTGTACTGGGGTGAATGTATGACATTGTTCTGCATTCTGTCCATCAACTGTTGTTTTTGCATTTGTCACCCCGAGTGGGACGGGTATGCCCAGACGTGGGTCCCGTTCTCTCCATGCCACTGGAATCAAGCTATCCTGGCTGAAGAGGGGTGAAACCCCGAAACCAGTCCTAGGATGCTTCTTTCCAGTCCAGGGAGGACCTGGCTTAGCAGTTCGGGCTGGACTGTTCCCATGAGACACAGGGTCAAGACTAATTTGCATATGGCTGGGTTCAAACTGGAATGGCATGGTGAGCAAAAAAACGATGGATTTAGGCCCAGATCTCTGTACTGGGGTGAATGTATGACATTGTTCTGCATTCTGTCCATCAACTGTTGTTTTTGCATTTGTCACCCAGAGTGGGACGGGTATGCCCAGACGTGGGTCCCGTGCTCTCCATGCCACTGGAATCAAGCTATCCTGGCTGAAGAGGGGTGAAACTCCGAAACCGGTCCTAGGATGCTTGTTTCCAGTCCAGGGAGGACCTGGCTTGGCAGTTCGGGCTGGACTGTTCCCATGAGGCACAGGGTCAAGACTGATTTGCATATGGCTGGGTTCAAACTGGAATGGCATGGTGAGAAAAAAACCGATGGATTCAGGCCCAGATCTCTGTACTGGGGTGAATGTATGACATTGTTCTGCATTCTGTCCATCAACTGTTGTTTTTGCATTTGTCACCCCGAGTGGGACGGGTATGCCCAGACGTGGGTCCTGTGCTCTCCATGCCACTGGAATCAAGCTATCCAGGCTGAAGAGGGTGAAACCCCGAAACCGGTCCTAGGATGCTTGTTTCCAGTCCAGGGAGGACCTGGCTTGGCAGTTCGGGCTGGACTGTTCCCATGAGGCACAGGGTCAAGACTGATTTGCATATGGCTGGGTTCAAACTGGAATGGCATGGTGAGCAAAAAAACGATGGATTTAGGCCCAGATCTCTGTACTGGGGTGAATGTATGACATTGTTCTGCATTCTGTCCATCAACTGTTGTTTTTGCATTTGTCACCCCGAGTGGGATGGGTATGCCCAGACGTGGGTCCCGTGCTCTCCATGCCACTGGAATCAAGCTATCCTGGCTGAAGAGGGGTGAAACCCCGAAACCGGTCCTAGGATGCTTGTTTCCAGTCCAGGGAGGACCTGGCTTGGCAGTTCGGGCTGGACTGTTCCCATGAGGCACAGAGTCAAGACTGATTTGCATATGGCTGGGTTCAAACTGGAATGGCATGGTGAGCAAAAAAACGATGGATTTAGGCCCAGATCTCTGTACTGGGGTGAATGTATGACATTGTTCTGCATTCTGTCCATCAACTGTTGTTTTTGTGATGGTTGTAGCCAAGCGCGACTTAGCGGCGGCATGGATATGCCCTGATCCACCAAACCTGGGAAAGTGGCGTATGGGAGTGGATTGGTGCGCGACACAAGAAAAGGTTCTATACATGGCACGTGGATGCCCTAAGAAATATCGGAGGGTGTGGGGTAAATGGCTGGGCGATGTGGAGGACATTGAATGATTTGCTATATCTTTTTGCTGACATACATTCCCGGGGGGATGGCATTGAGGGTTGATTGATTTTGATTATGTAAATGATCATTTGCCATCCGTGATTTTGCTGATTTGTTTGTACTTTTTAAATTCAATAAAACTTGAGTATAAAAAAAAAAAAGTCCTGAGGCCAGTAAATTCAGAGCAAACTTAGCCCTCCAAACTCCAGAGTTCTGGAGAAAAGATCCTCAAATCCCAATTCTTTGACTGTTTAAAGGCAACAAAGTTTTCGAAGGCACCTTATAGTCCAGTTTCAGTGTATACCTGTAGAATGTTCACTAAAGCCTCGGAGCGCAATAGACTGACAGCTATTAGGTAAGCCAGACTGGGTCATATACAGCCACGCGGGGCTGTTAAGGGTGAGCAAGACAATCCAGGCAATCACACTTTTCCACTCCCTCCTGCTCTGCCAATCACCGAAAACCCCACTCCTCGATGAGTGTAGGGTGGGGTGGGTTAGGTTGGTGGGGTGGTATCCGCAGTTCATAGCCACCTACTCTAACCCTGTTTCGGCCAGTCCTGCTCACAAGGGCCGAAACGTGACAGGCACAACCCAGTAAGGTCCTTCCTACATTCTGTGTACCATGTCTCCGTGTGCTGTGACGTGCCACGCTGTACCAGCTACCTTTTGCAGCCCCACCCACAGGGCTCTAGGCTCCATAGGAAAGCATGCTGAAGTTTAGATCATCTGTTCAATAGCATTCAAACAACAATCGGGAGATTTGTTGTACGATCTGTTGGATGAAAGCAACTCTCCTGCTTTTGCCTTGCTGAGACTTCTTGCGTCCTGTCGTGTCGCACGTTGCACCCATTGTGTTGCGTTGATCAACAGATTGGGACAAGCACGAGAGGAGGTCCAAGGGCACCATCCAGTCTTTCCAAATGGGAGCTGGGCCAACGTGACTATTTTGAATTTGTCCTTCCGCAGGAAGACATTCAGATTTCAAAGGTCTAAAATGGGTCGAAGGACTCAATCCTTCTTCGGCTCAATGAAATAGAAAGAGTAGCAACCCAGTCGTATTTCTGAGGAGGAACACACTCAATAGCTCCTTTAAAAGGAAAACTTGCACCACTTGCAACAGAATGGACAGGTGTTACTCTGAAATTCCTTTTGGTGTGAGGGGTAGAGGGGAGATCTGACATAGAAGAAAGAAAGGGTAGGGCATAGCCTTGGTGAACAAATTGAAGGCTCCATATGTCGGACATGATGGATCGCCACCCTGGAAGAAAGGGATGGATCTTGCCTCCCACAGGTTGGTTATGTGCCACTAATGGCAACATAAAGCAGCTTGGTGGCTGCTGTCGCAGAGAAAGGGGACAGAAAAGACTGGTGCCCTTGTTGGCCTGCCAGATCCACGTCCCCACTCTCCAAAGGACTGGGATGATTGTGCAGTGGCTTGGGAGACAGACATTGCCTATATGCCAGCTACATAGAGTAGCCTCAGATTTTATTAAACGCATGAGGAAACTGTTTGCAAGGGTGAAAAGATCCAAGGAGCGTGCTTTGGATCTACTTTCTTTGAAACGTTCCAAGGCAGAATCAGCTTTCTCGATGAACAGGCAGGAACCACTATAACACAAGAATCGCATAATTGGCTGCATCATCCTATATTGCTGGAGCCAGTGAGGCCCTAAGGTCTTTTGGATCCACCGGCAAGATCTCGCTGGCCATGTCCCAGAGGACATGCGTATATCGGCTCAATAAGCAGACTGCGTTGATTGATCTCAATACTAGGCTAGCCAAGGAAAACATTCATTTCCAAAATGCCTCATTTCTCTTACACGGTCTATCCAGAGAGCCATGGGGAATTAAATGGGGTTCACCTTAATGCTTGAAGCCTGAACAAACAGACTCTCTGGAGTACGATGCTTAGTTAGAAAGTCAGGATTGCCAGGTGCCAGTCTGATGTCTGGCCGCATTGGGTGGGCAAGAAAAGGGTTTTGACCAGGTGCCCATTAAGATATCAAGGAGGGCCTTGTTGAATGAGAGCAAGAGATGAGATGTGGCTGACCCAGCTTGTAAGATATTGGTAGGGTCATTAGTTTAAGTCTCAACAGAGGGTAGTTTTAGGTCCAGGACCTCAGCTGCAGGTCAGACTAATAAAGCAAATTATGTATTCTCTCCCATGGCGGTCCAATGGCAAATTCAACCCATTATCAGGTTAAGTATCAAGCCCGTTGGACTCTTGAAAGTCCATGTAAAGCTTTTCATCATCATAATGATGATCGGGTAGATCATCAGAATCAAAGCCAAAAAGAGTGTGGAGCCACTGACGGCACGTCCGCCTGGTAGAGGCATCGGATCAGAGTAAATATGTATCGTGACTGGTTGCACTTTAATAATTTCATAGGAGGACATTGGTCGAGATCAGGATCAAGCTAGTTTGGGGTCAGACATAGGATTCAGCACCAGATCCTCTTCCGGTGCTGGTGATGTCAGTACCAGTATAGACAAGGGAAGGACAAGGGTGGGTCATGAACCTCAGTGGAAGTTTGTGCAGAAGACGATTGGATCAGGCGGTGCGGAGGAGGGATCCACTGATGTAACCAGAGTGGCGGCGCCTGCAGAACATTGGGGCATGAAGGCGTGCCGGAGGGAGGCCAAACACATATATTCTAGCATGGCTTCTTTAAAGACATCAAAATGCTACAGCATCGCCGATGGCCTGGGATATTCGGGGTCCACTGAGATCAATTGCAGTTGGCTCTACAACTGGAGATCTAGAGGGAGACCATCTAACCTAGTTAGTGGCTAGAGAGAGGCAGTATGGGGTCCAATCCCGCTTCGCATACTGGTGCTTGCATTTGGACTTCGATTTTTGCTTACTGGAAGACTTTGACCGTGAAACTGACCCCTTGCGGAAAAGACACCAGGAGCAGGTCTACGCTATTCACTAGGAGTGAGAGCGGGATCTACGTGTGCCCCGTGAGTTTTCTGGTGTTCGGCAATGTACAGCATTTGGGTGCATATATGCATGAGTCTAAACACCAGAGACATACCTCGTGCTTGTCAGTTATTGGTTTTCAACAGACACAGCACAGTTTGAAACCTCTAGTCTTGGAAGGCGGCAGTATCCATCAGGAAGAAAAGAGTATAACGGTTATGCAATCCCATTCGAATTCTGTTCAAGTAAGAAAATTGTGCTCCTCATCAAAAATGGCTGCCATATCACTCACTAGGATTTGAGAGGAGCGCAGTAGTCTAGATTTTTCACCAAGAGTCCACATCAACAACATGGCTGCCTGCCAGAAGAACAGTAAGGTTAGTAATAAGGGAAGACCTGGGTGCTCCCTTCTAATTGAGAGTCCCTCCAACTGATCCCACCAAGGGATAATCCTCCGAGGCCATTTCTACAAACTGGCCTGAGCACGTTCTCGCTGTATGTCACACTATTATGGTGCCTGCATCCCGCAAGATGTTTGGGAAGGAAAAATGGATGGGTGTGACTCCAGGCAAGATATATCAGGGGAGAATATCCACCCCAACGTCGCTACCCAAGTAACTTCGGAGCTCTACAGAACAACTCATCTGGTGGATGAGCACACATCCCACATAGACCGTTGTGCTGATGAGGGTCACAAGGTTGGCCCTGAGAGTTCTGGTGAGAAGGGGCGATGAGGTTACTGGTTAGTTCACCCACAAGGCGGGGCCCAGCGTTGAACTCTGTCCTAGTGCTGCCATTCAAGAGAACCATGCAGTGCTCTATAGCACAGCCATTAATTCATGCATGTATACTATTTACGTGAATCATCTGCATTTACTTAGAAAAAGAACAATGGTAAGAAGGTTGGTGCGGTGTCCAAGGCAGAGTGTGTTTGATGATGAGATTCTGGCAATGTGTACCATATTCTTCATAGCGCAAGTATCTAAATAAATTCGAGATTTGCATCTACGAAGAGCTTTCTAAGTATAGTCAAGAATAGCACAGCATATATACATATTTCGAAAATATTTTAGATAGATGAGTCTCCTGGTGGTAATTAAAACCCTGTGATAGGAAGAGGGGATATAGCATACAAGATCTAATATCACTATAGAATTTGCAAAACAGTAAAAAATGTATGGTCCTCTGTCTTGCCTGTCTATCACATAGGCACTTTGGCAGGTTCGGGAGCCATCAGTGGGTTTTGCGGACGACCTCCAGGTGATGAATCAACTATAGACGTGGTCTAGTTAACAGGAATCTATCATAGATATTTTTCACACTAGTCAAGTGACCTTGAATCCCCTGTTGGATTAGGCCGATACAGTATCTGTTTACTGGAAGGTTCTTTTTTTCTGGTATTCTCTAATGGCCTCCTTTTTCCCACCAAGATCAATGTCATTTATCTTTTGCTGAATTGCAGAATACTATGAGGTTCTGATAAGTTAAAGTTTACTCCCAATAACAGCGCTTTTATGTACTGATCCAGAACAAAGCAAACCCTGATTATTTCACAAGTGAACCTGGTGCTTTGTATTGACCAAATGCTATACCATTTTGCTAATGTGTTAAGATCAATGGTGTCCTCTATGTACTCTATGCCCAATTCGATGTGTACAATAAATGCAGGGGTCGATTTTGGCACGTCCAAAAGCCTACATAAGAAAATATTTTCTACCAGCTGTAAGAGTTTACGCTTTTCCCTACCCCATACTGGGCTCCCAATTCACTAAGACAGAAGTGCACATACACTTAGAGCGCATGTAGATTGATATGCTGGGGAACCTATATCATAACGCCAAGTTCTGTGACTTAAGACACAAAGTATCGCACCCCAGAGATGGCAGCCCTTGAAGTATTTCTCGATTATAAAATTTGCATCGCCATTTAGGTTACATTCCCTGAATTCCCAGCAGAGCCAGTGGCCCTACCTTGCTAACACACGATATGGAGTCCCACTCTGCTGCATGTGATCTCTTGCTTATATGTGCTCTCATGGAGCTCAGTGCCCGCAACCTCAAGAGGGCAGCTTAAATAGCAGTATTAAAAAAGGCATGGAGTTAATTGACGATCAGTGGCGATACTGCTGCTCAGCTACTAAAAATGTTTCCCTACACGAGAGGCACAGACTACTTCACTTCAAATGTGTAAAACTATATATGTAAACAATTTTATTACACACCTACACAATTAAACAGAAATGGCTCATCAGAAGACACGTTCTGCCAGCACTGCTGGAATGAGGGTGCATGTTTCCTACATCAGGCATGGGAGTGCCCTGATGTGCAGCTACATTGGCGAGGCATATTTCTCAAATCAAGCAAGATGAAACAAATAGGTGAAGCCTGGCCCCACAATGGCGCTCCGAAATCTACATGTAAATTCACAGCCTTGGCGCTGCTCCTAGTAAAAAGAGCCATGCACCTGAAGTGGCAGATTGGGTTAAAGACCTAATTTATTGTAATACTACATCCAACAACTTTGCCTTATTCCTACTACCTGACTCGAGACCCAAAGACATATGGACACCATTACAAATGTACCTGGCAGAACACACCTCTGAGCAAGAACCTGTGCAATGAGACATTCCCTATACGTTACTTTGCCTCCTTTGAAACAGACAATGGGCATTGGACTGGATTATGGAGCACTCTCACTGACCCTTGCACGCCTCATTTCATATGTGTACTAATTTGCACCTCTGGCGTTTCAATGCCTAAGTTCCCAACCAGCAAAAATGTTCGGACACTAACCGCTGCTGGCTCCCTGTGTTTGACAACCTGTTGTTGTATTGCTATACTGGCTGATACTCTCTTGTACTGATGAACAAGTTACTTACCTTCGGCAACGATATATCTGTAAGAAACATAGGTTAGTTATAGATTCCTTACCTTAGAATTACCCCCAGGCATCAGACTGGATCCGGAAAGTGTTTGTCAGCAGTACCTCTGCGCGTCGGAAGGTGGCGTCGGTCAGCTCCGCGTCCGTCGTTGGCGTCGTGGTCGCCAGGATGACGTCGCAGTAGCTACTTAGATGCCGCCCTCGCGCGCTGACATCAGTTCTGTACCAGAAACGCAGAGCCATGCAAGACACTGACCACTGGTGCACAAAATTAGGGCCCTGAAGGGATGTCCTTAACCCTAGAAATCAGTTCGCAGAACGGGGAGGATGGGTGGGGCGGTAAGGAATCTATAACTAACCTATGTTTCTTACAGATATATCGTTACCAAAGGTAAGTAACTTGTTCATCTGAAAGAAACAGTTAGTTATAGATTCCTTACCTTAGAATAGATACCCCAGCAATACCAACCCCGGAGGTTGGTCTGCGAACCAAGATCACACCAGAAAGTCCTGGAGAACAGAACGGCCAAAGAAGCCGACTCTCCCGACTTGGCTGTCCAGGCAGTAGTGTTTCATAAACGTGTGCAGCGATGCCCACGTAGCTGCCTGACCGATGTCATGCAGAGGAACTCCTCGTCCCAAAGCACTAGTGGCTGCCGTCGCCCTGGTGGAATGGGTGCACAGCCCCAGTGGAGGCTCCTTTTTAGCTAGAGAATAGCAGGCCTTAATACATAAAACGACCCATCTAGAAATGGTCCGCTTGTGTACGGCCCGACCTTTCTTGGCACCCACGTAGCCAACAAAGAGTTGGTCATCCACCCGGAACTGTTTTGTGCGATCCAGATAGAAAGAAAGCGCACGTTTTGGGTCCAGACAGTGGATCCTCTCTTCCTCTTTAGAAGGATGCGGAGGCGGAAAGAAGGTGGGCAAAGTGATGGTTTGCCCGATGTGAAAGGAGGTGACCACCTTGGGAAGAAAGGATGGACGAGTCCTAAGGACAACCTTGTCCGGATGTACAGCCAGAAAAGGAGGTTTGGATGAAAGAGCCTGGAGCTCACTCACTCTTCTGGCAGATGTGATGGCCACCAGGAATGCAGTCTTAAGAGTTAAAAGTCTTAAAGGACAGTTGTGAAGCGGCTCAAAGGGAGCGCACATCAAATAGGTCAAGACCAGATTCAAGTCCCACTGAGGCATAACGAAGGGGATAGGAGGAAAAAGATGAGTTATGCCTTTTAGGAAACGATTAACAACCGGGGACTTGAAGAGAGAAGGCTGATCAGGAAGCCGAAGAAAGGCAGAAATGGCCGAAAGATAGCCCTCGATAGTGCCCAGAGCAGAGCCCTGCCGGGCCAAAGAAAGGAACAACAAGAGAACCTCAGAAAGGGGGGCAGAAAGGGGATCCACAGCCTTTGCTGTGCACCATGCCACAAATTTGTTCCACCGGCAGGCGTATACCATCTTAGTGAAGGGATGCCTGGCTGCCAAGATTACATCACAAACTTCGGGAGGCAAGTCGAATGACGTCAACTGCCGCCGCTCAATCTCCACGCAAGGAGGTGGAGGCTGGACAGGTTCGGGTGGAGGACCGTTCCCTGCTGCTGCGACAGAAGATCCTCCCGAAGAGGCAGTCGAATCGGAGGATCGATGGCCATGTTGAGCAGCTCGGGATACCAGACTCTTCGTACCCAATCCGGAGTCACCAGGATGACTTGGGTCCGGTCACGCTTGATCTTCTTCAGCACTCTGGGCAGAAGTGGTATGGGCGGAAAAGCGTACAACAGACCGCAACTCCACTCACGACGAAAAGCGTCGCCTAGCGAGTGCCGCCTTGGAAATTCCAACGCGCAGAATTGCTGACATTGCGCGTTCTCTTCGGTGGCGAATAGATCTAACCAAGGCTCTCCCCACTGTTGAAAGAGACCTTGCACCACCTCCGAGTGAAGACGCCATTCGTGATCCATCATGCACCTGCGGCTGAGTTCGTCCGCCCTGGCGTTCAGGGAACCTGCCAGGTGTTGAACCACCAGGGATATGCCCTGATGTTCCAGCCATGTCCAGAGGCGGAGAGCCTCTTGACATAGGGTCCACGACCCCACCCCGCCTTGTTTGTTGCAGTAGCACATGTCGGTGGTGTTGTCCGTGAACACCTGCACTGCTCTTCCCCGGACAGAGGGAAGGAATGCTTTCAGTGCAAACCGGATCGCCCGCAGCTCCAGAAGGTTGATGTGGAGCCCGGACTCCGCCGGAGACCAGAGGCCTCTGATCTCCGCCTCTCCCATGTGGCTGCCCCATCCCAGCAGTGATGCATCGGTCACCACTATGAACTCTGGTTGAGGAAGGGAGAGGGATCTGCCGTTGACTTTTGTTGACGTCTTTTTGAGTCCTACCGACTCCTGGTGCACGTAGTGATGCCCGGCTTCAAGGCCTGCGGTTCCTGTTCCCGAATGATGTCGGTGACGGATCCGCACCGCATGTGCCTCTTTTGCCTGGAGCGCGACCACCACCCCAAGTCGTGCTCCGACTGCCGGACCATGGCTCCGAAGTCTTTGCGGGAGCGGTCCCGAAAGCTTCTTGAGCGCCGGCAGTCAGCTCCGCGCCGCTCGAGGTCCTGGTCGCGAGGGAGGTCGAGGGACCAGTCGCGGAGCCATCACCACTCATCATCCAAGTCTTCGCACTCGGGGTCAGGTAAGTCAAAGCACAAGAAGAAGTCGAAGAAGCATCGTCGCTCTTCGACTTCTCCCCGTCGGTCGGCTGACGCGACGAGGAATGCGGGCGGTGCCACTCCCGCGGCTCCGCGTGCGGAGCCTGAAGGGCCAACTCTGAGTTTCTCTCCCTTTCTGGGACCCGGAGCGACCACTGCCCAGCTTCGTCAGTTTTACGAAGCCATGCATGCCATCTTTGGGCAGCCCGAAACCGCTGGCGCGCCTTCGGGCCCCGCGGACTCAGTTGGGGGCCCTAGGCCTTCCCTGCCGGCGGCTCCGGCCCCGGCGCCGCAGGGCCCACATGGATCCAAGCCTGGATCCGGATCGGCGACGGTCGACCTTGTGACACCTCCACCGGCGCCGACCCCACCGGCACCGCGTCCGCTGCCAACGCCACCTGCCCCCCCAGTCGGCGTCGACCCCGGCTTCCAACCCGACGTGGACACGGAGCTGGACCGGCGTCGGCCGACGCCGGATCTGGTGCCGATGGGTACTTTTTGCCCCTGTGTTCCACCCTGGCCATTTTCAGCCAACCTGGCAGCCAGAGGAGGGTGAGGAAGACTGGGAGGGGTCTGGGGACCCTTTGTCAGACCAGTTGGAGTACGATCTGGACTGGAGAGAGGACCTGGGGGATGCCAGTGGTCTGGATACCTCCCCAGACCTTTGCATGTTGTCTCCTCCTACCATGGCTACGGAGGAGGGAGCGTCATACGCAGTGGTGTTGCGTAGGGCGGCCGAGGCTCTCAACCTCGAGCTTCCTACGGTGGCAGTCAGGACTAACCTCCTGACAGAGGTGCTTCAACCGGCAGCGAACTCTTCGGAGCCCCTGCTGCCGTTCAATGAAGCCCTGACCGACATCTTTTTGGGCACTTGGTCCAGGCCCAACATGGGGGCTCCCGTGGATAGGATGGTTGCCTGACGCCACCGCCCGGCCCCGGGCGACCCCACTTTCCTCTCCCAACACCCCACCCAGGAGTGCTTGGTGGTCCAAGCTTCTACTTCCAAGAGCGCATTCCCTAATGCACCACCAGATAGGGAATCCAAGAAGCTGGATCAGCTTGGGAAGAAGGTTTTCTATTCCGCCAGCTTGAGACTGCGGTCGGTAAACACCGCATGTCAATTGGGCCGTTATTCCCACTCTGTGTGGGACTCAGTTGCGCAAGTGCTGCCTCAGTGTCCGGAGGAGGCCCGGACCGTTAACTCCCAGGCCGTCGCCGCAGGAAGAGATGCAGCGAAGTTTACCATCCGTTGCGGGCTGGATACCGCTGACTCTCTAGGCAGGACGATTTCCACGTCGGTAGCCCTTCGTCGGTAGCCCTTCGTCGCTACGCCTGGATGAGATCGACTGGCTTTTCTGGGGATGTCCAGAGCGCTCTTCTGGACATGCCCTTTGATGGCCGTCGCCTTTTTGGCGACAAAGCAGACCACGCCCTAGAGCGTTTCAAGGACTCACGGGCTACGGCCAAGTCCTTGGGCCGCTCCACGCGCCCTGCGCAGTCTGCTTTTCGCCCCTTTCGTGGCTACGGAAGGAGTGCCCCACTACGTCCCGCCCAGAGCCACAGGCCGGCGCAAGCTGCACAACCTTCGCGCGGCCGGGGTCGTGGGACCCACAGCCGTGGTCCTGGGGATGAGCGAGCGGACCAGTCCACACACACACACACCCCCCCCCATCCCCCTCTGCTTCCGTCTCCAAACCTTCCTAGTCTGACCTTTCAGGCCCATCAATCGCCAGTGGGCGGCAGGATCCGCCATCACCTCCCCCACTGGCGCACCATCACGTCGGACAGGTGGGTATTGCAGATAGTCCGAAGGGGCTACTCCCTCCCTTTCGAGGGTACCCCTTCAGCCATGCCACCTCAGTACCATCGCATGTCGTAGGATCACCTGGGTCTTCAGGCCATTACGGCTCTCTTGGCCAAGGGAGCCATCGAGCGCGTTCCTGCCCCAGAAGTAGATCGTGGCTGCTATTCCCACTACTTTCTGGTACCCAAGATGGACAAGGGCCTGCGTCCTATCTTGGACCTAAGGAGCGTCAATCGCTTCCTCCGGAAGGAGAAGTTCAAAATGTTGACGTTAGCTCAGGTCTTGTCTGCCCTCGACCCTGGAGACTGGATGGTAGCGTTGGACTTGCAGGATGCCTATTTTCACATCCCCGTCCTGCCGGCCCACCAGCGCTACTTGCGGTTCATGGTAGGCCACAAGCATTTTCAGTTTACCGTGCTCCCCTTCGGCCTTACCAGCGCCCCTCGGGTGTTCACAAAAGTGATAGCGGTGGTCGCAGCTCATCTGCGCAGATCAGGGGTCCCAGTCTTCCCCTATCTCGACCACTGGTTGTTGAAGGCGAGCTCGCCCCAGGCAGTCGTCTCCCACCTCCAGACTACGGCCGACCTCCTGCATTCGCTGGGGTTCTCCAACAACGTGCCGAAGTCACACCTGATTCCCTCTCAGAAGCTCCTCTTCATCGGAGCGGTTCTGGACACGATGCGGTTTCGGGTCTATCCTCCCGAGCAGCGAGTCCGGGATATTCGGGCTATGATTCCGATCTTTCAGCCCTTATCCCGGGTTTCGGTCAGGATGACCCACCGACTCCTGGGCCGGATGGCCTCCTGCATCCTGATGGTGGATCATGCCAGGTGGCATATGCGGGCTCTGCAGTGGGACCTGAAGTTCCAGTGGGCGCAACATCAGAGGAATCTGTCCGATTGCGTCCAGATCTCAGAGGGCAATGCACACCAATTGCAGTGGTGGCTCACGAACCAGCATTGGGTCAACGGCAGATCCCTCTCCCTTCCTCAACCAGAGTTCACAGTGGTGACCGATGCATCACTGTTGGGATGGGGCGGCCACATGGGAGAGGCGGAGATCAGAGGCCTCTGGTCTTCGGCTGAGTCCGGGCTCCACATCAACCTTCTGGGGCTGCGGGCGATCTGGCTTGCACTGAAAGCATTCCTTCCCTCTGTCTGGGGAAGAGTAGTGCAGGTGTTCATGGACAACACCACCGCCATGTGCTACTGCAACAAACAAGGCGGGGTGGGGTCGTGGACCCTATGTCAAGAGGCTCTCTGCCTCTGGACATGGCTGGAACATCAGGGCATATCCCTGCTGGTTCAACACCTGGCAGGTTCCCTGAACACCAGGGCGGACGAACACAGCCGCAGGTGCATGATGGATCACGAAAGGAGTCTTCACTCCGAGGTGGTGCAAGGTCTCTTTCAACAGTGGGGAGAGCCTTGGTTAGATCTATTCGCCACCGAAGAGAACGCGCAATGTCAGCAATTCTGCGCGTTGGAATTCCCAAGACGGCACTCGCTAGGAGACGTTTTTCGTCGCGAGTGGAGTTGCGGTCTGTTGTACGCCTTTCCGCCTATACCACTTCTGCCCAGAGAGCTGAAGAAGATCAAGCGCGATCAGGACCAAGTCATCCTGGTGGATCCAGATTGGGCACGAAGAGTCTGGTATCCCGAGCTGCTCAACATGGCCATCGACCCTCCGATTCGACTGCCTCTTCGGGAGGATCTTCTGTCGCAGCAGCAGGGGACGTTCCTCCACCCGAACCTGTCCAGCCTCCACCTCCTTGCGTGGAGATTGAGCGGCGGCAGTTGACGTCATTCGACTTGCCTCCCGAAGTTTGTGATGTAATCTTGGCAGCCAGGCGTCCCTCCACTAAGACGGTATATGCCTGCCGGTGGAACAAATTTGTGGCATGGTGCACAGCAAAGGCTGTGGATCCCCTTTCTGCCCCCCCTTTCTGAGGTTCTCTTGTTCCTCCTTTCTTTGGCCCATCAGGGCTCTGCTCTGGGCACTATCAAGGGCTATCTTTTGGGCATGTCTGCCTTTCTTCGGCTTCCTGATCAGCCTTCTCTCTTCAAGTCCCCGGTTGTTAATCGTTTCCTAAAAGGCATAACTCATCTTTTTCCTCCTATCAACTTCGTTATGCCTCAGTGGGACTTGAATCTGGTCTTGACCTATTTGATGTGCGCACCCTTTGAGCCGCTTCACAACTGTCCTTTAAGACTTTTAACTCTTAAGACTGCATTCCTGGTGGCCATCACATCTGCCAGAAGAGTGAGTGAGCTCCAGGCTCTTTCATCCAAACCTCCTTTTCTGGCTGTACATCCAGACAAGGTTGTCCTTAGGACTCGGCCATCCTCTCTTCCCAAGGTGATCACCTCCTTTCACATCGGGCAAACCATCACTTTGCCCACCTTCTTTCCGCCTCCGCATCCTTCCAAAGAGGAAGAGAGGCTCCACCGTCTGGACCCAAAACGTGTGCTTACTTTCTATCTGGATCGCACAAAACAGTTCCGGGTGGATGACCAACTCTTTGTTGGCTACTTGGTGCCAAGAAACGTCGGGCCGTACACAAGCGGACCATTTCTAGATGGGTCGTTTTATGTATTAAGGCCTGCTATTCTCTAGCTAAAAAGGAGCCTCCAGTGGGGCTACGTGCCCATTCCACCAGGGCGACGGCAGCCACTACTGCTTTGGGACAAGGAGTTCCTCTGCATGACATCTGTCAGGCAGTTACGTGGGCATCGCTGCACACGTTTACGAAACACTACTGTCTGGACAGCCAAGTCCGGAGAGGCGGCTTCTTTGGCCGTTCTGTTCTCCAGGACTTTCTGGTGTGATCTTGGTTCGCAGACCCACCTCCGGGGTTGGTATTGCTGGGGTATCTATTCTAACTTAAGGAATCTATAACTAACTGTTTCTTTCAGATGAACAAGTTACTTGCCTTCGGTAACAATATATCTGTAAGAAACATAGGTTAGTTATAGATTCCTCACCGCCCCACCCATCCTCCCCGTTCTGCGAACTGATTTCTAGGGTTAAGTACATCCCTTCAGGGCCCTAGTTTTGTGCACCAGTGGTCAGCGTCTTGCATGGCTCTGCGTTTCTGGCGCAGAAAGTCGTGTACAGAACTGACGTCAGCGCGCGAGGGCGGCGTCTAAGTAGCTACCGCGACGTCATCCCGGCAACCACGATGCCAACGACGCACTTGGAGCCGACCGACGCCACCTTCCGACGCGCAGAGGTACTGCTGACGGCAAAAAAATTCCGGATCCAGTCTGCCGCCTGGGGGTAATTCTAAGGTAAGGAATCTATAACTAGCCTATGTTTCTTACAGATATATTGTTACCGAAGGTAAGTAACTTGTTCGTCAAAAAGTGACTGGAGGTACCGCTCTCTCCGGATCTGCGCTGGCTGGCGCAGAAAAAGAAAGAACTGACGTCAGCGCGCGAGGGCGGCGTCTAAGTAGCTACCGCGACGTCATCCCGGCGACCACGACGCCAACGACGGACGCAGAGCCGACCGACGCCACCTTCCGACGCGCAGAGGTACTGCTGACGAAAAAACTTTCCGGATCCAGTCTGACGCCTGGGGGTAATTCTAAGGTAAGGAATCTATAACTAACTGTTTCTTTCAGATAAAACCTTAAATAAAATTGGGAGAGCTTACCTAAATTAAAGCCTAATCTGAGAGCAGACACACATGCTCAGAAGTTCCGGGTACCACAATCACTGGGTCCACTAGGTTGACTTGGGCCGTCATGTCTGACTTCCTCACAACTCTGCGCTGGAGTAGCAGGAAGGCATACAGGAGTCCTGTGTTTTACCCCAACAAAATGCATCTCCCAGGGAGAACTTTATTAAAAACATCCACACGTAAAAGTTTGGACATTAAGTGTTCTCTATATGGTGGCGAAAAGAATCACACAAGATGATGGACGGAATGCTGCACATTGGCAAACATTCACCCCCAGTCACAGATCTGGGTTTAATCCATCGTTATTTTGCTTCACCACACCACCCCAGTTCAGACATAGCCATATGCAAATCAGTCTTGACCCTGTGCCTCATGGGAACAGTCCAGACCGAACTGCCAAGCCATGTCTTCCTGGACCGGAATCAAGCATCCTAGGACCGGTTTCAGGCTATCAGCCTTCATCAGCCAGGATAGCTTGACTCCAGTGGCGTAGTGAGCACGGGACCCACGTCTGGGCATACCCTTCCCACTTAGGGCGAAATGCAAAACACACAAGATGATGGACGGAATGCTGCACATTGGCAAATATTCACCCGCAGTCACAGATCTGGGTTTAATCCATCGTTATTTTGCTTCACCACACCACCCCAGTTCAGACATAGCCATATGCAAATCAGTCTTGACCCTGTGCCTCATGGGAACAGTCCAGACCGAACTGCCAAGCCATGTCTTCCCTGGACCGGAATCAAGCATCCTAGGACCGGTTTCAGGCTATCAGCCTTCATCAGCCAGGATAGCTTGACTCCAGTGGCGTAGTGAGCTCGGGACCCACGTCTGGGCATACCCTTCCCACTTAGGGCGAAATGCAAAACACACAAGATGATGGACGGAATGCTGCACATTGGCAAACATTCACCCCCAGTCACAGATCTGGGTTTAATCCATCGTTATTTTGCTTCACCACACCACCCCAGTTCAGACATAGCCATATGCAAATCAGTCTTGACCCTGTGCCTCATGGGAACAGTCCAGACCGAACTGCCAAGCCATGTCTTCCCTGGACCGGAATCAAGCATCCTAGGACCGGTTTCAGGCTATCAGCCTTCATCAGCCAGGATAGCTTGACTCCAGTGGCGTAGTGAGCACGGGACCCACGTCTGGGCATACCTGGCGCACTTAGGGCGAGAAAGCAAAAGACACACAATTGAGTGTTTGATTTGCTCAAGCGCTCCGTCCATCATCCCCTTTTGTATCGCTTTGTTCGCCCTAAGTTGGCAGGGTATGCCCAGACGTGGGTCCCTTGCTCATTTTGCCACTGGATTCAAGCTAGCCTGGCTGATGACGGCTGAATAGCCAGAAACCGGTCCCAGGATGCTTGTTTCCGGTCCAGGGAAGACATGGCTTGGCAGTTCGGGCTGGACTGTTCCCATGAGGCACAGGGTCAGACTGATTTGCATATGGCCATGTCTGAACTGGGGTGGTGGAGTGAGCTAAAGAATGATGATGGATTAAACCCAGATCAGTTGACTGGGGGTGAGTGTTTGATTTGCTCAAGCGCTCCGTCCATCATCCCCTTTTGTATCGCTTTGTTCGCCCTAAGTTGGCAGGGTATGCCCAGACGTGGGTCCCTTGCTCACTTTGCCACTGGATTCAAGCTAGCCTGGCTGATGACGGCTGAATAGCCAGAAACCGGTCCCAGGATGCTTGTTTCCGGTCCAGGGAAGACATGGCTTGGCAGTTCGGGCTGGATTGTTCCCATGAGGCACAGGGTCAGACTGATTTGCATATGGCCATGTCTGAACTGGGGTGGTGGAGTGAGCTAAAGAATGATGATGGATTAAACCCAGATCAGTTGACTGGGGGTGAGTGTTTGATTTGCTCTAACGCTCCGTCCATCATCCCCTTTGGTGGCGAAAAGAATCAGCCAGGGTTCTCCCCACTGCTGGAAAAGACCCTCACGGTAAAGCTGCCATTTGTGATCAACCAGGTACTGCTGGCTGAGCTTGTCCACGTTCAGTTATCACACCAGGTGGTTCACTATCAGGGAACTGCTCTGAGATTCCAACCACCTCCACAGGTGTGTAAGCGCCTCCTGGCACAGGACCCAGGAGTCCTCTCCAACCCGCTTGGTGCAGTATCAGATGGCAGCAGTGTTGTCCCTGAGAACTTGTACCAACCTCCCCTTGATAAATAGTAGGAAGGTCTTTAATGCCAAGAGAATGGCCCACACCTTCATCAGATTGAAATAGAGGCGGTTTTCCGGCAGAGGTAAGAGTCCTCTGACCTCCATCTCTCCCATGCGATCGAACAGCAACTATTGCAGATCATGTGGAATCTCCCATGAAACCTGGATTACATCCGACAGGTTTCCTTAGTGCTGGACCTTCCGAGACATGAGATCTCACTGCAGGGCCTGCATAGGTCACCTGGTGAAGTGGACAAGCAGGATGCAAGCAGGATGCATGAGCCCACCAGGCAAAGAACCTGCGGGCCAGCAGGTTAGGCACATGAAACTATCCAGTTGCCTAGATTCAGGGCAGACAGAACCTCAGCCAGTGTGAGCATTTTGAATTTATCCTTCCACAGGAAAGCATTCAGAAGCAAAGATCAAAAATCGGGCACAAGAAAATAGCAGGAATAATAACCAGTCATTAATTCTGGGTCCAGCACCCTCTTGATGGCCCTTCTAAACAGTAGAGCTCACATCTCCTGAAGTAAGATGGATAGGTGCTCTTCTGAAAGCCGCTCTGATGTGGGAGGAAGCTGTGGTGGGTAAGAAAAAAAACCTAACATAGCCCTGATCGACGATCGGAGAACCCCTTTGACAGATGTGATAAATTGCCACCCTAAGAGAAAATGTCAGATCCTGCTAGATGTGCGCTGTAAAGGGCAAACAAAACGGCTTGGAGGCTGAAGCCACAGAGGATGTCTGGGAAGATTGGTGCCCCTGTTGACCCACATGTTGTCTGCCCAATCCCTGTCCCTGGCATGAAACAAATGAGTTGACTGCGGCAGAGGCGAGAGTGCCTGGCATTGCCTACATGGCAAACTGCTGTAGTAGATTTGGAAGAGCCAAACCTGATGAGGAAACTGTCTGACAGTTGTTTAAAAGCCCAAAGAATGTACATTGACCCAGCTTTCTTTGAAGTGATCCAGGGCAGAATCAGCATTTTCGACAATTAGGTGAGACCCATCAAAAAGCATATCCACAAGGGATTACTGAACATCTTCACAAAAACCTGTGGATCACAGCAGTGGTTTGCCAAGGCCCAGGGTACGGTCCTCCTTCTGGGCCAACCAGGTCCCATGCATTTTCTTTGGAAAATGCATTTAATCCACCTTTGAGGGTGGCTTGGTGGCCGCAGACGTGTGACTGTGGTACTGGGCCTCTCAGCTTGTGGTTCTAATTGATTGGAACCATGGGGGTGGGCAGACCCAGCCTATGGGTCGAAGTGGTGTTCATTGAAGGTGACACCATCATGGGCATGATATACAGGGCGCCTGTTCCTCGCTACCTTCCAAAGCTTTCCAGACTGGTGTTTTTGGTGTGGAGGTCAGCATTACGCTGGGCTAGGTTGTATAGAAAAATTACACCTCAGCACACCCTGCCCTTCCACTCCCCATCCACCCCCCCCCCCACTTCACCGCTGTGGAAGGCACACCAGCACTCCTCCTCTGCTTGTTCCCCATGTGGTTAGAAGGGAACTTACTTCTTTCACGTAGATTGGTCTTATCCTGTGACTGAAAACTACTGGACTGCCATCTTCTACTCACTCTCCCATCTTTTGGAGCGACCCCTTGACGCATCACCGCATATTGCCCTTCTTGGTTTACTGGAAGATCTGGGGAGGGGAGGTATCAGGGGGAGCGATTATTAGTTGTGCTGGGATCGCCAAAACAAACATGGTGTTGAACTTTGCTAAACCGCTGTCGGTGACAGCTTGGTGCAAGGTTATGGACTGGTGACCAGTATTGGAGGAACCCAATATCTATGTGGCAGGAGGATGTCCTCACAAACATAAGAAAATCTGGGGTAAGTAGAGAGGCTACTATGGAAAAATTGACTTGCATGCAAACACTGAATGTGGGTTTCTCTATAGAGCTGTACTTGACTGCTTGCGCTGTCAGGGTTACTGTTTTAATTACAAAATCAATAAAGTAAGGACGTTTGTTTTAAATTCAACAGAAGGTAGCTGCAGGTCCAGGATCTCAGCAGCATGTCTGATGACTACTGCAAAGGAAGCACTCTATTCTCTCAAAGGGGAGAAATCAACTCTGTATCAAGGGGAAGTATCAAGCCCACTGGCCTACTACAAATCCATGTATAAACTGTCATCATCATCCTATCATCAGCCTTGTCATCTCCGAGATGTGGCAAGCTGGTAAGAATTAGAACCAAAAAGCTGATGGAGCCTCTGAGAAAGGAGTGCATTGTCTGAATCAGGCTATACCTGAACCTGGTGTGTCAGAGTGGAGTCAGAGCGCTACCTATTTAGGGGTCAAGAAGGATTCTGCTCAGGATAAGAAACCAGAATTGGCAGAGAATACCCCTGTTGTAGGCAACATCAGGACCAGTACAGATAAAAGAAGGACCGGCACAGGCCTTGGAGCCAGGATTGGAGTAGGCACAGGAGTTGGTCCCGAACCCAAAATGGGCCCAGGGGCTCAGATGGTGCAGAGGACAGATTTCCCGCTGTAACCCGACTGGAGAACCCTGTGGATTCTGGGCGCCTAAAGGCATGAAAGAGGGCACCAGAAGAGAGTCAAAAATACACAGCATTGCCCCCTTAAAGGCACTGACCTTCTGTGCATCGCAGATTGCCAAGTGAACTAAGGGCGCATTGGGACCTACTGTGGAATCGGCTCCTCAATTGGACATTGGGACCACGATCAATTGGCACCTTGACACCCTCATGACTTCTCTTTAGACAAGGAGATAGGGAGTGTCAGGGTCAAGTCCTGCTTTGACTTCTTGTGATTCTTCTTCCAATATGGACTTCAACTCACTGCATGACCTATTGCAGGCTCGGAATCAAGAGCAGGAATGGGTCCATGCCATCGACTTGATGCAGGAGAAGGATTTACAGGAGTTCTGTGACTTCTTTTGATATTCTGTGAAGTACAGCTTCATGCTACCGTCCTAGATTACCTTTGGGTGCATAAGGGCACAAACACCTAGCCCAAACACCAAAGGCACACGTCGAGCTGGTCCATCATTGCTTTCAACAGTCTCTGCATAGTTTGACCCCTGTAGTTTTAGGTGCAGACATCGTTCCCTTGAACAGTGGAATTAAACTGGAAGAACTCACCTAGTGGACGACAAAGGGATCAGAGCCTCTCCAAGGCATGGAAGAAAAGGAACTGATGTTGCATTGTCTGGCGCTTATATGCGGCACACGGGAGCACCAATGTGAAATCGTCCAGATCCAGTCTAGTGCATGGAGATTTTTCTAAAGGTGAGGAATCTACTGTTAGAAGTAGATATCAGAATGACACATTTTGTGTGGTTTACTTAGCATAACTGCATTACGCCTTAAGCTCAGGCCTCAAAATAAATGCAAGTTACTTTGTGTTATTCAGTGGAAATGGATAGGGTGTTTTGGGTTGGCAAAATTGACTCATTGTTCTACACTGCTCACGATAAAACATAACATTTTCATTTACTTGCTAAGTATTAGCAGCAGCTGCAGCCTCAGAGCTCTGCAGCATTAATTAGTAACAAGCTCTGGCTTCCAAGGCATATAGGAGGCTAAGTAACAAGACCTAACATTTAAGGGATGGTGCCAATGAAAGCACCATCTTCAGCTTGGTGCTGCAACTATAGGGCTGTAAACGGGGGGCGCTAGAGGGCGCACTGCGGAATGGCTGCACCGTAGTGCTGCTCCGCCGGCCAGAACAATAAATAGCGAATAAGATGCAGAATTGGCCACGTTTTTGCTGCTAACTCCGCAGAAACTGGTATCGGAAGGTGCCCAGCAGCTGAAGATATGCCCCAATAATATGCAAAGACGCTGCAACTCGTGGAAAATCGACGGAAACATACGCGGCTTGGGGCTCGCCGGTAAAGGACAAGATGGCGATGCGCAACGTCAAGAGAAGGAAACAACGCTGTGAAATCCGCCTGATCCCTGTGGAGGTGAAGACATATGTAACATAACGCGTAGCCGGAGAAAATAAAGGCACGCGCATCGAGTGCCGGACTCACCCTACGACGGTAAGGCGTCCTTGCAGAGAAATCGCTATCTAGCAGCAGCGTAGTATACAAACGGCTGTGGGTGCTCTCACTAAATGCGCCGACCGGACGCCTGCAAGTGATACTAGTAGTACATGACCAACGAACTTTGGGCACTCCCAAGTGGGACTTGTGAAACGGCGATACTGTGGGCATCAAGATTTTGAAGGGCAAGGTGGCAAGCGACAACGCGCATGAAAGTGAATATCGGTTCATGGACGCCGCCATTTTCCTCGCACGTTAACTTCGCAGCAACACGAGGGAACCCCTACATGCCGGCTGATCGATATATGCGCATCAGTACTCCAATGCGGAACTGCCCACTACAATAGCATTACGGACTGGCCAGTAACAACCAATGCAACTTACTATATGCTACATACCAGGTCAGAACCAGACGATATAATACTATGCGACGAGCGCGCCTGTAATAGCGCAAATAGTGGGTTTCCTGATCCTGCCATAACCTGAAGCGGCTCATAAAGGGCATAAATCACAAGTGGATCTACCTACAGCGCAAATCAACAGACAACGGTAATACTCAGCGAGGTGTAAGGTGCTGGGAAGGGAAAGACCTCTCCTACTATACACAAGAAACATCCACCCACAAGCACACCAAGCACCACTGCCTACTGAGACCCACTGTTAAGAATACCAGTCATACGACCCTCAACTGCGTATTAGCAATATACCCAGTACCTGCACACGTGAATCCCTGAACATCTTCATACAGCAAGCAGCTGTTCATTATCTCGACATAATACGCCTGCCTGGCGAAATAATGGGCAAGACTGACAAGCAGCAGCCGAAACTGTTCTTCGACACTCGCCGTGTTACCAAATCTCAAGCTGCACACTCAGACACGGAACTTGACAACGATCGCACCACAAACACAGCTATGGAGTCAGCACTGCAGGCAATCCAACAGAGCCTGCAGGAAATCGATGGCAAAATTGATACCCTGACTATTAGAGTGGATCACATGGCGGCCAAAATAGATAAACAAGGGGAACGACTGGACGTAGCGGAGCAGAGACTCTCAGCTGTAGAAGACGTATCAAACGCCACAGCGAAACAATGTGCGGACATTGCAAAACAACTGGAGAGTGTTCAAAATAAAAATGAAGATTTGGAAGCGAGGTCGCGCCGCAATAATGTACGCATTATGGGCGTACCCAAAAGCACAAATACTGGCCGACTAGAACAATATGTGGAAGGTATGCTAAAAGAACTCTTTGGGGCAGAAAAGTTTTCACCAGTGTTAATTGTCGAACGTGCACACCGTACACTGGCGACAAAGCCACCTCCGGACACCCCTCCACGTCCTATTATAGCCCGCATTCTGAATTACAGAGATAGGGACACCATCTTGAGACTGGCGCGTGAACAGCAGAATCTGAAATATCAAGGGAACGACATCGCCTTTGACCCGGACTTTACTATCTCTGTGCAGGTGGCACGTAGAGAATTTCTATCGGTCAAAAAACGACTGCGAGACATGGAAATAGACTATGCAATGCTGTACCCAGCAAGACTGAGGATAGTGCATGAGGGTCAAACCAGGATATTCGCAACGCCGAAAGCAGCACAGGACTATTTGAAGAGGTTCCCTGCTCGACGCAAGTCCCCAGAACATGCACACTCATCGGCAGAGGCAGATGGACACGTGCGAGAAAGAAGGGCAGGAGCTGTTACGCAATATGTAAGCTGCATGCTACCACACTTTGGACATAGGGTGCCCACTAGAAGACCCATCCCTGAAGTTATGAGGTAGGATCTATGCTACATATATGTGGAGGAGATAATAGCACTCACGCATGAACATTAAGACATTCTACTATTGAACAGTTGAATAGTATATAGGCAACTGTTGTGCTATATAGATCTGCTATACCATTTAAGGGATGCTTGGTGGGAACTGACCAACACTACTATGATAAAGCACAAGAGTAATAGATAGTGAACTATGCAAAGGAAGGATTACCTGGCACTGGGTTCCTAAGGCAGATATGTATATGCCAGATGTTGTGATTAAAGATAATTCATAGTTTATTATGTGTGTGCTAACGACTACTCTGAATCAGACGTGAGCCAATATGATTATATATACTCTGGCCACATCCGCTCTGCGGATGAGTATGTGAGCACCTAGCGACCCCCCTACGGGTATACCTCCGAACTGTTCTGATGTTTTTTAGTTTGTTGATACGGGTATGTCTTTGGCATGATTGGGATGCTAAAGTGGGAGGGGGGATAAGGGGAAGGGGGAAAGGTTTTTGTGTTGTTTCAGGTACACGATATCCACATAATCGTAAATATGCAGACATATACGGTATAACGCACAGGAAAGCCAAATGTCCTTCTTTGAATCAAAGTATGTATATAAGCACTGATAAGTTACACACCGGCATGACCAGATATAGGGACAAGGATGGATAATAGGACATATACATCAAAATTAAATATACTAACATGGAATGTTCGAGGTCTCAATAACCCACGAAAAATAAGGCAGGTCTTCGCATACCTAGATAGACATAAAATTGATATAGCTATGCTGCAAGAAACCCACCTAGCGAGTGATACTAAATGTACATTGGGCAGCAGATGGGCTGAAACGGTACTATCATCATCATACTCCTCATACGCTAGAGGCGTTCTGATCCTTATTAAGAAAGGTATACAATTTATCATTGACCAAACGATACCTGATACTCAAGGCAGATATATAATTGTCACAGGACATTTAAGGGGCACAAAATAGGACTGATAAACACTTATGGCCCAAACGTTGATGACCCGGAGTTCTTTAGAGCGATCTGGGGCAAACTTAGAGAGTTACCACCTATGGAATTGCTTTGGGGTGGAGACCTGAATCTCTCACTAAATGATGCACAAGACAGATCAGGAACCACTACAGAACCACATAAACAAGCAGTGAGGGCAGTTAGGGATGGCATGGCCGAACTTGAAATGCTAGACGTGTGGAGACTCCAGCATCCACACAAACTGGAGGGCACACATGCATCCATGATTTATAATAGTTGGTCCCGCTTTGATTATTGGCTGGCAACCAAGACGGCCTGTACATGGGTATGTGAAGTACAGCACCTCCCAAAAACGTTATCTGATCATAACCTGATTGTTCTCTCACTAGACCTACAGAATTACACACCACCACCGTTTATATGGCGATTCAATGCGAAAGCACTATTGGACCCAATATACAACTCCACAATCCACCAGGCAATAGAAGACTACTTCCGGCTGAATAAGGGCTCAGTGGAAGACATGAGTGTCCTATGGGAGGCATTTAAGGCCACAATACGTGGAGTCTGCATCAGCACCAACGCTGGCATACTGCGTGACTTGCGCACTCAACTAACTAGGTGCGAAAACAAAATCAGGCAATTTGAAATGGAATTCGAACAATCACAAAATGCAGCCTTGTTGGGAGACATTAGAGAAGCACTCTCAGAATACCAAGAACTAGCGGACAATGAACTTCAATACCTATCGCACCGACAATTAGCTCGCACATATGGTGAGGGTGGAAGAGCGGGACGGATACTGGCACAAAAAATCTGTGCTACACGTCAGACACACGTTGTCACTACTGTAAGGGGCACACAGGGAAATCAACAGTACGCAACACATGATATTCTAAAGGCATTCATGTCCACATACAGTGACCTGTACACCACTAGGCTTACTGCGACCGCTAATAAAACACTCGACTACCTGGAAGACATAGCTATAGCCTGGCTCTCCGATAACCAGCGCGAATACCTGGCCCAGCCAATAACAGAAGAAGAAGTAAAGGAAGCCATAAATACACTTCCAAATGGCAAAACCCCGGGCCCGGACGGGTTTACCGGGGAATTCTATAAAGCATATGTAGACTTACTGTGCCCTTATTTAGTTGAAATGTATGGAGACGCATATGAAAAACAAATACTCCCGCCCACACTACGGGAAGCGTTAATAATTGCATTACTGAAACCAGACAAGGACCCTATTAATTGTGACTCATATCGCCCTCTCTCGTTAATAAATACGGATGCTAAGATTTTAGCGAAAATAAATGCCACCAGACTACAACCGCGTATGCAAAACATAATACTACCTGATCAATCAGGGTTCATACCCAACCACTCTACTGCACACAATATACACACACTCTTTGCATTGTCTCACCAGCTCAACCCTGAGTTGGAGGCGGCGGCAGTGCTCTTAGATGCTGCCAAAGCCTTTGACTCAGTGGAGTGGATATATCTATTTACGGTCATGCAAAAGATGGGGCTCCCACCTAGCTTGCTGACATGGATCAAAATACTTTACACCAAACCAGTAGCGCGAATAAAGGTCAATAAATATGTTTCAGGCACAATATCAATTCAACGCGGCACACGACAAGGCTGCCCATTATCGCCCCTATTATTCGCTATAGCGCTAGAACCTCTAGCATGCAAACTCCACCAAAAATATGCAGCCACAGCACTACAATTTTATCAGCGCCCAGTAGGGATCTCGATGTACGCAGATGACATGGTACTATATGTACGAGAGCCACATGTCCACTTGTCATCGCTTTTGAGAGAATACATTAAATTTGGTAGACACTCGGGCCTTCAAATAAATTGGACTAAATCTACTACACTCCCACTTACAGTCAGCACAAAACCTGGACAGGTGAGTTTCCGTTGGAATGGCAAACGGACCCGGTTAAATATTTGGGCATCTGGTACCACAGGGACCTAGAGGTTGTCATTCGTGAAAATTATAGCAATATCATAACTAAGATCGAAGAAAAAATAGACCGCTGGATCCATCTCCCATTGTCATTGTCAGATAGAATTGCCATCGTGAAAATGGTCATACTGCCTAAACTGCTCTACCTATTCAATAATATACCTATACCACCACCCGCCTCAGTATTCAAGAGAATCACCTCGAGCATAATCAGACTGATATGGGCTGGTAAACTAGCTTGCATTGAATTACGCACCTTGACGCTGCCATATGATAAAGGAGGCTTCACAGTACCCGATTTCTTACTCTATTACTTATGCGCCCAAGCGCAGTATGTGCATTAATGTTTTTTTCCGGTGCCATATTTGCCACATACGGCGGTAGAAGATGGGGACGCCCTTCCAATACCCCTCAGATGTATACTACCACACCAACGCCCACACATAGCCAAAACCGAAATAAACACGATTAAAACTACAAATCTCGCTTGGCAACGTATGGGGAAATTAACAGGGAGACTGCCATTGTATGCACCCGCGCTACCTCTGCAACACCACCCGGCAATATCTGTAACACAATCCGGCAATGGCATGTCCATGCTGCAACAGGTGGGAATCACCACTATGGGAGACCTATACACCGAAGGTAGATTCATAGATGTTGCAGATCTCGAATATGTCCGAAATCAAACACTATTGTTCAAATTCACGTACCATAGACTTAGGGGCGCGATAAAAGACCTATACCCCACATTCCCTGATGAACCACCAACCTCGACAGCACTACAAATGATTCTCACGAACCTGAGCAATACACATCTAGTCTCAAAACTCTATAGGCACCTACAGGCTGTTATAGCAGGCGACACCAACAAGGCCTGTGAGCGCTGGAACACTCACCTGGAAACGCCCCTAGACGACGAAGACTGGAAAAGCTGCTGTGCATTGACGGCAATACTCACCCCAAATAGCAACCTACGCATAATTCATTATAAATATCTACACCAAACATACCACACGCCGTTGAAGTTACATAAATGTGGGCTGCGAGAGGACACTAGATGTCGGCGCTGCGGTGAGGCCGATGCTGATTTTATACATTTGTCCTGGAGATGTGAAAAAATCAGACAGTACTGGGGGGATATAATAGATACATTAAGCCTCATATTAGAAACGAAAATTGAATGTACGATGAAAGTCTGCCTGCTGGGCTTAGTTGAAAATCTGAGATCAGTAAAACATAAGATGATGTCACTAACTACCATGCCATTTCATTACTCCCCCTGCTAAGTAAACTACTAGAGAAGCACATAAATAAACACCTGTCCAGCTTCATAGAATCCTGCAACTGCCTTGATCCCTCACAATCAGGATTCCGACCAAGACCCAGTACGGAGTCGGCACTGGTGACAGTCACTGACAACATCCGAATGCTAGCAGACAATGGTCAGGCAGTGCTTCTTATACTGCTTGACCTGTATGCAGCATTCGATACCATCTCCTACCAGATCTTGCTGGGGAGACTCAGAGACATAGGTATCGAGGTGAATGCACTAAAATGGATGACTAATTTTCTGGCTGAGAGAACCCACACCATCAACCTCGGCCCTTTTAGATCACAGACCACCAAAGTTACTAAGGGAGTACCCCAGGGCTCATGTTTGAGCCCTACCCTATTCAACATTTATGTCACACCGCTTGCAAACCTATTGAGAAACTCCGAGTTCATACCAATTTCCTATGCCGCCGACACACAACTGCTTCTCTCTTCTGACAAGAATAACACCAGCATTCAGGTTACCTTTTCGGAGGGCATGAAAACCATCACTGTCTGGATGAGTAACAACTTCCTTCAGTTGAATGCTGAGAAAACAGAAATCATGTTATTCAAAGAAGCAGTAACAAGGTGGGCCCCTAATTGGTGGCCAGGAGAACTGGGTCCGGCCCCGTTCCCAAAACAAGTGGTAAAAAACATAGGGGTCCAAATTGACCAGAAGCTAAACTTGGAGGAGCATGCCACCGCAACCACTAGGGCCTGTTTCCACATACTAAGACTACTTCGCAGAGACTTCCCCCTACTCCCGCTGTCCACACGGAAAACTCTGATACAAGCATTGGTCTCAAGTCGTCTGGACTACTGCAATGCTCTGTTGATCTCAGCCAAGGAATCCTCCTTAAACAGACTGCAAGTAGTCCAGAACACGGCAGCTCGATTAGTGACCAACGCCCCCCCCAGAACAGCTTCACTTCCCCTACTCCGTAAGCTGCACTTGCTCCCTATTTGTAAAAGGATTAAATTCAAAATTTGCAGTATGGTCTACAAAGCCCTTAACAACTTGGGACCAAGGTACATTACAGACAAACTGGTCTGATATACCCCCTCCAGGACCCTCCGCTCAGGGTCCAAAGATGATCTTCTTATGCCTCGCATAAAACAGGCTCGGTTGGGGGGAAAATCCTTCTCTTATTTAGCCCCATTATATTGGAACCAGCTGCCCATCCACCTTCGTCGTTGCTCCAGCTACACATCCTTCAGAAAGATGTTAAAAACCGCACTGTTCTGATCTTTCCCGTATTTGTTGCCAAGGGCCGTCACAGCGCGGAGATACCCGGTTGGGGTGATTCATGTGCTTTATAAATGACATAAATAAATAAATAAATAGCGTTATTAATGGCTAAAAGACGAATTTCTATGCATTGGGATAGTAAAAGATTTCCGAATAGGAAACAATGGTTAATAGATTTAGTGTACTGCAGAGACTCACTCAAAACATATGAGGAGGAATTACCAACAGCCTCGAGACCCAAAGATTACTGGGCTATGCTAACAGAATATTTACGGACCCATCAGGAACGGTTATCATCTGGAAATGTGTAACTTTATATGCAATAATGATGTATGGATAAGAAGGGTTTGACTTAGCAACTGTGTTGTATAATCACTTAAAGAAAGTGCGATACTGTGCATATTACAATTGTAACTGTACTCTATTGTTGTTTGTATGATTTATATATAATAAAAACAATTTAAAAAAAAATTAAAAAACTATAGGGCTATAAACAAAAAGCCACACCTGTGCCTAGAAATAGCACAGAAGAAACAGTACATATATTCACCCTGATTTGGTAGGGGCAGAGAGAGAGAAACTGGCTGTTAGGAGACATGCGGACAGTAGAGAAATTGAATTGAAGACCTTCTGGTTCAAAGGTATGCAGGGTATTATATGATTTGGAAATAAACTAAACAATATTATAATACAGAAGAGTGTGTTAGCATAATTAGTTAGGGATATTTTAAGAACAATGTTTGGGCTATAACTCTTATTCGCTGACAATATTTGTAATTGCAGAGGTGTTAATTTTTATAATGGTAATTCTTACTCACATGATCTGCAGACAATTAGCACATAATAACCATTACTTATTATAAAATAACAAGGTCTGTGGCTGCCTGATTCTGGGGATCAGATGAGGCCTTCTTATTTTAGCCTTGAAAGAGCTAGAGATTCTTAGGGTCTGTTTCGCCTTTCTCCCCAAAGATTGCAGGTTACTTCAGAGGCTTTTGTTTCGGATTCTTCCATTTCTTTTGAATTTGCAAAATGTTTCCCCTTCCTTTAATATCAAATTCCAACTGTAGACCCTTTTTTTCCTTACGCTCCCCAACACTTCCTTTCTGCTTTCCCTCCTACTCAATTTCCATTATTGTCACCTTCCTTCTTTTACTTATTTCTTCCCTTTTCCATTTCTCCTTCTAGCCTTAATTTCTTTCTTTCCATATTTCTTCTTTCTTTCAATTCCCATTGATTCTTTGTTTTTCTACTTCCTTTTTCTCAGCGCCGCTCCTTCTCTTTCGGACCATGTGTTCCTTTTCAATTCCCCTGTCCTATCTTTCTTCCTTACCCACATTTTTAGTCACTTCCTTCTATTACCCATTATATTCTCTCCTGTTCCTCTTCTCCACATTCTGCCTTTGCTTCTCTTCCTCACTTTCCTTACCACTGCCCTACCACAACTGCTTCCTTCTCCATCATTTGCTTTTCTCCTCTTTCTCCATCTTCGAATACTCCATTTCCATCATCTCTCCCTCCTTCCCCATTTCTCTGCCTCATGCCTTAAAGTAGCATTTCACCTTGTGCTTTTAAGAGAAAATGCCAAGTGCTAACGTCGTAAATGCTGCTACTTCTGGCAAATCTCCATCAGAAGCTCACTCTTCTCCTCTAGTGCTTCAAAGTGTAGAGCTTTTCACAACTCTATGAAACTGGAAAACTGAAACACTTCTCAGTTCTACTTTTATCATATGGACTGTTTTAATTAAAAGATGGTCCTATAATTAAATCTTGGATCACCTGGAATGCATATCCTCTTGAGATGTTTATACGCCTTTCCTCTTCTCCAATCTAAGTTCATATATTTATAAATTTGGGAAATACACCAATATGAATGGGTCTCCCCAGCTTCAGTTTTTCAAAAGAAATTCTGCATGCTAAAGGTATAGACAGGTCCCTACTTAATTCCTTAAATAGATCTTTTATGAACAACCATCTCACTACTATCTCCTCACTCCAGAATCTAACTAACTGGAGACTGGATCTCATAAATCAGTTTTCCAGGTTTGCCTTCTGTCATGTTTTTTCATATCTTGGATGATTTATCTTCATATCTTGAATGGCAGTTTGATTTCTCAAACTTTGAAAACTCTCTGCTTGAAGGTGTCCACCTTTGAAGATAACCCTATATTTTCTTCAAAATGTTCATATTCTTCTTTAACCTTTTGAATGTCGTGGTTTGTAACTAACTGGACTACTGTACCACCTTCAGGATAACAGCAAGCACATGTGTTTTAAAGGATAACTCATTAGATTCCGTGCAGGACTCACCCTCACACACTGTAAAATCAGAACCCACTCTCATACTTCCTCATCATACTCCTGCGCCTGATGGTTCCAGCTATACTATCAGCAGCTTCAAAAGTGGTGACAGCAGCTGGAAGGATAGTGGAAATATTCTCGTGAATCAGAAGAGGAGCTGGTTGTGCCTCATGCTGCTCATAGCTGAACAGCAGAAAAGAGATGGAAGCTGTTGGATCAACTGTGGTATGCAGAGATGGCAGATAGCAAGTGAGTGTTGAAGTCAGAAAGACTGGGAGGGATGAAGTGGACGTAAGGAGGACAAAAGAAGAGGCCATGGCAGCGAGGAGACACTGCTCACAGCTCAGTCTGTCACTGATGAAATGGTAAAACTTAACCCCTACTGAAGGTTAAGCTATGACTACCATAACGTCAAAGAACAAAACATTAATGTTTCTATCAAATCATATTCTAGTTAGAATTTGGACCTTTGTTTTGCTACTTCCAGACTATATACATCAAGCTCCCTGCACACAGTCCTCCCACCCACATCAGCCATTCCAAGTGTACTTTTCGAACTATCACCATCTGCCTGCCACCCTCCCCTCCCCCCAACCCCCTGATGTTGTTACACCTGGTAGTGCTGATATAAATACGGCAAAATATAAAAAGGAATGCAGCAAGTGTGAAATGCTTTAAGGTTCGATTGTACACAGGGTTTCAAGCAAATTAGTGGCCTTCAATGATCTTTAAGAAGCTGGCATTACATAGGACCTAAATATAAGAGTTCTGATAATTATTCAATTATGCAGCACCAAGATATTCTTTAGTAAAATCACTAAACACAAGTAAAAGCACACACAATTTTTTGGGGATGAATTTCACCAGCCCACAACCAAGTTTTGTGTGCAATGTGAGTGGACAATATCAAAGACATAACAGCGACAGCGGATAACTTTCTCTGGGACAGCGAAACATATTTCATGGCAGGAAGACATCAACATTATTTTCTATGTCCCAGGTATAAGGGAAAATGGGGAGTGCGTGCACTGTCTTGGTAATTGCTGTGATAGGCCTCAAAGGGTTCGCAATGAAAAGTATCCATAACAGTATTGATCCTGAATGAGAACTCTCCCCTTCTGGCATCAAGTAAGACAATAATGAAAAAAACTAAAATCCAAATGCTAATTACTTAAAAACTTCCAACAAGGTGCAGCTCTTGAATTCCAACAAGGTGCAGCTCTTTAATCCCAAAAGGAAATCTACTGCAAAGTGTTTAAGTACACCACTGGCAACTAGAAGCAGGACAATATGTCAGCAAACCATGAGCTCAAGGAAGCATACTAAACATTCCGCTAATATGGATGCATTGCTGTGGGACAAAGAACACTGGTTGGTGGCGGTTTAAATAATTGACAACACCAACCTTCCTCCTGAGTAACCCACTGTATCAGCAAGGCTTTAAAGGAGTTGTATATGTGGCTGTTCAGAGAAGCCCAAGAAGGATGCATAGAGTTTTCTCAGGTGTCGTGCTAATTCAGGGAGAAGAGTGGTACTTTCTTAAGTGGTGTGCCTTTCTCAGCTCCCTCTCCTGACAGAGGCAAGAAACACCAAGGAAACCGATAAATTCCAATCCAACTCTAAGTCTTCAAATTCTGTCAAAAAGTAGCCAGGAGATCATAAGGTCTTTTCTAGACTAGACTACCTTTACGGCCCGGCAGGAAAGGTGGACACAGTGGAAAAGGTGGAGTACTTGGCAAGAGGCATATCCGACCACTACCCTCTCTGGCCGACAGTGGGAGGGGGAACGTGCAGGAACCGACAAGAATGGAGGCTGAGCACCTGGACCCTAAAAGACATGGCGATCGCCAGCGAGATTCAAACTGACTCAGAGCTATATATCCGTGAAAATAAGGGCTCAGTGCCCTCGGCGGTTACCTTATGGGAGGCGTACAAGGAGCACAAAACATAATTACCCACAAAAAGAGAGAGGAGACCAGCGAGATTGAGACTTTGGAACACAGGCTCCTACAGCTAGAAATACACGTAGACGCAATTGTTGACCAACATACTCTCCGCCAGATCGTGGTAACACGCATTAAATATAGGACATTGGTGAATCAGGAATTGAAGGCCCAGCTCCGGGCCACACAACACCGCCTATATGAAATGGGTGATAGAGCAGGGAAGCTGTTGGCCTGGCTGGGTAGGAAAGTGAGAGAGACGAGGTGGGTGGCCTCTATAAATGAAAAAGACGAGACCCACACTACAGCCCTAAACATAGCGGGCAACTTTGCCCGTTACTATACACAACTCTACAGAGCCTGGCCGCTAGAGGACAGTACCCAAATTGATAGATACTTGGGCGCAATAGACACCCTCACTCTCTCCCAAGATGACCAAGCAATGCTTGAGAAGGCGCTGACCCTAGAGGAAGTGATGGACGCAATTGGTATTTTTTATTTTGTTTTATTTATTCTGTGTTTTTATAGCGCAAACATGACCCAAAGAAATGTGTCAGAGCGCTTTACAGATCGCACTACATTTTCAAATAAAATCCCTTTTTTTTTTTACACCTACTACCGGGAATATGAGACTTAACCCCGTTGCATGTTCTAAAAGTTACAATAACACACACTTGATAGTAATAGACAACTGTAATATAAATCGCATAACCCTTATTTACAAACCAAAACCAATACTGAGCATTGCTAGGAATACACAATGGTGACGTATTGTATGACAAGTACAGTAGAAGACCAGAACTACAATGGATTGGTCAAGGAACCTGACGTAAGTCCTATGAATTGACCTTATACAGCTCCATTGTTATGGGAGGAATTTACTCATCAGAAAGGACTTAGTCTTCTTCTTGAATCGAGTAGCGTGGGTAATCCTTCTGATATTCGGCGGGAGTGAGTTCCAAATCCTAGGTGCAACTCCCGTGAACGCTCTATCATATGATCTCTTCTTCCGGAAGAAAGCTGGTTTCAGTAAAAAATCTCCCACCCCCCTAGATGATCTACTACCACCAGACAATGTAATTTTCTGTGCAAGGTAACGAGGAGTTGAGTGGTGAATAGCCTTGTGTGTTATACATGCAATCTTTAGCTGTATTCTCGCCTCGAACGGTAACCAATTGAGAGCTTTCAGGTGAGGAGTGAATTGGTCAAATGTTTTGGATCCAGATATAAGTCTTGCTGCCGCATTGAGACAAACTTTAAGGGGAGCAGTTGAAATCTTAGGAAGACCAGTTAAAGTTGAGCAACCGTACTCAATTCTAGAAATGACCAACGCCTGGACTGCCGTTTTCAAGTCCTCTGAAACAATGAACAGCTTCAACTTTCTAAGGTAGCTCAGATGGAAGCTGGCATTTTTTGCCATTGTGTTGATGTGGGTACGCATGTTTAACTCCTTATCCAGCGTGATTCCTAGAGACTTAGTTGACTCTACTATAATCGGAGAGCCGTTTAGCGCAGTAATCATCTTGGTCCATTCCTTAATCCTGGTGTCACTTTTGGGAGGGGAGATCAGAAGGAATTCTGTTTTTTGTGGGTTAAGCTTAAGATGATTGCCCGAAAGCCATTGAACAGTCTTCTGAAGTGCTTGGTTCATTATGATGATCTCTTCCAATGATGTAATCTTCATGTACAGCCGAGTGTCGTCTGCATACATGTGGAAGGAAATGTTAGCCTGTTGTAGTACTTCTGTTGGTAGGCAGAAAGCTGGGAAAACCCCGGGTCCGAACGGACTGCCCGCGGAATTCTTTAGGAGTAATGCTAGCTTACAAGGCCCACATCTCTTGAACATGTACCTAGCAGACCAGAAAGAGAGGACACTCCCACCAGATCTTCGTAACGCTACAGTGGTAGTGATTCATAAATCAGGGAAACCCCGACTGATTGTGGGTCCTATCGACCTATTTCGCTACTCAAAGTAGAGACAAAGATCTTGGCCACCATACTGGCTACACGCCTTCTGCCGGTGATCACATCTCTAATTCACTGCGACCACTCTGGCCTTATGCCAAAATGAACCATGCGTCTCAACCTCCGCCGCCTGTCCAACTGGTTGGATAGGGGAAAAACAGGTCCAGCCCGCATGCATTTCTCTCCCTTGTCAACGAGAAGGCATTCAACGCAGTCCACTGGCCATTTATGCGACAAACCATGTTAAGGTTCGAATTTGGTCCAGTTTTTATAGCCTGGGTAGAGTTATTATACACTAATTCTAGGGCCAGAGTTAGAGTCAATGGGACGATCTTGGTGGACTTTCCAGTGCGCAGGGGTACCAAACGGGGTTGCCCCCTGTCGCCTTTACTGTTTGCTCTGATACTGGAGCCACTGGCTTGCGTGATTAGGGCACACCCAGAAATGAGCAGCTTCAAGGATGACAGAAAGGTGCTTGGTGACGAGCGAATTTCGCTTTACGCCGATGACATCCTTTTGTATGTCACTAACCCTGATAAGTCGACACGCAAGGTACAACATAAACTGGGACAAATCCAGCCTCTATTTGGAGGGGGACCCTTGACACCGAGAACTCCCGGGGTGCTTTCACGTGGCCCAAGAAGGGTTCCGTTACTTAGATCTTTATGTCACCACCGATGACATGGTGAGCCTAAACCATAACATTAGACGGATTCTGACGGAATTCCACAATGATGTGGGACGATATAGGCAGCTCCCGTTAACAATAATGGGCAGAGCTGCCATGTACAAAATGATTATGCTCCCGAAATTAATTTACGAATTGCAAAATACATACTGCAAGATACCCGAGGCGTTCTTCACAACACTAAAAAACGAACTACGTACACTCTTGTGGAATGAGGCCCACCCGAGAGTGGCGTTACAGCCACTCTAGCACAGTCTGTATAATTGGGAATTGTACTACTTGACATAAGATCCTCCTATAGGGCTGCCCACCTAGTATTCATTAATGAATGGGGGCACATCGCAGGAGACCACCCCACCTATGCCCTGGAACGGTCCCAATTCCCACACCGCATGCGCCTTCATTACTTATACGGGGGAAAGGGAACCCACTGGCTGCTGCTAGCCACCCAGAGGACGATAGAGGCCTGAGGAGAAGCAGAGAGACAAATGAAATGAGACAAGAGACTCCACTCTGGGAGGGATTGAGACTGCCAGAGATCGGTAAACACCAGGGCTTCAGACACTGGGACATGGTCAGGATTTCTAAACTGGGGGATATTTTAGAAAGAGACACCTTGACCTCCTTTGCCACACTTCAAACTACATACCAGTTAAATGACACCCAAAGATACACCCATCTTGGCTGAAACACGCATGGAGGGCGAAGAAGATAGACACCGCCGATATCCCCGAATTCGCACCTCTAGAAGGCAGACTATTGCAGGAAGAAATACCCCGTAAAGCCATTTCATGAACATACAAAACCTTAATTAATAACATTCCCGATAAGCTGGGACCCCTTAAGACCAAATGGGAAAGCATCACCGGACCGCTAGAAGATATTGACTAGGAAGCAGCCCTGATGCACCCGAGAGAGGTGGCCATTAGACAGCGGTTGCGGCTAATACAGTTTAAGATTCTGCACAGAGTGTATTTGGACAGGGCACGCCTACACACCCTGGGTAGAGCAGAAACACCTAATTGCTTACGTTGTAAGACAATACATGGAACATACAGCCACACACTTTGGGAATGCCACTATATAAAATCCTATTGGTCCCAGATACTGGGGGAACTGAATGGAATACTAGGGGGCACAGCTCTCCTTGGAGGCCAAATATATCTTGTTAGGTATCCCCACCAAAGTAGACCTCCCCCGCAGTAAACTCTTATTATGTAACTCAGGGTTGGTGTTGCCCAAGAGGGACATAGCTCGATATTGGGGAGCCCCGGACCCTCCCACACTTACCAAATGGAGGGCAAAGCATGGATCTATACATGGTAGCAAAAAGGGTGACGTACAAAGCTAGAGGGTGCCCTAAAAATTCATTAGGATCTGGACCTCCTGGTTAAAATATTACAGACTTGAGGTGGGGAAGAGGAAGGCACCCCAAACCCGCACGGTGGGGCTTGGGGAACGAGAGATGCTAAGAGATGTTTCCCCCTTTTTTCCCTCTCCCTTACCATGTAGACATGTTTAAACTTGAATACGGCCCCATGGTGGCCAAACCAGTTGTAACCTATATCTGTACTACCGCTGCCCAGTTTCACTGTCTTTTTGACTTTCCAATGCCATGCATTTTTCAAGCAATTCGTGTATCCAAATGTATTTACTATATCTGTGTTAATAAAAACAGTTCCAAAAAAAGTAGCCAGGAGAGAAGGACTTGTTAGGTCGTTTGGTCACCCACACAAGTCTTCCCTGGAGTTGCGTGAGTGCAACGCACTGTGCAGTTTATGGGAGCAAGCCACCATCTCTCAGCTGCCTTGCACTGTGCTGCGTTTCCCACCCTTTGTGGTTTCCCCTTTGACATAGAAAATTTGTTCTGCAGCTTCTTTGTCACCCAACAGAGTTTGTCTCTTGCAGTGGGCAGGAGTGGCAAGCCTGATCAACCTTGACACAGAAACAGGAGATGGCAATAGAACTATTAACAAATGTGGGAAGAAAAAAACCGTAAACATGACATTTCCTAAATCGGACACCAAATCCAATATCTGTACCCAAACACAAACCATAGTTTAAGTTAGTTAGAATGGTCAGTGCTTGAAATGTAGATTTTGTGTTAAATGCATTTCACGACTAAAATAATCTATTGTCATAAAATTTGAACACCTTAATAAGATTTTACTTTGGCAAAAATAAAAACACATGAAAAAAATCCAACATTAAAAAAACGTGAACCTACATGGGAGGAAACCAAGTCAACAGTACAGCTATACCTTTGCCTTAACGAAGAGCTCCGCTTTACAGGCATCTTCTTCAGATAATATACCAGCATAACAAAAGTACCCAAGCACTCCAGTTAGAAGACTGGCACATCGAACGAGGCTCTCTGGAGGGGTCTAAAAATAAAAAGTACAGATCAATCAATTTAGAAGAAAGAAAACGTATTTGCATACTGTAACCAATGCATGAAGCAAAAGACTCCGAAGATCACACCCATGGTTGTAGCTAAGCTGAATTATTATTATTTTTTTAAATCACATGCAAAAATAAGTGCAATGAAAAAAACTTCCAATATTCTGTGAGGTTTACCACACAGCTTAGGGGAGGACAAGAGTGAAGGAAGAGTAAGGAAAATAGGAAGGGTGGGGGGATTGACAAGAACGACCAAGAATGAGCTTTCGCGTTTTCATGGTTACTGGTTACTGCAATGGTTGTTTAAAAGCCAGAACGGTAGTCACCTCATACCTATCACTCTCCCATGCCCTCTGAATAACGTTTTACAAATACATGTTTAAGAAACAAAACATAGGAAGCTGGGTATTAATTGTGCATGATCTTTTTAGTGGGTTCCGATTACAACTAGAACGTGCTTATTTAGCAAAGAACCGTATTTAACCTAGTAAAACTCTTTAGGCAAATATAGACCTCTCTCACATTGAAAGGCTGGATGTAATATCTTTTATGGTATCACCTTTCTTTTTTAAATTATTTGTATTAACATTTCTGTAAAGTACAGTACAATATAGGGTACAGACATCAGTACACGTTAGAATGCAGTCCTGGTGAATTGCGCCCCATCGTCAACATTGTAGTACAGCTCTGAAGATCAAAGCTGCCGATGCAGCATGCTAGCGCCTTTCACGCTCTCAAATTACTTTCCTACCTGGTGTACATTATCTGCTATCGACTTTGGCTCATTTATCACCAAAATTCTGTGTCTTGACTAGAAAGACAAATGATTTGTCGCCTGCCTTTCACCAGTATCACTGAGCTGTGCTTGCATGCTTTGTTTAAATAAACAAAATGATATAAAACTTGATACTCTAAGTGACCTCTGATTAAAAGCACAAAGCATCTTAACAGGAATCATTGCTTAAAGCGTTAGAAGGAACTTTCATGTTATCGATTTAATGGAAAGAATATGGGTAGGGTTGTACATGAAAACTTAATGAAACATACGCCTCCCATAATGTAGTAAGCAGTGCATATTAATGTATAATTATACAATCAACGGAACAGCATAAGCAACAACATTGCTAATGTAATCCTTTTGTTCTGATCTTCTTACAATTATTATAATTTAAAAAAAGATGCACACATTCTGGAATACAGTAGCGGGCATTTCAGGCTTAAAGTGGCGAGATGTAAGAAAAGGATTTGGCAAATCTTGCGGATCCTACGGATTACAACGCTGTAAAATGGGGGATAGCTGTGGGGTCTGGTAGAATCCTAAAACCCACGCCAAGAGCATAACATAGGCGGCTGCAGTGCAAGGACCCCACTATTCAGGGGGCTCTGCTTGGTGCAGAGCTTTGTATAAGTGAGTGGACCTGGATGAGCGTTCAGTGCTGCCAGAGTCCACACACGCAGAGAATTTACAGATAATGAAACTCTTTTCTGACCACAGCCATGACATGCAACTCCATGTTCAATATGCAGTCAAACAATACTTCACAAGCCAACTGATTAGTTGGCTACGTGGCATTAGGAGGACTGATTATCTGTTTCAAGGACCACACAATACCTTGAACTTCATCTAGTCAGCGATAAACATCACCAAAGTATTTTAAAACTAAATGACTCCAAGAACATCCCAACTGCAGCTCTATTCTTGCAGACAGTTAGAATCAAACTGTAATTTAGTTTAGAAAATTATTTGGAGGGGATTGTGATCAAGGATCGCTTCGTCAGTGTGTGATAATGAGGCATGAACATAAAGACGCTTGTACTGTAACACGTCTGATCTCCATTTCTCAGAGCTCTGGATTTTCTTGGGAGAAAATGCAGCTTGCGGGGCCTGTTTTAATGTTCTAGTGTGGAGCCAGGCTGTTCCTATGTACCTTCCATGCCCCCATGAGACCGTGAACAGAAATGCAGCATGTAGCATTATGAAATAATGCTGCATGCTGCATTTCTGTACATGGATCTTGTCATCCAGGGCATCTTCTACAGTATAGCTATACATCGCACAAGCTGGAACGTGTGAGTGCACGTTTGAGATAAATAAGGTATAAGCATTGGTACTGTTACCCAAGAGCAATCAGTTATCTTATGCTAGATCTGCCAGTCACAAACCAAGGATCTAAAGGTACGAGATCTAAGAGTAAAACATATCACATATCAGATTCATCCCCAGAGGGGGGGGGGGGGGCAGAACCCGTCACATGTCTTGCTGAGGTCTGTGAGAGGCTGTTCAAAGCTTATGAGGGCAAGAGTCAGGTCAGACAGATGGCATGCCGGTACCTCTAAAAAATACATTTCTAATTTGCTTTCGGAAAGAACAAGTTACTCCTCACCTTTGGAAACACTCTTTCTGATGGATACTTTATCGAACAACAAATCCCTCACCTTCGAATATCCCCCAGGCACTAGACTGCATTTGGAGGGTTGTTTTCATAGCAGTGCACCCGCACCCTGCAAGGTGGCGTTGTATGGCTCTGTGCTGGCTTCATACGGCCCTTCAAGTGACGAAGCAGTGCCACTTATTTTACACTTTCCGTCCCATAAGAAATGGAGCATGAATACTTGTTTGTAACTGTGCCCTGAATAGTAACTTGGGACCCTTTTAGATGCTAATAAGAAGCTACTTTAAAGACCCAGGTGGTAGAAGGGCAGTGAGGAATCTGTGGTTAGATAGAGGATCCACCACAAAGACAGTTAACAAAGGTAAGTAATTTGTTCTTCTGATGGGTTCTTCCGACTGCTGATTCCTCACCTTTGAATCAATACCAAATCAGTATCTCCCCAAGATGGAGGGTATGTGGAGTAGGCTCAGAAAAAAAAATCTTGAAAGACCAACCTGGAGCAATCTCCTTACCATCAGACCTAGCTGCCAAGGCAGGAGTACTTCATGAACGTATGTCGCAGCCTGGCAGATGTAAAAGACAGGCACAGCACGTGCCAATGCAGTAGAGCAGCCTTAGCCCTACTGAGATGGACTCTGAGACCTTTCAGAGGCTGTTTCTTGGTATAGCAGATCTTAATGCAGAGAACTTTTCACCGGAGCAAGCTAAACTTCTGCACCATCTGCCTGTTCCTCATTCAAGAAAACTCCACAAAAAGCTGACTGTCATATGATGACCTTTAGTACATCTATGTAAAAGCTTAGAGCCCTTTTGGGGTTCAACCAATAAAGTCTCTCCTCTTTTGAGGGGTGAGGAGGAGCAAAGAAGACTGACACGAGTGATATTTGGCCCAACATGGAAAGGAGTTACGATTTTGGAAAGAAGTCTGCCAGAATCCTCAGCACCAATTTCTCGGGCGGGGGACGGTGGTTTAGGACAGTTGCATTGAAAGTGCCTAAAGTGCACTCATGTCAAGCGACTTAATCGCAACAAGGAAGTCGCTTTTCAATGTCAGGAGATGCATCAAGCAGCTATGCATAGGCTCGAAGGTGTTACACATGAGAAATGTCAAGATGAAGTTAAGGTCCTACTGTCGCACCACAAACCGCATGGAAGAAACGTGTGTCAAACCTTTAATAAACCTCATCTCAACATGTGATTTGAACTAGAGCGGTTGGTCCAGCAAACATAGAAAGGCCAAAACGGAATACAAATAACCTTTGATAGTCGGCATTGCAAGGCCTTGCTGGGCTAAAGACAAAACAAACAAAAGGACGTCTGACTGCTTCGTCTGTAAGGAGTCAGTGTTGCAAACACCCCAGCATGTCACAAATTTGTCCCATCGCTTGACATAAATGGATTTTGTGGTAAGGTGCCTGACAGCAAGGATGGCCTACACCAATTCAGACAGCAAATGAATCACAGTCAATTGGATTTAGGCCCCTGCACTGTTGCTGAGATAAGACATCCTCCTGAACCTGCAGCCTGATCAGAGGACAGATGCTCATGCCCAGAAGTTCCAGGTACCACACTCTCCTAGCCCAATCAAGAGCCACTAGGATGACTTGGCCAGGTCGTTTTTGATCTTCAGAACTGGAGAAGAGAAGCAGGAAGTGGCACAGGAGTTCAGTGTTCCATTCCAGCTGAAATACATTTCCTAACGAATGCTCTTGCTTTAACACCAATGCACAAATGTTTCAACACTGCACGTCCTCAGCGGTGGCGAAAAGATCTAGCCAGGATTCTCCCCACTGTTGGAAGATGCCCTGCACCAACTCAGGATGTAGAAACCACTCAAGATCTGTCAGACGCCATCCCCTCAGTTTGTCCGGTTTGGACTTAAGGTCCCCTGCCTGGTGGTTTGTGATCAGGAATATGCCCTGGTGCACCAGCCACCACTATCGGAGATGCAAAGCCTTCTATCACAGGACTCAAGACCCCACTTCACCGTACTTCTAGCAGTACCACATGGTAGTGGTCAGTCCTTGAGAATATGCACCAGCCTTCCTTTGATGGATGGCCTTTAGAGTCAGGCAAATGGCCCGCACCTCCATCAAAAAACAGAATCCTGTGGTCTAAATTGTTCCCAAATGACCTCCCCAGCCAGGCAGTGATGTGTCCATCACCACTGTCCGCTCTGGCAGGGTAAAAGGAGAGGGGCCTGCCGCAGGACCAATAGTGTTCAAGTAGCCAGCATTACAAATCTCGAGCCACCTCCTCCGAGGCCTGGATGGTGTGAGAAAGATTGCTTTGATGCTCGGCCCACTGGAACCTCAAGTTCCATTGCAGAGCAGGCAGGTGCCATTTGGCATAACTGACGAGTATGATACATCAGGCTAAGAGGCCAAGAAGGCTCACTGCCGCTCTCACAGTGATACAGGACCAAGCCTTAAACATCGGGATCACAGCCCGAATGGTCTGGACTCAGTGTGGCGCAGGAAAAACCCTGATCTCCACTGTGTCCAGGTTCACCCCAGTGAATGGAAGCCTCAGAAAAGGAATCAGGTGGGACCTTGGCTAGTGTATAATTAACTCCAAAAATGTCAACTGGTCCACCATTGTCCAGAGGTGGACCATGGCTGATTGCAGTGAGCCTGTCTTCAGCATCCAGTCTTCATGGAACAGGAATACAGATATGGCCAGCCTCTGAAGACAGGCAGTGATCATTGCCATCACTTTTTTTGGACACCCGAGGGGCGCTGGTGAGGACGAAAGGGAGCGCGGCAAACTGGTACAGAGTAGGGCAGCAACATTTTCAAAGACACCCATCCTGTGAGTCCAAGGACATCATCCAATTGCCCAGTGCCAGAGCAGGATCAGGCCAGCATGAGTATATATAATTTGCCCTTCCATAGGAAGGAATTTATGGACCAAAGGTCCAGGATAGGCCAGGGGCTCTTATGGTTTTTCAGAATGAGGAAATAACACGTGTAACAACCCTAGCCTCTTTATGAGTCTGGTACATTCTCAACAGCACCCTTGGAGTACAACAGGCACACCTCCTGTAGCAGTGTTGCTCATCCAAAATTCATCCTGGATTAGGAGGAATAGTAAGGGGGGGGGAGAGGAGGGGAACGTAAGGCATAGCAATTTTGAACAATGTGTAAGACTCATCTGCCGGATGTGATGAATTGCCAACCGGGGTGGACATGTTGAATCCTGCCCCTAAACTAAAGTAGTTTGTTGGCTGCTGTAGCAGAGGAGGAGGAATTAAAAGACTGATGCCCGCATGCTGCATGCCAGACCACAGCCTCTAAAGGTCTGATGTAACACTGGCTGGGAAGGCTCTCTGCCTATACACCAGTCCTCTGGAATAGTCTTTACACTTTCGGAACTGATGCAGAAACGGTCTAACAGGAGTCAGTAAACCCAAAGAGTGCAATGTAGCTCTGCTGTTTTCAAAGCGTTCCAACTCTGAGTCAGTCTTCTTTCCGAAAAGGTGGGACTCGTTAAAAGGGCATGACTATTAGGTAGGCGTGCAGATTGCCAGAGGATACCCTTGGGTCATGTTCACGCTTTATAAAACTGTCTAAATAAATAAGAAATCCTGTGGTTCACGTTCACACATGTATACTAAGGACAACACTGGTACCGACCGCCCTACCTAGGCAATCCATAGTATCTAGGCCTCTGGGTAACATATTTGGCCACATCTTGTCCATCATGTATCATCTGGGCCAAAGAGGCCCCAAGATAACCCAGAATCGCTTCCAAGATCTCTCTGGCATTTGTGGAGTAGCCCAAGCAGACAATTATCTTACGGACCGCAATACTAGACTGGTGGAAGAAAACCTGTGCTTGCCCAAAGCATCAATCCGCCTTGATTTCCTATCCGGAGGAGTGGCTGCAAACTAGTTCCGATTGACTTTACTGGGCGAGGACTGTACAATAAGACTCTCTGGTGTGAGAATCTTGGTGAAAAAATGCAGGTCACCAGGCATCAGTTTGTGAGGCCTGGCCACCTGTCAAGAATAAGGCTTTGACCAAGTAGCCACTAAAGTACCTGTTAAGACCTCATTAAAAGAAAGTAAGGGCTCAGACGTCTCTGGCTGCAGAATTTCTGTCAGAACATTCATTTTGGTCTCAATGGAGGGTAGCTGTAAATCTAGTGCTTCAGCTTCCCTCCAGACCACCACTGCAAATGAGGCACTCTCTTCAACTCGTGATCAAAGTGGAGAGTCAAGCATTGTCTTCGGAAAGGTATCGAGCGCACTGGCAATCTGAAAATCAATTTATAAGGTATTATCAGTATAATGAGCCATCATCAATAACATCCTGAGGTGGCCCCTGCTCTGGCATAGGATCAGAGTCAGAAACAAAAGGATAATGGAGACTTTTGTGAAAGCTGAGACATGGTGGAGGTACTGGGTAGAGCCAGGCTGCATAACGACTGGTTATGCTTTTGTAATTTCGTAGCACAACATCCGTCAGGCTCAAGCCGAAGTCGGTTTGGGGTCAGATGTTGGAGTCAACACTAGATCGTCTTCCAGTGGCATGAACTCGCATCAATCTCAAAGCCAGAGTAGAAGTCTGTACCGGCATTAGTACAGACCCAGTAAGGGGAACCAGAGGAAGAGACCGGCCGGGGATGGGCCTGCCGGCGGTTAACCAAAGTGGATGCCCTTGCGGTTCTGAGGGGCGAGAAGGTGTGCCAAAGGAAGCCTTAAGAATACAAAAAATATGCAGGATAGCCTCTTTGGAGGCTTCTATCTGCTGTAGGGTTAATGAGGGCCCTGGGACCAACTGAGGAATCAATTATTTGGCCGGAGACCTCTAAGGAGTGTGAATGATACTGCAACACCCTTCCGCCTTCTCTTTGGAGTCAGAGTGGCAGATACGGGTTTAGTCCTGCTTTGCCTTCTCAAGATTGCGTTTGGACTTGGACTACTGGGATTACTTTGAGCGCAAAGTTGAAGTGTTGTGGGAGTGGCCTCAGGACAGGGTCCAAGTTCAGAGCATGACTGGGAATTCAGCAAAGACTATAACTTTTTCTTATGTTCGGTGACATGCAACTTCACTTACCAGTCTCAGAACACCTTCTGCTGCATGACAGCACAGGTATCACACAACTTAGCAACTTGTCCCAAGCCCATACACTTAAAATTAATTGTGTGAGTCTGTGACCAACATCCGCCTCTTGCTGTCACAGCATAGTTTGAAACCTGATTTTTTTCCGTGGGGACATCGTTTCCTAGCACACTGTCAGATCATTTAGAAGTCAACAGAAAACTGAACAAAAATGGAACAGAGCTCCTGATCCGTGTCGGAAGGTGTGGAAAGAAGAGTACTGACGTCAGCGCGCAGGGGTAGCACATATACGAAGCACTGCTCTGTCACTTCTGGGGCGATGTGGAGCCAGCAAGGAGCCACATACGAAAAATCTGCTGTTAGGAATATCAATCACAACAATATTTCTGTTGGATACATAACCTTCTTGCAGATTCCTCACCTTATGACTATCCATCCAGGCTTTAGAGTGATCCAAAAAACTGTTCACCAGTATCGGTTCTTAATGGCCACCAAATGGGGACATGCAGTTTCAGCCCCAATGCTGCCCGCTGGACAAGACAACATTGGAGAATATGAAATGACAACTGGTCGCTTTGAGGTCAGTTCCAGGTAATTTTCCCATAACTCATCAATGCCTACAGAAAGGGCCCAAGAAAGTATCAATGACAGAAACAAACAGTAGTACATAACATTTTTTGAAATTGTGATAGGTTTGTGCCAAGAGGTAAATATGTAGAATCATAGGGTAAGAGAATACCAAAGTCTGGTATTACTTTGTGGATACAGGAAGTTCAATACTATGTTCTTAGTATTTTCTTCTTTATTCAAATGCAAGTTCCATTCAGAAGCTCTCACAGCTTGGTAAGTTGCGATTCAGTACCTTCTTAACTGTTATCAATATGCATATTTTTCGCCACAAAACTAGAGTATTACCACAAAATATCATGAGTGATTATGTTCTTGCTACGTTATGTGCCTACCAGGCGAACCGGTTTGCTTTATTACAAATGCGGATCCATACCCGCTTGCTTTTTCAATGCTCTTTAATACGAACAGTTTTCTCGCCTCACCATACTCTGGCATGCTGACATTTGTTCAATATCTGTCTCTGTATGCATTGAGAGCCCATGATTATTAGTCCCCAACATCAGTATTAAAGACTATAATTTTGTTTACTTTGGATTATAACATGAACCATATACATGCTAACTATACATTATTGTGATGACATTGGAAAATTAAGTGTTACTATTGTGATTTACATGTATACTAACTCAGTAACCTGTTCTCTCATCCTCATATTTTTTTACTCTCCTGATCTGTGTATCAAATCTGCTATCTCTGGTGTAAACTACTCGATCTTCATCTCTGTGTATTTAATCTTTACTTCTAATCACACCGGACTATCCCGCATTCCCACTCTAACCACACTGACCCTAATCCCCGCCCCCACCCTTCCTATACCTCTTCCCCTTTCCTATCATTTTCTTCCTTCCTACCTTTTCCTTTCTTTTGTCATAATGGGATATGTTTCCCTTTCCTTACTCCTCATGTCATGGTGACTGCTTAACTCTGCACCTTACTTGCACGTCACCCTATTCTCTTTGGGCCTCCGCTTGACATTGAACCTAATGCGATTATATGTATATCGCTTATATATTGGCATACTCGGTCTTACTCTTGTTATTTCAATTTGTATTTATGCTCACCTTTTCCAATCAGCCTTGAAAAAGTCCTTGGCCCGCTGGCCTTTTGGGTAAAACAAGTGTCGGCTGTTCTTGTGTTCACTTGCATTTGAATAAAGAGGAAAATACTAAAAACATAGTATTGAACTTCCTGTATCCACAACGTAATACCAGACTTTGGGATTCTCTTACCCTATGATTCTACATATTTACCCTTGGCACAAACCTATCACAATTTCAAAAAACTTACTTACACTAGGTGGTTCCAGGGTGAAACCACCTGATAGTTTGTGCTATACCAATGATTCGGACCTGTCCCATTGTGTGTGAACCTTGGTAGCACCCACTACACGAATGCGCAAACCAAAGTAGTACATAACATGTCTGCATACCTTAGAAGCTTATTACTTGAAGGACTAACTCATCAAAGAGAATGGAAGGGAGTAAGGAATAGACGGAAAGATTATGTATCCACCAAAAATATTTCTTACCAAAAGTAATTACCTTTTTATACTGATGGAAACATCTTTCCAGAAATTCCTAACCTTATGCTAAAGCCTCAAATCACTACCTCCCAGGGAGGTGAGTTTGTCTTTTAACCATGGAATGTTATAAAAGAACAAGTTACTTACCTTCGGTAATGATATCTCTGTAAGAGACATAGATTAGTTATAGATTCCTTACCTTAGAATTACCCCCAGGCGTCAGACTGGATGCGGAGGTTTTTCGTCAGCAGTACCCCTGCGCGTCGAAAGGTGGCGTTAGTCGGCTCCGCGTTCGTCGTTGGCGTCGTGGTCGCCGGGATGACGTCGCGGTAGCTACTTAGATGCCGCCCTCGAGTGCTGACGTCAGTTCTTTACACGACATTCTACACCAGAAGCACAGAGCCAGGCAAGACACTGACCACTGGTGCACAAAACTAGGGCCCTAAAAGGGATTCCTCGACCCTAGAAGTCAGTTCGCAGAACGGGGAGGATGGGTGGGGCAGTAAGGAATCTATAACTAATCTATGTCTCTTACAGATATATCGTTACCGAAGGTAAGTAACTTGTTCATCTGAAAGAGGCAATTAGTTATAGATTCCCTACCTTAGAATAGATACCCCAGCAATACCAACCCCGGAGGTGGGTCTGCGAACCAAGTTCACACCAGAAAATCCTGGAGAACAGAACGGCCAAAGAAGCAGTCTCTCCGGACTTGGCTGTCCAGGCAGTAGTGTTTCGTGAACGTGTGCAGAGATGCCCACGTAGCTGCCTGACAGATGTCATTGAGGGGGACTCCCTGTCCCAAAGCAGTGGTAGCTGCCGTCGCCCTGGTGGAATGGGCGCGCAGTCCCACTGGAGGCTCCTTCTTTGCCAAAGAATAGCAAGCTTTGATGCACAAAACGACCCACCTAGAGATGGTCCGTTTGTGCACGGCCCGACATTTTTTGGCACCCACGTAGCCAACAAAGAGCTGGTCATCCACCCGGAATTGCTTGGTGCGATCCAAATAAAAGGAAAGCGCATGTTTTGGATCCAGACGGTGGAGCCTCTCTTCCTACTTAGAAGGATGCGGAGGTGGAAAGAAGGTGGGCAAAGTGATGGTTTGACCAATGTGGAAAGAAGTCACCACCTTGGGAAGAAAGGAAGGTCTGGTTCTGAGGACGACCTTGCCGGATGAACAGCCAGAAAAGGAGGCTTTGAAGAAAGGGCTTGGAGCTCACTCACCCTGCGAGCAGAGGTGACGGCAACCAGAAAGGCAGTCTTTAAAGTAAGCAGTCTTTAAAGTAAGCAGTCTGCTTTAAGTTATGAAGCGGCTCAAAGGGAGCGCAGATAAGGTAAGTAAAAAAGCAACTTCAAGTCCCACTGAGGCATTACGAAGGGAACAGGAGGAAAAAGAGGAGTAATGCCCTTAAGGAAACGATTTACAACAGGGGACTTGAAAAGAGAAGGCTGATCAGGAAGTCTAAGAAAGGCTGAAATGGCTGAGAGATATCCCTTAAGAGTGCCAAGAGCAGAGCCCTGCTGGGCCAAAGAAAGTAGGAACAAGAGAACCTCAGAAAGAGGGGCAGAAAGGGGATCCACAGCCTTTGCTGTGCACCATGCCACAAATTTGTTCCATCTGCAGGCGTATACCGTCTTAGTGGAGGGACGCGTGGCTGCCAAGATAACATCACAGACTTCGGGAGGAAGGTCAAAGGCTGTCAACTGTCGCCGCTCAATCTCCACGCAAGGAGGTGGAGGCTGGACAGGTTTGGGTGGAGGACCGTCCCCTGCTGCTGCGACAGAAGATCCTCCCGAAGAGGCAGTAGGATCGGAGGATCGATGGCCATGTGTAACAGCTCAGGATATCAGATTCTTCGTGCCCAATCCGGAGCCACAAGGATGACTTGGGCCCGGTTGCGCTTGATCTTCTTCAGCACTCTGGGCAGAAGTGGTATAGGCGGAAAGGCGTATACAAGACCGCAGCTCCAACTCGCGACGAAAAGAGTCGCCTAGCGAGTGCCGCCTTGGAAATTCCAAAGCGCAGAATTGCTGACATTGCGTGTTCTTTTCGGTGGCGAATAGATCTAACCAAGGCTCTCCACACTGCTGAAAGCGGCCTTGCGCCACCTCCGAGTGAAGACGCCATTCGTGATCCATCATGCATCTGCGGCTGAGTTCGTCCGCCCTGGTGTTCAATGAACCTGCCAGGTGTTAAACCACCAGGGATATGCCCTGATGTTCCAGCCATGTTTAGAGAAGGAGAGCCTCTTGACATAGGGTCCACGACCCCACCCCGCCCTGTTTGTTGCAGTACCACATGGCAGTGGTGTTGTCCGTGAACACCTGCACTACTCTTCCCTGGACAGAGGGAAGGAATGCTTTTAATGCAAGACGGATCGCCCGAAGCTCCAGAAGGTTGATGTGGAGCCCAGACTCCGCCGGAGACCAGAGGCCCCTGATCTCCGCCTCTCCCATGTGGCCGCCCCATCCCAGAAGTGTGTACTCCGGTTGGGGAAGGGAGAGGGATCTGCCGTTGACCCAATCCTGGTTCGTTAGCCACCACTGCAATTGACGTGCAGTGCCCTCCGAGATCTGAACGCAATCAGATGGATTCCCTTGATGCTGTGCTCACTGGAACTTCAGGTCCCACTGCAGAGCCCGCATATGCCACCTGGCATGATCTACCAGCTGGATGCAGGAGGCCATGAGGCCCAGCAGCCTGAGGGTCATTCTGACCGAAACCCGGGATAGAGGCTGAAAGATCGGAATAATAGCCCGAATATCCCGGACTCGCTGCTCGGGAGGATAAACCCGAAACTGCCTCGTGTCCAGAACCGCTCCGATGAAAAGGAGCTTCTGAGAGGGAGTCAGGTGTGACTTCGGCACGTCCATAGTGAACCCCAGTGAGTGCAGGAGGTCCGCCGTAGTCTGGAGGTGGGAGACGACAGCCTAGGGCGAGCCCGCCTTTAACAGCCAGTCGTCGAGATAGGGGAAGACTGGAACCCTTTAATCTGCGCAGATGAGCTGCGACCACCACCATCGTGAACACCCAAGGGGCGCTGGTAAGACCAAAGGGGAGCACGGTAAACTGAAAGTGCTCGTGGCCTACCATGAACCGCAGGTAACGCCAGTGGGCCGGCAGGACGGGGATGTGAAAGTAAGCGTCCTGCAAGTCCAACGCTACCATCCAGTCTCCAGGGTTGAGGGCAGACAGGACCTGAGCTAGCGTCAACATTTTGAACTTCTCCTTCCGGAGGAAGCGTTTGACTTTCCTGAGATCCAAGATAGGACGCAGCCATTTGTCCTTCTTGGGCACCTGAAAGTAGTGGGAATAGCAACCACAACCTACTTCTGGGGCAGGAAATCGCTTGATGGCTCCCTTGGCCAAGAGTGCCGAAACTTCCTGTTGGAGAAGGGCCAGATGATCCTCCGACATGCGATGGTGCTGAGGTGGCATGGATGGAGGGGTAGTCTCGAAGGGGAGGGAGTAGCCCCTTCGGACTATCTGCAAAACCCACCTGTCCGACGTGATGGTGAGCCAGTGGGAGAGGTGATGGCGTATCCTGCCGCCCACTGGCGACTGGTGGCCCTGAAAGGTCGGACTAGGAGGGTTTGCAGGCTGCTGCAGAGGGGGCTGTGGTGGACTGGCCCGCGCGCTGGCCCCCAGACCCACAGCGGTGGTTCCCACGTCTCCGGCCGCGCAGGGGCTGAACAGCTCGCGCCGGCCTGTGGCTCTGGGCGGAACATGGCGGGGCACCCCTTCCGTAGCCACGAAAGGGGCGAAAGGCAGACTGCACAGGGCGGGTGATGGAGAGGCCCAAGGACTTGGCCGTAGACCGAGAGTCCTTAAAGCACTCCAGCGCGTTGTCTGCCTTGTCGCCGAACAGGCGAAGGCCATCAAAGGGCATGTCCATCAGGGTAGCTTGGACATCCCCTGAAAAACCAGTCGACCTCAGCCAGGCGTAGCGTCGAAGGGCTACCGACGTGGAAATCACCCTGCCTAGCTAGTCGGCGGTGTCCAGTCCACATCGAATGGTAAACTTTGCTGCGCCTCTCCCCTCGGCAACTGCACAGGGGAGTACGGCCCGAGCCTCCTCCGGGCACTGGGGCAGCACCTGCGCCACTGTATCCCACACGGAGTGGGTGTAACGGCCCAACAGACATGCGGTGTTTACCAACCGCAATCCCAAGCTGGAGGAAGAAAACATCTTCTTCCCAAGGTGGTCCTGCTTTTTGGATTCCCTATGAGGTGGTGCGTTAGGGAATGCGCCTTTGGACGTGGAGGCTTGGACCACCAAGCTCTCAGGGGAAGGGTGTTGGGAGAGGAAAGAGGGGTCGCCCGGAGCCGGGAAGTGGCGTCGGGCGATCATCCTATCCACAGGAGCCCCTGTGTTGGGCCTGGACCAGGTGCCCAAAAGTAAGTCAGCGAGGGCTTCATTGAACGGCAGCAGGGGCTCTGAAGACGTGGTGCCGGTGGAGTCGGCGCCGGGGGAGGTGTAGTCAGGTCAACCTGCGCCGACCCGGATCCAGGCCTGGATCCAAGGGGACCCTGCAGTGCGGGGGCCGAAGCCGCCGGCCTCGAAGGCCCAGGGCCCCCAGCCGAGTCCGCAGGCCACAAAGGCGCGCCGGCGGAGTCGGGCTGCCCAAAGATGGCATGCATCACTTCTTAGAAACTCCGAAGCTGGGCAAGGGTCGCACGGGGTCCTGGGAAAGGAGGGAAACCCGGAGTCGACCCAGTGGGCTCCGCACGCGGAGCCGCGGGAGGGGCACCACCCACATCCCTCATCGCGTCGGCTGACAGACGGGGAGAAGTCGAAGAGCGACGATGCTTCTTCGACTTCTTCTTGTGCTTTGATTTACCAGAGGAGAGCGAAGACTTGGAAGAAGATTGGTGGTGGTGGTGGCTCGGCGACCGGTCCCTCAACCTCCCACGCGACCGGGACCTCGAGCGGCGCGGAGCGGACTGCCGGGCCTCGAGAAGCTTTCGGGACCGCTCCCGCAAAGACTTCGGGTTCATGGTCCGGCAGTCAGAACATGACTTGGAGTCGTGGTCGGGTTCCAGACAGAACAGGTACACGCGGTGTGGATCCGTCACCGACATCAACCATCGGCAGGAACTGCAAGCCTTGAAACCGGGCATCCCTGACGTGCACCAGGAGTCGAAGACTCAAAAACGACGCCGACAAAAGTCGGCAAAAAGTCAGTCAAACAGTGACTGGCGCGGGAAAAGAAAGAACTGACGTCAGCGCGCGAGGGCGGCGTCTAAGTAGCTACCGCAACGTCATCCCGGCGACCACGACGCCAACGACGAACGAGGAGCCAACCAACGCCACCTTTCGATGCGCAGGGGGACTGCTGACAAACAATTCTCCGGATCCAGTCTGACGCCTGGGGGTAATTCTAAGGTAAGGAATCTATAACTAATTGTCTCTTTCAGATAGAACAGTGGTCCCTAGGAAAGCATGAATAACACAGAATATCCAATGTAATGAAATCAAAACCATATTTTAATATTCCAATATGGTGCACTCCTAAAACGATTGAAATTACTAAAACAAGTATAACTACAAAAAACATTCAGTGGGGTGTAGAAAAGCATGAAGTGAAATACGTGGAAAAAAGTAAAGTGCTCAGGCCAATGTGCATCACAGTTGCATTAGCAAAGATACAACCCCATAAAATACAGACTATATCAAGTTAAACTGGGACTGTATATATTGCCAACAACGTTTCATTCCTTTAAAATGGTAGGGTCATCATCAGGAAAAGCCTAATATAAGTCTGAGTAATTGTCATTCAAGCAGAAGGATGTCTGCCAGTGAGCAGCTCAAACTAGTGTATGGCAGCCGCAGTGTAGTCTGGAATGGTTCCTAAAGACAGCGGGGGTATAGGAGGAGAGTAATGAGAAATCTTCTAAGGAGTCCAGGGGTCCAAAAACCCATCACCAGAAACAATGTCAGGCGTGACAGATGCAGGAGCCACCTAGCTAATTATTGGTGACCTCTAGAGTTTCTGTGGAGCTGCCACTGATTAGGAAAGTTCTGGCATGTGCCTTCGTGGGGGCCTGAGAAAGGAAAAATTGCACAGTGCCGGGGTCATCTGGCTCAAAAGCTCCTAGGTGGCTCCTGACATTGTTTCTGATAATTGCAGCTGATTGGAGGAAGGCATAGCCCAGGGAACCATTCAAAGTAAAATATAAGACACAAAACTAAGGATGATTTGTGATCAGGGTAGTGCAAAAAAAATCCAAGTATGGAAAGTCCTATTTTGAGAAGATCACCTTTGTCACTTTGGGTTGTAGTTTCCAAGTGTGGTCCTCCACCCTGAGGTGGCTGCTATCCTCCCTCACAATGAGGGAACCTACAAGATGATCCTCAACCAGGAACATTCCTAACACTGCACCCACACACAGATTCCATACCCCCAATCCTGCTTTTTTTGATTAAATGGATACTGGAAGTGCTGCCTGATAGGTTCACATGGAAGCAAGAAATGCCTTCACAGCAATGTGCATCACCCACAGTCCCAGTTTATGTTCGGTGGGGGCAGAAATGCATCCCGCAGGCAAGGCGGTAAATCACAAGCACCCACCACAAGGCTGGAGCTGCTTCCGGGGAAATCCAAATGCTATCCAAATGCTGCCCAATAGGACTCCCCAATGTTGGGCACACAAAAAATGGAGGCTTGACTGAAGAAATACCCCTGCATTTGCAATTCTGTTAATGATACTGGGGAGCAGGGGCAGGCAGCCCCAAGAACTAAGCCATAGACCAACCTGGTTTGAAGTGTTCAAGTGCTGATTCACCCTTCCCACCAAAGAGGCAACCTCCATCAAACAGTGTGATCATAGGGTTGGCCCAAAGACCTGGTAAAACCCATCCAGGCATGACGGGGAATGGCCACAGAATAGCCCATAGATGCGATTGGCCACTTTTTGCCCATCACACAACTCCTCTCCAACATGGTCACAAAGATGGCCAGAGAGGCTCAAATGACAATTTGCACCTTTTTCCAGCAAGCAAAGGAGTAAAGGCCAGAAGGTAAGCTGTGTTTGTGGAACAAAGGCTAAGGTTCACCAAAAAAATTACTTTCTTCCCCTATGCTTGAATATACGGACACACTCCATAAATGTGGAGCATTAATACATTTTTAGAGCAACTGTACTAATAAACACACAATACATTTATTACTATAGTGCAAAGGTTAAATTCAAGTTTATTACAACAGAACAGCAACATGGGAATGAGGAAAACACTGCTTACTGTCTCACATAAACTGCTTTACAATTATTTCTACACTCACTAGGCCTCTTTAATGTGATTTTACTTTACTGCAGAAATGTAACCCATTGCATGCTGGTTTTGGATAATTATTAAAAAAAAAATATATATATATGGAAAAAATGCCATGGTATTAACATATATGCTGATGCACAGCTCATCTTTCAGTTTTACTGGGCCCCTGATAAGCAACCTCTGGTCCTCCACCAAAAAAAAAACATATTAAAAATGGTGGTTTGCAGAAGAGGTCAGAGACAACTACTGATAAAGTCAAACGCATCAAAAATCACAAAAACAAAAGCCCAACGCATCTGGCTTGAAAAGATTCACTTTGCTAGAAAAACAATGCAAATAACTGTGGGAAGCCAAGCAAAACACATGGGAGAGAGTGTATTTTTGCACATGTGAAGTATGCATTTATGTAAATTTGTTGTAGTTTCTGGCCCCACACTTGCTCCTAGGCTCCTGACACTGGAAAATAGAGTAGAAATGGACTGGTAAATGTGATAAAGCTCAACTTCAAGCTCAAAGGCCAATACCCATTTCAGTGGAAATTTAGTGAAAGAGAGCTTGAGGATATGCACCTTTAGAAAAAAGAAAGGAAGGCAAAAGACAGCTACATTTTAAAGCATTGATGAAATAGTCTTTCTTACCTCTGAAGAGTAGCTATTAAGGAGGCCTTCAGAAAGTGCCAGTAGATGATGTTCAAGCTTCTCCCTCAGAGGCTGGCAAACTACAAAGACTGGTGCTGCATTATTTCTGGTTGAATTGTTCACCGCTATACTGGTACACATGGTCGTCTCATCAAATGCAGTTTGGAGATAAAGATCCTCAATCTCAAAAAAAGCTTCATCTTTTCTGTCAATTTTGTGATGAGCACTTCAAGAAAGATAATAAGCCAACAAAATGTTCGTACTAGCAGTGGGTATGTCAGACAATCCTAATTATTGATAACATTTTTAGGTTTATATACAAGCTGCTGTGCTATCAAAACTATATCAACATTTTATGCCAAATATATCCAAAAGCTCTGAATCAGACTCTTACAAGCCTTCTATATTACCCTTAAACAGCAAGCATTCCCTCCCAACACCTTTTAGGTGTTTGATGTACCCTCTAATTGGCAAGGGTATGCCCAAACATGAGTCTGGTGCTCACTCTGCCACTGGAACCAAGCTACACCTGACTGAAGAACCCCAATCAGGGCGAAACCAGTCTTGGGTTGCTAGTCTTTTGTTTCAGGGAGGATCTGGCAGTTTAGGTAGGATTGTTCCTAATTGAGTAGGGTCCACACTGATTTACATATGGCCGGGTCCAAACTGAAGTGGCATGGTGCACAAAAAGAACATGGGTTGGAATGCTACCCAGAGCGATTGCCAGTGGTTTGACTTATTGCAAGCATTCCTCCCATCACCTTTTGTGTATCTGAAGAGGAGTGTGACATCTTTAAACCTAATCCTCTAACATGGTTACACTAGATGAAACCAAGTTAGCCTCCAATGCCCACCCCCTTCCCACTGCAACTACAGGTAGGAGAACTGACTAAATTCATCACTCAAAAACCACAGTGTACTATAAAATCTTTCATCCTGCACCACAGACATTATACAAAATAAGATTAGATTAAATCGCCAAACACCAACAGTCTCCGAGCCAATAAAATAGCATGGACTGCACCCCAAATCAAGCCCGCCTTCACACTAAATTGAGGCAATAACACCTAGAAACAACCACACCTTAAGAATAATAGCACCAAAAGAAAGCCCAGGCTTCACACGTGCTGCATGGCACCCATTAAAACCACCCTCTAAGAACACATATGCATGTGCATAGAAACTTTAAAAAATAGTTTGGACCAATTCAGCATTTTTTGACTCAAACATCATGATCTCATGAGACATGCACATTTTATCTGAACGAGCTATAGCACTTGAGGTTATCAAACAAATATAAAGTAAGGCTGACTAGACCAACTAAAAGAGAAGAAATATATTAGGCAATCAACAGCATCACTCTCACTAAGGTTCCTGGCACAAACTTCTACATTGCTCACTCATTCTAAAAAAAAAAAACGATTGTAGACTTCTCAACCTCCTATGCAATAAATGGATTGCATAGATCCTAACTGACGGCTATGCACCAACCTGCAACTTCCAAAATTCACACCAGCACTGTCGCAATGTAGATACCGGACATCCTCAAGGCTCCACAAATTGAGTATCTTGACTGATAATAAATGCTGGTTTTGTAATAAATGTACAGGAGGCCTAAAACACATGCTATTCCGTTGTAAATTTGTTTCACCAGTCTGGGGGAGAGACTTCCTCTTAGATTGAAAAGGTTTTTCAGATACAACTAAGACTACATTTTGTCACGGCCACCTGTTGCTCTAAGCTGATGATCCCATTCCCTGACTAACTGAACTGGGTGTTCTCCTCATAGACCTTATGCTGGTAATTGTAATGAAAGTGGTTTAGTCTCAGCGAAAACATCCCAGAAATTTGCCAACTCATACCCTTGAGCACCTGGTTACTGTTTACAAATGGTGAAGACAATACCTCATTAAATATTTCTAAATCTACCTGCAAGGGTAGACCATTATTGAACAAACTAGATATGAACCATCAGAAGACGGAACCACTGTAAAGGCTTTCTGTCTAATCTTTATGAGGATTGGAGTATGTAACTGTACCACACTGGTCCTTTCAGTTCCAATTACCGGCATATGCTTATGAGTCACATTTTGAGTTATATGTTTATAGTTTCTATTTGCTTTATTTTCTTGTTGAATCCAATTTGTTGTTGCAAGTAGCTGGCACTATGAACATCTGAATTGCTGATCGTCTTTTGATCACGTCACATATTATGTGATTCACAACCGTCTCTTTCGTTACTATAGGGGATGGCATTCTACTCTGATCTAAATCGAAGAACCACATTTTTTACAGTTACCAGTGTCATTTAAAGTCTTTTTAAATCTACAATTGAATCAGTCAATGAGTGACAACTATTTACAGATCTAACCACAGTGTACATTTTATATACAATGAACTGCCACGTTAAAGTGCATATCACCAATTACAAACCTGCAAAATATTTATTAACATGTATATAAACACACTAAAATCAAGTATGAACTAGATAGGCGTTTGAAACACTAATATTAGCTATGCCATATATAGGCCTGTAAACTAACCACTTGCAAATCGTTCAATAATTTCCACAGTTTAAAAGCTAATATGCCTTGAGAGCTAAATTCCAGCTTTTGCAAGTCAATTCTTTTTTTCCAATTTATTTTAACATGATGCTCAAATTTAAACAAGAAGACAATGCTTAAAAATAAAGATAGTTACCACTTTGTGCTTTGAAAAAAATTGATTGCTGTGCTGCAGTCTTTCATTGTGAGACTCACAAGAATTTTCTGCAGGTCCAGAGGTGGGAAATCCCTTTAAGGACAAGTACATGAATAAAATTAACATATGGTAAACTGCTCAATAATATATAAGGTTATACACTTCTCTTACTGCTGTATGTTCAATGCCTAATATATGGCTGGTTTTCTGTACACCAACTACATGGTGAGCCCTTGTTCTATACTGATTTGTACTGGACTCTTACTGGGATTCATGTTTCAGACACCACCCGTTGACAACCTGTTCCTAAACAGAATAAAGATGTTTTCTGCTCAAAAATGAAAACAAAGAATGCTTACATAAAACATTGATAATATTAGGCCTGACCGAACCACTTATTCACCGTTTATTATTTATTGCTCTTTAGCCCATGCATGACAATGTTTGCTTGATGTCTAAAGTGTACCATATTATATGCCGGCAGGAAACCTAGTAAACACCACCAATACTTTTAGAAAATGATGGATAATTGTCTAAGGCAGCAATAGGGGAGGGGAAGTAGATGTAGGGGAGATTTAGCCATCTGCCTCGCAATTGCTTTCAAGTGAAAAGTGAAGTATCAACTATGGACTTGAAAGTTTTCTTAGTCTGACTAATAGTTTAGTGATAAGAGCCTATTTACCTCTAACAATCATAAAATCAGAGCATAAATATAGGCAATGGTTTCATACATGTCACAAAAAGACTGACAAGGTGTTGCATGTTGCTCAAGAAAAGTGGAGGAAGGAGGTTGGAGTGAATGTGGCTGAGGGGGGCTGGGCAGAAATATTAGTCTTCAATACCCAAATGCTGAGGGGAGCGAACTTAAGACAGATGCAGATGTACTCATCGTGCTTGGTATATTATGCCACAAAGAATTGACATGAGTTGGTTGTGAATATTCCAAACAGCTGTCCTTTATGTAACCTAATGGGTCCATGGGAAGGTAACCTAATGGGTCCATGGGAACATATGATTTGGAGCCGTCGGAAACTAACTAGATTCTGGTAAAACATTTTAACGTATGTTCAGAAGGATCTAGGAGCTTTATTGATAATGGATGCTAAGGCTATTCTTTTAGAAAGCTCTAGACACCTGGATATAAAGACTAGGAGCATGCAATGTTGGTGGTACATAGAAATTTTATTAGCTCAATCAGTGATAACCAATTATTGGAAATCAAGGGACTCGCCTGAATTTCAAAAATGATTGAATAAGCTGCTCATTGTTTATAATAAAGAATATTTATATGCCAAGAAGGTGGGGAAAGGTAAGATGTTTTTAAAAGGCTGGCAGTGTTTTATTCACTATATGGAAAGCCCTCTAGTGAGGAAGAACTGAGAGCACTGTATTGCAGCACTTTCCCTTTTTGTTATCTGGCACTTTATACAGGTCCTTCACGTCAGTATGGAAAAGCAGTCTCTCTGTCTTTGCTTTGTTTATTGTGTAGCCAGTGACAGTGGAAACATTTCCTAAGAGTTTGAACAGTTTCTTAATACCACCAGGGTCTGGATGAATATATAGGACCAGATAGTCCACATATAGTTTACATTTAAGAGAGTCTGGTCCTGGAGCTCGATAGCCTTCCATCCTCCTCCACACACATGCAAGGGGTTCAATAAAAGTAGCAAACAATAAGGGTGACCATGGACACCCTTGCCTAGTGCCCCGAGAGATATTTATGGAGCTGAGACTTTCCCATCTAATGCCAGTTGTGCCCTACAGCTCTGATATATTCAGTCAATCATCTTAATAAGCTGACCCGGAAACCTCACTATTTCCAAATTCTTAAATGAATACTTCCAGTTCTCCACGTCAAATGCTTTTTCAGCATCCACAAACAATCTGGTTAGACGCATAGCAATTTATGGCTTCAATTAGGAAATGTGTATTGGAGAATAATTACGTGTAGGCACAAACCCCTTCTGATCTACTGCCACTAGATCAGTTGTTACCTCGGATATTCTCCTAGCGAGTATTGTCATTAAGATCATATAATCTGCATTAAGTAAAGTGATGGGGCTTTAATAATGCACCTGCTCTGCGTTCTTTGCCTTTTTAGGAAAGCAGATTAGTATTCTTTCCTTAAAAGAAGGAGGCATACCCCGCCTTTTCAAGAATATAGTTAAACAGCTCTGTAAGCGAGTTCTTTAGAAATTTGATCATCAGCGAGTACCACTCAGAGGGATAACCATCCTCCCCTGGAGCTTTACATCTTCGAAGTTTAATTACCACTTCCATCACCTCCTCTATTTCTATAGGGTGAATAAGATTACCCACTGCCTCCATTGCAAATGAGGGCGTTTGAGCCATATTCAAAAAAAAATTCACTATCTTCATCTGAAGGATCAACACCTTCTTCATAAATTCTACAAAAATATGTGCTAAAAATAGACTCTAGTCCCTCTTTATCCCTCTCTATTTCCCCTGTCACTGGGTCTTCTATTTAAGTGATATTGTTCCTAACCATTTGAGACGGAATATGCCATACCAACAATCTACCACTAACCTCCCCCTGTTGGCCATAGGTCTGGGAATTTAATATCTTCTCCAGTAAGAAAGTTTGCAATTCCTTCTTGGCTGCCTCTCTAATAAGTTACCTCCGCTTATCTTGTACCTGCTGTAAAATGATTTCAGATCTTTGGAGTGCCCTTGAGAGACTTACCAATTTCTCATTCTCTATCTTTCTCCGGGCGCTTTCATACGCTATAATCTCACCCCTCATTCTTAATTTATACGCCTATGAAATATTTTCTGGTGATGCGGAGCCTCTGTTTTCCCCAAAAATAAAAGGTGTTCTGCTCCCCATCTCTTCAAAAATCTTCTCCTTTGAGGATAGGGCTTTATTAAAAGACCACCTATACATAGGGGTGATTATAGATGACATCAGGACTTCCAGGCTAGCTACTGTATGATCTGAGAAACAGGTAGAAACATAAGAAACTTCTACACTTGACAGGGAGTCGGAGGTAAGAAAGAAATCTATCCTTGATGTCATCTTAAACCAGCCAGTAAAAAACGTATACTGCTTTAAACCAGGGTTCGATCTACACCAGGGGTCAAAACAGCCTATCTCACCTGTTAATCTATTTATAGCTTGCGCCACTCTTACTTTCCTTTGTTTAAACTTGAGGTTGCTCTACCCCAGCTCTGGGAGCTGGGCACAAATAAAATCCCTTCCTACAATATTTTTTTTAAATTGGGGAAGATGAAGAATTAAATCATATATAGGCTCATCAACAATCGAGCTGCATGCTCAATTAGAACCTCTACAATCGCCTATCTCCCTTGCTCATCCATCAACGATTTGATTATCTCGCCAGAAAACCTCCTGCTTGCTATAACCGCAACCTCTTTGTGCGCTGCCGAAGTGGCGGAGCGCAACATGAGCTGGAATGGCCCCTGTGTGGCTTGCACCTCTTTCTCCTTGTTAATATGTGTCTCCTGTAAAAATACAAAAGTTGGTTTGTTTTTCTAGACAATGAAAATGGCCTTACGTTTCCTCCCATTATTGAGTCCATTCACATTCATAGACAAAATGCTAAGCTTATACCCATCCATAGAATTCTGTTATTAGACACGTATTACCATATTGCACAGACGATCCTAATCTCCATAATCCAATTTCTTCCTGCTGCCCAACTAACAATTTTCGAATTATGAGAACTCTTTTTCAACCCAGGCAGCAGCTCCACTAACAAGCTGCTGCCTCCCTCTCCCCACCCCACTCCTGTACCCCCAAACTAAGCAATCAACCCTCTGTCTCCATTTTAGGCATCCAAGTAATGTCTTCGCCTTCCGCATGGATGACCTACCTACTCTTCATCTTACAAGTGCGATGACTGCACTCCGTGCCCTAGTTCCTACTTCGCCACTCTAGACACCCACAACCAATATACTGAAAAAAATGTAAAACATAATAACACCTCCCCCAAAACTAGAAATATTGTAAACTATATCACAGTAACCTTTTTTCTTTGAAATTCATGAAGATATTTTTAGCTGCCTCCAGAAAAACCTTAAACGTCCCATTCACCAACACTTTTAACCTTGTCGGGTGCATTAGTATAACTTGAATCCCCTCTGCTTTAAACAGGGGAATCAGCAATCTTAATTCCTTCAGACGCCTTGATGTTTCAAAAGTCATTTCTGGAAACACCTGAAAAGGAAAATGTTACTTACCCAGTATGCATCTGTTCTTGGCATATAGAGCTGTAGAGTCATATGCTGTGCATAGATCGCCATCTAGTGTTGGGTCTGGATGTTTGCACTTTGTTTTTCTTCGAAGAAGTCTTTTCCAGTCACAAGGTAGGTGACTCCTCCTTTCGGTGATAGTGCGCATGGGCATCAACTCTATTGTTGGATTGTTTTCCCGCAGAGGGTGATAATGGAGTTAGTAAGAGTAGTAAAAGGAGATGTCCATGAATGCATGTATCTAAGTAAGATGTTACTGCAACAGGTATAGGTGCCCCCACAGAGGCGGGTGGGCGCATATGACTCCAGCACTATATGCCAAGAACAGATGCATACTGGGTAAGTAGCATTTTCTGTTCGAGGCATATGAGCTGTAGATCATATGCTGTGCATAGACTACATAGAAGTTATCTCCCAAAGCGGTGGCTAACCTGTATCTGGTGCAGTGGTCTGAAATAGTGTACGTAAAACTGCCTGGCCCACTCTAGCTTGTTGTCTTGATAACACATCTACACAATAGTGTTTTGTGAATGTGTGAGGTGTAGACCATGTTGCAGCTTTGCATATGTCATCTATAGGTATATTTCCTAAGAATGCCATAGAAGCCCCCAGTTTGCGTGTAGAGTGTGCTCTAGGGGGGAACTGTTAACGTTCGTTTTGCGTTTGCATAGCATATTTGAATGCACTTGACTATCCACCTTGCAATACCCGATTTTGATATGGGATTGCCTTTGTGTGGTGGAGCAAAAGCGACAAATAGTTGATTTGTGTTACGGAAAGGTTTTGTCCTTTCTATGTAATAAAGCAATGCTCTCTTCACATCTAATGTGTGTAGGGCACGTTCTGCCACTGAATCTGGTTGAGGGAAGAACACAGGTAACTCAACAGATTGATTGATATGAAAAGCAGAAATGACTTTAGGAAGGAATTTAGGATTAGTCCGAAGAACCACTTTATTTTGGTGCATTTGTGAAAAGGGTTGTTCTATAGTTAATGCCTGAAGCTCACCCACTCTTGAGTGATGTGATAGCAACGAGGAAAGCAACTTTCCATGTGAGAAATTGCAGTTCACATTTGTGCAATGGCTCAAAGAGTGGACCCATTAGTCTGGTGAGAACAATGTTGAGATTCCACACTGGAGCAGGTGGACTTCTCGGGGGAATGACTCTTTTGAGTCCCTCCATAAAGGCTTTGATAACAGGCACTGTAAAAAGAGATAGATGTTGTTTATTCTGGAGGTATGCAGCTATTGCAGCCAGATGTAAGCGTATGGACATGTACACTAAATTGGAATGTTGTAGATGTAACAAATAACATATGTTTTGTACAGAAGCATCAAGCGGGTTTGATGTGGTTGTTATTACAGTATATCACAAACCGCTTCCACTTTGCTGCATAGCAGGCTCTTGTGGTAGGACGTCTAGCCTCTTTGATAATATTCATGCAGTCTGGCGGTAGATTAAGATAGCCAAACTCTAAGACTTCAGGAGCCAGATCGCCAGATTGAGTTGACTGGGGTCTGGATGTCTTATGCCTCCATGGCTCTGTGTGAGGAGACTGGGTGTAAGACGTAGTTTTTGGTGAGGAACTACTGAGAGTTCCAATAGGGTTGTGAACCAAGGTTGATGTGCCCATGTGGGAGCAACTAGGATTAGTGTCAGGGACGCTTATTTGAGTTTCCCAACCACTAATGGAATGAGTGGAAGAGGCGGAAAAGCGTATGCAAATATCCCGGACCAATTTATCCATAGTGCATTGCCTTTGGACAATGGGTGTGGATATCTGGACGCGTAGTTTGGGCATTCTGCATTTAGATGTGTGGAGAACAGGTCTATGTGTAGGAATCCCTACATTTGGAAGAATGGGAGGAGAACTTGAGGGTGTATTTCCCATTCGTAGATTTGCTGTGTCTGACGACTGAGCAAATCTGCCATCTGATTGTCTACTTCTGGAAGGTGTTCTGCTAGGAGATATATTTTGTGATGTATGGCCCATTTCCAGATGGTCTTTGCTAGCTGTGACTTTGAGCTAGTTGTGAAAGCTGTAGAGAGTGTCCCTCCTGCTTTTGTATGTAGTACATGGCTGCCATGTTGTCTGTGCGAATTAGGACAGTCTTGCGTACTAGCTGAACTTGAAATGCTTTCAGCGCCAGAAAAATCGTTAGCAGCTCTAGATGATTTATATGAAGCGGTATCTGCTGCAAGCTCCAAATGCCCTGAATTGTGTGGGTTTGGAGATGCGCTCCCCAACCTGTCAGTGATGCGTCTGCTGTCAATACTATCTGTGGAACCGGGTCGCTGAAGGGCCGCTCTTTTAGAAGGTTTTGTGTGTTCCACCACTGCAGAGAGCGATGGGTGCGGCCGTCTACCAACACTAGATCTGATAACTGACCGTGAGCTTGGTTCCACTAATATGCTAAGCATTCCTGTAGGGGACGCATTTGAAGTCTTGCGTAGGGGACTATAAAAATGCAAGACTCCATCATTCCCAGTAACTGCATGAACACTCGAGCTGGTAAGGAGTGTTGAGGCTGAAACTGAGACATCAGGGTTTGCATATTCCGGACTCTGGCTGGAGTTGGGTATGCTAGAGCTTTTTGTGTGTTTATAGTAGCTCCTAGATATGCTTCAGACGTGGATGGTTGGAGATGGGATTTGGACAGATTTACTGTGAATACTAGCTCGTGGAGCAATTGCACAGTTTTTTGTGTGTGGCGTACACAGCTGTTGTGCGAGCTGGCCTTTATGAGCCAGTCGTCTAAGTATGGGAAGACATGAATATGTTGTCTTCTTAGATGGGCTGCGACTACTGCCAAGCATTTTGTGAAAACCCTGGGTGCGGTTGTTACTCCGAATGGGAGGACTCTGAATTGATAGTGCTGACCTGCTACCACAAATCTGAGGTATTTGCGGTGCACAGGGTGTATTGGAATGTGAAAGTAAGCGTCCTTTAAATCCAGAGTGGAGAGAAGGTCGCCTTGCTAAAGAAGGGGGAGCACTTGTTGGAGTGTTACCATATGAAAATGGTCCGACTGAATGTATAGATTTAATTCTCTGAGGTCCAATATAGGCCTGAGAGAGCCGTCCTTTTTGGGAATTAGAAAGTAGAGGGAGTACACCCCTGCTGCCTGGTATGGTAAAGGGACTGGTTCTATTGCACCTTTCTGCAACAAAGAGAGAACCTCTTTCTATAGAAGGGTGAAATGTTCTTGTGACATGAGGAGTGACCTTGGAGGAATGTTCGGTGGAATGCTTGTAAGCTCCAGGCAATAACCAGATTGGATAATTTGTAGAACCCATTTGTCTGATGTAATTGTATTCCAAATGGGTAGAAATTGGGAAAGACGTCCCCCGACAGGAGTGGAATGGTCGGGGGTATGGAAAGGAAGTCACTGTTGGTGTTTGCAGGGGAGGTGCGTGTTGAGTTACCTCTGCCTCTTCCCTTGCCGTTGTTTCCTCTATATCCACCTCTAAAATAACCTCTTGAAGAGGGCGACTGATTGTTGCCCTTGTAAGCGGAGGAGGGATTGTCTACAGACACATTTTTGGAGCCGCCTCTGTAAAATGAGCGACAAAAGGATCCTCTGTTGGAAGGTGATTGTAAGGCCCCCATGGACTTAGCAACTTCAGTATCCTTTTTCATCTTTTCTAGTGATGTATCGACAGCTGGACCAAAGAGGTGTTTTTTGTAAAAGAGTTGATTAAGAATAGAGGCTTGTATCTCAGGCTTGAATCCTGAAATTCTTAACCAAGCTGTCCACGGAGCAGTACACTAGTGTTTACTGCCCGAGCTGCTGTGTCTGCCTGATCTAGTGCAAACCTGATAGAGGTATTAGTTGTTAATTTACCCTCTTGAATAAGGGCACTAGCTCTAGACTTATGCTCATCAGGAAGAAATTCAATGAGCTTTTGAAGCTCATCATAATGAGCTCTATCATACCTTGCCAATAGTGCTTGAGCATTGGCAATGCACCAATGATTAGCTGCTTGTGACGCTACCCTTTTGCTCGCAGCGTCAATTAGTTTGGACTCTTTATCAGGAGGAGAGGCTTCCCCTGTGTTTGCGAATTAGCTCTTTTACTAGCGTTGGAAACTACCAGAGAGTCCAAGGGTAACTGGCCTTTGATATATACAGGGTCATTAGGTGCAGATTTGTACTTTTTCTGTACCCTGGGAGTGATGATTCTAGCTCTTACAGGGTCTTTAAAGATGTCATCAGTATGTTAAGCATACCCTTTAACATTGGTAATGTTTGTGTAGCCCTTTGAGTGTGTCAAACAGAAAATCCTCCTCTAAAGTCTCTTTATGAAGCTCTACTCCATGATATTGTGCAGCTCTGTTAACGAGCTCAATATATCTAATGTTATCATCTGGAGGAGAAGGTCTGGATGGATATAGGTCGGGGTCATTATCTGGTTGAGGGTCAGCATTATAATTATCCCATGGGTCAGTATCCTGTGGTGTGTAGTCATCTATATCCCCATCCCCTGTATCCTGTGGGTCAGGTGATGGTGGTGGAGGAGAATGTGTAGGTGTAATGAGTAAATTTGGATCAATGGGTGAAGAAGGTGGAATGTATGGTGGAGAAGGGTTAGTACCCACATTTTTCCTTTTTAGAGGAATGTGGTAGTCTTCTTGTAAGCCCATTTTCCTCTTCTCAGAAAGTTTGGCATGAATATGTCCAGTTTCTGGATGAATCACAATCTCCTTCTGTTTCGGATCCGAAGGTGGAATATCGGTCCGAGGCTCTTAAGTTGAAGTACTTTCTTTAGATCCCGGTTTTGGTGTCGAAAGTTTCGGTTCCGAAGTTTTCGGCTCTGAAGATTTAGCCTTATGCACCGGTGGCACGGAAACCAGAAGGTGTTTGGATTTCGACGCCGAAGGTTTCGGGTCGGCACCGGCGTGGGGACGAGTAGAACCCGAGCCGGAAGGCTGTTGTTTATGTTTCGGCGCCGAACTCGAAGGCGGGGCGCTCAAAACCTTTCCTCTGTGCCGACCTTGGCCCGAAGGCAGAGGAGGGATCGGAGCCTTTTATGGGGGAGATGGTAGGGGAAGGAAGTCTCTTTACTCACGATCCATTGTCCCGGTGTGAGGGCTTCGGCATCGGAGTCTGCTTCAGACACGGAAATGTGTTGCTCCCCCATTTCGGCTTCCTGCGCTTGTGATTCCTCTTGTTCGGACTCTTCTCCGAGGAGATCCGGCGCGGAGCCACTTTGCTGGTACATTTCGTGACGTCGAGCCCGACAGTCACGGAGCGTCTTCTTCGATCGAAACGACCGACACGCGTCACAGTCCTTCTTGTCGTGTTCCAGGGATAGGCAAAGTTTGCACACTTCGTGCAAGTCGGTGCGCGGAAACTTAGCGCGACACCCTGGACAGAACTTGAATGGAGTTCGTCCCATCGACTGCTACCGACCCCGGCGCGGGTAGGCCCAACGGCCTTCCACGATTCTTCCGATCGAAGGTTTTCAAGTGTAAACGATACGATACGCTGAGAATGGGAAATGCGATCGATAAACAATACCGTGGAGGGTAGTGGATTGCGCGTCGAAGGGGGCCCGAAGAATGGCGCCGAACCGGAGTGCAACAATTCACATCCGAACCTGATGGCGGAAAAAAACAATCTAACAATGGAGTCGGTGCCCATGCGCACTATCACCGAAAGGAGGCATCACCTACCTCGTGACTGGAAAAGATTTCTTCGAAGAAAAACAAAGTGCAAACATCCAGACCCAACACTAGATGGCGATCTATGCACAGCATATGATCTACAGCTCATATGCCTCGAACCTGAAGTTCTCTGATGATTTGAATCTCCGTAACTTCGCCTAGCGCGCCGCCGCCAGCAAAGCTACTCCCCCAGCCAGCATGGCCACAGCAAAGGGAGAAGCTGTCGCAGAGACTACAACACAGAGAGCAAGTGCATGGTTTGGAGCAGCGTAACCCATGCTGGGCAAGGTTGCCCCCTCTAACTGTCCCCCTCTAACTGCCTCCTCTTGAGCAACTGAAGCACGGGTGGGGTACTGCCGGTGAACTCAGGCCTCTGCCGATGGAAAACGGCTTCCGCACTATCCCCAACCTGAGCCTCAAAAAGCTTTGTGGAGGTAAAATGGTCACAATCTGTTAGATGAGAGATCTAGAATGGATATTAGAGGAAGGAGGTTAGGAGAATTTCGTCTGCACAGACTTGACACAGACTTGATAAAGACTGGATAATATGAATTTGCTAGCAATAAGAAAAACGCTGGGCTCGTTTTTTTTCTATCTTCAGGCTGAAAGGTCTTGTTTTAGCCCTCCGCCTCTTTTCTGTGTAGAGAAGGACTGTGTGCACCTAGAGACGTTGGCAGGTTGAAGTGGATGATCAGAAGGCTGACAACATACGATATGAGCTGGGCCTGGCTACCTTGTTGGCCTGTAAGGCGAATATTGAAATGATGAAGTGATGAGGCCAATTGATTGTCTATCTTTAGAGCCGATCTAACCAACTGATCGAGTAAACGGGCAAACGGTAGGATATTAAAGAATACTTAAGGGAAGCCAAAGCAGAAAAATAAAAAGTCTCCCCTACCCCCAAGAAAGGGCCGAGGATATCCGCAAAGCAACAGAACTGGGTAGTCTTTGCCAGCCAGAAAGCCTTTGATGGAAAGACTAAAGCAACTTCCCCCTGAAAGATTGGGGGTTTTACTGGAGGAGAGGATGAGTGAGGGCACGCCAATGATAGACAAGACTATGGTATGCCATCTGGGAATGTCCTCTACAGACACGTAGTCCGCCCTACCTCCAGTCCCACCACTGCAGGAACATTTGGCAGAGAGCACCGGGGCTGACCAGGTACAGACTCAATTGTTTGCTACACTGCCAACTTCAGAAAAAGGAATAGAAGGGGGTGGCACCAGACTATACATAGTCTTTAGAACCAAAGTGAGAAGAAGCAATGGAAACAAGACATGGGGGATGAGCAGTGCCAGCAGTGCCCCTGTGGGTAAAGGATTGGCAGATCTTAGCTGGAATGGAGGTGCGACCTGGCTGAAACAGAGGTACCTCCCCTAATCACAGTTGCTAGAACTGGAGCCAGGTGGCAATGTGGGAGGGGGATGATAGTCAGCTCATCCAAAGCCTTGTCACTAACAAACAAGTTACTTACCTTCGGTAACAATATATCTGTAAGAGACATATATTAGTTATAGATTCCTTACCTTAGAATTACCCCCAGACGTCAGACTGGATCCGGAGAATTTTTTCTCAGCAGTACCCCTGCGCGTCGGTAGGTGACGTAGGTCGACTCCGCGTTAGTCGTTGGCGTCGTGATCGCCGGAATGACGTCACGGTATCTACTTAGACGCCGCCCCTCCAGTTGATGTCATTACACGGTATTCTACGCCAGAAGCGCAGAGCCATGCAAGACACTGACCACTGGTGCACAAAACTAGGGCCCTGAAAGGGAGTCCCTTACTCTAGAAGTCAGTTTGCAGAACGGGGAGGATGGGTGGGGCAGTAAGGAATCTATAACTAATATATGTCTCTTACAGATATATCGTTACCGAAGGTAAGTAACTTGTTCATCTGAAAGAGACTATTAGTTATAGATTCCTTACCTTACAATAGATACCCCAGCAATACCGACCCCGGAGGTGGGTCTGCGAACTAAGTTCACACCAGAAAGTCCTGGAGAACGCAACGGCCAAAAAAGCTGTCTCTCCGGACTTGACTATCCAGGCAATAATGTTTAGTGAAAGTGTGCAGTGATGCCCACGTAGCTGCCTGGCAGATGTCACTGAGTGGGACTCCACGTCCCAAAGCAGTAGTGGCTGCCGTCGCCCTGGTGGAATGGGCATGCAGTCCCACCGGAGGTTCTTTCTTCGCCAAGGAATAACAGATCTTAATGCATAGGACGACCCATCCTTTTTGCCCGGCCCCACCTTTCTTGGCACCCACATAGCCAACAAAGTGTTGATCGTCCACCGGAATTGTTTTGTGCGATCCAGATAAAACGATAACGCACGTTTTGGATCCAGACGGTGGAGTCTTTCCTCCTCCTTGGAAGGATGCGGGGGCGGGAAGAAGGTGTTCTGTCCTCTGTGGAAGGAGGTAACCACTTTGGGTAGAAAAGAAGGCCTAGTTCGAAGGACAACCTTGTCTGGATGGACAGCAAGGAAAGGAGGTTTCGAAGATAGGGCCTGAAGCTCACTCACCCTGCAAGCAAAGGTGATGGCAACCAGAAAAGCAGTTTTTAAAGTCAAGAGTCTGAGAGGACAATTATGTAGTGGCTCGAAGGGAGCGCACATAAGGTAAGTTAAGACAAGATTCAAGTCCCACTGGGGCATTACGAAAGGAATAGGAGGAAAAAGGTGAGTAATGCCCTTAAGAAACCTATTTACAATAGGGGATTTGAAAAGAGAAGGCTGATCAGGAAGGTGAAGAAAGGCCGAAATGGCCGAAAGATAGCCTTAAAGGGTGCCCAGAGCAGAACCCTGCTGGGCCAAAGAAAATGAGAAGAGGAGAACCTCAGACAGAGGGGCAAAAAGGGGATCCACAGCCTTTGATGTGCACCATGCCACAAATTTGTTCCATCTACAGGCGTATACTGTTTTAGTAGAGGGACGCCTGGCTGCCAAGATGACATTACAGACTTCGGGAGGAAGATCGAAAGCTGTCAACTGTCGCCGCTCAATCTCCACGCAAGGAGGTGGAGGCTGGACAGGTTTGGGTGGAGGACCGTCCCCTGCTGCTGCCACAACTGACGTGCAGTCCCTTCCGAGATCTGGACCACATCGGAAAGATTGCCCTGATGCTGCACCCACTGGAACTTCAGGTCCCACTGCAGAGCCCGCATATGCCACCTGGCATGTTCCACTAGCAGGATGCAGGAGGCCATGAGGCCCAGAAGCCTCAGGGTCATGCTCACCTGAATCCGGGATAGAGGCTGAAATATCGGTATCATAGCCCGAATATCCCGGACTCGCTTCTTGGGAGGATAGACCCGGAACTGCGCTGTGTCCAGAACCACTCCGATGAAAAGGAGCTTCTGAGAGGGGTACAGGTGCGACTTCGGCACGTTGACTGTGAACCCCAGCGAATGCAAGAGGTCCGCCGTAGTCTGGAGGTGGGAGACGACAGCCTGGGGCGAGCTCGCCTTCAACAACCAGTCGTCGAGATAGGGGAAGACTAGAATGCCTGATCTGCACAGACGAGCTGCGACCACCGCCATCACTTTCGTGAGCACCCGAGGGACGCTGGTAAGGCCAAAGGGGAGCACGGTAAACTGGAAATGCTCGTGGCCAACCGTGAACCGTAGGTAACGCCGGTGGGCAGGCAAGACGGGGATGTGGAAGTAAGCATCCTGTAAGTCCAACGCTACCATCCAGTCTCCAGGGTCGAGGGCAGACAAGACCTGAGCCAAGGTTAGCATTTTGAACTTCTCCTTCCAGAGGAAGCGGTTGGCATCCCTGAGGTCTAAGATAGGACATAGGCCTTTGTCCTTCTTGGGTACCAGGAAGTAGTGGGAGTAGCAACCACGACCTACTTCTGGCACAGGGACGCGTTCGATAGCCCCCTTGGCCAAGAGGGCTGTAACTTCCTGACGGAGAAGGGCCAAAGGATCCTTCGACATTTGATGGACTGCTGGTGGCATGGAGGGAGGGGTAGTCTCGAAGGGGAGGGTGTAGCCCCTTGGACTATCTACAAAACCCACCTGTCCAACGTGATGTTGTGCCAGTGGGGGAGGTGATGGCGAATCCTGCCGCCCACTGGCAACTGGTGGCCCTGAAAAGTCGTACTAGGAGGGTTTGGAGGCTGCTGCGGGGGGGGGGGATTGGGGGACTGACCCGCCCTCTGGCCCCCAGACCCACGACGCTGGGTCCCAAGTCACCGGCCACCCAGAGGTTGGGCAGCTTGCGCGGGCCTGTGGCTTTGGGTGGAACATGGCGGGGCACCCCTTCCATAGCCACGAAAGGGGTGAAAGTCAGACTGCATGGGACGAGAAGAGACTGCAAGGCCCAAGGATCTGGCTGTAGCCCTAGAGTCCGCCTTGTCACCAAACAGGCGACGGCCATCAAAGGGCATGTCCAAAAGTGTAGATTGGACATTCCCAGAGAAGCCATAGGTCCTCAGCTAGGCGTAGCGCCTCAGGGCTACCGACGTGGAAACCGTTCTACCCAGTGAGTCGGCGATTTCCAGCCCACACCGAATAGTGAACTTTGCTGCGTCTCGGCCCTCAGCAACAGCTCGGGCGAGCACGGCCCGGGCCTCCTCCGGGCACTGTGGCAGAACATGCGCAAGCGTGTGTGCGTAACGGCCCAAGAGACATGCGGTGTTCACCGACCGCAGTCCTAAGCTGGCAGAAGAAAACATCTTCTTCCCAAGATGCTCCAGCTTCTTGGATTCCCTATCTTGGGGAGCTGTAGGGAATGCACTAACTTTTGAGGATGAGGCTTGGACCACCAAGCTCTGGGGGGTAGGGTGTTGGGAGAGGAAAAGTGGGTCGCCCGGAGCCAGGCGGTGGCGTCGGGTAATCATCCTGTCCACAGGGGGCCTTGTGCTGGGCTTGGACCAAGTGCCCAGTAGGATGCCAGTGAGAGCCTCACTGAAAGGTAGCAGGGGCTTCGAAGAGGCTGCTGCCGGCTGAAGCACCTCAGTCAGGAGGTTAGTCCTGACTGCCACCGTAGGAAGCCCAAAGCCCAAGGCCTCAGCCGCCCTATGCAACACCACAGCGTAGGAGGCTCCCTTCTCCGTAGCCACGGTAGGGGGAGAAAGCATACCAAGGTCTGGGGAAGTATCCAGACCACTGGCTTCACCCAACTCCTCTCTCCAGTCTGGCTGTTCCAGCTGGTATGCTAGAGCAGTGTTTCCCAAACTGTGGTCCGCGGACCCCCAGGGGTCCGTGACACATTCCCAGGGGGTCCGCAGGCAACAGTTTTAAAAGCACTTCAAAGTTCCTTCTATAATTAGCAGTTTTCGAGCAACAATAAACGTGTCAAGATGATACCAGTGATTAATGTACCTGCTGGAGAGAGATGAGGGTTTTGTCCAGTGGCATCTTTGACTTATCTAATGTAGCACAGAGGGTTAATATGCCTACTGCAAAGAACGTGTACCATGCATTTTAAAAAACAGTATTTTATGTGCATAGGTGAGTGGGTTACTGCTTTTGTCACAGAGATTCTTTTGTTACTGTGCAGTTCATAAGTGACAACCGTAATCTAGCACAGTGACCTATAAACTTTCATCAAAGAGCTGCTTGCAAACTGCTTGGTACAAGTTAATATCTTATGTTTTTTCCCAGTCTTTATTATCCTGATGCTGCTAAAAAGGCTTATTTGGGTGGAAATAAATTTTTATTGTTAAAGTCAATGCTAACCACTGTGTTATGTTCTGAATCCTGAGTTTGTGCTTCTCCAGACCAAGCACTCTTTAAAAATGCCTACCAGTATGAATGACATGTGAATCCTACACCTTGTAGTGCCCTTTGCCTTATGTAACATTTTCTATACACTGATTTACACGTATGATTCATTGTCTCTATATGTGTGTGATGTAAAGTGCTCTGACATCCTACAATGGTACAAGAGATGCTATAAAACAAATGAAATACATGTGACAGAGGGGCTATGGGGAGATGAGAGGCACCGCTGGAGGGTGATAATAAGGGAACCATTGAATAACCCCAACAAAGATTGTCGTATCCTGGTGCATAGTAAGGACTTCATTTACTATTCATTAAAAGCTAATACAATTAAATATACAATGATAAATGTGTTGTAGAATGCACCATTGTTTCCTAAATTTCTTGAGGGGAGAGCCTCCCAAAGCCCCCTTTGTAGTGGTCAGGCTCACTCACTGCACTTGGTGTGCACCGTATGGGGACTGGTCTGAAAACATTTGCCAGGGCTGCTTTGGGTTTCCAGTCTGGCCCTGGCAGGAGCCTCGTACTGCGAAATAAAACCAACCATTTAAAAGTTAGTCACACAGATGCAGCACCAACCTTCCCATTAAAATGTTTTGTTTTTTGCAAATTCTTTCAATATAAAATACTAAGGGGGATATTTACAACAGAAGTGGTGGAGCGTGTCGTTAGCCTCCTTGGCTTAACGACACGCTCCGCCACTTCAGAAACGCAGGACTGCACCATATTTACAAGAATACGGTGCAGCCCTGCGTTTCCTCCCGTGCTGGCGCTACACTTAGCAGTGTAGCGGCAACGCAGGCACTCTTTCACCATAGTGCAAGGGTGTCTGCGTGCAGGAGAAGATTGTTTATGTACAGGAAGGTCCCCCTTCCTGAACAAACAATCCAACGCGTTTTGCTTTTTCCATGTGTGCTGCACAAGGCAGCACACGTGGAAAAAGCAAAAACGAGGAGAAATAAAGGATTTCTCCTTGTTTAGCCAAGTTAAGACCTGGTTTTCCCTGGTCTTCATTTTGACGCTGCCTCCTATTTACGGTGCCCTTGTAAATAGGAGGCAGCGTCAAAATCAATGGGTGTTGCGATGGAACGCCCACCGCAACACCCACTGCCCACCCCTTTCACGCTAAGCATTGCATGAAAGGGGGCCTTATTTACAAAGCAGTGTTAAGCCATGTTAAGTGGACTAACACTGCCTTGTAAATAAGGAGAAGCCCCTATCGCCTCAGGATCGTCATAAAAAGTGACGTTCCCATGGCGATAGGGGCTTGTAAATATGCCCCTAAAATCCTTAGTAATTTGAGTATTTGTTTTTTGTGCACGTGTGTTTATTTTTTTTCGAATTACTGTTTTAATGTTTGAAATTGAAATCATACAAATTGCTTGGGGGTCCCCGGCTTCCAGTGGTGGTTCAATGGGGGTCCTCAGGAGTCAAAAGTTTGGGAACCACTGTGCTAGAGGGTCAACAGACCCCTCCCAGTCCCCCTCACCTTCCTCTGGCTGCCAGTCAGGGCGGAAAGGAATGAACAGTGGTACAAAAGTACCGGTTGGTTCTGGTACCGGCGTCGGTCGACGCCGGTCTGGCTCCGTGTCCAAGTCAGGGTGGGGTAATCAATGATGTGATAAATGATGTCATGGAACATGTCATGAATTATACAATATGTGAGGTCATAAGCAGTGCATGGTGGGGACGCAAGTATAAACTGATGAATTTCTGTGTTTTTTTTGTAGCTGAAACGTTAATGTTGTCACGGACATATTCACCTAACTACAACGTTACTATAAACATAAGTATTTTTTCAGTGAATATACACACAGCAAACACAAGGAGATGATGGACGGAGCGCTGACACTTTTCAGACACTCACCCCCAGTCACAGATCTGGGTTGAAGCCATCATCGTTCTTTAGCTCACTTCGCCACCCCAGTTCAGACAAAGCTATATGCAAATCAGTCTTGACCCTGTGCCTCATGGGAACAGTCCAGCCCGAACTGCCAAGCCATGTCTTCCCTGAATAATGCTACAGCGGGGAGAGTAGGAAAGGTCAATGAAATGATGGATGAGCTTGAGCTTGGACCCCGTGGCATCACACCCAGTGGACTGTGGACATGCAGGGACCCCAGGTTATGAGAAGGCTCTGGTGACCTAGCACGGTCCTCGCTGCAAAGGCACATAACATGTGTCAGAAGCAGGGCCAGATGCGCAGTTATCTGTTCGAGCTCTCCTAAGATCTGCGTGTCCTCTTAAGAACAAATGCAGTTTACCCCCTTTAATTAGAAAATAAATACTGAAAACAAATTCTATGTTCCAGATTGCAGGCCTTTCTCTGTTTGCTTCATTCAGACTTGACAAAGTTTCAACAATAATGTTAAGACACTGTATAAATAAACACAAAAACCCAACCACGTAGTACCCGCATTCCTTGTGACTGACTATAAGACGTGGTGATACACAAAAGTAGGTTACTTGGAGGTGCAGAGGGTACCTCGTGTACGTGTGGTGTGAGACATGTGGAAAGTGTTGTGTGGAATGACCAGCAATTACATCTAGACGCTTTACCTTTTTTTGTTGCAGTTTTATATAGCGCAAACTCGACCCGGAGGTATTGGTGCGCTTTACATGAGCACTAGTTACCTGACACATGGCCGCATTTATTTTTCGTAGGCACGGTGAGATTAAGTGATTTGTCCAGAATCACAGGATGCCGAGCTGACGCCGAGACTCGAACCTGGTTCCCCAGCTCCATAGTTGGCAGCTCTGGCCGTTACGCCACATCCTTGGCATAAATCCACAAACATTCCAATAACAGGAGCACAGCTTCCATAATATAACCCTTCAATAGATTGAGGAACACATGATAAGCATCTCTACGAGCCAGTGGGGGCTGTAAACTTTGCCCCATTGCCACTAAGGCCTGGCCCAGGGGAGGCGGAAGAGTGGAGGCATTCATTACTCAAGACAGATGTCCTGGGAACCGCCTTTGGGCACACACCACTGTCCGGTTTCAAAGCTGGGTGTTGTTTCCCGCTGTCAATGTCCATTGTGATAGTAACAGCGTAAAATAATTAGCGATATTTGCCTGCTATTAACAGGGGAGGTGTCCTTCCAGAAAACAAAATAGAGACCCGGGGATGTCCTAGCCACAGTGGCGATGTGGGACTTCCCCGTGGGCTGCTACAGTGCGAGCTTTAGAGTTGCTGCTGGTCCGCCGTGTTACTGGAAACTACATGCGAGTGTGAGCATCACTCGCGTTACTATAACACCAGCTACCCAGCGCGCTTTTAAAACAAGTACACAGCGTGCACTATAAAGATTTCCAAAACACATTTGTTCATGCGTCATGAAACAAATAAATACATTTAAAAACGAAAAAGTTCACTTAAAATCCAATTACGTTTTAAAATCCGTTAAAGTGCCAGCTAAAGATAAAGGCACTGTATGCCATGATTTTAAATACTTGTAACGGATCTGCAGAACTGTAATATATAAATACAGTGCCTTACCCAACAAGTATAAATACATTTGTCAAACGTGTAAATTTAATAAAATGACAAGTATTTTAACAGTTCTATACATTGCTAACAACTATTTCTTAAACGTATCATTTAAAGCAGCTGTTAATTACGTGTATGCAGTAAAAGAAGGAATACTCACGAACTGTTATCTGATTAAACTGTAGATAATCCCGCAACCATGCGCCGTGCTTACACCATCGTCCGTGGTGTTCGGGAGAGGAGGGGGGGGGTAGAGTGCGCGGGGCCGAAGGGGGAGAGGTATGAATGAAACTATGTTGTTTCTGTCCTCTGTCCTCTCATTCCTGAAATTGCCTAAAACAGTGTGAATGGCATCCAGCATCTGTTTCCGCCTTCCCTGGAGCACACGAGTCGGGAGAGGACTCATGCTTCGGGCAATTCGACTTACCACACCGCCTTGAAGTTTTAATGCGGGCTCTGCTGAGTGGAGGGGGCATGGTAATTAAAGGTGGCTTGCTAAGTCCTCTGTATTTACTCAGTGAGACTGTTTTCAGATTTTATTTTCTTGTGGAGCATGTCGCTAAAAGCAGACGAGTTCTGGCGGTTAATTTCTCGTTAGAGACAAGCTCTCCCGTAGGCTTTTCACAGGCAGATACGGCTTGGCGACTCTCGCTTTGTTTAGTCAGGAAGCCAGTGGAGTTTCTGCAGCTGTTCTCTCTGGCAGCATGTTAATTTGAAACATGCATCGGCATGAGGGGTAGAAATAAAGCTATTCTATTCCTCTTGCCAGCAGCAGCAATGTTTTCTTGAACGACCTTTAAATTACGAGCATCTGCAGTTAGCAATTAAAACAGGAAACAAAATGGTTCATCTGTAGAGGTTTTTGGTTTCCTGTTCAGAAACGGCGCAAGAGCAGGGGGGGGAGGGGAGGAGGAATAAAGGAACTCGAGCAACGGGCGGGTGAGGAAAGGGACAAAGAAAGACACATTACGGCACAATCCCATGAAAAAACAAGCATTGGCCGTGCGAGACGCGCTCTGTGGTGGGGAGGGGGGGGGAGCGGGAGAGCAAGTGACGCGCGGCCGTGAAAGTGACACGGCCGCGTGGCCCCGAGAAGCGCTCTGTGGTGGGGGAGGGGGAGGAGCAAGTGACATCAAAGGCAGATGGCCTGGAGCATGCGAGGAATGCGCGTTACTGTGCGCGCACTCGCATGCTCTAGGCAAGCCAAAAGTTGTGGTCGCATTTCTGCAAGCCCACTACAAAATGTCTCGCCCAGAGCCAGCGCTGAAGCGCTGGCTTTCAGGGCGAGACCTAAAAAAGGAAGAGTGAATAATCTTATGTCTTCTGTTAGGCATGTTGTTAAAGGAAAGTCCCCAAAAAACACATAGAATTTAAAAAGAGGACATGTATCACAGCGGCTCAATGACTAGAACCCTTTATAACTGCATATGAGGAATGCTAATATGGATATCCAATTTGTTGCTGATAAATCAACTGCTGTTGCCCGGTATGTGACTTCAAATATTACTAAAGCTGAGAAACTGATATGAAGGAAGTATGGGAAGAAATATCTGCTAAGCCATGTTTAACTACAAGGCTGCATTGATTTAGCCTTCAGATGCTATCTCATATAGGGGTTAACAGTTATGAGGCATGTGACAGTTTAAGCTGTTAAAAAAAATTGTATGCTTAATCTCGGGCTATTACATGGCTTAGTTAAGGATTAGTGTCCTTGCGAAGAAGAGTTTTAAAAAGTTTGCCAGAAATTGAATTCTTGCTCACTTTCATCCTGAAAGCAAGGACATTGTCAAAACAAATGTAATAGAAGGAAAATGCTACTTACCCAGTATGCATCTGTTCTTGGCATATAGAGCTGTAGAATCATATGCTTTAGCATAGATCGCCATCTAGTGTTGGGTCCGGATGTTTGCACTTTGTTTTTCTTCAAAGAAGTCTTTCTAGTCACGAGGTAGGTGACTCCTCCTTTCGGTGATAGTGCGCATGGGCATCAACTCCATCCTTAGATTGTTTAGCCGTAAAGGGTGATGATGGAGTTAGTAGGAGTAGTAAAGAGATGTCCATGTGTAATGTATCTAAGTAAGGTAATACTGCAACAGATAAAGGTATCCAGGGAGGTAAGTGGGCGCATATGATTCTACAGCTCTATGTGCCAAGAACAAATGCATACTGGGTAAGTAGCATTTTCCGTTCGAGGCATATGAGCTGTAGATCATATGCTTTAGCATAGACTATATAGCAGTTACCTCCCAAGCGGTGGCTAACCCTTAGCTTTTGCAGTGGTTTGAAATAGTGTTCGTAAAACTGCCAGGCCCACACTAGCTTGTTGTCTTGCTAACACATCTACACAATAGTGCTTTGTGAATGTGTGTGGTGTAGACCATGCTGTAGCTTTGCAGATGTAATCTCAGGGTATATTCCCTAAGAATGCCATGGAAGCCCCGAGGTTTGCGTGTAGAGTGCGCTCTAGGGGGAATTGTTAATGTGCGTTTAGCTTCAATGTAACATATTTGAATACATTTAACTATCCACCGTGCAATACCTGTTTTTGAAATGGGATTGCCTTTATGTGGTGGCGCAAAAGCAACGAAAAGTTGTTTGGTTTTCCTAAAAGGTTTTGTTCTTTCTATGGAATATAGTAATGCTCTTTTGACATCTAACGTGTGAAGAGCACGCTCTGCTACTGAATCTGGCTGAGGAAAGAATACCGGCAACTCAACAGACTGGTTGATATGAAAGGCAGAGACGACTTTGGGTAAAAGTTGGGATTAGTCCTAAGAACCACTTTGTTTTGGTGTATTTGTAAAAATGGTTCTTGTATAGTTAGTGCCTGAAGCTCACCCACTCTTCTTAGAGATGTAATGGCTATAAGGAAGGCTACTTTCCAGGTGAGAAATTGAAGTTCACATTTAGGTAATGGCTCAAAGGGTGGACCCATGAGCCTTGTAAGAACTATATTAAGATTCCACACTGGAAAAGGTGGAAGTCTAGGAGGAATGATTCTCTTAAGTCCTTCCATAAAAGCTTTAATAGCGGGCACTCTAAACAGAGACAAGTGTTGTCTGTTTTGCAGGTATGCAGCTATGGCAGCAAGATGTAAGCGTATGGATGTATACGCTAAATTAGAATGCTGTAGGTGTAATAAATAACAAATGATGTTTTGAATGGAAGCATCTAGCGGATTTATGTGATTGTTGTTACAGTAAACAACAAATCGCTCCACTTTGCTGCGTAGCATGTTCTTTTGGTAGGGCGGCTAGCTTCTTTGATGACATTCATACAGTCTGGCGGAAGATTAAGGTAGCCAAACTCTAGGATTTCAGGTGCCAGATCACAAGGTTGAGATGACTGGGGTCTGGATGTCTTATGCCTCCATGGCTCTGTGTGAGGAGACTGGGTGTAAGACGTAGTTTTTGGTGAGGAACTACTGAGAGTTCCAATAGGGTTGTGAACCAAGGTTGATGTGCCCATGTGGGAGCAACTAGGATTAGTGTCAGGGAATGCGGTTTGAGTTTCCGTACCACTAACGGAATTAGCGGGAGAGGTGGAAAAGCGTAAGCAAATATTCCTGACCAATTCATCCAGTGCGCATTGCCTTTGGACAATGGGTGTGGGTACCTGGACGCGAAGCTTGGGCATTTTGCGTTGAGGTGTGTGGCGAACAGATCTATTTCTGTGTAGCCCCACATCTGGAAGAATGGGAGGAGAACTTGAGGATGTATTTCCCATTCGTGGATCTGCTGTCGTTGACGACCGAGTAGATCTGCAATCTGGTTGTTTACTCCTGGGAGGTGTTCTGCAAGGAGATATATTTTTTGAGATATGGCCCATCTCCAGATGCTTTGAGCTAGTTGTGAAAGCTGTAGAGAGTGTGTCCCCACCCTGTTTTTGTATGTAGTACATTGCTGTCATGTTGTCTGTACGAACTAAGACAGCTTTGCCTGCTAGATGCAATTGAAAGGCTTTCAATGCTAGAAAATTGCTAGTAGTTCCAGATGGTTTATGTGGAGTTGTTTTTGTTGTACAGTCCACATGCCATGAGATGGTATGTTTTTGAAGATGAGCTCCCCAACCAGTGAGCGATGCGTCTGCTGTTAGCACTATCTGTGGAACCGGGTCGACGAATGGCCGCCCCTTGGAAAGATTTTGTATATTCCACCACTGCAGAGAGCGATGGGTGCGGCCGTCTACCAACACTAGATCTGTTAACTGACCTTGAGGCTGGTTCCACTGACGTGCTAAGCATTCCTGTAGGGGACGCATTTGGAGCCTTGCATAAGGAACGATTAGAATGCAAGAAGTCATCATTCCGATCAATTGCATGAACACTCGAGCTGGTAGTGAGTGTTGGAGCTGATATTGTGACAATAGATTTTGCATGTTGCGTATCCTGACTGGGTTGGGGTATGCTAGAGCTTTGCAAGTATCTATTGTTGCTCCTAGATACGTTTGTGTGTTGGATGGTTGGAGGTGAGACTTGGTGAGGTTTACAGTAAACCCCAAGTCGTGAAGCAGTTGAACTGTTCTGTGAGTGTGGTGTCGGCAGCTGTGTTGCGATCTGGCTTTTATTAGCCAGTCGTCTAGATAAGGGAAGACGTGAATGTGCTGTCTTCTTAAGTGAGCTGCGACTACCGCTAGACACTTGGTGAATACTCTGGGTGCTGTAGTTACCCCGAATGGGAGAACTTTGAATTGATAATGTTGTCTGTCCACCACGAAACGGACATATTTTCTGTGAGGCGGGTGAATGGGAATATGGAAGTAGGCGTCCTTTAAATCCAGAGTGGATAGAAAGAGTTATTAAAGCTGTGTTATTTTATCACACAATTTGGATGTAGAACAAGAACTTGTAAATGGAGCAATGGGACATACAGTAACATTTATACATTGCAAAAGTAATAATTATATTGAATTTGTTATTGTCCAATTTGACAAAATGAAGGCCCCTAAACAGATTGCAAGAGCAACAGCAAGATTTTTTAATAATAAAAGACTTAAATATTTGAAGAGACCAATTTCCTTTATATTTAGCTTATGCTGTTACAATACATAAATCTCAAGGTTTAAACAGAAATTATATATTTATTAACATTAGCTCAGCAGTTTTAAAGAGGGTATGGCATATGTTGCTTCATCTTGTGTGAAAACTTTACAAGGACTATATATTATAGAGGTTGATGACACCAAAATTCATGCAAGCCCTTGCTTTGTATGCAAATATAATATTCTAAGACAGATATATACTACTTCTATTGGTGAATATCCAGTGGGGTGCAAACCTAAAATATATATATGAAAAGGAAAGAAAGGAAAAAGGAAAGAAAGCTAACGAGGCTTTGGAAAATGTTGAACAATGTAAAAAAAAAAAAAAAAAGACGTCATTACCAACTTTGGTTTTGTCGTGAGGAAGGAAAGACCTTGAGAGAGATTGTCTCTGACTGTCCATCAAGACATTGCTGAAATCACCACCGGTGTGATTGAAATGATGTCTTTGAATGAGCCTCGAGACTGAGCGTCGAGCTGTTCCTGAAGAGGCCTCATCTTTAGGCATCAGTGCGGAATCAGCGGGATACAGGACGGCATCACCCCTAGCATTGACTTGTATGTCCTTCCTGAAACGCACTTTTTTGCGGACGGACACTGTACCGTCTTCTGGAGGCGTAAGATCCTTTCTTTTGTGGGGAAAGCTTTTGAAAGCATGGTATTTAGAGTTGCTCCTAAAAATACTATCGACCTGGAAGGACTCAGAGAGGACTTCTCCCAGTTGATTCTGAGGCCCAGGGAGTGAAAGAGTCTAACACAGGCATCAGTCGATCTTCTGGCAGCCTGGAGAGATGGAGTTTGACTAACCAGTTGTCCAGATAAGGGAATACCTGATGACCGGCACGCCGTAGAAAGGCCGCTACTGGAGCCAAGAACTTGGTGAAGACTCTTGAAGCCGACTTTAACCCGAAGGGTAGCATCCTGAATTGATAATGGCACCCTGCCATGTCGAACCTGAGAAAACGGCGATGTTTTGGATGAATGGGAACATGAAAATACGAGTCCAGAAGATCCAGGGAGGACATATAGTCCCCCGCATCCATGAGAAGCAACATTTCTTGCAGCGACTATATTCTGAAGGGTTGAGATTTGATTAACTTTTTCAACGACCTGAGATCCATTCTCTGCCTCCATTTCCCCGTCTTTTTCTTTATTAAGAAGAAGTGAGAATAGGGCCCCAGATTGCGCTGATCGGGTGACACCTCTTCGATTGCCTGCTTGGCGAGGAGCAAGTGGACTTCCCTCTTAAGGACTTGCAGATGACGATGTGAAGTTCTTCGCTGAGGCAAATTCAGGGGCCTTTGAACAAATTCCAGGGTGAAAATTTGGGATTAGTCCTAAGAACCACTTTGTTTTGGTGTATTTGTAAAAATGGTTCTTGTATAGTTAGTGCCTGAAGCTCACCCACTCTTCTTAGAGATGTAATGGCTATAAGGAAGGCTACTTTCCAGGTGAGAAATTGAAGTTCACATTTAGGTAATGGCTCAAAGGGTGGACCCATGAGCCTTGTAAGAACTATATTAAGATTCCACACTGGAAAAGGTGGAAGTCTAGGAGGAATGATTCTCTTAAGTCCTTCCATAAAAGCTTTAATAGCGGGCACTCTAAACAGAGACAAGTGTTGTCTGTTTTGCAGGTATGCAGCTATGGCTGCAAGATGTAAGCGTATGGATGTATACGCTAAATTAGAATGCTGTAGGTGTAATAAATAACAAATGATGTTTTGAATGGAAGCATCTAGCGGATTTATGTGATTGTTGTTACAGTAAACAACAAATCGCTCCACTTTGCTGCGTAGCATGTTCTTTTGGTAGGGCGGCTAGCTTCTTTGATGACATTCATACAGTCTGGCGGAAGATTAAGGTAGCCAAACTCTAGGATTTCAGGTGCCAGATCACAAGGTTGAGATGACTGGGGTCTGGATGTCTTATGCCTCCATGGCTCTGTGTGAGGAGACTGGGTGTAAGACGTAGTTTTTGGTGAGGAACTACTGAGAGTTCCAATAGGGTTGTGAACCAAGGTTGATGTGCCCATGTGGGAGCAACTAGGATTAGTGTCAGGGAATGCGGTTTGAGTTTCCGTACCACTAACGGAATTAGCGGGAGAGGTGGAAAAGCGTAAGCAAATATTCCTGACCAATTCATCCAGTGCGCATTGCCTTTGGACAATGGGTGTGGGTACCTGGACGCAAGCTTGGGCATTTTGCGTTGAGGTGTGTGGCGAACAGATCTATTTCTGTGTAGCCCCACATCTGGAAGAATGGGAGGAGAACTTGAGGATGTATTTCCCATTCGTGGATCTGCTGTCGTTGACGACCGAGTAGATCTGCAATCTGGTTGTTTACTCCTGGGAGGTGTTCTGCAAGGAGATATATTTTTTGAGATATGGCCCATCTCCAGATGCTTTGAGCTAGTTGTGAAAGCTGTAGAGAGTGTGTCCCCACCCTGTTTTTGTATGTAGTACATTGCTGTCATGTTGTCTGTACGAACTAAGACAGCTTTGCCTGCTAGATGCAATTGAAAGGCTTTCAATGCTAGAAAAATTGCTAGTAGTTCCAGATGGTTTATGTGGAGTTGTTTTTGTTGTACAGTCCACATGCCATGAATGGTATGTTTTTGAAGATGAGCTCCCCAACCAGTGAGCGATGCGTCTGCTGTTAGCACTATCTGTGGAACCGGGTCGACGAATGGCCGCCCCTTGGAAAGATTTTGTATATTCCACCACTGCAGAGAGCGATGGGTGCGGCCGTCTACCAACACTAGATCTGTTAACTGACCTTGAGGCTGGTTCCACTGACGTGCTAAGCATTCCTGTAGGGGACGCATTTGGAGCCTTGCATAAGGAACGATTAGAATGCAAGAAGTCATCATTCCGATCAATTGCATGAACACTCGAGCTGGTAGTGAGTGTTGGAGCTGATATTGTGACAATAGATTTTGCATGTTGCGTATCCTGACTGGGTTGGGGTATGCTAGAGCTTTGCAAGTATCTATTGTTGCTCCTAGATACGTTTGTGTGTTGGATGGTTGGAGGTGAGACTTGGTGAGGTTTACAGTAAACCCCAAGTCGTGAAGCAGTTGAACTGTTCTGCGAGTGTGGTGTCGGCAGCTGTGTTGCGATCTGGCTTTTATTAGCCAGTCGTCTAGATAAGGGAAGACGTGAATGTGCTGTCTTCTTAAGTGAGCTGCGACTACCGCTAGACACTTGGTGAATACTCTGGGTGCTGTAGTTACCCCGAATGGGAGAACTTTGAATTGATAATGTTGTCTGTCCACCACGAAACGGACATATTTTCTGTGAGGCGGGTGAATGGGAATATGGAAGTAGGCGTCCTTAAATCCAGAGTGGATAGAAAGAGTTATTAAAGCTGTGTTATTTTATCACACAATTTGGATGTAGAACAAGAACTTGTAAATGGAGCAATGGGACATACAGTAACATTTATACATTGCAAAAGTAATAATTATATTGAATTTGTTATTGTCCAATTTGACAAAATGAAGGCCCCTAAACAGATTGCAAGAGCAACAGCAAGATTTTTTAATAATAAAAGACTTAAATATTTGAAGAGACCAATTTCCTTTATATTTAGCTTATGCTGTTACAATACATAAATCTCAAGGTTTAAACAGGAATTATATATTTATTAACATTAGCTCAGCAGTTTTAAAGAGGGTATGGCATATGTTGCTTCATCTTGTGTGAAAACTTTACAAGGACTATATATTATAGAGGTTGATGACACCAAAATTCATGCAAGCCCTTGCTTTGTATGCAAATATAATATTCTAAGACAGATATATACTACTTCTATTGGTGAATATCCAGTGGGGTGCAAACCTAAAATATATATATGAAAAGGAAAGAAAGGAAAAAAGGAAAGAAAGCTAACGAGGCTTTGGAAAATGTTGAACAATGTAAAAAAAAAAAAAAAAAAGACGTCATTACCAACTTTGGTTTTGTCGTGAGGAAGGAAAGACCTTGAGAGAGATTGTCTCTGACTGTCCATCAAGACATTGCTGAAATCACCACCGGTGTGATTGAAATGATGTCTTTGAATGAGCCTCGAGACTGAGCGTCGAGCTGTTCCTGAAGAGGCCTCATCTTTAGGCATCAGTGCGGAATCTGCGGGATACAGGACGGCATCACCCCTAGCATTGACTTGTATGTCCTTCCTGAAACGCACTTTTTTGCGGACGGACACTGTACCGTCTTCTGGAGGCGTAAGATCCTTTCTTTTGTGGGGAAAGCTTTTGAAAGCATGGTATTTAGAGTTGCTCCTAAAAATACTATCGACCTGGAAGGACTCAGAGAGGACTTCTCCCAGTTGATTCTGAGGCCCAGGGAGTGAAAGAGTCTAACACAGGCATCAGTCGATCTTCTGGCAGCCTGGAGAGATGGAGTTTGACTAACCAGTTGTCCAGATAAGGGAATACCTGATGACCGGCACGCCGTAGAAAGGCCGCTACTGGAGCCAAGAACTTGGTGAAGACTCTTGAAGCCGACTTTAACCCGAAGGGTAGCATCCTGAATTGATAATGGCACCCTGCCATGTCGAACCTGAGAAAACGGCGATGTTTTGGATGAATGGGAACATGAAAATACGCGTCCAGAAGATCCAGGGAGGACATATAGTCCCCCGCATCCATGAGAAGCAACATTTCTTGCAGCGACTATATTCTGAAGGGTTGAGATTTGATTAACTTTTTCAACGACCTGAGATCCATTCTCTGCCTCCATTTCCCCGTCTTTTTCTTTATTAAGAAGAAGTGAGAATAGGGCCCCAGATTGCGCTGATCGGGTGACACCTCTTCGATTGCCTGCTTGGCGAGGAGCAAGTGGACTTCCCTCTTAAGGACTTGCAGATGACGATGTGAAGTTCTTCGCTGAGGCAAATTCAGGGGCCTTTGAACAAATTCCAGGGTGTGACCGTTGCAGAATACGTCTAACACCCATTTGTCGGAAGATATAAGCTTACAATAAGAATTTGGAGCAAGCGGGCCGAAATGAAGTGGGACTACAGTAGCAGGGGCCTATATTTAGAGTCGTGAGCCCTTACTCCTGATGGTGGGCGTCGACGTGCCGCTGCTCTAGGGTAGGCTGTTGTTGAGGTTTGCCAAAAGGGGTTCAAAGTGTACGGAGCACGAAACCCCTGTTGATAATATGGCTGGAAACACTGCTGAAGCTGAGGGCGAGAGGGATATTGACCTCTGCCTCTTCCTCGGAAGGAAGCAAACTTCTTCTGCTGCAGATTAGTCAATGATTTAGCCATCTCAGTATCCAACTTTATCAACTGCAGCGCTTCATCCACATGTTTGCCAAAGAGAAATTCGCCGCCGGACGGCATGTCTAATACTTTAGCCTGAACATCCGGGAGGAACGTCGCAGCTTTCAGCCACCCCTGCCGTCTCAACACCGCAGCTGCCGCCATCTGCCTGAAGGCGGTCGATGAAATATCCAGAGCCACATCAATCATCTCGGAAGAGGCTCTCTCTCCTTCCGATAGAACCTCCTTTGCTTCTTTCTTCTTATCCTCAGGCAGAAACTCTAGCAAGGCAGAAATGTCAGACCACATCTGGCGGTCATACCTCCCGAGGATAGCCATGCCATTGGAGGCTCTGATGGCAGAGGCTGCCAAAGCGGAGAAACTTTTGTCTATGTTGTCCAATCGGTGCCCTTCCTTGTCAGGTGGAGCCGCATATGGAGAAGAAGGGTTCTTAGATCTCCTCTGAGCAGCTTTCATAATGACCGAATCAGGCCGAGGGTGACCAATCAGGCACGCTCTGTACTTCTTGTCCAATTTCGGCACCACCGCAGGTATAGAAGCTGGCGTCTTCATCAACTTCAAGCCGTCTTGCCATAAGAAGTTTACAATAGGAATGGATCGAGAGGAGTGCTGCATTGTAGGCTTAAAATAGTATAAAAATAACTCCGTCTGCTTGGCAGGCATAGGGAGGTCAAAGCGCCTAGAAGCGCGTTCCAGCAGATCGTGGAACCTGCCGATATCTGCAGGCGGGGAGTCGGCTAGAAGCGGAGTAGGAGAAGGTGGAGTAGGAGCCACCTAGTCATCCCACTCATCATGGACATCCGGGTCCAACTGCAATTCCCCTTCCTCTAGTTGCTGGTGGTCATCATCCTGACTTTGCGCAGGAATTTCCACAAGTGGCAGAACGGTCTTGCTCTTAGGCAACGGGGGCGCAGCCAGCAATACAAGAATGGAGCCTCCTGAACATGAGGCGGCTGCGGAGCAGAATTTGCTTCAGGAAACCTTCTGTAATAATCATTCAGCATTAACCGAAGATCAGTGACCAATGACACAGGGATATTAATGGACGGTTCCTGAGCTTGTTCTTCCTGTTCCTCGTATGGGTAGTGCTCCTGAAATGCGTCCAAACGCTGAGAACTGGGACGCCCTGTATAAGAGAAAGAATAATCCCCCTCCAAATAAGTAGACGGATCATCCACTACCTCTTCTTCCTCCGAGTTGTGGCACTTAACCCTGAGTTGTGAGGGGCTGTATGCATGACCATAAGGACCATCATCTTCAGATTCCTGGAAATCCAGGAGACGAGAAGGTGGTAATGGAGAAATCTTTGAGAAATCCTGCAGAAGGGGAGGCATAGGCTTCAGAAGCAGACTGTCTTTTTACCTCGTCGACGGCACAAAAGACTGCGGCGGTTGAAGAGTCGCCAATGGTGAATGAACCTGCTGAACCGTCGATGGTGAAGCCCTCGTCGACGGAGACCGTCTAACCGCAGCCGACGACGGTGACACCACCACTGTCGTCGTCTTGACCGTCGGTGTAGTCGCAGTCGCTGACAAAACCGTCGATGGAGCGCCAGTTCCAGTAGAGATGGAAGCTGTGAACGGTGATTTCTTCGTCGATAGGACCGTCGACGAGCGGGTTTTGTCAGCTGATGATTCTCTGGAAGGAGTATGAGGCGTCGACAGTGGAGCAGAACCAAACCTCTGGTGATAAGACAGACCGGGCTGGTCTTTTTTGGCTTTTTTCTCCTCAATCCTCTCTTTACTTTGAGAGCTGGATTTTTTAGGGTATTTAAGTGAAGAGGAAGACCCTTCTTCCTTTCTCTTCCTGGAGGAGGTATGAGGCTTCTCCTCAGACTCAGAGCCTTTTGCTGCTTTTTTCCTTTGTAGCCAGAGAAGCAGCCTACCCTCACGGTCTTTGAGAGTTTTTGTGGAGAAAGTACGACAGAACTTGCATTCTCTGGGCTTGTGGTCAGGATACAGGCAGTAAAGACACTCCTTATGTGGGTCATCAGAATATAGTCTGGACTTTCCACAAGTCTTACAGGGCCTAAATAACCCTTTTATAGATTCTGACATAATGAAGCGAAAATAGGTACTCACATTCCTGCACTGTACCTCAGAAGAAATTATGAAGTGAAGAGATGAACAGCTAGCTGGAAGTTCAAAAGGGCAACAGTAGAAACACTGTGACTGAGCAGAGCTCAGGGAGACTCCATTACCCACAACGTGCGGTAATAAATCTGAGGTATGGTGGCCCTGCAGGAGAAGGAGACTCTATGATCTACGCTCTGATTGGCTGGAGTTTGGATGTTTTAAAACAATGGTAATAGGTTTATAAAAGCTAGTGAATACCTATGGGCATTTGAATGTTGAAGTTTTAATACTGCTACTTTACTGTTACAGTGGGACTCCCACCATGACGACGGGGAAGATTCAAGCATGTGAATCTATAAAAGATACAATACTTGAGAATTGTCAGTTTCTCAATAAATGAGCAACAAGATGCCCAGGAATGTTGATTGGCTATTCTTCTAATAGTAGCAAATGAGAGTTTCCCACATCCAGATCTTTTTGCTTTAAGTTACTATTGGGAACATGAATGTTTCCAGAGCTTGAATACTTTTTCAACAGTTATGGAATTTGAAAGATTTGCATGCCTTCCAATTCCTGATTGTAAATCAATACCCTTTAAAAAAAAAATGTGTAAGGGGGCGTGGCCAGGCAAGATGGCTGGGTGGATGTGATTCACCTCGGCTCCGGAGCCCAAGATCTGTCTTAAGAACATTTGTATAGTGCTGTCGATCCCAAACAGGAGCGGAGAGTGAGGGGAATCATGAGGTGAAGCGGGTACCTTGTGAAGAAGGTGAGTGTTACCAGAATTGTGACCCCCGGCGAGTTCCGAGCAGGAGGTGCGGAGGAGCAGCGCGACTTGCAAAATGGCGGTGGCGCCCATGGCGCCCGTTTGTACCAGACTCAGCGTCCACCGACTCCCCCGACCTGCGGCGCTGTAGATGTGGCGTAGCAGTGGCGGGCCCCGATGGAGGGGACCGGTGGAGCGAGCTGCGGAACAAATGCGCTGGTGTACGCGCCCGCCTGGAGCATCGTGGACTCTGACGGTAGGAGATCTCAACTCACCACCACGAGCGACTCCTATACGTAGTGGAGACAGCCTGGGGGGTAAAATCCTTGTAAATGAATTCTAGGAGCCCAGGGGGCTGGGATGTGAAGCGGGAGCGCTCAAGACACGGCCTGCCTGACTTCAACATGGCGCCCATCGCTAAGAATCAAAGGTGCATGCAGGAGTGGAGATAACTGGGAAACTGCCCCTGGGAGTGTACAGCAGAGCTTGCAGACGGTGAGCAGGAGATCAGATGTCTTTACCCCAACACAATAGAGTGGTGTGACTGCTGAAGTGGACAAGAGCTGACCCTGTGCTACAGTGCTGGTGAGGAGCACACACATAGTCCTTTTGGAGGGGACAGTGCAAACCCAGGGAAATATTGGAGCGCCGCACAGGAGGGAACGGCGTCTGGGAGACTCCGCGAATAAGGGGTGAAGGCTCCTCTATCCACGGAGGGAAGGGGTGTGGGGGCTGCACCTATGCTACCGAAAAAAGGCCCTGCTAAGGTTTTTAGCTATTTGTCTACCTCTGAGAAGAAATTGCTGCAGGACCGGGCCGACGACACCACGGCCATGGCCCTTACCAAGGAGGATCTAATTAGATCCCTCAGGGAATTCAAAGCGGAGCTCCGCGCAGAGATTTAAGTGGCTATCAAATCCTCCATGGATCAATTGAAAGCCGATCTCTCGGAGCGGATGACAACGCTCCAACAAGACCTAGACTCTGTAGGCCCATGAGTTCGAGGTGGAGACACAAGCTCAAGAACTGGATAAAAGAATGTCGGCCTCCCATTACAGAATGCAGGAGCTTCACACCCAGTTACAATCAGCACTGCTAAAGACCGAGGATATCGAAAACAGAGCACGAAGAGACAACATCAGGATTAAGGATCTTGAGGAGGGGGGCGGAGGGGCCGGACCTGGAGGAGTTTCTTGAGGGCCTCTTCGCGGAAATCCTGGGGGCGAACCAGACGAAGACTAAGATTGAGCGGGCGCATCGAGGGGGGCCCCAGCCAGGTGGAGAGCGTCATCGCACTCGCGACATTCTTGTGAAGCTTCACTCCTTTAAAGCAAAGGAGGCAATCCTGCAGGCTGCCAGGAAAAAAGACGGGATCTCATTATAGGGCTTTCGCTGCGCCCTCTATCAGGATCTGGCACCCTCGACTTTTCTACGGCAGCAGCAATTCAGACCCCTCACCGCGAAGCTAAGAGCGGACAAAATTAAATATAGATGGACTTACCCTTTCGGTCTGGCCTTCGAATTAAACAATAAAATGAAGCACGTTACGGAACTTGAGGAAGGTCTAAAGCTCGTGGGGCTCCCTCCGGGATCAGAGGATTGCACGGGAGGCCCTTCCAGAGGGAAAGAGAGCAACAAGTCTTTACAGTGGAACGTAAGCTCTAAGGGAAGTCATTCCAAGGACTAGAATAATACAATCGGGGATGCAGTAAAGGGAGCCCATCATGGTTCACAATCTCTACAGAGAGGAGATCTCAACCAGAGGTCAGTGAGAAGACTCGTACTGCTTTGAAGTTTCTACTAGCATCTTTACTTGAACTCTGCAGTTCTATAAGATACTTTGGCGATCGATAATCGTTTTTGAGAGACAGCCGGGGCCCCGGACCTGGGTCGGATGCCCTACATCATGAACCCTATCTTCCAAGACTCTTTGGCAGAGGGAGCACGAGCTGCCCGGCGCAGGTTTTGTTTACCTAGTTATGTTAACTGTTGGGGGAGGGAGGGGAAATTTGGTCTCTTAGGGACAATGGACACGCACCGTCACTGGCTCAAAAAGCGTTTCCGAGAACTGAAGAAACAATGTTTACTCCCTTAGTAGTAAAGTATGGATGGAAGGTGATTTTCTGGCTTCAGGTTCAGCCTGCGCGGGTGGGGGCTGAGTTGGGATCATGCCGATTGCGATAGCTTCCTGGAACGTAAAGGGCTTCAACTCACCCCTCAAACGCCAAAAAGTATCGAAATATTTCTTGGATCACTCTTTTGAGGTGGTGGCCCTACAGGAAACACACCTAAAGCAGGAGGAGGAGCTCAGGCTGCGCCATAAAAGTTGTGCCTTAATCTACAGATCCTCAGCTACTACGAAACACAGGGGGTAGCTTTACTATTCCACAACTCTTCGAAATTTCAACCTGTAGCCATAAAGTCAGACAAGGAGGGGAGGATTATACGTTCATTTCGGCATACGCCCCTAACATGGGCCAGCAGGCGTTCCTGTCTTCCCTACTCACTATGCTTGGTGGATTTGCTGAAGGTCCGACAATATTGATGGGGGACTACAATGTCACTTGGCACGCAGACGTGGACAGCACCCATCCACATAGAGCTCCCACAGGCAGTTTGCCCAAATCTGTTAAACAATCCATACACTCTCTGGGTTTATTAGATGCATGGCGGCAAATACACCCCGACACCAAAGACTATTCATTTTTCTCTCATGTTCATCAAACCTATTCGAGATTGGATTATATTTTTTATAAGTCAAGGGCTATTGGGGTCCCTCCAAGATGCAAAAATCCTTCTGGTCTCTATATCTGATCACAGTTTAGTCAGGATTAGTTTAAATTGGGAGAGGGGTGCTTCCAAGACGCCAAGATGGTACTTTCCTGTCTCCCTGACAAGAGACAAAATAATGCGGGATGAACTGCGTGGGGATATCACAGAATTCTTTTGTATAAACCAACCACAGTATACTTCTCCCCTGAATAATTGGGACGCCTTCAAGGCGGTCATAAGGGGGAAATGTATGGAGCTTAACTCCGCTTTAAACAAACAAAGAGCCAAGGGAAGGGAGGCTTTGGAGGCGGAGCTGAAGATTATTGAGAAGGAACATAAAAAGAACCCATCTCGCCCACTGCAACGCAAACTGAGTGCCTTAAGGGGGAAAGTGAAAGCAATATACGCTAATAGGGCAGAGCATACCCTTTTACGGTTGCGTCAGGTTTCCTATGCACAGATCAACAAGATAGGTTATTATTATGATCAAAAAGAACTGGCTCACACCCTTGAAGCCTTATGTTTATGTTGTGGGAAACCTATCGATTTGTTATGAAAACCCTCACCCACCAACCTAGTTGGTGGCATGCTTCATCATCGGGTCCCATCCAAGGTGCCGAGTGCACCTCGGGTGTGCTACGACGCCTGGACTACAGCTGAGCGGGTTTTTGTGTGTAGTATAGTACAGTGGAAGTGATATTAAAACTGTCTATAGGGTCCCTTTTAAGAATAAAAAATTATTTTAATGATGGGCCCTCTAACAGGGTTAAAATGGAAAAGTGCGGATATGTGTAGAGTTTACTATTATGACTCTGATATCCTGGGAAAAGGTCTACATGTTTCAGCCAATCTCTTTAATATGCTGGCTTTCTTCAGGACCATTGGGGTGATGTGTATTAAAAAACCGTGTGTTGGTCAGGTGGAGTCTACCTGGCCAAGTGAGTAAAAAGTGTTGCACGCGCTAAGGTGCGATTGAGAAAAAGGAGAGGGATTGTAGCCTCCTGGTTATGCTGTAAAAACTATGGTGAATTCGCCATGTAAAGCATGAATCCCGGAAGGGGGCAGGACCTGTAGTCACACGTTCGTCAAGGTTCTCTGCCTCTGGTAGTACCTGTTGCGGCCTCGGATCGGGATTCCGTCAATGTGATAGGTTCCCATTTCGCAGGACAGTTGAGGGAAAAAAGAGAGAAAGCATACATTGGTGGTATAGCGGACTCCAGGGGAATCCTAACACACGCCGAGGTGGACAAGGCAAAAGCCTTTGGGGACTTCTACAAAGAGCTGTACACTAGAGATCAACTTGATGTGGTGGCACAACGCTGCTACTTACAGTCGCTTAAGCTTCCACAGGTCTCCCAGACCTGGAATGAGTGTCTTAATGCCCCCATCACAGAGCGGGAGGTAGGAAAGGCGATTGCGGCACTTAAACCTAATAAATTTCCAGGGCCGGACGGCCTGACGGCCAACTTTTACAAAACATTTGCGTCAGACATCACCTCACAGCTTACAAAACTATTTAATGCAATGGCGGAGGGCTCGGTTGCCTCGCAATCAATGGCGGAAGCCGTCATTTCGGTCATTCACAAGCCTGGAAAAAAATCCTCAAAATTGCGCTTCGTATAGGCCCATAGCGCTCCTGAACCTGTACTCTAAATTATACTCCTCGATTCTGGCGGCGAGACTAGAGGACCTGTTTTTTTTTTTATAATCAAATTTATTTGCATTTGAAAAAATCAAACATACAAAGGACAGCATATGATTACACAGTAGATCAAAGTCCATCTCCGGCAGACAACAAAAATCCCAGCCATGATTTAAAGCTTTCAAGCAAGCCCCTCCATTTGAAAAACAGTGCAACGATATAGGAGAGAAAACAAGCACATAACTCAAAACAATAGATTTAGCCATTTGCCCCATATCTTATGAAATTTCTCAGGACATCCCGGGCCTCAAAGAGGGGTTCCTCTTGGGCAGCGCACCAATCCACCCCCCGTCGCCACTTTCGTATGGTAGGGAGTTTGGCCTGAGCCCAGGCCGCTGCGATGTCTCGCTTGGCCACCGCCACCGCTGTGCCCAGAAAGCGTTTGTCGGCTCTAGAGCCGTCCAGGCCATCAAATACTCTCAGAAGAAGGCATATAGGATTGTGAGGGACCTGCCACCCCAGAGTTTGGGTAAGCTCAGATTCCACGCCCGACCAAAATGGAGCGAGACCAGGGCATAACCAGACCATGTGGTAGAAATCGGCCGGAGCTTGGCCGCACCGTGTGCATTCTGGGGAGGGGCGCAGCCCTGCCCTGTGTAGGCGCCCAGGGGTGAGATATGCCATGTGAAGGTAATAAAGTTGGATGAGACATAGTTTAGAGGAGGTCGTCAGAGTTTTGGGGGCCATAAGGGCGTTACGCCAGTCTGCCTCCTCCAGGGGACCCAACCATTCCTCCCAGCGGGTTCGTAGCGAGTCTAGGGTGGTAGGGCCATTGTTCACGAGAGAGCGTTATATCCGTGACACCCCCCCTCTGCCCAAGTTTACCATCATAACCTTAGCTTCCAGCGGGCTAAACTCAGGAAGCGAGGTGCCAGGTGGAATATGCATAGTAAGGGCGTGGTGGAGTTGTAGATCCTTATAAAATTGGGTGGTGTGAAGGGAGTGACGTTGTTGCAGATCGGGGAAGGCCCGGACGTGGTCTCCCACCCAGACGTCTCCAAGGAGCGAGATCCCGACCCGATCCCACTGCCGAAAGCCCTCGAGGGACGATGTTTCACGCAGCCATGTGCCGTGCCACAGAGGTGTATGTTGGGTAAGTCTCTTGTCCCATCTCGTGTAGCGCAGGGCAGGGCGCCAGGCCACTAGAACCGCTCTGGTGATAGGTGGAATAGTTTGTGGAATGGGAGCCCCGTATAAGTAGGCTTGGATTTGCGGGAAGTCCATAGTTGTACGCTCGGTCCGGTAAGCCGGGTCAGACCAGCCGCCAGTGAACCAATCATGGACGACAATAAGTCTGGTGGCCAAGTAGTAGAGATGAAGATTTGTCATGCCCATGCCTCCATCAAAGGGAGGGATCCGGCAGCGGGCCAAGGCTATACGTGGTCTCCCACCCCCCCACAGGAACCTGGTAATTACCCCATCAAAGTCTCGGAACCAACTACCCGGAAGGTGAAAGGTGATATTCTGTAGAATATATAGGAAACGGGGGAGCATCATCATTTTAAAGAGTGCCCCTCTTCCAAGGGGATTGAGGGGGAGGGATTGCCAGCTCTTGAGGTCATTTTTGGCTTTCGTGACCAGGGGTGTAATATTAAGGGCCCATTCCAGGTCCGGGAGCAGAGTCACCCAGATCCCAAGGTACTTGAACGATTGCCATTTATGTGTTAATTAAAGAAATCGGACGGTAGTCCGCACAGGAGGGAGAAGGTGGCTGGGTCTTTGGGATGATCACTATCGTGGCCACATCAGTCTCAGAGGGAAAGGAGCCCTTCTCGGCCACATGCTGGAAGAGGTTGACCAAATGGGGCACCAATAAATCTCAATATGCCGCACAGTACTCTTGTGGGAAGCCATCTGGTCCTGGTGTCTTCCCAGAATATAATAGGGAAATAGCCCCATGGATTTCCTCCGGGGTAAGGGGAAGATCCAGGTCTGTCGATTCGGCCTGGGCAAGGCAGGCAGGGTAGCCGGATCCCCGCTCGTTCCAGCAAGCCAACCAGAGAGGCCCCAGGGGGCCGGGCTGAATAGAGCCGGGCATAGTAACCCGCGAAAGCTTGGGCAATGGCCCGTGAAGTACAATGGTGGGTCCCATCAGCGTCTCGGATTTCAGGGATGATTCTGTTAGCCTTGGGGTAGGAGACCAAGTTATGAAGCAACTTTCCATTCTTGTCGCCCCACCCGTACCCACGGGCCACAGAGGAGCGCCACAGCATCTTGGCAGAGTCCAGGGAGATCTGGCCGATCTCATCCCGGATCGCCGCAAGCTGTCTGGCGGGTTGAGCGTCATCCGTGTCTGCGAGGGTCAATTCCAGCCGCAGGGCCTGCGCCTCAAGCTGGGTCAGGCGCTCAGTCTGCGCCGCCCATTTTGTGTGCACCAGACCTCTGGCTACGCCACGTAAGGTAGCCTTACCGGCCTCCCATAGTGTGCCAGAGGAAGGGACCGAACCTTGGTTGGTAAGAAAGTAGTGCCGCAACTCTACTGCAAGCGCGTCCTTAATGTCCGTGTCTTGCAAAAACCACGCGTTCAGTCGCAAGACCGTCCGCATCCCATCAACGGTGCCTCCCAAGCGGAGGGTGATAGCGGAATAGTCCGAGATTCCACGGGAGAGAATAGAGACGCTAGAGATCTGTTGGCAATCGGTGGCAGGCAGGAGGATCAAATCGATTCGGGAGTGGGTACGGTGGGCCGCTGAAGTGTGAGTGTACTGTTTCGCCCGGGGGTTCCAAATCCTCCAGGCGTCACAGATACCAAGGGCAGCTGACCAGTCGGAGAGCTTCTTGGAGCAGGTGAGGTGCGATGAGGATGGGTCCCCCGTTGTGTCAAGTGACGGCTGTATAACTGCATTGAAGTCGCCCCCAATTATTGTCTGACCCTGGGGTAAGGCAGAGATTTCCTCTGTAAGGTGGTGGAGAGTAGAGGGAAGTGTGGCAGGAGGGATGTATGTTGATAATAGGTTCAGGACATGACCTTCAAGCTTACCGGACATGGCAACGTAGCGGCCCTGCGTGTCGGTCGTCACATGCACAGGGGTGAAGGGAAGACCTCTCCGGGTTAGTATGGCCACCCCGCGAGAGCCCCGCGCGAAACCGGAGTGCCACACCCTGTCGAACCCGTATCTTGCGAGAAAGGAGCAGTGGGTTCCCAGGAGTCTCCTGAAGGAGGAGCACGTCGGGCGCATGGCGTTGGGAGTACTTGAGGACCGCTGCGCGTTTGATGCGGTCCAGCAAGCCATTCACGTTCCACGACAGGACATGGAGAGATCTATCATGAGTGGGCATCTGGGTAATAGCTGATGTGGGGACGAGGAGGACCAAGGGTGCCCGGGTCCCAGGGGAAGCGGCGCATCGCAGCTAGGGTGGAAAGATGTGGCATTTGTAAGGTGGTGTGCTGTCTGTCGGTGGCGATGGTGTGTGCAAGTGGTAGGCTGTCATCAAAAACGTAAAACAACGGCTCGTACGAAGCCAGAACAAAAAGGGTTCGGAGGGCAACTGCCCCCCCCCCAACCCCTCCCAACGCCTCCCACCCTATACTTCCTAAATTGAAGCATCTGTCGCCCTGAAAATGAAAAATTAACAATAACAATAACAAAGAGCTAAGCTAAAACGTTTAGCAGGGTAGTTCGTGGCAATGATGGACCCCTCCATATAGACGGATGTCATAGTGTCATCAGCTGCTTAACAACATAAGAGAACCTAAGAGTTCTGCCTCAATTCCAGACCCGTGGGCCTCCAAAGTCAGATTCCTGCGTCATCCCCGGATCCCCGAAGCGCAGGACTTCTAGATAAATCGGAATCTGATAGGGCGGGGCGCAGTGTCTCAGATGGGTCTGGGCCGTGGCTTAGATCAATCAGTGAACTGGCTCGGCTGCGGTCTTCAAGAGCCGGAGGAACTTCAGAGGAGCTCAACAACTGGGACTCAGCGCCCGGCGATCGAAATGATGACCCTCCCCCCTCCTGCGGGACCGATTGTGCCTCCGCTGTGGCTCGGGAGGAGACGAGAGTGTCCGTGGAGGTTTCGACAAGGCAGGGGGGAAGTAGGCCGGGTCCTCAGAGGTCGCTCCTCCGTGAGCCAAGTCCAGGCCGCCTGCGGGGTGTCGAAAAAGATTGTTTTACCTTGGAAAACGACTCTGAGACGGGTCGGAAAGAGGAGACCATAAAGCAGTCCCAAACTGCGGAGCTTTTGTTTGACGTCTGTATACGTACGACGTTGGGCCTGTACTTCTCTTGTGTAGTCTGGGAAAAGAATTATTGTATTGTTTTGGTATTTCAAGGGACCGTGTGCCCGTGCCTCTCTAAGGATAGTATCTCTGTCTCGGAAGTTAAGGATCCTAAAGATGATGGGACGAGATGGAGCCCCGGGGGGAGGCATAGGTGCCAGGGAGCGATGAGCACGCTCGATTGCGAACCACATAGAGAGAGCGTCTTTGGGTATCCATGACTTCACCCAAGTCTCCACAAAGGTGTCCGCCTGTCCCTGCTCAACTTCCTCAGGGAAACCTATGAGGCGTAGGTTGTTCCGCCGCAAGCGGTTCTCCGCATCTTCGGCTCGACGGTGTAGCTCCGAAGTTTGAGTCTGTAGGCGGGCCACTTGGGTCTTCAACTGTCCCAGCTCATCCTCAGCCGTGGAGAGGCGCGACTCTGCCTCTGAAATCCTCGCCGTGGCGTTGCGTAGGTCCTGGCGGATAAGGGCCATGTCTACCCGTACCTCGCCGATCTTGCCCTCCACCGAGGCCTGAGAGGTGCCAATAGCCTGCAGGATGGTCGAAAGGTCCCCTCCGGCAAGGGAGGATCCACCAGATGCTCCCTCCACTGGATGCTGGTCAGTGGTGGTGTATTGGTCCATTTTAGTTTGAGTCTGCGGAGCGGGTGTCTTCGGGGCGCGGTCTCTACCCATCTCGTCTGCAAGCGCAGGACCTGGACGTCCAGTCAGGAAGGGGGGTAGGTTCACGAGCAGACGACCCCTGGCGGGAGGGGTCCAGCACCCACACCGTCAATGCTCAGGCCCGGGCACCGAATCCACCTCCGCGTAAGCCCCCCGGCCCCGAGGGACCAGCCAAACCAAGACCGGACACCCCGTCCCCCGCCGCCCGAGATGACGGCCGAATCAGGAGGAACACTACCTTTCCCAACCCGGAGTGGGCGCCGCCAGGCCAAGGGGAGGCGGGGGCGGCGGAGGGGTCCGGCCCTCAGGCTCCCCGCCGCTTGATTAATGCGGCCGAGTCAGCCTCACCCTGCGGGGTCCTTGCAAGATGTAGGCGACCTCTAGGACAGCACCCCCGGGTCAGGAGCAGGGGGCCAGGCGACCGATCAGCAGGGCCGGGCCGGGCTCCCCAGATGGAACGTCAGGGCGACAAGGTCATGGAGGGGGGCCGGCGTTGAAGACCCCACGCCGCTCGATGCGTGCGGCCGATACTGGACGATGACCACCAGCCCTTGAGGCAATCTAGGGCCAGGGCACAAGACAGGGAGCAGTGGAGGGGGTCCACATCCAGGACCCCGAGCCGCTCGATAAGTGCGGCCGAGACCGCCCCTTCGCCAGAGGTCCCCAGCCCCTGATGTGCCGTCCCACCTCAGGCCGCGAGGCCAGCAGCACGAGTCCGAGCGGCCAGGCCCCGAAAATGTCGGTCCGGAGCACGGGGGCGGGAGATGAAGGCACCCCCAGGCTGGAGAGGAGGGTGAAGCCGCAGGCCAGGACCCAAGCCCTCAAGGATCGCGGTGTAGAGCAGGCGGGGGGAGCCATGGGCACAGGGATGACATTGAAGGCCCCCCCACGCTCCCAGTCGCATACGCGCTCAGGCACCCACCTCCGTGTAGGATCACCGGTCATCCAGCAAGGCCGCAGGCCAGATGTAGGAAGAGCGACATGCCGCCTGCAGGTCTCATCCGGGCCAGTTTCCGCAGGCAGGCCCTAGCAGCACACCGCAGGCACAGGCAGAGCGCCGGAGGCGCGGCAGCCCCAACAGGGACAACGGGTTCGTCCAGTCCAGCATCAGCAGGGGGGCCGCTTCCAACAATCCAGGTGAGTCGGCAGCCAGGCCTCGAGGCCCCCAACCCGTCTGGAGTCCCCAGGAGGCGTCGCGGGGTCTGGATGCGAACCGGAACGGCCGCGGGGGCCCAGATCAGCTGTCCACCACCAAGGGGGGGAAGAGGGGTGGGGGCGCAGGTAAACGTGGCTGCAACGGCGGCCCAGACAGCAGCAAGGAACGGGCTCGGCCTCCAGCCGGCTGAGTCAGCAGTTGCTGGGAGGCCCGGTCTTCAGGTGGGCCTCAGAGATCACCCACCTCGGCCCGGAACTGGTAGAGGCATCCAGGACCCTCGGCGGCGGCCAGGCGGGTCTCCAGGGCACATGCACCGGATCCCTCGCGGGTGGGAAGTCAGGCTCCGGGACTCTGCCGCCCGACCCGGCGGCTGATTTGTTGTCCAGTGGGGCGCTCCCCCAGGGGTCTCGCCTCCGGCGTCGCAAGGTAGGCCAGCGGCGTCAGTGGGCCCGATCGGGCGGGGGGGGGGAGCTCCTCACTCAGGGCCAACACCGGAGCATCCGGCACTCCGCCTCCACAGCAGCGGGGGATCAGCAGGGGAGCCCGGGCAGATCAGAAGGCTCTCGACTCTTGCCGGGCTATGCCCTATCTCCAGGGATCGTTGTGCAAAGAGCCCTCAGGGGATAGCACCGCCATCTTAGGCGGAGGCACGTCGGAGTCAAAGTGGAGAAAATTGCCTCTGCATGGAGGCAAGACGGCGTCGGACACCCCGCCGGGCAGCGCTGAGCAAGGCGGAGGCCACGGAAGTAGAGGAGAGGACCGTTGATGGGCTGATGGCGGTGGATCGTGGCGCAGATGACGGAGGGGTCCGGAGCACTCTTAGAGTGCGACCGCCATCTTGACGTGCCAAGCCACGCCCCCCTAGAGGACCTGTTACCAAGCTTAATCACCCTGATCAATCCGGCTTCATAAAGGGCAGGCAGACCCACGACAATATCCGTAGGACTATTCATTTGATCAAGAAAGCGTCCAAATTCAAGATACCGGCAGTTATGGTGGGCCTGGATGCTGAGAAAGCATTTGACAGGGTGGATTGGGTGTTTCTCTTTCTCAAGCTAGAATACTTTGGATTCGGCAAGCCGTTCATAGGTATGATCAGGGCCAATTACGCGCATCCGCGCTCCAGAGTCCAAGTCAACGGGACTAGCTGGGCCCTCTTCTCCCTAGAGAGGGGGACAAGACAGGGCTGCCCTCTTTCGCCGCTACTTTTCGCTCTGAGTATAGAACCTTTGGCGCTCAGAGTCCGGGCAGCAGCAGATATCCGAGGTGTTCCTTTTGGGGGGGAGGAACATAAGATATCACTTTTCGCTGATGATGTGTTGTTATCCCTCACTTCCCCTGCACAATCACTACAAGCGCTACAAGGGGAACTGCAGGACTTTGAGGCGGTGTTGGGGTTTAAAGTAAACTTGACAAAGTCATTCATCCTGAATCTCACACTCCCGGAGTGTGAAACCACCAGATTGAGGGAGCACACCTCACTGCAATGGGCCAAGCGCTCACTAAACTACCTGGGCGTCCATTTAACTCCCAGCCTGGAGGGCTTATTTAAAGCTAACTATCCCTCACTTTTGCTTCAAATCCAACAAGACCTCAAATGTTGGAAGCCTCTCTTTATATCATTGTTGGGGCGCATCCACGCCATAAAAATGACTGCCCTACCCAAACTGTTATACTTGTTCCAGGCCTTACCAATAGACTTGGAGAGGGGTTTCCTGCCAGATTACGCACCCTCATTATACATTTTATATGGCAAAACGGCAGAGCGCGGCTTCCCTTTCACACATTACGACGCCCAAGAAGAGAGGGAGGGGTGGCGTTACCAGACTTTGAGCTATATTTTAAAGCCGCTCAGTTAAGAATTCTGACAGAATGGTCCAAGAGAGAATCCGAAAAGCATTGGTTACACATGGACAGGGCAATAGTGTGTAGAACGATCTGGGATGTGATATGGAAACCTAAGAAAGATAGACCTCCAAACACGTACCTTAGCACCCCCACGCGCACCACACTCAAATACTGGGATGAAGTATTCAGAAGAAGGGATTGGTCCTCTTTTCCCTCGCCCTACACCACGATCCATTTTAATCCGGAATTCCCTCCGGCGCTGCATGAGGGACCATTTGATCGCTGGAGGGCGGGAGGGTGCCTGATGCTCTCCGACCTATTTCATAATCATGATATCCTAACGTTTGACAGCTGCCAGAGGGATTTTAACATTCCGCCAAGTGAACACTTTCATTACCTTCAACTTAAACATTGGGCACTACAACCACAGGTCCGGGAGGCTGCAACGCGAGAGAAGACACCAATAGAGAAATTTGTACAAAGGGTGGGCTCAATGAGGGGAGTGATTTTCTTTTTATACAATCTTCTCTCCGCCACACATGCACCGAGACCCCGTTACATGCAGACGTGGGACCATTGGGCAGGGAGAGAGATTTCAGAGGTAGAGTGGAAGCAATTATGGAGGGACATGGCTAAAGAAAATCATTCACTAGATCTGAGGGAAGCACACTATAAGATTCTCTTTGATTGGTACCTATATCCTACCAAACTCAAAAAGATCTTCCCAGAGGTGTCAGATATGTGTGTGTGGGGGGGGGGTTCGGTCTCTTAGGAGATTTCTGTCATATTTGGTGGGATTGCCCTACGATACGTGCCTTTTGGGAGGAAATTCTATCACACATGAAGGACATACTTGGATACCCTATTCCAACAACCATGGAGGGTGCCCTGTTGGGATTGAGAGGACCAGAGCTAGAATACCAAACCAAAGCAGATAGGGCTATTATGGGGGCCTGCTTGGGAGCAGCCAATATAGCGATTGCAGCGGCCTGGAAAAAAAAGGTAGCACCAGCGCTTTCACAATGGCATTCACGCCTCTGGAAGATTCTGACCATGGAAAGGAAGGCTGATGTCTTTAGGGATGAATATAAAAACTTCGAATACAAATGGGGCCCGCTTGTTGCCTATCTGACAAGTGGCCTCCCCTTAGCGGTTTGCCCACCTTCGCTACGTGATATGCATCTGTTTCAGTTTTAGATGAGGGACGTGGGAACAACCGGCAGGGCCAGCCAATCACCGGTAATGCACAGAACGACGATGGACACATATACTAGACCTAGAGACCAATACTCACATTTTCTATTGTTCGCCCTCTATATGTTCTCTTGTTTGGGGTGGAAGGGGGGGGGGACTGAGGTGGGTGGGGGACATAATGTTTTGGGATTGTTTGATAAATAAAACTTGGAACGGCAGGACGAGGGGGCACGTACAGAAGAGGTTGAGCCGATCCCCTTATTTACGGAAACTGTAACTTCGTTAGATTGACCTCTAACCAGGGGGTATGGTGCCCTTTCTTTATTAATGTGAAATGCAGCCATCCTGTGTATGATTAAAATGTCTAATAAAAAGAACTTTGAAAAACAAATGTGTATATATCAAACTGTGCACTCTAACGTTTGTTCAAACTGTGGATGTCAAGTTGTCTCAACAAATTCCTTAACTATGATGAATAAGTATTTATGTGTAATGATACAAAGGAGTGTTCCAGATAATACAAAAATTAATACCGTATTATAGATTTCATTGCTACACAAATTTCCATATCTGGACACGCTTTCACTTGTCCAGCAATTATTTTCCATCATGGAGAAAACATAATTTGCAGACATTACACCATATATTTAAGAAACAATACAGGATGGAATGAATGTGATGACACTAAGTTAACTTTTAAACACGGGTAACAAACTGTTATCTTCTGATACTAACTCCTAAATTTTAATTGTACGTCAGAATTTAACATTTTTGAAGCACAAGTTACTAACTTGTGTAACGATATATCTGTAAGAGACAGTAGTTAGTGACAGATTCCTTACCTTAGAATATCCCCAGGCGTCGGGCTGGATCCGGAAAGTTTTTGCGTAGCAGTACCCTTGCGCGTCGGTAGGCGGCGTCGTGCGGCTCCGCGTCCGTCGCCGGGCGTCGTGATCGCCGGGATGACGTCGCGAGCAGTACTCAGACGCCGCCCCTGCGCGCTGACGTCAGTTCTGTACACGACTTTCCGCGCCAGGAACGCAGAGCCATGCAAGAAGCTGACATAGGTGTCTGAAAATACTAGGGCCCTGAAAGGGATGTCCTTAACCCTAGAAATCAGTTCGCAGAACGGGGAGGATGGGTGGGGCGGTAGAATCTGTCACTAACTACTGTCTCTTACAGATATATCGTTACACAAGTTAGTAACTTGTGCATCTGAAAGAGACACGTTAGTGACAGATTCCTTACCTTAGAATAGATACCCCAGCAATACCAACCCCAGTGGTGGGTCTGCGAACAAAGATCAGACAAGGAAGTCCCGGAGGACAGAACGGCCAAAGAAGCCGTCCCTCCGGACCTGACTGTCAAGGCAGTAATGCTTGGTAAACGTGTGCAGCGAGGCCCACGTAGCTGCCTGACAGATATCCTGCAGCGGAACACCACGGCCTAAAGCCGTGGTAGCAGCCGTTGCCCTGGTGGAATGGGCACGCAGCCCAACAGGAGGCTCCTTCTTAGCCAAAGAATAGCAGGCTTTGATACACAAGGTTACCCAGCGGGAGATGGTTCTATTTTGCACCGCCCGACCTTTTTTGGCGCCCACGTAGCCAACAAAGAGCTGGTCATCCACCCGGAAGTGTTGTGTGCGGTTGAGGTAAAAGGAAAGCGCACGTTTTGGGTCCAGACGGTGGAGCCTCTCTTCCTCTCTGGAAGGATGCGGAGGCGGAAAGAAGGTGGGCAAAGTGATGGTCTGCCCAATGTGGAAGGCAGTAACCACCTTTGGCAAGAAGGACGGACGCGTCCGAAGAACAACCTTGTCTGGATGAACAGACAGAAAGGGAGGTTTGCACGAAAGAGCCTGGAGCTCACTCACCCGCCGAGCGGAGGTGATGGCCACCAGAAAGGCTGTCTTCAGAGTCAGAAGACGAAGAGGACAGTTGTGCAGAGGCTCAAAGGGAGCGCACATAAGAAAGGTAAGAACCAAGTTCAAGTCCCACTGGGGCATCACAAACGGAACAGGAGGGAAGAGGTGTGTAATGCCTTTTAGAAACCTGTTAACAACAGGGGACTTGAAAAGGGAGGGCTGATCAGGAAGCCTGAGGAAGGCCGAGATAGCACAAAGATAGCCCTTGATGGTACCCAGGGCAGAACCCTGCTGGGCCAGGGAAAGAAGGAACAGAAGAACCTCAGAAAGAGGGGCAGAAAGGGGATTCACAGCCTTTGCTGTGCACCATGCCACAAACTTGTTCAACCTGCAGGCGTATACCGCCTTAGTGGAGGGACGCCTGGCTGCCAGAACTACATCACAAACTTCGGGAGGCAAGTCGAAAGGAATCAACTGCTGCCGCTCAATCTCCATGCAAGCAGGTGGAGGCTGAACAGGTTCGGGTGGAGAACCGCCCCCTGCTGCTGCGACAGAAGATCCTCCCGAAGAGGCAGACGGATCGGGGGATCCACGCTCATACTGAGTAGCTCTGGATACCAAGCTCTTCGAGCCCAGTCCGGAGCCACAAGGATGACTTGGGCCCGGTCGTGCCGAATCTTCTTCAACACTCTGGGTAGAAGTGGTATAGGCGGAAAGGCGTACAATAGACCGCAACTCCACTCGCGACGAAAAGCGTCGACGAGCGAGTGCCGCCTTGGAAATTCCAACGCGCAGAACTGATGACATTGCGCGTTCTCTTCGGTGGCGAATAGAGCTAACCAAGGCTCTCCCCACTGAAGAAAGAGTCCTTGCGCCACTTCCGAGTGAAGACGCCATTCGTGATCCATCATGCACCTGCGGCTGAGTTCGTCCGCCCTGGCGTTCAGGGAACCTGCCAGGTGTTGAACCATCAGGAACATGCCCTGATGTTCCAGCCATGTCCAGAGGCGCAGAGCCTCCTAGAGGGTCCACGACCTCACCCCGCCTTGTTTGTTGCAGTACCACATGGCGGTGGTGTTGTCTGTGAACACCTGCACTACCTTCCCTTTGACAGAGGGAAGGAATGCCTTGAGTGCAAGTTGGATCGCCTCGGAGCTCCAGAAGGTTGATATGGAGCCGGGACTCCGCCGGAGACCAGAGGCCTCTGATCTCCGCCTCTCCCATGTGACCGCCCCATCCCAGAAGGGACGCGTCCGTCACAACTGTGTGCTCTGGCTGGGGAAGGGAGAGGGATCTGCCCATGACCCATTGCCGGTTCGAGAGCCACCACTGCAACGGTTTTGCAGTCCCCACCGAGATCTGGACGTGATCGGACAGGTTGCCCTGGTGCTGCGCCCACTGGAACTTCAGGTCCCACTGCAGAGCCCGCATATGCCATCTGGCATGATCGACTAGCAGGATGCAGGAGGCCATGAGGCCCAGCAGCCTCAGGGTCATCCGTACCGAAACCCAGGATGAAGGCTGAAAGATCGGAATCATAGCCTGAATATCCCGGACTCGCCGTTCGGGAGGATAGGCCCGAAACTGCGTCGTGTCCAGAACTGCTCCGATGAAAAGGAGCTGTGGGGGAAGGAATCAGATGCGACTTCGGCACATTGATGGAGAACCCCAGCGAGTGCAGGAGTTCGGCCGTAGTCTGGAGGTGGGAGACGACTGCCTGGGACGAGCCCGCCTTCAGCAGCCAGTCGTCGAGGTAGGGAAGACTGAAACCCCTGCCCGGCGCAGATGAGCTGCGACCACCGCCATCACTTTCGTGAACACCTGAGGGGCACTGGTAAGGCCAAAGGGGAGCACAGTGAACTGAAAATGCTCGAGGCCTACCGTGAACCGCAGGTAACGCCGGTGGGCCGGCAGGACGGGGATGTGGAAATAAGCGTCCTGCAAGTCCAACGCTACCAACCAGTCTCCAGGGTCGAGGGCAGTCAAGACCTGAGCTAGGGTGAGCATCTTGAACTTCTCCTTCCGGAGGAAGCGATTGACGTTCCGGAGGTCCAAGATAGGACGCATGTCCTCCTTGTCCTTTTGGGCACCAGGAAGTAGTGGGAGTAGCAACCACGTCCTACTTCTGGGGTCGGAACATGCTCGATGGCCCTCTTGGCCAAGAGGGCCGTGACTTCCTTCTGCAGAAGTACCAAGAGATCCCCTGACATGCGGTGGAATTGAGGTGGCATGGCTGGGGGTGGTCTCGAAGGGGAGGGAGTAGCCCCTTCGGACAATGTCCAAGACCCACCTGTCCGAGGTGATGGGACGCCAGTGGTGAAGGTGATGGCGGACCCTGCCCCCTACTGGCGTGCTGTGCACCTGAAAGGAGGGACTAGGAGGGTTTGGAGGCCGCGGACGGGTTGGAGGTGGTGGCCTGACCCGCACGCTGGTTGCCCGAACCGCCACGGCGGTATCCACGTCCTCGGCCACGCGAAGGCGCTTGCTGCGCGGGCCGGTGGCTGGGCTGTTGACGTGACTGGGCGCCCCTTCCGTGGCCACGAAAGGGGCGAAAAGCAGAGATTTGCGGAGGGCGCACAACAGAAAGGCCCAGGGACTTGGCAGTAGCCCGCGAGTCCTTAAAGCGCTCCAGCGCATGGTCTGCTTTGGACCCAAAAAGACCGACTCCATCAAAGGGCATGTCCATGAGTGTATTCTGGACATCACCCGAGAAACCAGTGGTCCTCAGCCAGGCGTGGCGACGCAGCGCCACCGTCGTGGCAAGCGATCTGCCCAGCGAGTCGGCGGTATCAAGGCCACAACGTATGGTGTACTTTGCCGCATCCCTACCTTCCGCAATGGCGCGGGTAAGCAGTGTCTGGACCTCCTCAGAACACTGGGGCAAAACAGTCGCCACCGAATCCCACAGGGAGTGGGTATATCGGCACAAAAGGCAAGCGGTGTTCACCGACCGCAAGCCAGCACTGGAGGAAGAAAAGGCCTTCTTCCCAAATTGGTCCAGGCGTTTGGATTCCCTATCCGGAGGGGCGGTAGGGAAGGCGGTTTGGGAGGCAGAGGCTTGGACAACCAAGCTCTCGGGGGTGGGATGTTGGGAGAGAAACACGGGGTCGCCCGGAGCAGGGCGATGGCGTCGGGCCACGTTCTATCCACAGGAGCCCCTGTGGTGGGCTTGGACCAGGTGCCCAAAGAACGTCAATCAGTGCATCATTAAACGGCAGCACAGTCTCCGCAGAGGAGGCTGCCGGCTGAAGCACTTCCGTCAAGAGATTAGTCTTGACAGCCAGAGTAGGCAATTGGAGGTGCAAGGCTCCAGCTGCTCTACGCAACACCGTTGCGAAATTTGCTCCCTCCTCCGTAGCCACGGGAGGAGACAGCATGCCAGTGTCAGGGGAAGTATCTAGACCACTGGCATCCCCAAGTTCCTCTGCCCAGTCCTGATCATACTCACACTGCCGTGTGAGAGGGTCTTCTGACCCCTCCCAGCTCTCCTGGTCCTCCTTTAGTGAAAAATATGGAGGAAGAGGGACATTTGGGACCCAAGGTCTCGACGGCGCCGGATCCGGCGTCGGGCGACGCCGGTCCGGCTCCATGTCCGGACCCGGAAAGAGCTGGGGAACGACGCCGTCCGGAGCCCCGGACGGCGTCAGAAACGGCACCGGGGACATCGGCGGAGGCGTGGTTAGGTCAACCGGCGTCGATGGGGGTTGCGGCACCACCGAGGCCGGGATCGAGGCCGGAGCCGAGGCCGGGATCAAGGCTGGCGGGACAGGCGACACCGGGACCGGAGTCGTCGGCGACGCCGGAGCAACCCCATCAGGGCCCGCGGGGCCCGAAGGCGCACCGGAGGGACCTTGAGGCCCGAAGAGGCGGGCCATGGCCGACAGGAATACCTGTATTTGGGCCGGAGTCGCCCCCGAACCCGGAAAGGACGGGTAATGCGGGGGCGGCTCGACAGGCACGTCCGGGGCCGCGGGGCGGGAACGGTGCCGACAGGGGCCTCAGCCGAGTCGCGAGACCGGCGAGGCGAAGTCTTAGAGCGATGATGCTTCTTAGACTTTTTGTGCTTCGACTTACCCGAGGAGCGCGAAGACTTGGACTCCGACGACCGGCGGGGACTCCCGCGACCGGCCCTCGACCTCTCCCGGGACCGGGGCTTGGTGCGGCGCGGAGCCGACTGCCGGACCTCGAGTAGCTTTCGAGACCGCTCTCGCAAAGCCTTCGGATGAAGTTTCCGGCAGTCAGGGCACGACTTCGTGTCGTGGTCTCGGCCGAGACAGAAGAGACACTCGAGATGCGGGTCCGTGATCGACATCATGCGACCACAGGCTCCGCATGGCTTGAAGCCGGGCATCCCTACGACACCTAGGAGTCGTGGAAGACTCAATGAAGAAACAGTGAAAAAATTCACAACAAAAGTTAGTCAAAAATTGACTAGGGCACTGCTCTTCCCGGATCTGCGCTTACTGGCGCGGAAAAGAAGAACTGACGTCAGCGCGCAGGGGCGGCGTCTAAGTACTGCCCGCGACGTCATCCCGGCGATCACGACGCCGACGACGGACGCGGAGCCGCACGACGCCGCCTACCGACGCGCAAGGGTACTGCTACGCAAAAACTTTCCGGATCCAGCCTGACGCCTGGGGATATTCTAAGGTAAGGAATCTGTCACTAACGTGTCTCTTTCAGATAGAAGACACTGAAGGCTGGTCTAGGCACAATAATCTCTGCTTCCTGAGATTCCCCGAGGGCATGGAAGGTTACCGTCCAGAATGTTTCCTCAAAACCTGACTGAGCAAGTTTCCGTCCATGGACCAGCTTCCTCATAGAGCAAACTCACTGTGACCTGTCGATAAGGCCTCCCTGGGGCGACCCACAGGCCAGTAATTCCTTGGTTCCTGAACTACAAGGACAGAGATCCGGTGTTTTGCAAGGTCAGGGTTATGGGAGAAGCCAATCACGATTCTAGGCGGATTTTGATCTTTCCAGACTACACGAGACTGGTGCAGCGGCACAGAAAATCCATTTGAAGAGAAGTTGCAAGCCATGGAAATAAAATACATGCTGCTCTACCCACCCAAACTGGGGGTGATCCTTCAGGCCAACACACTAATCTTTGACCATCTAGACAAGGGACAGAGTGGGCTGAGGAGCGGCCCCCACGAGGACCAAGAATTGGGACCCAACATCCAGAGATATGAGAGAAGGAGGTCACTGTGACTGCTGGGGCTGACGAGAAAGATCATGGCCGGGACACAACAAAAAGGACCCAGTACCGATTGGAGTCACATTTGAGACACTGTCTTACGTCAAGGAATAGGTAACAAGCCGCAGAAGCGCGATGGGACCCTGGGAACGGCTCGGGCACGAAAGACTAGTCAGCCTTTTAAGAGATATCGCTTTATTGGTGCATATTTAATGTTTAATGTAGATAGTTGGGGGGAGGGAGTGTGTGCTAGTCTTGTTGACATCATGCGGGAGGGACGGGCTGGGTGTTAGACATTTCCAAGTTGGGGAGGTGGCTAGTTCAGAACACACATAAGGGAAAAGTGGAGTGGGGGTAAATTTGGGGACATAAGTTCACATTCATTACTAGCAGTAGGGCACAGCACACAACACAGAGGAATTTGGAATAGGCAGACACCGGGAACTAGGGGGGATTCCTAATGCTACGAACAAGACCCTCAGGTATATAGCGAAATGGAACAATCATGATTCACCACATTTTTGAACCTCTGATCGTTCCGCTTGCTGAATGTGAACTGAATTATAAGATAAAGGGAGGGGCAGTGGCACAACATATCTGTCGCCACTCCCCCAATCTGGTGTTGCTACAAGAAACCCTCCTGCTGGGGAACAAATTCAAATGCCAACAAAGCGGCTGATACACGCTGCTGGCTCATGCAGGGTTTACAAAGGGATATTGCAGAGTCACCATTATGCCCAAGAAACAACCCTCGTTCCAGGTGGAAAAGCAATGGGTGGACTCCGATGGCTGCTATGTTGCGGTAAATGGATGGTGAAATAGGAGGGATATCCTAGTTGTAAATGTCTATGCGCCTCCAAAGTTGCAAAGTGGGGTCCTAGACAAGCTAGGTCCTATCCTGATAGACTCAGAAATGGACTTACATATCATGGGAGGGGACTTCAACAAAGTTATCAACTGGGACTTTGACCACTATTCGCTACCTGCGCTGATGGGAACACCCTCAGGCTTGGTGCACTCTACCCATGAGATGGACCTAGTGGACGTCTGAAGGCTGCACAACACATCAGACAGACAATACTCATTCCTGTCGGGGGTCTATGGATCCCAGTCACACCTGGCATATTTATTTCTGTTCTAATGTTCGTCCCAGCAGGTGAAGTCGGGTGAGTGAGGGATGCAAAGAACTTGGCACGCGGCATATCAGATCACTCGCCCCTCCACTTCACAATGGGGAACCATGGGCAAGATAGGGTCCCAATGTGGAAATTGGATGTGTGGGTTCTAAAAGATGTGAAAATTGTTAAGGCTCTACATGTCGTCTCCCAATAGCCCTTCAAAGGATACAAGTGATCATGGCCTCCTCAATCACTCTTTGGGAGGCCTCCAAGTAAGTGATCAGGGACAAAGCCCAAATCACAATTGTCAGAAAAAGAAACATCAGAAACGCTAGGTATGCTAACTGGAAAAGCATCTCCAAGATCTAGAAGAAGCCTGGATACAAACCTGGAACCTAACAGCATCCTTACAGTTAGGGGTGATTAGGGAACAATATTGTAACCTCACCCAAAATGCAGCCAGACAGCTCCACCTTGGGATACAAAGGAAGCTGCATGACACCGGAGACAAGGTGGGCGGTCTCGTTGCGCGGAAGGGCAGAAGAGAGGAGCCATACTGTCAGTGGATGTCGAAAAAACATTTGACTCCATTGATTGGCGGTACCCACACCTGACCCTGAGACAATTTGTCATTTGCGCCCCAATTCCCTGCATGGGTGGCCCTATTATACAAGGCATCCACAGCGGCTGTGAGGTTGAACAGAGTTGTGCTCTAAACATTTACACTGCGGAGGGGCAGGAGGTGGGGGTGCACAGAGTCACCGCCGTTATTCGCACTATGCTTGGAACTGCTGGCATATTGGGTGCGTCATAGGGATGACATGGAGAGATTCTTTATGGTGACCAATGAACTGGAAAAGATATCGCTCTACGGTGATGATGCGTTGATTTTTCTTATGGGTCCAGAGATGTCGATCCCAATGTTTCGGTCGGTCTTCCATAGCTGTGAAACATATTCAGGTTACCATTGGGAGAAATACACCCTCTACCAGATGGGGTTAAGGGTGTGAGCATGTGTTCCTTCCTTCCAAAACAAATATTTTGATAAAATAGGATAAGTCCTTATTATGACATAGCACAATAGTCCAGGTGTATTTAAGTGAAAGTGGTTGTTTTTATTTTCATTTATTCACCGCTTTGTTGATCCATTTCACTCTTTATTTGATTATAGATGTTTTAGAGAAAAGGGAGACAGCCGACACGTGTTTCGCCCTATGTGGCAGGTAGGGCCAGGGCTTTCTCAAGGCTGTGAAGAAATGGAGATGCAATGAGTACTGTGTGTAACAGGATCAAGTGACCCCAAAAAATGACACCGGTACAGGTGTGAAAGTGAAAAGGAAGAGGAAAAAGGTATGTATGTAAGCATGTAATTTTTGGAGAATAGATGTCTGTCACTAATGGTAAATCGTGATGTATATAAAGGCATTTTCTTGTCCATGTTTCTGAACCCTTTTAAAAAAACAAATGTCTGCTTTCCTTAGAACTTGGATGTTTACGTTGAAACACATTGAAATGTATACTATCGTCACCAGACTGTAAGACTATTGAACCTATTTAGGTACTGCAAGCCAATATTTTGTTTCTACAACCTTTCCATATGGCATGCCTTGCTTTTGCATGATTCCACCTATAACTGCTCGAGGACCTTTCTGCTCTCTTTCTACACTCGTTAATTAATGCATGTGGTCCCTTTTGCTTACAATTATAGTTCTCTCCTACTTCTGGTATTCCAACGTTCCGTGCACATTCAGGACGAATATAATGTTGGAGATACATCACTGCCAGCACCCAAGTTAATTAATTAATAAAATCTCTTTTGGGATTCTGTCTATCCTTCACGGTTCACACACAGATTTAAATATCCTAAAACCTTTTTCCTCTTCCTTTTCACTTGCACACCTGTACCGGTGTCATTTTTTGGGGTCACTTGATCCTGTTACACACAGTACTCATTGCATCTCCATTTCTTCACAGCCTTGAGAAAGCCCTGGCCCTACCTGCCACATAGGGCGAAACACGTGTCGGCTGTCTGCTTTTTCTCGAAAACATCTATAATCAAATAAAGAGTGAAATGGATCAACAAAGCGGTGAATAAATGAAAATAAAAACAACCACTTACACTTAAATACACCTGGACTATTGTGCTATGTCATAATAAGGACTTATCCTATTTTATCAAAAAATTTGTTTTGGAAGGAAGGAACACATGCTCACACCCTTAACCCCACTTGACATTACGAAGCTGGAATGGTCCAGAGCTTCGAGCAAAGTTCCTTCAGCATTTTAGGAACCCCTATCTAGACCCAGGATCCCTGGACCGTTCATTTTTCCTTGAAACCCTCTACCAGATGGGGGACTAGGAGAGTTAAGACAGGTTCGCAGGGGCCTTTCGCGTATCAACAACAAACTTTAGGTACCTGGGAATCAAGACAGCGATGCAAAAAGAACGGCTTCTCGAGCTAAACCTTGACTGGGTACAAGGGGATTTCCGAAAACACACTTAAAGGTGGTGTAACGTATAGTTTCTTACCGGTCGGTGTAGTTTTGCAGCTTGAAGACTTTCTGGATTCACTATGCTGTGCATTATTCCGCCATCTCGTGGTTGGGTCCGGAATTGTCGTATCTTTCCTCTTTTTTTTTTTTTTTCGTGGCCCAGGTGGGCGTCGACCTCCCACCATTTGGTGTCTGTTCGTGACGTCGCCGCGCTTCCGGCGGAAGCTCCCACCTTTAGTCGCCATCTTCGGATTCTTTTTTCTCTTCCTGTTTTTATTGTTATTTTTGTCTTAAAACCCTTTCCTCCTGGCTCATTCTTGCGGCGGAGGAGGGTGGGATCGCTAGTGAATCCAGAAAGTCTTCAAGCTGCAAAACTACACCGACAGGTAAGAAACTATACGTTTTGCAGCGTGAATCTTTCTGGATTCACTATGCTGTGCATAGATTTTGTAGTGGTTTTCTAGATTTGTGGTGGCTGGGTGGAAGAAGAGCTCTGATTTCTGAATATGTGTTGTAAGACCTTCTGTCCTACTTGAGCTTCCTTGTTCATTTGAATATCTATGCAGTAGTGCTTAGTGAACGTGTGCACTGAAGCCCATGTCGCTGCTAGGCAAATGTCCTGAATAGGTGTGTTTGCTAGAAAAGCTATTGTTGCTCCCTTCTTCCGTGTTGAGTGAGCTCGTGTCGCTCCTTGTAGTTCTTGCCCAGCTTGTTTGTGGCAGTATTGTATTGTTTGCGCAATCCATCTCGCAATTGTGTTCTTGGTAACCGGTCGCCCAAGAAAACTGGTGGCGAAGGACACAAAGAATTGTTTGGGCTTTCTGCACTCCTTTGTTCTTTCTATATAGTGCATTACCACCCTTCTGGCGTCCAGAGTGTGTAATGCCCTTTCAGCACTTGTGGTCGGTTTTTGGAAAAAACTTGGTATCTGGATTGCTTGATTGATGTGGAACCTTGATACCACCTTTGGCAGGAAGTGTGGATCTGTTCTCATTACAATCCTGTCGCTATGTATTTGTAGATAGGGCTCTTGTATTGTAAGTGCTTGCAATTCGCTTACCCCCCGTAGTGACGTAATAGCCACTAGGAAGGCTGTTTTAATCGTGAGCATGTGCAGCGTTGCTTTATGCATTGGTTCGAATGGTGCCTTCATCAATTGAGCCAGTACCACGTTGAGGTTCCATGCTGGCGGTGGCACCCTCTTAGGGGGGGCTATTCTTTTTGCCCCTTCTAGGAATCTCTTTACCACTTGCGACGTGAATAAACTTTTCCCCATTTCTCCCCTTGTGTAGGCTACTATCGCTGCTAAGTGCACCCTTTTCGATGTGCAGCTTAGCTTGCTGTGCATTAGATGCGTTAGGTACTTCAGTACTGTTGCCTCCCTTGTAATCCTCCTTTGTAGCCCTTCCTTAATGCACCATCGTGTGAATCTTTTCCACTTGGCTATGTAGCACTTTCTTGTGGTAGGTCTCCTGGCCTCCCGTAACACTGCCATTGTGCTCTCTGGTAATCTTAGGTGTCTCAGGAGCCATGCAGCTAGGCTGAGGCTCTCTGGCTCTGGGTGCAACACCCTTCCGTTTTGCATAGTTAACAGGTCCCTTCTTTTGGGGAAGCTGTGTGCTGGCTTCTGTGCCATTTCTATTATTTGTGAGAACCATGTCTGTCTGGCCCACTGGGGTGCAATTAGAATCATCGTCATGCTGCTGGTTCTGCATTTGTTGAGTACCCTGTGTAGCAGTGGTATCGGGGGAAAAGCGTATGCAAATGTCCCTGACCAATTTATCCATAGTGCATTCCCCTGGGACTCTTTGCACGGTTGCCTCGATGCGAAGTGTTGGCATTTTGCATTCTGGCGTGTTGCAAATAGGTCTATTTGCGGTGTTCCCCATTTCCTGAATATCCTTTGGATTTCTTGCTGGTTGATCTCCCATTCGTGGGTTGTTGACGTCGGTCTGCCTCTACATTGTCCTTCCCTGGGAGATGTATTGCTAGTAGGTCTATTTGTCTTGTAATAGCCCATATCCATATATCCTGTGCTAGTCTTGATAGTGTCACTGAGTGTGTGCCTCCTTGCTTGTTTATATAGAACATTGTGGTGGTATTGTCTGTTTGGATCAATACCCTCTTTCCGTACAGCTGTTTCTGAAAGGCTCTTAAGGCTAGGAACACTGTTTTTAGTTCTAGATAGTTGATGTGCTTCACTGCATCCTGCTGTGTCCACAGTCCCCTCATCTTGAGGTCGCTCATGTGTGCTCCCCATCCTATTTGGGATGCATCTGTTGTGATGGTCACTGTTGGAGCTGGCTGTGAGAATGGTCTTCCCTTTATTAAGTTGTCCTTGTTCCACCACGCTATTTCCTGATGTACTGCATGCGTGACAACTACGAGGTCCTCCCAGCTCCCTGTAGCCTGTGACCACTGCTGTTGAATCCATTCCTGGAATGGCCTCATGTGTAGTCGAATATTTGGGATTAAGTGTATGCATGATGCCATCATTCCCATCATCTTTCCCACTGTCAGAGCTTGCCCCTTGCGGTACAGCTGTGTCTCTTTCAGAATTGCTACCGTCCTCTTTGTGCTTGGAAACACCTTGCCCTGTATGGTGTTGATCTCTGCTCCCAAGAAAATCTTCACCTGTTCCGGCTCTATGGATGACTTCTCCCAATGAATTGAGAACGCTAGTTGTACTAGTGTGTGTATTACCACTTGAATGCCTGTCCTGCAGGCGCTGTATGAGTTTGCTTTTACCAGCCAGTCGTCGAGGTATGGATATACGTGTATCCCCTGCCTCCTTAAGTGTGCTGCTACTGCTGCTAGGCATTTTGTAAACACCCTTGGTGCGGATTTTAGTCCGAATGGTAGTACTGTGAACTGGTAATGTGTGTTGTTGATCACAAACCTTAGTAGGTGCTTGTCTCTCTTGTTTATTGGTATGTGAAGGTAGGCGTCCTTCAGATCTATGGTAGCCATGTAATCCCCTTCCTGTATTTGGGGTATTACTTCTTGCAGGGATGTCATTTTCAATTTTAGTGTCCTTATGTACTTGTTTAAGTACCTTAAGTTCAGAATGGGACGTAGTGTTTCGTCCACCTTTGGTATGAGGAAGAAAGTGGAGTAGACCCCCTTGCCTCTCTCCCTGTATGGTACTATTTCTATGGCCTGTTTGTTTAAAAGTTCCTGTGCTTCCTGTATGAATTGAGGAAGTTCCTTTGCAGAGTGAACTCTTTTCCCTGGTTTTCTGTCTTGAGGCCGTCTTTGCAGCTCTATGCAATAGCCGTGCTTTATGATGTTTAGTATCCACTTGTCTGTTGTGATCCTCCTCCAGTCCTGGAAGAAGTCCTTTATTCTGCCTCCCACGGGTGTTGCGTGTTGGAGGAACTGTATGTTTACTGTTCTTTGTCCTGATGTTTTGCACAACCCTGGAGATGTTGACTGGTTGTGTCCTGTCCCTGTGGTGAAGTCACTTGGAGGTGGGCTGCTGGCCTCGTCTTGCCGTGTTTCCACGTCCTCTATTGCGCCCTCGAAAGGATTGGCCCCGGGGTTGATACTGCCAAGTCTGCTGCTGCTGACCCTGCTGCTGTCCTTGGCTCCCCCCCTGGTAGCCTTGCTGGAATGCCTGATGCGTTGTTGTTGGTTGGTGATTCCCCCTACTTCTCGAAGGTGTTCCCCTTCTTAATCCTCTGAACTGCAATGCCCCCACAGACCTTGCTGTCTCATTTTCCTTCTTCAGCTGGTTGAGTTTTTCGTCCACTGTGAGACCGAAGAGTTGTTCTCAATTAAAAGGCGTTTTGAGGATGTTATTTTGTACTTCGGGCTTGAAGCCTGAAATTCTCAGCCAGGCATTCCTTCTCTCCGTCACCCCAATCATCATCTGTCGGCTGGAAGTCTCCGCTGCGTCCAGGGCAGACTTTAAGCACGTATTGGCCATTGTTTTTCCTTCCTCTACCAGGTGGCTTGCTCTCTTCTGGTACTGCTCAGGTAGATGTTTGAGGAGTTCTCCCACCTCCTCCCAGTGCTGGTAGGCGTGCCTGTTGATGAGGGCATTGGAGTTGGCGATACGCCACTGTATTGCCGCACTCCTTTCCATCTTTCTCCCTGTGAGGTCCATCCTCTTGCTCTCCTTGTCTGGAGGTGGTCCTGTGTTTGTGGGGATGTTGGCCCTTTTCCTAGCCGTGGAAGCGATGATGGAATCTGGTGGCACTGATCCCCTAATGTACATGGGGTCCTTTGAGGAGTGTTTGTACTTCTTCTCAGCTCTTGGAGTAACTGATCTACAGATTGCTGGTTCTTTGAAGGCCTCCTTACCCTGGTCCAGCACCCCTGGAAGCATGGGTAAAAACTGACTCCTTGTCTGTGTTGGCAATAACGTTTCCAGCAGGAAACACGACTGAGGCTTCTCCTCCTCCAGCTGCACTCCGTAGGTGTCTGCCGCCATTTTTATGACCTGATTATAGATCCCTATGTCGTCTGGCGGCGAAGGCCTCGAAGGGTATGTCTCTACCCCTTCTTCCGGCGAATCGGCGTCGAGATCTTGCCAATGCAAGTCTTGTGCCTCTGATGGCGTCGAGCCCTGGTATGAGTGTTCCTCTTCCTCGCCCTCAGCGTCGAAGTAAAACAGGTCCTCTTCTTCCTGTTCTTCGGCTGGTTCTGGCGTGTTCGGCGGCCGAAGTTCTTCGGCGCCCTTTTCGACTTTGACCACGGGCTTTGTTGGAATTATGTACTGCTTCATCTTTTCATCGAAGTCCCTTCTTCTTTGAAGGATGCTCGCCATCTCGGCTTCGAGCCTTCTCCTCTTTTTGTCCATCTCGGACGCTTGTTCGGCATCGAGCTCTTCGTGCTTTCGCTTCGAGGTCGTCGAAGATGCACTCTGTCTAAGGCCTTCCTTAATCGGCGACGAGTGGTCCTTTTCGACACCGGGCTTCGACGACCTTGCCTTGTCTTGGCCTTTCGCTGACTGGGAGTCCTTAGCCAAGGATCCGCTGGGCTGGCTTGCTTTGGAGGCAGTTGCTAGCGTCGAGGTCTTCGACGGCAATGCTCCTTTGTGGGAGGATTTTGACTCACTCCTTCGAGTGTCTGTCGAGGGCCTGGGGTTCGACTACTCTCTTACCTCCTTCGTCCTCTTTTCGACCTCGACGTCTGTCGCGTCTTCTGGGCCTTCGGCGATGTTGTCCTCTTCTCCACTGGAGAGGCCCAAGTCCCGGAGCGATGGAGGTGCCCCTTGCCCCTGCATGGCGTAGTTAGCCCTTCGTTGCCGCTCTCTCACTCTTAGTGTCTTTGGCGTGAACGCCGAGCATGCGTTGCAGTCCTCGCTTCGATGGTCGAGCGGCAGGCAGAGGTTGCAGACTGGATGCTGGTCCTTCTGCACGTATTTATGTCGGCAATTTTCACAAAATTTGAACGGAGTCTTGTCCATTACCGCGCCCAGGGAGCCCCCTGTGTGCGCATCCTCCGTGGAACTTCGATATTTCGGCTGTTCGCCCCCTTCGCAGTCGTTCCGGTTGTTGGCCCGCCGTCCGGCAGCCAATTGTCGATTTCCAGGTGATTTCTCGGTGATTTTCCGGTGCTTCTTCTCCCCAAAGTTCTGGAGCTCCTTCGTTGACGACCCAGACCCAACGGCGGAAAAAAGAATCTGAAGATGGCGACCAAAGGTGGGAGCTTCCGCAGGAAGCGCGTCGACGTCACGAACAGACACCAAATGGTGGGAGGTCGACGCCCACCTGGGCCACGAAAAAAAAAAAAAGGAGGAAAGATACAACAATTCCGGACCCAACCACGAGATGGCGGAATAATGCACAGCATAGTGAATCCAGAAAGATTCACGCTGCAAAACTTTCACTAATCGCTTATGGGGAGGGGCTCTAATTTTAAAATGATTATACTTCCTAAACTGTTGTATGACCTACAGAACACTCCTTTCCCAGTACCGGACAGTTACTTCGATCAGCTTGCTAAACACTGAACATTGCTCAGGATGGGGGCATCCCAAGAATAACTTTGCGAACACTGTATCAATCGGCCTACAATGGGGATCTTGCGCTCCCAGACATAAGCGCATATTGCAGTGCCACGCAACTCCACGTCGTTAATGACTTACCTGAACAGCTAGCCAAAAACAAGACTGAAGAGTACGAAGATGATATCTGCTACTTACATAAATTATATATGTGAGAGAAAAGATAGCAAACGCCTACCTACTCAGAACCAAGCAACCCTGACAGCGTGGGACGATGCCACCAAAGCCCTAGGTTGGCATGGGAAAATCACATTGAGCTACACCATTACGGAAGAGGACAATACTAAAAGAAGTCGGCAACTCTCTGGCTTAAAACAATGGACAAGATCAGGATAGAATCATTGGGAGAATTACTGGAAGGGGAGGCATGTGAGGCAGTACATCAGGAATATAAGCTTGCACATAGCCAAGATTTAAATACTTTCAATTGACACATGCCCTCAGGTCACAAGGGATTCAAGAGAAGGATATCCCAGAGCAAAGCTCACTGGAAAACTAGGTGCTTATGGGCGAAATCACTCAAGAGCCGGTGTCCAGCTCTACTGCATTATTATTCATACACTGGACGACCTCCTGACCCTCTAAGGTAGATAGGGGACCGACCTGGGAACCCTGGGAGACATAGACTGGGAAGCAGCCCTGATGCATCCTAGGGACCAAGCTATTTAAAATAGGGAGGGAGACAAATCCACATTGCATAAGATGCACCACAGAAGAGGTACGGGAGAAATAAACAGCAACAAAGGCCATGTGCCAGGAGGGTTTAACCAGTAATATAGAGGCAGAAAGGGTGGTATACGAGGTAAGAGGATGCCCAAGAAATTCAACAAGGCCTGGGGGAAATGTAGATCTTACTATGGACTGAATGAAGATAATGACTCTATAGGTAGTGCTACCCCTCCTTAGAGACTCCTTAGAGACCCCTTAGTGGTGAATAATGGTCGGAACACTTTCGGGAGAGAGCTAGGGAACACTTGCCTAACTGCTTGAATGGGTGGCTAAGAGGGCGGCAATTGGGGTGTCTCGCTTTGGAGCGACTGTATCCTCATGTGTTCACTGTTTTGTGACAGAAAAAAACAACAAAACTGTTACAAATTTAAAATCAATAAAATCTGGTTATAAAAAAAACTGTTACAAAAATAAAATTAATTAACTGACAGGTGGCAAAGAGACCAATACTAACCGTAGTGAATTATGCTATTTTAATTGTGGTAGAATACCTGCTTATAACAGGCGACTCCTCAGAGTGATCCTCCATTTCTTCATCTAGATGGCAGAACAGCAGCCACTTCATTATGGCTTCTTTAACAGAGAGTCCCGATGGTCCATCGCAAGCACCTTGCTCCATTCTCTTTTCAATAGTATTTGGCAGCACGCAGTTGGTCAATGCTAATGCCAAACAACGAACTGCAGCGCTATAACAAAATAAAGCAAACACTGTAAGACAATTAACGAGGCACAATCCATACCACATGAATGTCTTCAACACACTTATAACACAATCTACATCAAGAGGGAAGCAAACATTAAGAAGTATTTCTTCCTTTTACTACTGTTAACAAAACATGGAGTGGCTGAAAAAGAAAAAAAAATCTCCATTAACATCCAAGTAGGAGGGATTTGGAAAAATTAATCCTGCAATACAACCAAAATGGTCTAGTGTCCGTGCATATGTAATCCATCCCTTTCCCCCTCATCCTTCAGGAAAGTGGCAGGCTTTGAGGAGTCAGTTCCTGTGACCTTTCATATGGTAGTCACCTTACCCCCCTGCCCCCCAATAACTGACTAACAAAATTCAGACTTTCACTGATGATAGCCAAAACATCCACATCCATGCTGTAAACTATAGCCTTAAAGATGCCCATATATAAAGCAAATGACCTTGTGAGAACATCTGGTGCAGTTACTTCCTTAAACATCCCGCGCATGAATAGCGGTCTCTGATTTTTGGGCAGATATCCTATTTTTTGCAGATTCCTCTGAGGTCTTTAATATTAAATATTTTAATTCAATGTCCAGAACTTGACCTCTTACCAGTTCTATATTATGGAACTTGATCACAAATCTGGCCCTGCACTCCCCTTTCCTGCAACTAGAACAGAGGAACCCATAGGCTCAGAAATTATAGAGTCAGTGTTAAGCCAGGGCTAGGACAAGCAAAACCAGGCCAAGACTAGATTTCATAAGTTAAAGTCAAACAAATGGACACACACTTTAAAGAATTTAGCAGAAGTTTTTAGAAATGCAAAACACTCAACATTCTAAGAACAAAACAAAGATGCAAGGCAACCACAGAATCTACGGTTTACTTATCTGGTTTAATTCAGGCCTACTAAACACTGCTATCCCAGGTTTACAGAAACACCAGAGGGCCTCATTTAGAGGCTGGTGAACAGGGTACTCTATCACAAACGCAGTACAGGTCCCCTTTGAGGTGCCTTATATTCAATTGTGCTTATTATATGGCAGATAAAGTCCCTGGCGTCCAAACTATAAATAATGCACATAGTCCATGATGAACAGCATTGGAATGGTTCTCTATTGGAATGCCCATATCTAAGTTGCTTGCCCTGATCTAGATGCGGAACTTTTAAAACATTTTTCTGGCACACATCTTACCTTGAAGGCTTGCAAGCAGTCCCAGAAAATATTCTCCAGAGCTCCTGGTCTAGAGGAATCAGGCCTCCCTGAACGATAGTGCCTAGCAATCCAAAACTTTCATTTTCAAGCTGCTGGGAGCTTATACTACGCAGGACATTTGCCCACACTTTCATCCACACTTTCTGCAGGTCTACTTTCTGCGAAGCGCTGATGTCCCGTTTCTGACTTTGGCACGAGGCAACCTCTGTAAGGCACTGAATCACATACTGAGCACGTTCGCCCCGTCGCTGTTGAGAGAGCAGCTGGTGCAGGACAGCCAGCATTGCAGCCAGCTCGCTGTTGGGCAGGCTAAGTGGATACTTCGAGATAAGGCAAGAGGTAATTTGTAACCTAGAATTTAAAATGACAGTAATCAAATATCCGGTTGTGTTACAACTTAATCATCAATTCAAGAAGCTTTCAAGTCTATACCCATGATGATAGGAAGCAGTAAGGAAAATAATGTGGACAAAAGTTTTACTGTGAAGGGAAAAAAAGAAAAGAAAAATGGGAAAAAATCTGTTTGCTTCATTACCTTTCACTATCAGCATATAAAGATTATGTCAACAACAAATAAGGCTGGTTTAGCCCACTATTTTAAGGAAGAAGAGAACTCCAACTTGTGTCACACAGCTAGGACTAATGAGACCTATTTATTTGTCTTCAATAACATCTACAGGTTATCTAGGAATGCACAGCTATCAAATTATAGATGGCAGATTATTTTTCATCATACAATCCATGTAAAGCACATTTCAATAAGGCCATCAAGTACAAATAAATATATTGTGACATCTAAATATGTTTCATAGAAAAACAAGATTGTGTTCTTTCAGTTTGCAGGTGTTATAAGTAAATAAAAGAAATAATTGGAATGTGTAATGCAGATCACCTGAATTTATGTGACAAAGAGAAGGGTGTTGAATTAATGAAATACAGAGAAGTTAAATGCATGCCTGTACGGTTACAAATATGACTTTTTATATGAAAATAATTTGTAATTGCATTTATATAGCGCTTACTACCCCTGACGAGGTGTTGAAAAGCTTTTCAGCGAGTAGCACGCTACTCCGGAACCCAAAAAGGATTAGTGGTGAATTAGTATAGGGAAATATGAAATTAATTTGTGTGTTGGACTTGTGAGTCTATTATTGGGATTGAAAAAGGATAGTGGAGGGATAGATGAAGGAAGGGTTTGCATTTATATAGCGCTTGGTATCCCTGACCTGACGAGGCGCTGAAGCGCTTTTCGGCAAGTAGCACCCTACTTCGGAACCCAAACAGGATTAGTGGTGAATTAGTATAGGGAAATATAAAATAATTTTGGAGCAGTGGACATGCGAGTATGTTAGTTTTATTGAAAAGGGTGGTAGAGGGATAGAAGAGGGAAGGGTCTAGAAAGTGTTTACTTGGAGATCATAGCAGCAGGAGGAGATTTGGGATGAGTAGAGGGGAGGGGTATTAGTCAGAGGGAAGAGTTTAGAAAGGCTTGTTTGGGAGATCTGTATAGTAATAGTAAAAGAAGTTTGAGACGATGCAAGAAGGGGTAGAGGAGGGAAGAGTTTAGAAAGGGTTATTTTGGGGATCATAGTAGAATGGCGATTGGGATGAGTCAGAGAGTGGAGGTAGATGAAATATTGTGAGAGGTAAAGGGTGAGAAATAGGGTAGTGCATTGGAGAGAGTAGTAGATTGAGGTTTGGGATGAGTCAGAGAGTAGAGGTAGAGGAAATATTGTGAGAGGTAAAGTGAGAAAATAAAGAGTAGTGCATTGGAGAGAATAGTAGATTGAGGTTTGGGATGAATCAGAGAGTGGAGGTATACGGTTAGATATAGGGTAGTGCTTTGGAGATGCTGAATCAGGAGTAAAGTAATAAATATAAAGATACAGAAGTACATGATAGGCATAGATGTATAAGTAAAGTAATTAATCTAGATTTAAGTTGTATTTCATAGACACAGACTTTCAAGTGTTGCTGTACTTTCAGCTAATTTGTTTTTTTAAATTCAATAGTGAAGCAATTGTAGATGGATAGTTATGATAAAAATGTACTTATTTATCCAGTGACCTATATACATGTTAAAAATAGAATAATACAACCAAAAGTAATATATACATTTGTGAAGCAGAACTAATGAATAGCTATATATTTATAAACAGGATTATAATACACATTTATACAAAGGAATACACACATCTAGGTATACATATATAATCCAGATAACTGCTTATATCCAGAGGGATATGCTCTATATTTATGTTTGAGTACGGTGGTTATGTGGGGAAGAACCAACTCTTGAGTAGTCTTCTGAAGATAAGGTAGTTATCAGTGGATCTTATGTTCGGGGGTAAAGAGTTCCATCATTTGGCTGTTTGAACAGAGTAGAAAGTGCCACCTATGGTTTTTTTCTTGTATGGTGGGATTTTGAGGCGAGGTGCCAATCTAGAGCGGAGGTTTCTGTGTTGAATGTATTTGGTAATTTTATTCCAGATGAAGAGCAGGCCTGGTCCATGTATCGCTTTAAGGGTGATACAAAGAGCTTGAATGTGGATCTTCTGGCAACCAGTAACCAATGTAGGGCCTTCAAGGCAGGGGAGATGTGGGCTTGTGGCTTTATATGTAAAAGTAGTCTGGTAGCAGAGTTCTGAATCCATTGTAGTCTTTTCATACTTGTTAAAGATGATCCGTGGCAGAGGCTATTGGTGTAATCAAGTTTAGACAGAACAAGAGAGATAGTAGCCTGGACTCTGTGTGGCAATTCCAGGTGTGGGAAGATGCGACACAGAGTATTTTTAGTGATGAAGCTGGATCTTCCTAGTTTGTCCACTTGTGCATTCATTGATAGCTTGGAGTCCATGGTAATTCTGACGTTGCTTACTTTCTTAGATACTTTGAGCGGTGTTCCCAGACCGTCAGGTCAGGCGACGAGTGGGGCATAATGTTTCTAACCGCCACATGCGAGTAGTTCAATTTTGGAAGCATTCAATTTGATATGGCTCCATGTCATCCACTGATCAACGTCTCTGAAGCAACTGCAAATTTGTGACTTTTCAAAGTCTTTGAGGCTTTTCAGTTTAAGGAGTATTTGTGTGTCATCTACATAGTTATAGCATACGAGGTGAAATTAATTGATCAGTGCCGGTAATGACCATGTAGATGTTAAAAAGCAAGGGTGAGATGATAGAGATGTAATAGAAGAATTCACAATCGCAATAAATATTTTTGCACACTGTAACAATAACTTGCATTAGATTTTGGGATGAATAGCATTGAAGCCACCTACATGTTTGTTACTTCTTAATATAACTCTAAATTTAGCAATATGTGTTGCATAAGACCTTTTCTTAGGGTCCTCCGAAGGAGGCACTCTTGGGACACAGGAAAATTAATGTATGGTGCATGCTCACCCTTCACACAGCAGCTGCTCAATATTCATGTCTCTTGATTTTCTTCTTCCATATCTTCACATGGCCCTTACAGTTAAACTCGCCTGATTAGATCACTCCTATTGGCAGTGCACTCCTGCTCCTCTTGCAAGCCGGTATATCGCCCTTCTCTTAATAATCAATTAGCAATGTGAATACGATGACTACCTAAAATCCAGACTTATTCCGGTGGGAGAATGGCAACTGTGTAAGTTTCCCTCCTGGTCCACAGATCAGGGTTCCTTACACACATATAAGCATCCTCAGACCCCTGCCCCCACCACATCTACCACAGACATCATCGCCCGAGCTTCGACGAATCATCAACCGCTCCTTCGAGACCGCCTCCTTCCCCGAGGACTGGAAACAGGACGAGATCAACCCTCTCCTGAAAAAATCCTCGGCGGACCACACCGACCTCAAGTACTACAGACCGATCTCCTTACTCCCGTACCCGGCGAAAGTCATGGAAAAAGCTGTCAACAGTCAACTCGCCTAATTCATAGAAGAAAACAACGTCCTCAACTCATCCCAATCAGGCTTCAGGAAGAACCACAGCACCGAAACCGCCCTTCTCGTCACAACAGACGACATCTGCTGCCTCCTCAACAGAGGAGAGACTGTAGCCCTCATACTCCTGCACCTCTCCGCAGCCTTCAACACGGTCTCTCATCGTAGCCTGTGTACCTGTGGGCGAACTGTGCTGGGAGGTGAAACAGTGTGTTCCCACCCCTTTCTGCTTGAAAAGGCTCCCTTGAGCCATTGAGCTGACGAGCTTGTGGAGATGCACCTGTGCGCCTGTGAGAGGTACTGAGACCTGAAAGGATTGTGGCAGCCTGCTCAGCAACCCCATATTAAATTCGCTTTCATCTCTACTGATGACGGATGATATCCAGAAACACGTGTCTAGAGATTTACAGCACTAACCTGCACCAACTTTGGTGGAATACTCCAGTAAATATTCAAGTAAACATGTACCATGAACTGCATTTACCATAATGCTAAGGGGCGAACTGTGCTGGGAGGTGAAACAGTGTGCTCCCACCCCTTTCTGTTTGAAAAGGCTCCCTTGAGCCGACGAGCTTGTGGAGATGCACCTGTGTGCCTGTGAGAGGTACTGAGACCTGAAAGGATTGTGGCAGCCTGCTCAGCAACCCCAGATTAAATTAGTTTTTATCTCTACTGATGACGTAAATATTCAAGCAAACATGTACCATGAACTGCATTTACCATAATGCTAAGGCCCGAACTGTGCTGGGAGATGAAACAGTGTGCTCCCACCCCTTTCTCTCATCGTACCCTAGCCCGCAGACTCCACGACGCGGGGATCCAGAACAAGGCCCTCGACTGGATCCACTCATTCCTCTCCGACAGAGCGCAACGGGTCAGACTCCCCCTTTCCTCTCGGGACCCACACCGGCCACCTGCGGAGTCCCCCAAGAATCCTCCATCAGCCCGACCCTGTTCAACGTCTACATGGCACCGCTTGCATCCATCACCAGATCACACAGACTCAACATCGTATCGTACGCCGACAACACCCAACTCATCCTCTCCCTATCCAACGAACGCAACATCTCCAAACACAACTTCCGGAAAGGAATGGAAGCAGTCGCCAGGTGAATGAAGAACAGCTGCCTACAATTAAACACCAAAAAATACTCATCATGGGCCCACACCCCGACGCCTGGAACGACACCTGGTGGCCCCCCGCCCTCGGGAACCCACCCACCCCCACAGACCACGCACGCAACCTCGGAATCATCCTGGACTCCGAACTCAAAATGGGCCGCCAGATCAACACTGTCACCTCTTCCTGCTACCACTCCCTCCGCCTCCTCCGAAAGACCTTCAACTGGATTCCCCTCAAACACATAAAAACAGTCACCTACGCCCTCATCAGCAGCAGACTGGACTACAGCAACGTGCTCTACGCCGGGATCAACAAGAACCTCACCCGCAAACTCCAGAACGCCGCCGCCAGACTAGTCCTCAACCTACCGCACCACTGCCACATCAGCCAACACCTACGGACACTACATTGGCTCCCTGTCGAGAAGAGAATCACTTTCAAGCTCCTCACCCACGCCCACAAAGCCCTCCACAACAACGGACCAGCCTACATGAACCACTGCCTCTCGTTCCACGTACTCCAAAGATCCCTCCGCTCAGCCCAGCTCTCTCTTGCGGTGGAACCCCGCATCAAGAAGACCAGAACAGGAGGACGCTCCTTCTCCTTCCTCGCAGCCAAGGCATGGAACACCCTCCCTCTTCACCTCCAACAGACACCCTCACTCGGCAAGTTCCTGAAGGGACTCAAGACCTGGCTCTTCGCCGAGGCACCGTAACATCATGGATCCGCGCTCCCCCCCCCCCCCAGCGCCTTGAGACTCCTTGAGTGAGTAGTGCGCTTTACAAACTCCTGATTGATTGATTGATCAGTGTCTGTTCAAGAGAGCAGTATATATTCTCATAGTTCGGCCAAGGCACTCTGCCAGAGGCAAACATTGACTATGCAGTATTCAAGAGATCCAAGGTTCCTTCAAACCACTGGGGGAGAGGGGCAGGGTGAAATTCTTTTTCCATGCTGTGCCCAGTGCCATTACCAGTAGGGCATGTGTACTGGGACATGGCCGCAACATAGGAAATGAAAACAAGTTTGGTTTCACTCAGACAGGTGAAACATGCTCTAATACCAGAACATCAACATGTGAACGCGGTGAGGGAAGTCAAAGTGCATTGTCTGCTTGGACCTTCCAGTTACCGATTTATACCCTTTATGTGTACCTCATTTTTGAAGGCAGCAAATAAATAAGCTATGTTGATTTTGCCTCACCACAATGTGCTTGGTCTGTTTTTTTAATTGAATAGTACTGATGTATAACATGGCTTTCCCTCATGTTGGCACTTGAGTGGTAGAACACAATCAATAGGTTAATTCTGGGTGATATGCATCTCTGCTGGTATGTGGTTCATCTGGAGGCAAATCAATCAAAAGTTGTCAAAGTCCCGAGGAGTGAGGTTTTAACACAAATATTTTGGCAGTTAAGATGGTTCTCCTAGCCCTGGGGCTTTTCTTTGTCTCACCACAAGAGCTCAAGTTCAGGTTCTGATGACTAATATTGTTCTCATGATTTATATCTACAAAGAAGGTGATGCAGGTGTGCACTGGGCCACAGGCAGACTAACTGGTCTCTTGGCAGCTCAACTAGTGGAAACTCAGAAGGTGAGATGGGGATGTGTCAGCAGGCTACTCGGAGTTTGAGTGAGACCTCAACTCCAGAAGTGGATCTTTGTACTGCGCATCAGGAGAGGAAACATCCCCTTATCTGCTCAATAGACTTTCCATAAAGCTTGTTGCAGGTGGATGCATTCACCATACAACTGAAGTTCCAATTTCACTATGCCTCCCCTCTGGTTCCTTTGAAGTAGGAAGTGTGCTGTATGGATCATCTTAATTGAATCAGACTCAGTGAGCCCTCAATGGTATCTAGACTAACTAAAGCTCAGCATGGAAACCCCTTCCAATCTTCTGAAAGTGGAGGACCTGATACTGCATAAGTTATGGACAGAATTCAAACCAGACCTGTAAGTTCTAAGCCTCCACTAAAGGAGATTGAAAGGAGGATTTTAGACGCTTGTTCCTTACATTCAGATATATTGAATGTAGTCCTTGGGGCAAGTAGACTTTTATTCAGATAATCTACTCAACCATACTTCGAGTATATGCCAAATGGAGTACAGGCTAGATACGTTTAAGTGTATTTTGACATTATGGAACTTAAGTGTCTTCATATCTCGCCTAACGTGGAGGTTGTCTAGTTTCCCGGCCTCAAAAATCTCTGGTGCAAGAACTTCAAATCTATGGTCAATGGCAAAATTCCTTTTGATGTTATGGTCCATTGAAGTCAAGAGTCTCAAATTCATACTCTTTCAAGGTCATGGGCTTTCTGCTCAGGCTATACAGAGCCTCCTTCAACATCAAAAGGTGAGGTTATGGGTCTCCTTTAAAGTCAAGGTCTTCCCTTTAATGCTACATGCCTCTTTCAACAATGAGGCATTCTTTAAGTATCAGGGGAACAGAGTGTGACTTCAGAATTACTTGAGTAGGGCAGGAGGTGCCTGTGGGGCCCCTTGCAATCCACGTATGAACTTTTGTCCTGATGGCGCCCTGTGATTCCCACCAGATACCACATAACACAATTTAAATACCTATACATGATTTACTTAACCGAGCAACAACTATGGCAAAGGCAGCGTAATTCTGGCCCAACCTATCTTAGAAGCTAAACCAATGAAAGGCATTTTCTCAATAGGATATAGTGCTGAACAACCTTTATTGCGAAACCCTGTTTAATACATTACAGGACATCTGTCACGATTCCGCCTTGAACCAGGAGGGACAGGAGACCTCGGGGAACAGATGGTCTGTGCCTCCTGAATTACACCCTCTCATATCATTACAGACTGGCGGAGGGAACGCGGAAGGGACTGCACAGCCCGAAACAGACTCTGTATATTGGGCCCCCGGTCCCTTTAACTGGGACGGTTCTCCCGAAGGCTCCACCCAGGACTTCGACGTCATCCCTGCCGAGGAAGAAGAGAGACCCGGAAGACGCTGGGAGAGCGCGAGTGTGGACCCGGTGGAGAGTCGCAGAGAGACGCCGCAAGAAAGACGTCCGCTACGCACCTCGACCCAGGGAAGAGAAGCCAGATCCGGAGAGCCAGGAGGCCAATGTTCCTGCTCAGCGCCCTACCATGCTCCTGGAGGAGCGTGGCTTCAACAGGTACGGGACCGTGTCTCGGGGTGGGTAGGGAGAAAGGCGAGTGCCAGTAATTAGTATCGCCTCATCGTCCCACACGTACCCATTCCCCAGCACCAACCCTCATGTCACGGGAGTGTGTAGGAAGAGCACCGGTGGTCCCTCACTACCCCCTCCCCTATTGTTATCGCCGCGAATACCAGCCCTCTCGTATCTTATACCTTCTTCTTTCCCTGAGCCTTTCAAGAACCCAAGAGAAGCCCAGAAGTAGGAAAGGAGAGGACGGAAGCTGACCCTGTGAACAGAACAGGACCGGATAAGAAGGAATTATCCCGTGTGCATTGACTCTGGCTTCCCAAAGAAAGAGACTGATCTCAATAAAGCCCAAGCTAAAACAACCTGGTGTCTCACGTGCTCCTTACTTACCGCTACAACATCCTTGGTCGTCCAGAAGATTTTATCCCTAAATTAGCATCCTAGAATATGAGGGTTACACAAGAGCCGAACAGGCCTTTCCAAGGTTTGGCCTGGAGAAATCGTCAAGAGAGACACCTCATGGAAAAACTGAAAGCAGGTCTCGACACAAATAGCACCCAGAACTTCCAGTCTATGAGGCCAGTGGCGATCACAAGAAACACCAGAAAATACATGAAAAATGGTCATTATCGAGGTGGTGGGTAGGGCTCAAACTAATGACGGATTAATAAACAGATCCATGTACGGCAGAAAGTAATACTGGAAACCTTAGCGAGAGAATTAAGTTAAAGTATATTTTGTGTTTTATTAATGCAATTTCATGGTGAGAAGTGCATGTACAATATGCCTAATAATGGTGAATGGTTTAATTTTATTTCTGTTATTTAACGTTTTCCACGACTAAAAATGTCAATACAAAATGCAACAAAGTTCTTGGGGGAGGGGTAAATCCCTTCCATGACCCCAATGGTTTGTCAAAAATGGTGGGTTGGAAAACAATACCTTTCAAAGTGGTTTTGAACTACTATACCAGCAGTGGCTAAAAAGCTTTTCCTTTAGTTGCTGTAGCTCCACAAAGAAAAATCCCTATTCTACATACGAAAAATCAACTGAAGTTACTAACTCAGCAAAACATATCATTCTTCACTGACTCTCTCACTCTGTCTGTCAGAGGCTCGAGCTGCTGAGATACAAACCATATAACAACAAACTCAGTATACCACCCACAAGCTTTGTTTAAAAATAAAAAGAAAAAAGACATTCAGAAAAGAAAATGCAAATAACATCATAGGACCTGACGTGGCAAAAAGGTTCATAATATAGCTGTAGGGTAGAGCACTTTGTTTAGGGATCCTACTTGCAGAAAAATAATCAGATGAACCAAATGCCACACAGCTGCATGGGACTCTGGAAGACCTTGATTTATTTAAAGTAATACCCATTTTATTCCACTTTGTGAGGCTGTAGAAATCAGTAAATCATTTCCATTCATTTTCTTCTTTTAAAAAGTGGGAAGTCAAACATGTTCAGTCGGAGATGCAGCTTCATGTTTACTTTTTGTATGACTTTATATTAATGTGTTTTTTAAATATACAAAACAAGAACTTTTTACCTTCCGATAAACATCTTTTTATTATGATTGGAGGGAATGTCTCTTTCAACTGAAAAATGTTTACTGAGCACATAAGGTATAGTTTATGAATATTAATAAAGATATCACAATGAGGAACTTCTCTTTCTCCTACTGTACCGTATATCATAATAGTAAGTGGTAAATAAACAACCACAGGCATACTATGGAGGCAGAGAATGAGCAAGGTTCAATGTTTTCCTGTATTGTAATGGGTAGGAAACGCCCTGAACGGCACGGGCAGACATACCCAACCACACACCCACACTGATCAGAATCAAAACCATTAGGACCTATATTAACATGAAAGCAAGAATGTAACTTATGCTCTGGTCCATAAGCATTTCTTTGCAGTAGGCATGTAAAATGATTTTAAATGCCAGTAAAAGTGAATTTTAAAAACAGTTTCCTCTTAAGTCTATTTGGAGAAGATGAAAGGCGAAAGATGACATTGTTGGACATGCAATGTTAAAAATATAGGTTCCATTTCAAACGATCGTTTCTGGGATCTTGCAGAACAGGGAAGATACCCAGTGCTTATGGAAATTAAAAACATCTTAGGATAGAGCTCATAATTCTCAGAACTCATTAATGTCGTATACATTTCTTGTATTAAACCAAAATCCCCATTTCTCTGGTATTTATACGCACGTTGCCTTGAACGAAAACATATTTTTAAACTATGGTCTTAAATAAATAGAATGCATAAAGTAGACCTTACTATGAGCTTTCAGTTGTGAAGCATGTGAAATGTATAACTAGAGTCCTACTGCATCAAACAAAAAACGCACCTTGTCGCTCACTGGTTAGTGAAGTACATTTTTTTAATGACCCTGAAATTGTTATGCAGTACCATGAATTTAAGTTTATGGAGTGGATTACAGAAATTACCCAGGCGGTCTCGGGTTGAGACAAAATCTGGACACTGGTTTTTGCTACCACAATGCAGCACTGTCCACCGGAAACAGTGGAGAAGCAATTGTGCTACTTTACAATGCGTAATGTGCTGCTAAATATTCAGAGGGTGAAAATTAGCACAGCACAAAAAATACAGTACTTCCTGTTATCGGTCCCCAGCAGTTTATTATCACTGAAGGCATTTAAGCAATGTCAATCACCTAGAGGTTGGGGAAATCTCAGGACCTACATGGAAGTCTGGCACCCAAAATAGGTATTTACATGTTATACATTAGAACACTTAGAACACTAGAAAGTGATCGTTACTCATGGAAATAACTATTCAATGTAACAATCTGGTTGTACAAACAGGAGTTCCATATAACATTTGAGAGTTAAAGACATATGATCCATTGGAAAGCTAATATAGAAATACAAAGGTGGACTTACCAGGGTATGATATCAAAATCCTTGTGCGATTTTTGAAGATTGTCTCGAATCACTACCCAACCCAGCTCAATTCTTCTTCGCTTGTTCGGTGCTTCTCCATTTGACAGTTCCCTTTGTGCAGCAACATATGAAGGTTGTGTTAGATCAAGGAATCGGATGTCTTCTGTAAACAGCTAAAAAGCCAGTCCAAAACAAATTAGAAAATACATTTTACACTTTTTTTTAAATGTGAACGCTGCCTTGAAATCTAACAGAAATTAACACTGCAAAATAACTCTACAGTCCAAGAGCAGTTGTACTTAACCAGGACAGTCCTAAGAACATTTGTTGCCCGACAGGCCCAATAGGCAGTACAAACATTTCATAGTTGCATCATCTTTAACGACCTACATTCCACAATTATCAGCTTAGGGGCCTTTAACAGGACCCCCCTAAACAGGAATTTCATCCACTGACAACATACTAATAAAACTCAGCAAAAAACATGGAAATCATCTTTTTGCACCATACCTCTAGCTAATAATAGAATATGATCATTAGAATTCACAATCCTGCAAACCAAACTAATGCCGATTAACCAAGACCTTGTTTTGTGTTTCTAAACAGAGATTCAAATTCTTTTTAATCCCTCAATGGATAGAGATATACGAGGCTCAAACAATGTAGCTGGCGATGATCGCACTCTTCATCCACGAGCGAGACATTCCACCTGGAAGAAGGTTTGCCATTCCTAAGTCAACCAAATAAATGGTAAGGAGAGGATGGGGATAAAGGAGTGGTGAAACTAATCCTATGGATCCTTGCACAGTACTACAGCCCTATATACCACACAAATGCATTGTTCACCAACTTAAAGTTGTGAGGGAGGATATAAATCCCCAGCAGCTTCCAGGGATCTTTTTGAATGTATTTATGTATGAGGTATTTATACTGCACAAACGTACCTAAAAAGGTAGCAAAGTGCAGTACAGGGTAAAATGCAAAAATATAGTCAATCAGAAATTGGAGTGGAAGCTGGATTCGGAGAGTGGACTGCTAATGTGCCATAATGTAGTGTTCTTTTTTACTCAAATCTTTTTATTGAGGTGTTCAATCAAAAAGGATAATAAAAAAGCATAATGAATGCTTTAAGGACAATTAATACTAACCCCCACACCATGATCCTCTGTATAATATATTTCACCATCAAAGTATTTAACATCACTTTCATACACTTCTCAAATACAGGTGACTCTCCCTTAAAATTTCAAATAGATGCTTTGATAAGTATCATATGAACAGTTGCAGGGCTTTCAGTCTAGGAGGCTCAAAAGGCTGATGCTTCAGCTGCAGAAATACTGCAACAGAGTCTTTGTGAATTTCTTCTCGGTGTTGTCGAGGTCAAGAGTTAACTTCTCAAATACGAACAGTTGCCGATGTTTCCCTAACCACTGTGCCAAGCTAGATGGAGCTTTCATTTTTAGGTCTCGCTGCATAGGAAAAGACCTTTAGAAATCGATTCAGGTTTGCTGCCAAAAACGTGCACGCATTGCATTGCTTTGCATGGCAACGCGTGCACGTTTGGCGATTCCCTTGCGGGAGCGAGCTTTCAAACCATCTGTTAATTACAAACAGATGGTTCCTGCTCGCTCCGGCAAGGGAAACCGGCGCAGGCCCCCTCCTCTCTCCCCTCCCCCTGCTGCCTCCTTTCAGCGCGAGGCGCGCGCGCTTGTTTTTCTTTATCTACATTTGCTCCCATCTTTACTGTCCTCTTCCTTCTGTCCACGCACCCTAGCATCTGCTGGCTGCTTGTGCTGACGTTTTGCTCGACGGGAGTCCCGTTTGTTTGTGTGGCAATGCTTCCTCCCTCCTCCCGCAGCATTCACCGCTCTGCCCGACTTCCTCCCTCCCCTCCACCACAGCCACTTCGATGCACATATGAGCACTTCAAAGAGCCTGCGATCTCGGAAACCTGCAGGCTGAGACTGAGCGAGTGGCTGCTCCGCCTCTGGTCAATGCCACCATGCCAGAGGTACTGCAGTAGCACAAAGACTTTGCTCCTCTCACTTTGGGTGCCACCGACTCTGTGCAACAAGACTTTGCCCCTTTCACTTTGGGTGCCACCGCGCCTTACCCCCAAAACAGCTGTCGGCATTCTGGCTGCTCCATTTCTGGATTACCCTAATCCCCTTAAAGGGAGCATCTGCTTGTTTGTCCCGTAAAGCTCTGATGTCCCGTAAAGGTCTGATGTTACCAGAGCGCATTGTTTTGTTAATTTCCCAGCGATTTCTGTTAACAGTTACAGATACAAAACTGGTCGAAGACAATTGTGTGTTTTTAAATGCACACTGGGTGGGCTCTTTAAATGCTGGCATAGTCCCATAGCAGTATGTGTCAGCCTTTTTGAAATCCCGGTACTGTACCAACCATGCTTGGAAGCTTGTTTTCATTACAAAGCTGAGCCACTGATGATTGCACTCATTCAAAGGGGAAAAGGAATTTGGACCCCTAGAGCTTTCTGTTACTACCTCTCAGACTGCACGAGTACCCACATTCTCATCAGACTCTCAAATTCTCTCTCTTGTTCTTTGTGTTCTGGCTTGCTTTGTCGTCTCTTGTTTCCCGTGTTTGTGTTTCTTTTTATTCTTCTCACAGTCACACACTTGCACGCACAGAAACACACAGTAGTTTTCCCCATAAAAGTGCTTGTTTTGATTTACTTTCGTCTATTCTTTTCCCTGCTCTTTCTAACATAATATATCAAATAATTTCATCTCCTTTGAAAGGTCATCCATCCCTTAGAATATTTTCTTTGAAAAATATATATACTATATTCTTCTCCACCTGACAAACGTATTTTGTTCCTTCATGTGTTATTATTTTATGCTTGGGCAGTACACTGAGATCATAAGGTCTTTGTTCTTAAAAATGGAGGTTTTGACATTATGTGTCTATTCGTACGTTCCAATCCCAAACCAGTACTGTTCTGTTTAACTCTGGTTCCTGCTTTTTCTCTCTTTCAGGTATTTGTTTCTTTCTCCCTCTCATGTCTCTCTCAGCATCATTTCTCTTTCTGCCCTATTACTCGGTCTCTCTATTTCTCTCCCTCTCGTTTCTTCTTCTATCTCCTCCTCGTTTCTCTTTCTCCATCGCTTCTCTTTCTCCCTCACTCTGTCTCCCTCTACTTTCCCTTTCTCTCACTCTGGTTTTGTATTTCTACCCACAGAAATCCACTCTATCCCACTTAACAACAATACACATAAATACACTCCACACTATGCCACATAATTCCTCTCAACATAATTTCACTCAACGCCACACTGTACCATGCCACACTATTGAACTCCACACAAATCCATTCCACACCACATAATTCCACACCAAACCACATAATTCCTCCCCACAACACAATTCCGATCCACACCACATAAATCCTATTCACGTTAACATAATCCTTATGAAAGCCTTCTTACTCCTCAGGGGATTGGGGATTTCCTGGTGATGATTCTGATGTCTTATTCAAGCTTGGATCCAGGTCCTGCAGTTTTTGCACCTGCTAGAGCCTATGCATCCCACTGGTGCCTTATCCCAGGTGCTGAGTGAGAGACCTCCAATGCTGTATGAGGAGGAGTTGGCTGCAAAACAGTGGCAGGCTCTCTGCTCCAGTGCAGATCTTCTGGCTAATGCACCGGAATCTGCACTGGTGGATGGACCCGTCCAACCATTACAAATGTTGCCTTTGGGACCTTATAAGTGTTTAGCCATGCAATAGTTGATGTTGTTGCACCAAGGATATTGTGCTGCATAACTAAATACTTATAAGGTCCCAAAAGCGAGACCTATAGGCTATGCCAATGCTTGTTCAATTTGCCGCTATCATCATTCTAGCAGCCCCACATATGCCACAGAAACTATATTTTGTTCCAACTAGGCATTTAAAATTGGTCTCCCAGGAGGCCCAAAAGAGTCAAGCTTGGCTCAGCTTGGATCTCACACCCCAAAACACCTTTAATGTTACTCCGAACCTCCTTCCAGTAAGGATAAATGTCTGGACAGTCCCACCAAATATGGATCATGAATCCTTTTCTTGCACTGCATCCCCAACAGGTCTCCGGTAAAGCTCTGCGTAGAGTTGGTGAAGTCTAAACAGAGTTAACTACCATTGGTGCAAATCTTTGTAAGCTGTCTGTCTGTGAGGTACACTTAAGTACGCCTTACAAATAGCTGTCTGTACCTTTCCACAGTTTTTATCAGAGATCTCTCTATTGAGATTGTGAACCACCCCCCCTGAAATTTCCACTGGTCCCCGTTCGGGATATTTTGTAGGAGTTTATAAATACAAAAGATGATCCCCTGATGGGTTCTTACAAATGTCTCCATTGAGGTTAACGCTCTAATAGCTGCTTGCCAAAGCGAGAGGAGCCGCACCCAGTTGCATATTTGAAAGTATTGTGATCTTTTCTGTATCGATTAAAGGACTTTATTTCCCCTCACTGAAATAGATCAGAAATTACCAGACATTCCCTCTCCATCCAACATTTGAACATGTCACCTTGCAAAGCTGGGTAAAATTGCAGGTTGGCGTGAATTTGGGATTAGAGGATGTAAACATTGCTATCCTTCCCTCCCTTGAAACTTTGTCCCTCATCTCTAACCCTATTTTAATTGGAGAGGACAGGTAAGCATTCAGAGTCTTTGGTGCTTCCCTATCCATGGGAGGTCCAAAAGAAATGCACCCACCACCACCATATCCATAAATTATCATTTAGTTTCTTTTTCTACAGTGGTTCAATTCACAGTCACTCTTAGTTGAGTTGCTCTGTAGGAAGTTACAATTTCTGGACGTTTTAGCCCTCCTCTATTCTGTGAAGACATGATTAGCCTGCCAATTACCCTAGCTCTCTTGCCTACAGAAACAATATGTGTCAAATCTATCTAAGTTCTCCTTCAGGGTGGGCACTGGAAGGGTCTGGAACAAATACAATAATTGGGCAAGGATATTCTGCCTATGCAGAACACATTAAGAGATTTCCATTTATTAAGGTCAGATTTAATTTGTCTTCAGTTCGGGCCAATTAGCCCTATATCAAGTCTCTATATTTTCTGTACCGTTCGGGCCTAAGCACATAAGTAATTTAGAAGTCCACCTAAAGGGACAAGCCACAGCCACTTGGACTAATTCCTCCCTCTACACATTGGGCTCAATAGTTCCGACTTTCGGTGATTAACTTTAAAGCCAGAAATGTCTTCAAAGCCACTCAGAATGGATTCTACTGCCAGCAAGGAATCTTTATGACCAGAGAGAATTAACGTCACATGCAAATACACAGACTTAGTACTGCAGCCCTCCAAACATTACCACCTGTACCCTTTCCACCTGCCTCGATGCAATTGCTATGGGTTTAACTGCCAGGTCAAAAAGAAGGGGAGCCAGTGGGCAGAATTGCCTCCTGCCTGTCTGAAGCATTTACTCTAATCGTTGCCTCTGGGTTCTTATAGTTAGCCAAAATCCCACCCAACATCTTCTAGCTATAGCCCATTTGGGTGAAAAGTAGCTAAAGATATTTCCAAACTAACCCTGTCGAAGGCCTTCTCGTCATCTAGACTGAGCAAGAGTGCTGGGATCCTTTTTTGGGTGACCTTCTCAACCATGTGGTAATTCTTCAAACATTGTTGCTCTTTTTCTGTTGTTCACAAACCCTACTTGGTCTGCATTCATTAGACCGAGCATAAATATTACGTACCTGTTTACCAAATTTTGGTAAACATTTGTAGGTCAGCTTTAAGAAGTGCAATTGTTCTACATGCTGACCATAATTCTGGGTCTTTTCCCACGTAATGTATAAGAGAAGTGTCAGCTCCCTACATACAGGGCCGATTCCTGACTGTTGAGCGAAAGAATTATAGAGCACAGTCAAGGGCGCCCCAGGTAAGAAAGAGCAATAGGTTTTTATAAAATAAGACTGTAAAGCCCTGCGGCTCCGGGGATTTACTCAAACTCATCTTCATGACTGCATTTTTTACTTCAAAGGCTTCAATAGGCTGATCTAGTTTCTGTCTCCATTGGGCAGACAGAGTAGTAATTTTAATTTTTTGGATCGTTGAATCAACTTGGGGATATGAACTTCGGAGAAATTTCGAAACTCTTTTTTTATGTTTCTAATTTATTGTAACACCACCATATAATCATTTTATTCTTTCTAATTAAAATTTTAGCCTGCTGAACCCATAGTTGTCATGGTTGCAGGGTTCCCACCCTATTACCATTTTCATAAAAGGCGCGGCCTAATTTCAGTAGTGTCTGTTCTACTTTATTCATTCACTTAATATTTAATTGACCACTTCGGATTACCCGCTGTCTATGGATATAAGGGCGAGATTTTCAAGTCTTCACAGTTCATGAACTTACTTTTTTCTAGCAATGTATTTTCTCTCCTCTTGGTGGTAGTCAGCGATATAGCCTCTACCCTCACCGTAACTTTAAAGGTATTGCATCTGGTTTCTAACAATGTGGCTTCCTTTCTATTCAACTAAAAAACCTCTAGTATCTTTTTTAGATAACTCCTGTTTTGAGGCAGGATCTCTGAAAAGAGCTAAGCAAATCTGGGGAAATTCGACAATTGGTTCCTGGGAGAACCTGTGGGTTGTTATCTCAAGAAACATAAGACAAACCCATCATATGGCAGCAAAATGTCTGCCGATATTAATCTGCACACCAATAACTGTGAAGGAAAACAATCTATCCAAAAATAGGTTCTATTGAAGTAAAGCAAGAGATTCTGACTTCTTGGTGTAATTTTCACCAGGTGACTTCCAACCCTCACTCTGTCAGAAGCCTGATCAGGCTTTTGTAAGAGACTCCCATCAAATGGCCCCTAGAACTAACTCTATCCAAATTTGGGTCTCATGCTAGGTGAAAGTCCCTTCTCAGAATTACTTCAATCTGCACTCCTTCCATAACACCTTGGCTCGTATTTGGGAGCTAGATATTTATGTATGTAGTGGAAGAGTGGTCTCTCTGTGTATGTACCTTAAGGAAGAGTCCCTCAGGGCCTCTTGTTATGGTTATCTTCTCCCTTCCATACTACATGTGCCCAGGATTGCACCTCCTGCTGACATAGAGGGCCTCGCTGCCCAATATTTCACAGGGTAGTCTCCATTTTTCATTCTAAGGAGGTCCTTACACAATAAATGGGTGTCCTGAAGAAAAAGGAGGTCTGAGTCATGTTGCTTTTTGTAACTTCAGAACTTTACCTCTTGTTGGAAGAGTCCAACCCTGTGACATTAAGTGAGATCAATTTTAAAGTGTACCTCTACATTTGGTGTGCCAACTGTAGTTGCTATAATCTGTTTAATCAAAACAAGTTAAAATATTAAGGGCCTGATATCGAGTCTGGTGATCCGAGGACCGCCAGACTTGTGGTAGAGGGGCAGTGGCGGTACAGCCATCGCCGCTCCGATCGCCCCATTACGAGTGGGGCGGTTGGCCCGCTGCCACAGTCCCACCAAGCATATTATGAGTTTCCTCTCTGCCAGCGGTGTCATGGAGGTTCCTATTCCATGAACACCGTGGCGGAGAGGAAACAAAGGGGGCCCTACAGGGCCCCCTGTGCTCCTCCGCATGGGGATGCATGCAGGGGGGCACATTATATGCCCCCCTGTGTGCATGCACCCCAGTTCCTGCACATCATGGACTTTCAAGTCCATGCCGGAACCTTGTTGTGTGGTCCCATCGTGATTCCTGCTTTCTAAGGCATCACCACGGGACCGCCACGCCGTCCGCCCACCAGACCACATAACAATTGTAATCTGGCGAGCGGGCGGCAGCAGCGGTGACTGTTGGCGGTGCAGGAGCGCCGAAAGTCGTAATTAAGCCCAAGTGTATGGCTGTTACCGACTAGACTTTAAAACAAAATACAAGGCATCCAGTAAAATACAATAAGAACCCCTCCTGTAAATTACTCAAAGTACCATTTTCCATGATGCCTGCTGATCACCACCCCCGACTTCATCTCCCACAAATGCAGCAACTTTTTTTTACCAACTTTATTTATACATTTTCAAACCAGTACGTGGCCACAGCAGAGGGGAAAAGAGCGGAGCAAAGAATTCATTAGCATTCCCACTGGATCTAATGTTACAACAGAGCATAATTCCAAATTAAAATTTCCAGCCAGTTCAAACAGACATCTATATCACTCTCAGTCCAATAACAGAGCCTCTTCCCCAGCTTGCTGCAGCACCAAAGTGGGCTGAATAAAGTCTCTGGCTCATTTCACCTAGGTCATAAATGATGTCCATACTTTTCCAAACCTGCATACAGAGTCCCTCTGGATAGTTGTCAATCTTTCCACTGCATCAATGGACCAGACCTTCACCCACCACTGGTCTAGAGCTATCACAAGGCATGCCGCCATGGGAAGAGGCATGATCAACTTTTCCTCTGCCCGGGAAGTGGGAAGGAAGGTTCTCGGTGCCCATGTGGCCTAAAAGAGCCTCCTGAAGCGACCGAGGAATGAAGATGTTGGTAATGTTCTGTATGCACTCAAACACCCGATATCAAAAAGACCATACCTGCGGGCATTCCCACCACATATGCATATACGTTTCCCTGGCAGTACATCCCCTCCAGCATTCATCAGACGTGCCATATATCGCTTTTAGATGGACTGGGGTGAGGTACCACCGTAACATAAGCTTGAAGGAATTGACGTTGTGTTGCAGACAGAGGGAGGACTTTGCAGCCATCTCCCATATAAAAAGCTAGTCCGACTGTCAGCATGAGGGACAGGTCTTGGGACCAATGTCCCTCATAAGACATATCTGTAACAGCAACAAGCCTATTTAAGGCACGGTACAATCGGGAGACAGCTCTACGCATATCTCCATCAGCCAATATATCCTCAATACCCGTCGTCTCCCGCGTCCCTCCTAGCCTCACCTTGGAAATACAGGCCCAGTGTAAAAGTCGTGTGACTTGATAAAGGTCTACGGATCGTAGCTAAAAATCATTGCCACATTGGTCTCTTATCTTAGGATCCCCGTTGGAATACAATTGGCCAAGACATAATGTGTCACTTCCCCTAATTAAAACAGCATATTGAATACCCACCAGAGCAACGGAACCTTGGACAGTGGGAGGTGCTAGGACGATCACTGTGGTTTTCCATGACCCTGACCTCCAAGACCCATTTCTGAAGAAGGTGGAGCTCCTCAAGCAGGAAGTGCAAGTAGATGAATGGCATGTTCTCCTATCTCCAGATCAGAGTTCTGCAACTCAGGCAAGAAGAAAAGACATGAAGTGGGCACATCAGCTTCTTCGTCTCAGCCTCCACACCGGAAAGTGATGAGAAAGTGCAAGTCCTGTGTTTTGACACAGGCCGATATCAGTGCAATCTTTTCTCAACTCTGAGAGCACGCACGGATGTATCACCTGTTGAATGATGTTCTAGGACATGTTTGTGAAGGTGTGAGTGTGACTCCAACCTAAAAATTTCTAAAGCGATTGGGATGCGAGGGGCAGTAGAGAACTTAAATGTTGTGTTGAGCTGGAGAAACCTAGACGTTGCAGACTTTACCCTAATTGTCTCCTATGTTTACCCCTAGTTCCCAATTCACTTTCCCTGCACCTCCTTTAGATCACTGCTCCCCAACCCTTCTTTTTTTGTCCCGTTTCCCTCCCTCATTTATCCATAAAGTGAAATATTTACCACTTGAAAAAGGATGTCTGTGTAAGGGTTGGGTCTGTGTTACTGGCCGGGGTTTGGTCAGGGACTTAAAGCAACTCATGTTTTGTTTCGTTATATCTGGAATTTAGTGCTGGATTTGTTCTGCTCCTTGATAGTTCAATATAAATTATTTAAATCTAAACTATAAAATATACAAACACGAATCGAGCTCTTGCATAGCTCATAATACTATGGTTTAGACTATTATAAAGCCATTTGTTAGTGCTAACAAATTCAGGGGGAGGCGAAATGAAACACAAGGAGATAGCAATGTGCACCTGATCCCTTAGTCATGTTATGTTATGGAGATTTGTAGGATGCAGCTTATCACCCCTGAAGGTATCCAGGCACCAGAGCAGGAGTGTAGCTCAGGAGGTGCTCCTAGTTGAATATCCAGGTTTGGAGTGGTGGTCCAGATATGTAGCAGGAATTTGTTCCAGCTTTTGTTCCAGCTTTTGGCCGCGACGATGGAAAAAGCGCAATCCTTCTGTCTTCCTTCTGAGGATGCGGGGGATTTGTGAGAGACAGAGAGAAGTGGAGCATATGTGTCTGGAGGTTTGGTAGAGTTGGAGTTTGTTGTTGAGGTAAATTGATCCTGCGTTGTGGAGAGCAATGTAGGCATGGGTGAGGAGCTTGAATAGGCAGCGTTTATGGATGGGTAGCCAGTGCAGTTTCGCGAGGTGAGACAAGATGTGTGCCCTTCTCAGGATGTCTAGGATGGGTTTGGTAGGGGTGTTTTGGATAGTTTGGAGTCTTTGAGTGAGGGGTCTGGAGATGCCAGCATATAGTGCACTGCCGTCGAGTCTGCTGGTGACGCGGGCTTGGGTGACTGTACGTCTGAAGTGCGTGGGGAGCCATTTGAAGATTTTGCAAAGCATTCTGAGGATGTCGCAACAGGATTTTATTACAGAGTTGACTTGTTTGTTCATCGAGAGCTTCTCATCAAGGATGATGCAGAAGTTCCTGGCATGGTCTGTGGGGTGGGCGTAGTACCTAAGTCGGGTGGCCACCAAGAGGAGCCTGATGGAGAGTTCTTACTTCCAAAGATCAGGACTTCTGTTTTATCTGTGCTGAGTTTGAGGCAGTTCTCTTGCATCCAGTTTGCTACGCTGGTCATGCAGGCAGTGAAACTGTTCCTGGTGTTGTTCTTTTCAGTGAGGGAGAGGATGAGCTGAGTGTCATCGGCGTAGAAGACGATGTTGATGTATGGGTTCTTATGATACAGGCGAAAGGTGCCATTTAAACGTTGAACAGTGTTGGACTGAGGGAGGAGCCCTGGGGGACTCCACAGATAAGTTTCTTGAGTGCAGAGGTGAAAGTTGAGAGTCTGACCCATTGCATTCTGTTGGAGAGGATGGAGGAGATCCAACTGAGGGCGAGTCCTTGGAACATCTGAAGTCTGGTGATGAGAGTTCCGTGAGAGAGGGTGTTGAACGCTGCCAAGAAGCACAAGTGCAGCAGTTTCTCCTCTTTCCATGATTAGGCAAACGTCATCTGTTGCTGCTAGGAGGGCGGTCTCCGTGCTGTGGTTGCTGCGGACTCCTGACTGGGTGGAGTCCAGGAGGTGCTGCTCTTCAAGATGCGTGGAGAGTTGCTTGTTGATCTCTTTCTCCGGGGACTTTGGCTAGGAAGGGAAGGAGCGAGATGGGCCTGTAATTGCTGAGATCATTGGGATTTGCCGAGGGTTTTGTCAGCAGAGCGGTGACCTCCACTCGTTTCCATCTGTCTGGGAAGTGTCCACTGGGGATGGACGAGTTGAAGGTGATGGGAAGGTTGGCGCTGATCAGTGGGCTTCCCAGGTTGTACATGTGATGAGGGCAGGGCTCTAAGGGAGATCCTGAGTGGATGGACTGCATAATTCTGGTGGTGTCTTCTGCAGTGAGTGGACTTTAACTTGTTAGGAGGTGGGTGCTACAGGTGGTGGAGGGAGGTTGCCAGGTGATATCCTCAATGGTGGGCTGGGTTGTGAAGTTGGAGTAGATCTTGAGGATTTTGTCGTGGAAGAAGTTTGAGAGGTTGTCGCTAAGAAACTGTGAGGGGGTGATTGTGTTGGCAGAGGCCGTTGGGTTGGTGTATTGCTTGACAATGTTGAAGAGTTTTCTGTCTGTTTTGAGCAGGATTAGAGCCTGATCATGAGGGCCGCTATCCTAGCTTCTTTGATTTGTGCGTGCTATCGTCCAAGGGCGGATTTGTAGGTCTCTCCGGAAGTGTTGTCTCGGCTGGTCCACCATCTTCTTTCCAGCTGCTTGCAGTGGCACTTGGAGGCTCTGAAGTTTTTCATGGGACCAGGTTATTGGCACAGTCTGCGATCCAGTTGTCAAGTGTGGGTAGGTCTGTCAGTAGGTTGCCAGTGAGGGTTGGATGATTGGATCTGAGGGCGAGGGTCCGTTATGTTGCTCCAGTTACGGCTGAGTTAGAACCCAGGTATCCAGTATTAACTCAAAGGCATAACCAAATGCTAACATAATGTTAAAAGTTAGGTAAGAGACAACAAAGTTTACACTTTATAAATAAAGGATGTTGGTATGACATGAGGTTCCTATTAAAAATGTAAGGAGTTGGTTTAAAAACCAGCACATTAATGTTAGGAAAAAGAAATGCCTTCCCTTAAGATAACTCATTGAGAGATGTAGGACATGTATGTAATATGTAGAATATAGAATACAGTGTAATATAAGTAGTAAGGGTATACTCCACATTTGATAAGCACACACATTCATTAGCTGATTATAGTTCGGAGATAAATAATTTTGAATGTATATTAATACAAAGTTCAATATGTATATTTTTATCATTATATACTACCATTTCCTAAAGAAGGATAAAAGTTCTAAACGGCCAAAACACATTGAAAACAGCCTATAATACAGAAATACATTGCCTAAAATAAGGAAATCTATTACATAAATTGAAATTAATTCCAGTTAACCACCTGATATAATGCATTTGATCCGGTGTCACCTCCCACCCCCTTATAAAAGAAGTAGAATAAGAACATTACATTCCTACCCTTGTGAAGTATATTCTGACCTGTAAAACCTGAATGCCTTTCATTTTTAAAGTGTTGAAAACACTTTGAGTAATCATGGAAACACAAATATGAATGTACATGAATCAACTATAGTAATATTTGTTACATGATATAGGAATATATTTGGTAGTGTTTGAACCTACTGTCTGACCTGTGTTGTCCAGTTAGAGCAAGAACAATATGTGAAGGAATACATAGAAAATGTCACAATAGAGCAGTTTATTTTACACATTATGGAAACGTATTAATTCCTGTAGAGAATTATTGTACTAATTGCTTGCACCCCATTTCTCACAGTACTCTTCTACTATTCGCTCTGTGAAAACAAAAATGTGGGTGCCCTTCCACAAACAGTGACACTCAAAAGCTACTGAACACCCAGGTAGCTCCAAATTAGCCTTCACCCACAAACTGGGTGCACTAAACAAGGCTAACTCTCCAGTTTCAAGATCTAATCACCTCTTTGGTCTTCCATTATCAACAACCTTCTCTTGCCACCTAGCCACCCAGTCACCCACTTTACAGCATATTTCATCTTCAAAATTAAGATGTCAGTTTTCCTAGCAGTTCTGCCACCATAGCTCCACTCCCCATCCCACACTTCCATTAATGTTACCAAACAAACTGCCTTCTACCCAACATCTCCAGCTGAATTTGTACCCATTCTTAACAATGCAAACTCAGAGGATGGAAGGCATACTGCCAAATTTCTCCATGTGAGGGGATTTACATTTCATCTATGAACGCTATAGGAACACCTAACCACAAACCAATTTCACTGCATTAATTACCCAGGAGAGTATTATTAAGGTTGACACTTCCTGTTGGCTAAGTTACTTATAATGAATGTTGACTCCGTTTTAGGTGAAACAGGTCTGTGGATTGTTCTCTTAATAAGGAATGATTTAACCCATAAAACACACAGATTCACTACAGTCTCTTACCTGATGACAAATGTCGGATATCAATAAAACCAGGTTCTCTTTCACAGCTTTATGGCGTGAGCCTGAAGAATACCTGCCCCTGCTACCAATCTGGTTTATCTCATTAACCAGAGCATCATATAGATTGTACAATATGCTTTGCCATTTTGCTAAATCATATGCATAGGCACCTATAAAAAAGTAAAGAATAATTACTACACATTGCTGACCTCTAACGCAGAAACGTTGACATACAACTCACAAACTGACAGAAAGTATGTTCACACTAAAAGATTAGTTGGTATCAACACAAGCAAAAATAACAAAAGAAAAAACTCTTAATAGTCCATGTTACACACCTTTTCAAATGAAAGGGATGTGCAAAGAAACTGGTTTCCTATACAATGAGCATATTCTAAATTTAAAAAACACATTTTAACTCAATTTTACTTTAATATATTCAATTTCATTAATTTAGTAACTGAAAAACATCGCTGTTGACATGAATATAGTGCAGGAATTCCCAGGTTTTAAAATCAAATTTAATTTATGATCATTAGTGGTAGAGTTGGAGTTAGTCTTAAGGCTAGTTCAAAAGGTATTTTCAGTTGTTTGTTACTAGCTTTCTCTTTTAAATAAACACATTCAAATGTACTATGAATAACAGTAAATTAATAAATATAAGCATTTAAGCATAATATTTATACAATTTACGGTTTCATATTTTAACTCAATTTAGTTTAATTTATCTTAACAAAATTGAAGTTAGATTCAGGAATAGGAGTAAAGTGAATACTTTAGTAATAGGGTTCAGATTAATTGTGGAGTTACAGTTTGATATATAAACAATATCCTCAAAATGTGCTCATTGCTATAGACATTGGAGCCCGAGGAGAGCAGGTGAGGGGATGCCAATAGGCCCTGCAAGGAACTGCAGCAGCTACCACCTCTAGTTGCTCCTCCAACTCCCTACGGGGGTGGAAGCACACTATCTCTGGCAGCATAGTTGACAAACAGTGGCTGAGACTGGGAGTAGAGTTCCCACTCAGGTGAGGTATTAAGGACACTGGCGTCTCTAAGCACTGTATAGTCAGGGTCCATAGTGACAAACTGTACGTCACTGTCATTGGAGTCCCCAAAGCCTTCTTCCATGTGGTGTTGTGCCTCCCTTCTCAATATTTGGACAGGAGATGGAGCTCCTTTAAGGGCGATGGATCTGGGGCAGAGGTTTGTTCGGGGGGCGTGGTCTGCAGCGCTGGTGAAGGTTGATCGACACAGATGGATAAGAGCCAGTAGAGACAGGGTTGTGGGTGTAGTGTTGGATGTGGCACTGGCAACAGGCGACAGTTAGGAATCGGGGCCAGAGTCATGGGAGGCGATGTGAGTAATGAAGTGAAAGGAGCTGGGGTAAAGCTCACTGGTGTTGCGCCCAAGATGTAACCCATAGGACTAATTGGGCCTGAAGGAACTCCAGTTGGTACCATGGCCCTGCAGATTATGTCAAGCATGAGTTTCAAGAATAAGGCAGGGTCCATTCTAGGAGGTTGTAAATTTGGCATATTGCTGACCCAGTTGAGGCCTGAGTAAAGGTGCTGCAGGCGTCAGTGGATCTTGGACCAGCGGCAGGTCCAAAGCAGTCACAGGCGCTGGATCCCTCTGGAGGAAGATGAACGAGCTCTGGCTCCGACGAGGACTCCTCAGGCAAGGAAAAGTGCCCTGGAGACTTATCTTTCGATGAACAACGTCACTCAGAGTCGTGACATCACTTTTTTTTGTGCTTTCTTTCAGATGACTTTGAAGACTGCGCGACTCCAGCGACTTCCTTCTGGATCTTGACTTTCGCTTGGCTCCACGATCATATCAAGTCCGGGCCATGAACAGTTTGGCTTCACTTTACCATACGCCCTTGGTTTGCATGCTCCTTCATGATTTGCATCTTGTTCATGATAAACATCAGTCCTCAGTCCCTGCAGGGATTAAAGCCTGAACGTTGAGGGCTTACACCCCTGTACTACCCCCTAAAATGTATTTGCGTAAGACAAAATCATTGCATAGAACTCCATGAGGCGAGCTAAGCTCTGGGCTCACGTTGATGGCACAGAAAAAAGAAAAAAGGGAACTGACATCGGGGCACTGTTAGGGAGCACTTTATCGCTCCAGTGAGGTCTGATGGCATATTTTCAGGCAACAACATGGAGCCAATACCCCTACCGCTGTGGACAGCAATTGAAGAGTTTCTGTATTCAGCCTGATACCTGGGATTATCAAAAGGTGATGAATCAGCAGGTAGAAGTATCCATCAGACAGAGCAATTTTTAATGAAGAAAACAAAACTGGCCTTTCCTCGCCAGCACTAGGTTAGATGGTCAATGCCATGCACTTCAAAGTTGTCAGAGAGCATCTCGCCATTGCCTTGGCCCTGTGTATGCATGTTGGTATTGGTCTCAGCAATTAGGTAACCAGCACTAGCATGTCTTTTTTAACGTTTGCTAATAGAAGCACCCAAGGTCTTTAACTACAATGTTAAACCATTCTAAACTTTCTTCAGCAAATAACACCAGTTGTTCCGGTATGGGGACATTCACATGGCTTGATTACATGTACCCTGGCAATTCAAGACCTTTCTTTAGTATTCTTAAATCAGCTAACTAATGTGAATCTAAGTATCCTGCATTGTGCAATTTGAGTAATGTTAATTACTCCTGGTTTCTATACAGGTATATACTACCATGAGAGGAAGAAACTGAGTGTCCTACCTCATTTAACAACATTTCACCTTGAAATGGCACACAGAAAATGCAACCATTACAACAAAGGTGCAATATGACATTTTGTTCTATTTTTATTGCAAAAATACCACTCAACTTAAGGAAACCTTTTTTAAAAAATGCATATCATTTTATAACATAATATAGATGTCTGTAAAGCACACATTCATCCATAGATTACTTTGCACTGAATAACAGATGTTTATTGTCACACAACTCAATGATACTCTTTATTAACCTTAAGAAGATCAGAGGCTAAATGGGCGGAACGGGATTAAATCCTATTATTGCTCCTGGACCCCTCGGATCCGTGGTGCTAGGGCTGTCCTGGACCTGGGCTCATCCGGAAGTGGTGTGGCTGCTTCCAGCCTCTCCTGATGGTGGCCATCTCTGCCTTTGGGGCTAAGCAACCGTGGGGATAGGCGGGCTGCATTTGCCACAGGGCAGCTAAGGCCCGGTCCCGGGGCGCCCCATCTTCCTCTTTCGGCCATCGGATCGGGTGGCGGTGTGTCAAGGTGCCCGGCCGGGCCCCCCCCCCCTACCTAGGATGAACCCGCTCCTGGGGGCTGGCTCTCACGGGCACGGTTCCGCCACTGCCTGACCTGCCCTTCGGAGGCGCCTGCTCGCTGCCGTGGATCTCCCCACCATCGCTGTGACGGGCGGGTGAGGCGGGGGCGGTGAGGTGTCCCAGCACATACCAGCAGCGCCGGAGGTGTGACATTCGCCGCGTGGACTGAGGGCAGAACCGGCTGCGCTGCACGCTCGGCCAGGGACCCGGCGGCCGGGGCCCCCCTCCCTTCCCTACGGGCCTGTGGGGTGTCGTCCCCAGGAACTACTGGCCCCCCAAACTCCTCATCGAGGCAGCTCCATTCCATCTTCGCCTGGCACGGACACTCATTGTGGTGAAAATCTCCGCCCCCCCCCTCCTCGTAGCTCTGATCTCCACTCTCTGAACCGTGGGGCGTCCTGGGGAACCAGCAAGGCTGATCCGGCTCTTGTCTGCCCGGAACACGGAACCTATGCCCAGGCCTTGCAGCCTTCGCTCAGGGTAGGGCCGCACGACCTCGACTGGGGTGTTCAACGGTTCCTGGTCTCATCCACCTGGCCCTCAGACTCTCTGCGGAGGCGCGACCTGCCGTCAAATATGGGGAGAGATGAGGCCTCTAAGTCCACACCGGCTCCTACGCAAACGAAGATGGACCGGTTCACCACCTCCGACCACGACCCCTCGGTGCAGGCGACGGGGGACCTCCCCTCCTCAGGACAAGGACTTAAGTACCATCTTGCATGCAATCAGAGCCTCGCAGGCGTCAGTTGAAGGGAAGATCGGGGAGGTCAAGGTGGATGTATCCCTCCTCCGACAGGACCTCCGTAATGCCACGGCACGCATCGCGGAGGCTGAATCTCGCCTGTCCACGGCGGAGGATGATATCCTACAACTGAAAGAACAAGTGGCGCACCTCCGCTCGCATACCAAGGAGCTCCATCGGCGCACGGAGGATGCCGAAAATCGTGCACGCCGCAACAACCTCCGCCTGGTGGGGGTTCCTGAAGGGGTCGAGATGAATCCGGTATCCACCTTTGTCGAGGATTGGTTTGTATCATGGATGCCCAAAGACGCACTCTCCACGTGGTTCGTGGTCGAGAGAGCGCATCGCTCCCTTGCTCCCAGGCCACCACACGGGGCCCCACCTCGCCCTATTATACTTAAAATCCTCAACTTCAAAGACCGAGACGCCATTCTGCGTGAAGCCCGTGCTCACGGACCGCTTAAATTCCAGAACCACACTGTCATGGTATTTCCCGACTACACCAGAGAAGTACAAGACCTCCGGCGCTCCTACACGGACGTTAAAAAGAAGCTGCGAGGCCTGGGCCTACAGTACCAACTACAGTTCCCCGCACGCCTGCGCGTCATCTTCCAAAACAACACTCATTTCTTTGACTCGCCCCAGGCGGCGTGGACATGGTTGACGGAGGAGCGTCCCCTCCGCCAGCGGCGGGACCCGCCCCGGGGATGGCGGGCCCTCAGCCCGTGGGGCCGCGGTCGCCAGGGCGCCGGAGGCGCACACAGTCTCGCAGAGGGCGCCAGTCCCAAACAGCAGCGTCCAGATCATCGAGCATGGCGGCCCACAGACTCCGAGACTCTTCCAGCCATTCGGGCTCTCCGCCCCGCCACAGGCACCACTCCGCTGATGACTTACCCGGAGCTTCCCCGTCACTGGTCCGAGGGGGCTCACCGAGAATTGATTCAGACCTCTCCCGCACTCCAACTCTCTGAGGAACTGCCGGGCGAGACCTGATGCACATTCCTTGTGGGGACAAGCTCCCGACTCAGTGGGGTTCCTGAACCGCAGCAGACTTTCCTTGCTCTACTTTCATGTCTTCTGCCGGGACACTGCACATCCGCATATATAGAGGGGTCCTCCACGCAACCTAACCCGAACGTTTTAGTTTGGTTCTTGTTATAATGGGGGGGTCGACAGATGCTTCCGTTCTTGAAGTATAGGGTGTGGGGTGAGATGGGGGGGGTTCGGGATTGTTTTTCCCTATGTTGTTGTTTTTGTTGTCTTGTTGTTTCAGCTACTACGGATCACCATGCGGCCACTCCTCAGGGGACAGACACGGCTTCCCTAGTTGCGCTTTTCCGCACAGATGCGGGTTCCCCGCGCATGCTCCCGACTCAATGTAGGACCTTCCTGTCATGCTCCACCCGCCAACCGCCATGACTGACACACCTATCCCCAGGGCATCCCTTCGGGTCCTGTCATGGAATGTTAATGGCCTCCTAGACCGGCTTAAACGCATGTCCGTCCTGCGCTATGCCCAACGCCAAGGTATAGATGTACTCCTACTCCAAGAAACGCACCTGATGGGTAACTGCTGCCCCTTCCTGGCACGCTACGGGTACGACAGAGTGTGGCACTCTGGCTTCGCTCGGGGCTCCCGTGGGGTGGCCATCCTCCTGAAACGCACCTTGCCTTTCATGCTCACACAAGTTATCCATGACCCCCAGGGATTGTCGGTGACCCTCTGTGGCTCGATAGGTAACACTCCCCTCAATCTAGTGTCCGTCTACTTACCCCCCCTCGATGCTTGCAACGACCCTAAAGCATGCTATCGCCCTGTTGACCACTTTGCCCCTGGGTCCCACCGTCATTGGAGGCGACTTCAACGCGGTTTCCTCTCCAACCCTAGACACGATAGGCCCTCCTTCTAGCTCTAGAACAGCGCAGGCGAAGCAACTACAGGCCTGGTCCGAAGCCCTGGGCCTCTGTGATGCCTGGCGCACCTGGCACCCCCACACCGCTCAATTTACCCACACCTCCGCAGCACACCACACACTGGCGCGCATAGATGCGATTTTTGTCCCCTCGACCGACTGCTCCATGATTCTGGACGTCCGTATCCTTCCCAGGGGTATCTCAGATCACTCCCCGGTTCTTCTTAGCACGGGGCCTCCCCCCCCCTCGGCACGCCAGACGTGGAGATTGAATGCATGGTTCCTCCAGGACAAGGAATTCAAAAAGGTGGTCGGGAAAGAGCTTAAACAATACTTTTTAACCAACGAAGGGTCGGTATCTTCCCCGGGTACCCTCTGGGAGGCGGGTAAGGCCATCATTCAGGGCATCGCAAAGGGCCAACTCAAACGTCAAAGACAGGCGCAACTGCGGGAGATCACCTCGCGGGAGGCGCAAGCATTACGCCTCGAGCGATCCCCCCCCACGGCCGACGATACTATCCGGGCTCGACAGCTCACTCAGCTTCGGGCAAAGATCCGACAGCTATCCCTAGATGCGGCCAAGCTCCTCTGGCGATCTTCCATAGTGCGAGTCTATGGCTTGGGCGAAAAGAATGGCACGATTCTTCACAGGTTAGCTACATACCCCAGGGCGAACCGTATCATACCTGAAATGGTGGACCGAGACGGAATGGTGCACCGATCTCCGATGGCGATGGCCCGCACCTTTGCCTCATATTAACAACAACTTTACGAGGTACGAACCCCAGACCTGTCGCTCTCTGCCCTACTCGACCAGGGTAGCGTCCGTCTCCCGCGGATGGGCCCGGCCGCCCAAGAAGCTCTGGACCGCCCCATATCTCGCGAAGAAATCGACTCGGCAATAACACTTACCTCGTCGGGTAAGACCCCGGGCCCGGACGGCCTTCCCCAAGACTACTATGCGCTATACCGCGAGACCCTCGTGCCGCATCTTGCCGACCTCTTCGATGAAGCACTGGAGAAGGGCTCCTTCCCACCCGAGACAGATATAGCCACCATCGTGGTCCTGCCGAAATCTCAACCACCCTCCAGCTACTGCGCGGACTACCGTCCCATCTCTCTCATCAAAACAGAGATCAAACTGTACGCCACCATTCTCGCCCAGCGGCTGAAGCCCTATCTGTCTCTGCTGGTTCACCCGGATCAGTGCGGCTTCATGCCCATGCGGGGTACCCGGCACTGTCTCAGGAGACTGCACCTGGCCCTGGCGCACCAGCACTTAATCACCCCCTACCTGGCGCTCCTCGTAGACTTTGAGAAGGCCTTCGACTCGGTGGACTGGACATACCTAGCCGACGTGCTGGCAGAGATGGGGTTCGGTCCCCATTTTAGAAACCTGGTCCGTATCTTATACGCCCAGCCGCGGGCATGAGTACTGGTTAACGGGGTGTTGTCGGAGGCCTTCCCCATTCGCAGGGGAACACGACAGGGCTGCCCTCTTTCGCCCTTGCTCTTCGCCTTGGCGATGGAGCCCCTGGCCTTCCTGGTTCGGGCTGAAGGTCGGCTTCGAGGATGGACTAACACGGAGGCGGACAAGATCGCTTTATATGCTGACGATGTCCTAATCTTCTTGGCTGAACCCGCCCAGTCTGGCCCCCACTGTCTCCGGATCCTGCAGTCTTTCGGGCGGGCCTCCGGTCTTCAACTGAACCCGGATAAGTCGGTCCTGTTCCCTTTACACCTGTCCAGAGACTGCTACGATTGGCAATCCAGCATACCGCTTCGGCGCCAATCGTTCAAATACCTAGGGATGTGGATCACCCCCCTTCCGGAACTGGGCTGGTCCCTCAACGTCACCCCACTGGTGAAGAAAGCCAAGGCAGATCTTCAGAAGTGGAAGGCCTTACCACTGAATCCCCTGGGGAGGGTCGCCTTGTTTAAAATGATGATTCTCCCCAGATTCCTTTATGTCCTCCAGAACACCCCCTTTTGTTTTCCACGGGCCTGGTTTCACAAACTAGACAGTCTGGCCACTACATTTCTCGGGGGGGGGGGGATGGGCACGCCTAGCCCTGACCACATGTCAGATTCCCTCCTTTGACGGGGTTTGGGGATGACGCACTTGTACCTCTACTTCCTGGCTGCACGCCTCCTGGTCATACACGACCGGTTTAACGGGGCTGGTCCGACCCAGCTTACCGGCTTGAGTTGAGTGAACTGGGTTTGTCACAAATCCAATCGCTGATGTACGGGGGGGGTCCATCCCATTCGGCTTACCAGACGTAACGCGCTCTGTACTGCTGGCCTGGCGGGCCGCACTGCGTCATACTCACTGGACACGCAAGCTGACTCAATGCACACCCCTTTGGCACGGTACTTCAATCAATCAATCATGTCACTTATAAAGCGCACTACATACCCGCGAGGGTCTCAAGGCGCTGGGGGAAGAGGGGGGTGGTGCTGCTACTGATCGAAGAGCCAGGTCTTGAGGAGTCTTCTGAAGGCCAGTAGGTCTTGGGTCTGTCGGAGGTTGGTGGGGAGGGTGTTCCAGGTCTTGGCGGCGAGGTGGGAGAAGGATCTGCCGCCGGCGGTCGTTTTCCGGATGCGGGGGACTGTGGCGAGGCGAGGCTGGTCGGCGGAGCTGGCGGGTGGGGGTGTAGAAGCTGAGTCGTCTGTTGAGGTAGGCTGGTCCGGAGTTGTGGAGTGCTTTGTGTGCGTGGGTGAGGAGCTTGAAGGTTATCCTCTTGTTGACAGGGAGCCAGTGCAGGTCTCTCAGGTGGGGTGTGATGTGGCTGCGTCGGGGGATGTCGAGGATAAGACGTGCAGAGGCGTTCTGGATGCGTTGCAGCCGTCTCAGGAGCTTAGCCGTCGTTCCTGCGTAGAGGGCGTTTCCGTAGTCCAGCCTGCTGGTGACGAGGGCCTGGGTGACTGTTTTCTTGTTTCGGTGGGGATCCACTTGAAGATCCTGCGGAGCATTCGGAGGATGTTGAAGCAGGATGAGGAAACGGCGTTGACCTGCTTAGTCATGGAGAGGGTGGGGTCGAGGATGACCCCTAGGTTGCGTACGTGGTCGGTGGGTGGCGGGGCTGTTCCCAGTGATGTTGGCCACCAGGAGTCGTCCCAGGCTGAAGGGTTGGAACCAAGGATGAGGACCTCCGTCTTGTCCGAGTTCAGCTTCAGGCGGCTGGTCCTCATCCATTCGGCGGCGGCCTTCATTCCTTCGTGGAGGTGGGCTTTGGCGGTGTGAGGGTCTTTGGTGAGGAGAGGATCAGCTGGGTGTCGTCGGCGTAGGAGATGATGTTGAGGTTGTGCTGTCGGGCGACGTGGGCGAGGGTGCCATGTAGATGTTGAACAGCGTTGGGCTGAGGGAGGAGCCTTGGGGTACGCCGCAGATGATCTTGGTGGCCTTGGATCGGAAGGGGGCGAGGCGGACGCTTTGTGTTCTGCCGGAAAGGAAGGATGTGGTCCAGTCCAGGGCCTTCTCTTGGATCCCGGCGTCGTGAAGGCGTGTTCGTAGTGTGTGGTGGCAGACCGTGTCGAAGGCGGCTGATAGGTCCAGGAGGATGAGGGCTGCTGTTTCTCCGTTGTCTAGCAGGGTCCTGATGTCATCGGTGGCGGCGATGAGGGCGGTTTCGGTGCTGTGGTTGCTGCGGAAGCCGGACTGGGAAGGGTCCAGGATGTTGTTCTCCTCGAGGTAGCGGGTCAGTTGTTTGTTGACGATTTTCTCGGTGACCTTCGCGGGGAACGGGAGCAGAGAGATGGGTCGGAAGTTCTTGAGGTCCTTGGGGTCTGCCTTGGGTTTCTTGAGTAAGGCGGTGATCTCGGCGTGCTTCCAGCTTTCCGGGAAGGTTGCTGTCTCGAAGGAGATGTTGATTATTTTCCGGAGATGGGGCGCGATGGCTGTACTGGCTTTGTTGAAGATGTGGTGAGGGCACGGGTCTAGCGGTGAACCGGAGTGGATGGTGTTCATGATCTCGCTGGTGTCCTCGTCGTTGATGTTGGTCCAGGAGAGCAGGCGGTTGGTGGTTGTGGGGGCAGTGGTCTCGGTGGTTGCCGGGGCGGTCGTGGTGTTGAAGCTGTCGTGGATGTCGGCGATTTTGCGGTGGAAGGAGGTGGCCAGTGAGTCGCACAGGTCTTGCGACGGCTGGATGTCGTTGGTGTTGGAGCTGGGGTTGGAGAGTTCCTTCACGATGTTGAAGAGCTCTTTGCTGTTGTGTGCGTTGTTGTCTAGGCGGTCTTTGAGTGAGGCCCTTTTGGCGGATCTGATGAGGTGATGGTGATTGCGGGTGGCGCTCTTGTGGGCGGCGTAGCTGTCCGCTGTCCGTTCGTGGAGCCAGATCTTCTCCAGTTTTCGGCATGTTCGTTTGGAGGCCTGGAGGTCTTCGGTGAACCAGGTGGCTTTCTTGCTGGTGTGGCTGTTGGGCGGATTCTTGAGCGGGGCGAGGGTGTTGGCGCAGTCGTCGATCCACTGTCTGAGGTTGCGGGCGGCGGTGTCGGGGTCGGAGGGTTCGGCGGGTGGGCTCAGGGCGAGGGTTGTGGTTAGCTGGTCTTCCGTGACTCTGCTCCAGCAGCGGCGAGGCATTTGTTCGGTGCGGTGGTGCGTGGTGGGCTTCCTGTAGGTGAAGTGGATGCAGTGGTGGTCAGTCCAGTGGGGTTCGGAGGTGTGGTTGAAGGAGACGTGTGGGCTTGCGGAAAAGATGGAGTCTAGCGTGTGGCCGGCGGCGTGGGTGGGTGTAGTCACGAGCTGTCTGAGTCCGAGGGTGGCGAGGTTGTCGATCAGGGTGGTGGAGTTGGTGTCCTTGTTGTTCTCGAGGTGGAAGTTCAGGTCCCGAGGAGGATGTAGTCCGTGGAGGCGATGGCGTGTGTGCTGACGAAGTCAGCGATGGAATCGCTGAACTGTGGTCGGGGTCCGGGGGGTCTGTAGATGAGGGTTCCTCTGAGGGTGGTGTTGGGATCGGTGTGGATCTGGAAGTGCATGTGTTCGGCGGTGCTGAGGGTGTCGTCGGTGTTGGTTGAGACTCTGAGGGTGTTCCTGTGGACGATGGCGATGCCTCCTCCGACTCCGTTGGTGCGGTCCCTGCGGGTGATCTTGTATCCGTCCGGGATGGCAATGGCGATGTCGGGGGCTGAAGCGGGATTCAGCCAGGTCTCCGTCAGGAATGCGACGTCTGGGGAGGTTGAGTCGAGAAGGTCCCAGAGTTCGATGGCGTGTTTGCGGGCGGAGCGGGTGTTGAGGAGGATGCATCTGAGGTAGTTGGGTTCTTTCCTGGGCGGTGGTTTGGCGGGGCGGGTGCTGGCGAAGCTGCAGTTCCGGCAGGTGAAGAGGCCCTTGGGTGCGCTTCGGGGTGGCCTGGTAGCAGGCGTGATCTTTTCCGGGGTTGAGTGCGTGGAGGGTGCTGGCGTCGTATCGGCGTCTGTTGATGTGGCGGGCGCGGGGGATGCCCGGACCAGGGGGTCTGGCGCTGGGCGCGGCCACGGCGCGGACGGGCGCAGACGGGCTTGCCTTAGGCGCGCCTTCGGCGCGCCAGCGGCGCGGCCGCGCAGCGGCCGCCATAAATGGGGAGGTGGGAGGGAGGAGCAGGGAATGGGGCAGCGAATGGGCAGTGAGGGGGCGGGGCCGCAGGGGCGCAGCGGCGGGAAACAGGCACAGAAAGGAAAAAACGATCACAATCAGGGGCAGCAAGGGGGCACAGAAAGGAAAAAAACGATCACAATTGGCTCCATGAGGTCAGTGGGCTGCAAGGTTTTAGATCATGGGATCTCATAGGAATCTCACAACTAGGGGATGTATGCACAAGCGACCACATGCGTTTCTTTCAAGACCTCCAGACCCGTTACTCCCTACACCCGTCTCAGTTTTACAAATATTTGCAATTGCGACACGACCTCCACATGCACATTGCAGATGAGACCAGGTTAACGGAGTATAGCCCCCCGAGGCACAGACCATGCTGGGAGATCTAGGCAAAGGGGGCATTTCACGCATTTATCGAACGCTGGTTAACAACAACCCCAATACACTGGATAAACTGAGAAACCAATGGGTGGAGTGGGTGGGTGCACTCGACGAGGAGGACTGGCGCAATGCCCTTATGGCACCCAAGACGGTCACCGCGTCCGCCAAACTTAGATTGATCCAACTATACTACCTACATGCCGCATACTTGACCCCCTGCGCCTCCACCGGGCGGGCCTACGCCCAGGCGCATCCTGTACGAGGTGTGGTCAGGCCCCAGCCGACTTTTTCCATATGGTCTGGGCATGCCCCCTCCTGGCGCGTTTTTGGGGTAGTATCGAGGCGGAACTCACTGAAGTCCTGGGGTGGGAAGTCCCTCACAACCCACGTCACTCTTTGCTGGGGATCACGGATGGGCTGGACGGGTTGAAAAAAGAAAAATTGTTTTTTAACACAGCCATGATAGTGGCCAAGCGAGACATAGCTGCGGCGTGGAAATGTCCAGATCCACCCTGCCGAGGGAGATGGCGAAGGGGGGTGGACTGGTGCGCGACCCAGGAAAAAACCCCTGTACGAGGCACGAGGGTGTCCCAAAAAGTACCGGAGGGTATGGGGGAAATGGCTGGGTACTGTGGAGTAATCCAACTATTGTATTGATATGTTCATCTACTTGTGCCTTCAGAGGTCGGGACCTGCGCGATGTATTGTTCCTGTGTATGGCGATGTAATGTCAACTTCCGTTCTAATGCTGAATTAACGATGTCATTTGTTTTTAAACAATAAAATTTGATTATCAAAATAAATCCTATGATTGCGAGGTAAACCACAGATCCCTGTAGTGGATGCGTGAGACCACCATGCTTTCATTCCTGGCTTCTGTGAGTTCTAAGGCAGGCAGTATTCTTGCAACCAAAGCTGAAAATATATTCTTGTTCCATTCCTTAAAATTTAATACAATAACCGCAAATTGCAATAGAGAAAAAGTCTCATAATTAAAACTGGAAATAAAATCAGTTTTCTCTCTGTAAAACAGCAGTGAAAACTATATACAATGGGGCTAAGTTACTCTTTTACTGGGACATTTACTAGGATGTATAAGCATAACTTTTTAATTCAAGTTTGGAATTACGTTTGTACTTATTATTGCTCAGCATTAACTGTTCTTGCTTTCCTGAACACACATCCCTACATTGTACTTTAGGTCTGGCTTGCAGATGGATATTTAGGAGTCAACAGAAAATGCGAAAGCACACAGTGCACCTACCACTTCAGCACGCAACATACACCACATCCACACAGATGCGACAACCCATGAGTCAGACATCCATTCAAATCGATATTTATGCGTTTAACTTGGTGGGAAAAGAAATTAAAAGTCCTTATACATTACATACAAATTCTTGCAAGAGTTCGTCCTCACCCAATAAACTCAGGTATCACAGAACTGACAGTAGAGCTATTACAGAACCTATGAGCAGTGTAATTCGGTCTATGACTCCTCACTAACCTCTAAGCCTGGTTGATCTTGCAGAGTAGCCTTTGTTGCAATACAATACTTGATAGGATCCAGACTAATTTCAGCACATCTGGCAGGCATTGCATGTCAAGATCAATTCAGCTCCCTCTCGCAGGGCTCCTCCAATCCCCCAGCCATCATAAGTGATTTTGATGAACTGTGCTGACAAGGCTGCTGTTTATTACCCGTTGCTGGAGAGATTGTTGGCTGCCTATGGTAGGCCTCTATGCCTTTCTGCACTAATTGGTGTGTAGACATAAAATACTTAGCTGTATCACCCGGCAACAATGGCTTACTTCTAATCTTTAGCAGAGTATGATGTGTTAGCAGGCCAAACGGGTCAATGAAATATTAAGGTATGCAAAGTATTGCAGTGACTGTTTTGACGCAACACAGCAGAAGCCGGGGAAAAATTAATGAAAGCTAGACAAAGCATTTTCATAGGGGCCCTAGAAATCAACAGACGGATTTGAGTAGCTCTGGTTTTGTTGGTGGTGCAAATTCGGATATGCAGGGTCTAAGGGTACAGAGAAGTAGTGTTCAGAATGTACAAGTTGTTCCTCAGGGTAGAGGTTCTGTGAATGGATCGGAATGTAAACATTAACACATTAAAAACTACACCTTTTCATTATTGTGGTGGTCTTGGACCCTGGAAGCGAGAATGTAGATCAAATCCAAATCTAATTCAGAATGATTTTGTTCCCCAAATACTGCAGAATCCAAGCCAGTGAGCACGGAGTGGAAGTCAGAGGTGCCAGCCCAACTGGCTCCTGTGCAAAATATGCAGAATCAAGTGCAAATGAATAAGAATGTACCAGTAGATCCAGTGAAGGAGCAGAATATAATAAATAAAATTAATGTCCTTGAACAAAATCCGTATTGCTGAATATTGATGGTTTTTCTCAATTTCCAGCAAATGTGACTAATTCATATGATGGTACCAGAGGGGGGAGGAGGATTGCATGCTTGGTGCAGACTTAGAGTTGGACCACAGCGGACCATATGTGGATGGCCAGGTGAATGGTAACCCAGTATCATATCTGATTGATACAGGTGTTACCAGCTCCATTGTTCATCCGATGGAGGTTCCAAACCTACTCCTTTCGGGAAAACAAATCCAAGTTGCGGGTAATAGTAAAAAATAGATAAAGAATCCAGTCTCAGCAAATGTTCCAGGAACAAATTGGCCCACTCGAGAATGATTAGGAGTTCATAATATGTGATACGAGTCCCGTAAATCCATTAGGTAGGAACCTCCTATGTAAAATAAATTGTGTGATTGATTGTGCACCGGACAGTGTCACAATTCTAACACAAGATTGAGACTTATCCATCAAAATTAAACCAGAAGAGTCCAGAGTCCATTTGTTCCCAATCCTAATGAAAAAGGATTTGCTTCTTCATTTAAGACCACTGTGAAAGAATAAGTATGGGATATCATAGATCAAGAGATAGGACTAAGTAAGCCAGTAAACATTATAGTGAAACCTAATGCAGTTCATACTCGAAATCCTCCTCCTCAGTACAGGTTCACAGGAAGCAGAGGAAGGAATGAAGCCCGTAATCAAAAAATTGTTAGACGACAGTATTCTAAGAGAAGTGCTAGGTAATCCCTTCGACTCTTCTGTGATGGGTATGAAAAAAGAGTGGCAAATGGAGGGGGGTCCAAGAACTGAGAAAGATTAAAACACTTGTAGGCCCATGTTGTCCTGTGGTACTGAATTCTGCTGGAATGTTGTTCCAGATTCATGCAGAGGCAGAATGGTACACAGTCATTGATTTGTGCCAAGCGTTTTTTTCCATTCCTCTCAAAAAGATAGTTAAGTACTTTCTTGGGTTCAGATTTCTCTATAAAGTCCTGGTTTGGTGTACAGAAACCCGCTCAATCTTTAGTCAGATCCTAGAGAAAGATTTGGAAAATCTGCAGGTGTTCTGTAACTCAGTTGCTGGTGCAATTAATTGATGACCTGAGGGTTGGCCCTAAAACAAAAGAAGATTGCATGTGTGATACTATTGCACTCTTGAGCCATCTTGCTGACAATCGTCATAAAGTGTCTCTCACAAAAATGCAGTACTGTATGAAAGTGGCAATATATTTCGATCATTATATCGAAAAAGGGGTGGGGAAAGTGTTTAAAGAACATGTTTCTGGAACACTGAGACTGAGAATGAATCCTCCAAATACACAAAAAGAAGTAAGGTTATTCCAGGTAATAGTTGGCTAATAAGACACTAGATCTCAAACTTTTCCCTCATTGAAAAGCCTTTACTGAGGCTTTCTCACAACAATATTTCTGATCCGGTGCAATTCGTTGACAACTGCATGACTGCCCACCTTGAGCCTAGCGATGAACTCTGTAGCGCCCCCGCTCTTGGAATTCCCTATTACACAAAATATTTTGCTTATTTTGTCATGTAACAGAAGGGTGTTCTTTATCTGTACTTGTCCAAGAACACGGTTTAGTCAAAAGACCGGTGGCTATTTCTCTGCCACATTAGCTCCAATTGTTGCTGCACTTCCTAGATGTGTATAATCGGTTGCAGTAGTTTGTCTTGCAATTCAACAAAGTGAAGGGATCGTGATGGGTTATGCACTTATTCTGCTAGTCCCTCCTTCAGTTGAGATTTTGCTGACTTCTACAAAAACTCAGAACTTGACAACAAATTGGCTAAGTAAATATGAACAAATAATTTTGGTGGCTGACAATATTTTAATCAGAAGATGCAATACCCAGTATCCCACGACACTTTTGTCAATTGCAAACAAAGATTAGGAAATTGATAAGGATTGTGATAATGACTGCATTGATGTAACAGAATTGTGCACTATGCCAAGACCAGATCTACACGATGTTCCACTTGAACAGGCTGATCAGATTCTATTTGTGGATGGGTCTTATTTAAAAGCCATTATGGTGCACTAAGGGCACCATATGTAGCTTGTACCATATCAAACATCATGGAAGCATCACACTTTGTCTGACTTAAGTTCGGCGCAAGTAGCAGAATTGATTGCTCTTACAACAGCATATTGCTTATCCGATGGATTGAGTGTTACAATCTACACTGACAGACAGTATGGTTTTGGAGTGGTAGACTATTTTGGGCAATTGTGGTCACAATAGAGTTTCATGACTTCTAATGGTAACCCAATTCGAAACGTCACACACAACCTAAACTTGTTAGCATCACACCACCTTCCTAACAAAATCTCTGTGGTGAAATGTTCAGCTCACAGATCCAGATCTGATTTGATCACATATGGAAATCGCTATGCTGAGGAAGTCGAAAAATACTGTGCCACTGAAGCAGCTACAATAATTTCAAATGAACAGGAAATATGTAAACGTAAGAATGAGAAGGCAGACTGCTTTTTATTGACACCACTTCACTTTGAGTGAACTAAAAAAAAATTTTTTTTTTTAAATCAATCAAGAGGAGGCACCAGATACTGAGGAAAAAAGTAAGAAATAGCAGGTTGCACAAAAGACCAAAGTGATATTTGGTAGACAGCAGATAAGCAGTATGTACTCCCTGATTCTATTTCGTCTGAATGAGTATGCAAGTTCATGGCCCATCTCATATTGGATACGACTCTTTGGTTAGGTTGTTTAGCAAGTATTGCTATAATCCGATATTCAGATCTGTTTCTAAAAATCTGTGTCAGCGTTGCGTTACCTTTCAGTAGAGTAACCTAGGAAAGAGGACTTTGGTGACCATGAGTCACATTGGCATGTATGAAGGTCCTCCTACCACAGTACAACTTGACTTTCTGGAAATGTCAGTTCATAATGATGATGATGATGATGATGATGATGATGATGATAAAGCGACTTGTAAGGCGCAATAGCTACTCCGAAGAGGGTCCCAGAACCAAGCACCGGTCAAAAAGGAAAGTAAATCTGATTGTTTCACACCTGGGCAAATAGCCAAGTTTTCAGCCTCTTTTTAAACATTGTCATGTTGCTAACAGCGCGAAGCTCAAGAGAGAATTTGTTCCAAGCTATGGATCCCAAACAGACAAGAGACCTTCCTCCAACTCTTGCACCCCAGATTCTGGGCATCTCTGCTAAAAATGTATTGGCTGTCCTCAGATTTCTTGCTGGAACATGAAAATTAAACCTAGTTCTGAGATAGATTGCACCAGTCTGATAGAGGGCTCCATGAACTAACAGCAATGCTTTAAACAGCACTGTTTTCCTGACAAGAAGCTAGTGAAGGGCTTGCAGATGAGGAGACGTGTGTTCTAATTGGCAAATTCAAAAGAAGGCAAGCTGCCGCATTTTGGACCACCTGAAGACTCTCTATCAGATACTCTGGCAGACCAAAGTAGAGGGCATTACCATAGTCCAACCTCGAGGTTATCTAGGCCTGGATAACAGTCTTTGTTGCTATGAAGGACAAAAAATGAAGAAACTTTTTCATGGACCTCAGTACAACAAAGCATGTGCTCATCACAGACTTGATTTGTCGCCTGAAAGGCAGACAGTCATCTTATTGACCCCTATGTTTGTGACTATGCCTCCTGGAGGAGTGGCATTTTCAGGCCAAAAAGCCTGCCAGGTTTCTGGAGAAGCATTGCCAAAAAAAAAAGAATCTCAGTTTTTTCAGCATTGCACTTCAATTGATGTATAGCCAACCAGTGAAAGACCGCTGTGAGGCACGTTTTTATCAGCCGCTCTGGAAACACGATAACAGCAGCTGACTATCATCAGCATAAGATATAACTTTTGCTCCCAGGACTTCTTCTATCTGAGCAAGAGGGGTAAGGTACAAATTAAATAATGTTGGGCTCAGGGCAGAGCCCTGGAGTACTCCCACTGACAGCTTACGCGGTTCGGAAAAGAAGGAAGGAATCCAAAACTGTTGATTGCTACCTTCCAGGAAGGAGACAAGCCAGTCCAAGGCTGGACCCACTATGCCGATGGACTGCAGACGCTTCCGGAGTCTAGAGTGGGGGACCGCATCACAGGCTGCTGATAAGTCTAACAAAATCAGCACAGCCTTACCCCCAACATCTAATATACCTTTGATGTATTCTGAAGCTTCCATCATAGCTGTCTCCATGCTAAAGTGGGGTCGAAAGCCAGACTGGCTATGATGGAGCAGGTTATTGGATTCCAGATATACAGAGATCTGCCGATTTACATGCTTCTCCAGTATTTTGGATAGTGCTGGAAGCAGGGAAATAGGCCTATAACTAGACTGTACTCCTGGGTCCGTTTATGGCTTCTTCAACAGGGGTATAATTTTAGCTTGTTTCAATGATCAAGATGTTTCTAATGACGTGTTCAGCACCTTATTTGCCAAGGGGTTAATTATACAGGCCCCTAAAGCTAGTAAATTGGGCGGGCAGGGGTGAGATGGAGAGCCTGATTTAAGATTACTGAAGGCTCTCACAGAACTCTCCAACGAAATCGGAACAAAATGGGACAGAGTTGCATTGGTTCCTGAAACCAAGCGGGCTTGTAAGGTGCCCAGTAGTTCTTCATCAGGCCTAGAGCTAGAAGGCAGATTGGCTTGGATGGTAAGGATCTTAGTCTGGAAATAAGTAGCCAGTTGTTCACACCAGTCAGCCGACCGAGTGAAGGTGGGACCTAGCACAGGCGGCCGGGGCCACAAATTCTTTAACAATAGTAAAAACGTCCCTGGCTTTATTACCTGCTCTTACAATTTTAGCCTCAAAGTATTCTTGTTTAGAAGTTTTAATTACAGCATGATAGTTCTTAAGTGTCAGTTTGTAACTTTCCTGATCATTCATACTATATTTTTTCTCCACTGTCTTTCTATGGTTTTACACCTTTTCTTCTCTATCTAGAGGTCGTGGATACATTCTCACAGTAGTGTGTTAGTTCTCTAGGGGGATGGAAGCCTACCCAACATGACAGTGGCCAAACTATTGATGAAAGAACTAATTCTTAGATTCAGTTTGCCAACTTCTTTAGAATCAGATAAAGGTACTCATTACAAAATGTAACTTATGAAAATGATGTGCACAGCTTTGCAAATGGACTAGAAATTCACAGTAGGTATAGACCAAAAGCATCATTAGTTGTTGAAAAAGTAAATTGCTCTCTGAAATCCAAGCTAACAAAAGTATATGCCTTAATGTCATTGAAATGGCCAAATGCACTTCCTCTTGGGCCCATGACTATGAGAAATACCCCAAACAGGAAGACCGCACTCTCTCCACATGAGGTCCTGATGGGGAGGGCCATGAGGATTCCAAGCATTCCAACTGCGGCACCTGTATTGATTAGTGATGGCATGGTACTAGACTATTTCAAAATTCTGGCTCATGCTGTGCGCTCTCTACCTCTCATCAGGTGAATCTGGCAACACCTTCACCAAATGAAGGATTTTGCCATACCGTTCAGCCTGGCAACTGGGTGCTGGTGAAGAACCACGTTCAAAAATTGTGCCTGGTGCTCAGATGCAAAGGCCCCTTATCAAGGGATTCTTGAGACTAACACTGCTGTTCGTCACAATCCTTGTCAGAGTGAATCCACGCATCTCATATGAAGAGAGTGCGAAGACTGCAGATGAAGAAGCGGTGAAAACAACCACTGACTCACAGAGTCAAACTCTAATTCGGTGCATGGATCCAGAGGGGGGGTTCAACAAGTAGCAAATCAAGAAACTCAGAATCCAAGAGTGAAGTTGAAAATTCAAGTTACGTGAACCCCCAGAGGAAAACAGTTTGCTGTGGAAGACGAAAACAGAAGATACAGTGAGTGTTGTAAGTCTGCCTCTTCCTGATAAGGTGCATCAAGAGGATAAGTAGCCTGAGCATGTGAGAAGTACAAACAGAGTTTACAGTAAGTACAAACCACCATGGACACACCAGAAAAGAGCCAGGAGAAGATCAAGACTCTAATCAGTGAAAGTGAACAGCTACCAGTCAAAAGATGAACACGAGAGAGTGCCTAATAGGAAATAAACAACTACTGAATGGATATATTTTGCAAGCACTGAAACAGAAGCGGACGATGATAATGTGGAAGTCTACGATTTAACAGGCTGTTGTCAATTTGTTTTTGAAGAACCACCATTGCAAACTTTTATAAATAAGTTTTGAAGACGATCAACACTAAATGTTTGTGAACTAATTTTTCTTTTTGAGGTTTTGTGCACAACATATTTTATAGTTAGGTCTGTTTTGTTTGTATTTTAGGTACCCAGACAAAGATTAAAAGGTTTCCTTGAGCTCTCAATACATGGAATGAGTTAATAAACTAAATATTTCTTTTTTTTTTTTAAAACTTGATGTTTTCTCAAGTTTTTGTTTTGATTTGGCACCTATAAGGATTAGTGGAAGCTTTTTTCTGACTTTTTAAATTGTTCCTTTTTGTCTTCTCGTTTTACATGAGTACTGCAGCTGATAAGCAGAAAGGCTGTCCAAAATTATGCATAGTCCTCTTAGTGTTAATGATAATATTACTAGTTAACTTGCTGTTGTGTCTGATCTCGCCAGCTGGATATAATTCACTACAAATGAGAATAAAGAATTAGCCACTACATATAATAGTTTAACAGGCACAAGATTTACACATAGAAATAGGTGTATAGGTAGAGTGCAGATGGTTAAAAAAATTATGAAAGTTTTTTTAAATTTTTTTATTTAAGTGTATATACACAAAAGATTACATCGTGCATGGGTTTCCACTTTGTGAAAAATTCTATTTAGGTTGATTTGGAACTTGGAGTGGTACTTCACAGTGGTATATGTTTTTCACCACATTCTGAATGTACTGTATAATACATTGTACGTTGATGTAAATTGAAATTGCTCTCATTACATCCCTATAGCCCTGAAGAAGTCGCTGGGTATTCCCCTATCGAAAAACACTTGTTGGCTGGGCACAGAAAATTAAAGACAAAGACCAGAAAAAATCTCTTCGTGTGATCATTACTAATGAAACGATTATTTAATTAAGCGTGTGCTAAGGATTTAATTTATACTTGCATTTAATGTCTGGGTATGCAGAGATTATAAGGGTAAAAGTTTGCTATGTATGCATGTTCCTTCCAACATCTGTAGCGGTGAGAGTGACCAATTTTCAACTTCCCCTATGTTATTCTTTTTTCTGTAATGCTTTTATAATTATTTTCTTGGACCAAGAGTTCCTCACTGAATTTCACAGACTACAAGGCTTCTCTAGAAGCTCTTCCTAGAACTAAAGATTTGAAATATATTTCTAACCATTTAATGTCTATTATATACTATAATCTGGAAAATAGCCAATGATCTAACAATGTAATTGTATGTACATTGAGTGATGTTGAGCATGAGTTTCTGAAAGAGTATAATGAGAGAGAGGTGAGAATTAGTCGAAATTGGGAAGAAACAATTGAATTTCAATTGTATGCAGTTGCGGAGGAGAAATTTAGATATTTAAAAATGCTCCCTATAGTGAAAGTGGAGCAGAAAAAGAATGGAGTATGGTGCATGAACAGTCTCAATATACCGAATTGGTTGCATTTGTGGGTAAGAATGAGTGTAATGTGAGTTATATAGTTGATGAATTTCTAATTGGAAAGAAACAATCCTTAGAAGCATTTACTATGTTTGTGGTAAGACAGCTTATTTTAGTTTCCCGCCATGGGATGGGAAGCTGCTATCTTTCTCTAGTCTCTCCTAGAGAACATCACACAAATGAGAAGAGTGAGAGGAAAGACATGGAAGTTAAGAGATTAAAGATTTGTATTGTGCAACTGTTAATGGATGTGTTTGGTATTCAGATTCCTCCTACTGGTGTAGTTTTGAATAATGTGTAAATTATCAACATTGGTTGATCATTTGGCTTCTACAACTGCAGGAGCACTAACTCATATTAATGAGGATCTTATAGCTATGCGTGCAATGAATATGCAGAATAGATTGCAAAAAAGGCAGTCTGCCATGTGTTGAGGGTTCAACAATGTTGCACCTTTATACCCGATAATGATACTATTATTACTAAAATACGGGAAACGGCCTTTACAACGCGGGCTGAGCCACGCATGCTATTTCCTCGCAAGCGTAACCACGCTTGCCTGAACCATGCATCTGCCTTAACCACGCACATGCGTGGTTAGGGCAGATAGCGGTCTGGTGTTCAAATGTGGGGAGAAGAAGAGGAAGCATCGGGACAAGAAGCTCCAGATGTGGACAGGCCTTGGTTGAGGATTGGTTGTGGTGGTGGGGGAGGGGGTCGGTTTTAGGGCTCAGGGCGGGGGTTGGGTAGTTTTTGGAAGGGGTCAGGGTTTGAGGGCTCAGGATGGAGGGAGGGGTGTCAGGGTAGTTTTAAGGTCTGGGCAGGGATTGGGGGAGTTTTTAGGGGTGGGGTGTCTGTTTTAGGGCTCAGGGCAGGGGTAGTTTTAAGGGCTGGGTTTGGGGAGAATTTTTAGGGGTCGCGGTCGGTTTTAGGGCTCAAGGCAGGGGGTCAGGCAGTTTATTTAATGGGGGCAGGATTTTAGGCCTCAGGGCAGTGGAAGGGGTAGTTTTAAGGACAGCATGGGGTACGGTTTAGGGCTCAGGGCGAGGTAGGGGGATAGGATTTTAGGGCTTAGGGCGGGGGGTCAGGTAGTGGTAATCTTTACTACGCTTATCCCTTTACCAATCATGCCTTAACCGCGAAAATGCGTGGCTAAGGCATGGGTGGCTAAGGCATGCGTGGCTAAGGCATGCGTGGCTAAGGCATGCGTGGCTAAGGCATGCGTGGCTAAGGCATGCGTGGCTAAGGCATGCAGCATTGTAGAGGCACGCGTGATTCAGTCATGCATGCCTCTGTAATACAACCCTGAAATTCTCTATAGCACGAACTGTCAACTGAGATGGCATCCTGGCTCAAACTATTAGAAACCAATTTCAGACATGTGCAGAGACTTAGGGATTATAAAGCCAGATGTTCAATGCTTTCCTGAAGGCATAGAGGTTGCAGATTGAACAGGGCAAAATCGGCAGAGATCAGAGACTTGCGGTCTGCACAGAAAATGCCCTGCTACCTATGCGAGTGGTCTTAAATTTAGGAGCCTTCAGGAGATTAGCATTAGCTGAGCGCAGAGATATAGGCAGAGTGTAGTGTTCAATCAATCAATCAATCACAGGGATTTATAAAGGGCAACAGCAACTCAAGGAGTGTCCCGCCGCTGGATAGAAAAGCTGACCAACCTTCTAACTCTGTTATTGATAAGCTACACCAAAAAGCTAAGCCTTCAGATTTTCACTTGAATGCCTGCACATCATTCGTTGTGGGGAGATGCTGAGGAAGAGCATTCCAAACCCTGGCGGGTAGAAAAGAGAAGGAGGTACTACCCCACCTCTTTATTTTGACTTGGAGGATCACCACCTTTAAGGTGCTCGAAGAACGAAGCGTTCTTAATGCCTGATAGGGGATTATTCTGTCAACCAGGAACTGAAGACCGGAATGATAAAAAGCTCAGTGCGTCTGTCATTTAAACCTTACTCGTTCCTTGACAGGTAGGCAGTGCAGCACTTTTAGATAAGAACAGATGAACTCCCTTCTGTGGAGTTTCAGTAGAAGCCATGCCGCAGCATTCTGTACCAACTGGAGTCTCCTAGGTAGATTTGCTGGAAGACCCCAATACAAAGAATTGTCATTGTCCAGCCATGATGTGATAAGGGCCTGTATCACCATTTTCTGCTGCGGCTGTGGAAGCAGATAAAGAAATATCTTTAGAGATTTTAAAAGTCCAAAGTAGGGTCCTACACCACCAGCCACCTGAGGACCAAATGAGAGACAACTGTCAAACTTCACCTTTAGATTACGTGATATGGTAGCAGGGACAGGTGGTGGCGGAACACCACTAGGCCATTATTCGTCATCCCAGCTAGGAGGGGGTAGAACGAAAAGCAGAATACGTTACATTGTCAGTTACTAGAGCACATCCACTGAAATACCGCCCTAAGGTAAGCCTTAAATTTGCTAAATGCGTTAGGTAAGTTTCTGTCTAAGGTAAGGAGAATCTGAGTGTCATCGGCGTAAGACACTATTTATATGCCGTTAAGATTATCAACAAGCACAGCCAAAGGAGTCATATAAATATTGAACAGTGTTGAACTTTGTGCTGAACCCTGAGAGACACCAAAACCTAAGGGTTTGGGCTCCGAGGCATATGGTGCCATCCACACTGATTGGGTTCTTCCGGATAGAAAAGACCAGAACCAGGCTAACGCAGATACACATAAGCCAATGCTTCCTAGACGCTGCAGAAGAATGGAGGAGATACAGTGTCAAAAGCCGCAGATGGATCAAAGAGAAGAGCTAACTGCTTCCCCTGACCTACCGCCAGCTTAATTGTGTCCCCAACCCCCAACAAGGTTGTTTCCGTGCTAAAACCGGGGCAAAAGCCTGAATGAGAGGAGTGTAGTAGCTGGTTTTGTTCTAAATAGCAAGATAGTTGGCGATTGATCGGCTTCTCTAAAATCTTAGCAAAGGCCGGTAGCAGAGAAATCGGTTTGAAATTAGCCAAGTTTGATTTATCAGCCGATGGCTTCTTTAGTAAAGGAATCCGTTGGGCCTGTTTCAAGCAGATTGGTACCATCGCCGACTGGATGGAGCTGTTTAGAAGCTGGAGAGGTGTGGTGCAGCGGCCAGGGCAGCTGACTTCGGAGCACAGGGTTCACGGTTCGATCCCCGGCTCCGGCGGCAGCTCAGCTCAGCACCATGTGACTCTGGGCAATAGCTCACTTAATTTCCACTACAGCCCCCAGCGCCTTGAGACCCGTAAGGGTGAGTAGCTGCGCTATATAAAAACGGACTTACTTACGGTTTAAGATTGGATTTATAGCTGCACAATTGGAGACAAGGATATAGGGTGAACAAGGATCCTCGGGAGCGCCCGATTTACAGGCTCCTAGGACTTGTGCAGACTCCTCCAAAGAGATGGGTGCAAACTCCTGCAGGAAGTAAGACAGAGTTATTAAAGGAATCTCCTGTAGGACATTTGACCCAGTAGCAGCTGGAGGGCCCATGTTCCCAGAGTGCAGAGAGTCTTTAATGTTTGCATCAAAGAAGTCAGATAGTTGTGTACAAAACTTAGGGGAAGCAACTAATGGCGGACACAAAGCATTCAGGTGGGTACATTTCTCAACAATCTTAAATACCTCGCTTAGCTTATTATGGGAGACTGCAATTTGAGCTCTCTTGATTGCGCTGTGATAATTGTTTAGAGCACTTTTACATAATACTTTGTCTTGAGGAAGATAATATTTCCTCCAGCCTCTTTCCAGTTTTTTCATTGCTTACGTGGCTATTTGAGCTCATCATTAAAGATGCAGAGTGTAGTTTGCCCTTTGCAGGAGTGGATCTCGCTTTAATGGGGACAATAGTGTTGGCCCTCTGTAAAAGCCAGGGACTAACCGCCAGTGCATCCGAGTCAATGTCTCCTCATTCTCATTCAGCGTGAGACTAAACTTTGAGGTAAAGACTGTGGCCCAGTTGCTGCGTGATAAGCAGGCTAACCCTACATGCTCGAGGACCATATTCAACCCTCCATTCTAAATGTATGAAAGCATGGTCTGACCATGCACTCTTTATAATATTTAAAACCACAACCGGGCCATTAGAGAAAATGGGATCTAGAAAGTGACCTACCACATGAGTGGGCTGGTCAACAAATTGTAGACTAATCCAGGAAGCCATATTGTCCAGTAATAGTAGTTGGTCTGAGGCCTGATCCACATGTATATTCAGGTCCCCTAAAGCCATGATGTTTGAGTATTCTAACATATAAAATTGGGCATGTACTCGTCCAGGGATGATAGAAATACTCCTGAGTGTCGAGGAGGGTGACACACTAAGACCCCGGCCAGGTATTTGTTTGCAGGTAGTGCAAGGCAAAAAACAATTGATTCAGCCCCTTGACGCTCCTTAGAATCAAAAGCAACACAATTAAAAGACTTCTTATAGCCAATTGCTACACAGTCCCCTCTTTTGCCTTATCTATTGCAATGACTCATCGAGAAACCAGCTGGGATGGCTAACACTACATCTGGGGGTGAGCTGTCAGACATCCACGTTTCCCTAAGAAAGAGAATATCCAATTTATCGTCACTGAGTAAATCATAGATGTGCAAAGCATTTTTATGGAGAGAATGTACCTTATCAAGGGCTGCCCGTATACAAAACCAATTTCTGGGTCCCTGGGTGTGGCGAGCAGACAAATGTTTACCCATGTGTAGCCTATCAAGACCTAGCAGAGCATGGGAGCAAAAATAGCATATAGGGGGTAAGATAATACCAGAAATAGCTCACATATCACTGCAGCATATCTCCGGCCTTAAGGAAAGTAGTTCCGCCAAGAAGTATGATATGCACTGGCCCCGAGCGTTGTGTTTTTGTCGAAAAGGATGAGACCCAATGAGATGGAAAGCTCTATGCAGAATACACAGCAATTTCAAATGAATCTGCTTGGCTACCGGAAGCAAATGCAGGGAATCTAGAGCAGCTGAAGTAGAGAAGTAACAGGGCAAACAAAACACACGTTTTGCTGCTGCAGCCTGCATACAGTCCAGGCGTTGAACAATGTAGGCTGGTGAACCTAAAACAAGGCACAGCCACAAATCCAGTCTGCTTTGAATGATGCTTTGCACCACAAGAGAGCAAAAACGAGTTGGCAGCAAAGATAATATTTTGTGAAGTCTATTGACATGATTAGAGAGTGATACATCATTATCCATGTAGACTTCCAATTTCCAAACAGACATTGCAATAACTAGAACTGAATTATCCTCACGCGGCGAAAAAGTCCACTACCAAAGGATGCAATAAAAAGTCCGTGAGAAACAGCTTATGTCCTCGGTTATATCCCCAATGAATTAAAGTTAATTGGCTCTCAACCAATGCAAAATGTTGCACGTACAATCATGAAAAGAAGCCATCAGGGACTGTGAAATGCATTCCAACATAATAATTAAATGTGCATGATACCACGGAATCTAATTATTTTGGTACGGGTCTTAGATTTATTTTTGTAATAAACTTTATTGGTTTACAGGGATACCACAGACAGTACAGGGAAGTGATTGTAGTAAACATGTCATTTTGACCCCCTCGGATATCCAGGGCCCAAGAAGACCAGAATTATGCGAATTGACATCGATGATCTTACAAACGGTGCCAGTAAATAATGATACAAAAAGGAAGACGACTATAGTCCAAGGGTCCCTGAATTGGCAAGAGTCTTAGCTACACATTAAATAATGTCGGGCTCAGGGAGGTTTCCTGAGGAACTCCCTATCCAACTGCTCTGAAAGAGGCGTGAAAAAGGGTAAGAGGAATTGCTTGCATCCTTCCCCTCTAGAAATGATGCCAGCCACTGAAAAGCTCTTCCCTGGACACTTATCTCAGCCTGCCTTGCAATCGGGATGTCATGGTTGACAGTGTCAAATGCAGAGGACGGGTCAAGTAGCACTAAAACTACCTAATGACCCTTATTTACCGCCATGCACAGATCGTCCATTGCTGTAATCAAGGCCCCTTCCATACTGTGGAGGGGACAGAACTCAAACTAAGCCTTATTGAATAAGGTATGCTCCTCCAGAGATCCGAACTCTTATTCAGATAATTTTCCAGAATTTTACTGGTGAAGGACAAAAGGGAGCTAGGTCTATAATTACTGAGCATTGACGGTCAGCAGCAGAAGAAGGGAGCTAGGTCTATAATTACTGAGCATTGACGGTCAGCAGAAGGCTTCTTTAAGAGGGGGAGCACTAATGCCTTTTTACACTCTGGGGACACTATGGCATCTCCAGAGAATGATTATATATAGCTGCCAAAGGTAAAGTGAGATAGTCAGATAGCAACTTCCATTCTGTAGGAGGTGGTGAGTCCAGTGGTGAGCCAGACGTAGAGTTAGAAGCATTAAGAAGCTCACTTACGGATAGCTGACCTAGAGCATCTAGCAGTGCGAGGGAGGAGCAAGCATTTAGAGATCAAACCAAAATCCAATGCTGAAGGCGGCGTTATCAATAAGTGTAAAATTTGATTGAGAAGTAAAAGTTGTGAGAATATCTTTGATCTTATTCTCAAAATAGGCTGCCAAATCATCACAAATGGATTGTGTAGGAGTAGCCAGATGTAGCATGCACGAGGGATAAGACAGAGTACGTGTGATAGAAAAGGTAGTCCTGGCAGCATTGGGAGCTGACAGGATTTAATTTGCATAGTAGTCTGCCTTAGTTGATATAGTCTGTTTTTATACCTCATTAAATCCAGCTTAGAATTAGTTTTTAATTCCATTGAGTAATTAAAGCTTAATTTTCTTTCAATGTTCTTACATTGGCATTTGACAGATCGCAACTCATTGATGAGCCAAGGGGCAAAGGGGTGTGCTGATGCAGAGTCCAAATTTGTTATAAAGGTAAAATTATATCAAGTGCACTAGTTATCCACATCTGGTAGTTATCATATTCCTCCGTGACCAAGCCTGTTGTGGAGGAATACAATAACTACCTGACGTGAGCTTATCAATAATTACAAAATAATATCACTAATGTTTCACATGAAGCAAAGGCTCTAGATAGAAGAACAAGGATTATAAGAACCGGTTGGTGTATTGTTCAATGTAATTGTAAAGGGTTTTGCAAAGGTTGGTGAGTGGTTTGATAGTATTGGTGGTGGGGTTTTAAAGAAGATTTTAACCCCATTTATTATCGTCTCTTTCTGCATAATAGGTCTCATTCTTTTGCTAAAATGTCTTAAGCTAATTTGCTTCAAAGGGGACCTAAAATGTGGGTGTAAGAAGAAGCTATTAGCAATGTCTACAAAGAAAAAAATGTGTGATGACAAGTTGGAAATGGAGAACAGAAAGCTTTGTGTTTACATAGGGATGGGAGTATTGGAAGAATTGACACGCAATAACTTAAAGACGATAAAAACTGTTTTGTAAATAAAGATTGTGAGATTTTGGGTGATTGATTAAAATCAATCAGAGGGGGGACTGATGAAGTCGATTTTGATTTAATAAAATGTGTTCTTAACATTATGTTTATTTCTGCAATAAAAAGAAAACAGTGCACTTGACAGAACTGTATTTTCCTGTGCTTGGCTTAACAAGTTCGAACTTACATATTGAATTTTAACACAGCCATGATGTGCGCTTTTCATTTTTCACTCTGCCACCGCACATAAGCAAAATGTGCACGGATACTTTGTATTAACACGCTGTTCTCTAGGAGATACAGAGGAAGTCTTTCTGCCAATAACACTGACTACGAGAAGCCCATTTTTGTTACTAGATTTGTACTGTTATATTCAATGACATTAGGTTAGAATATAGCATATTGATATTGTTTTAGCAGATAGTGCTAGGACTGTGGCAACAGGTGATGTTTTATAATTCTGTATTAGGATTCATTTAATTTTGTTCACCTTATGCTGGCTGTTAGATTTCCATAGACTTCTATTGTGAATTTGTCTGTAAAAAAAGTGATACTTTTTAGAGGACTCCCTAACTATATAGACTAAACCCTTATTGGTTTGTTTCATACTTTAAATGTAGAATATTTTACGTTGATTTCATGTCATTCTCTTGCTGCATTTCAATGAGCATTATGCTAATTCTCCTATATAAATTTATTATGCATTTTGACAAACTATTCTTTTTTGCTTTTGTATTGCACTTTGAATTATTTAATAAACCTTCATGGTTTCTATTTTACTTCTGACTTCAGAGGATGTATTTCCTTATAATGCAGATTATTTCACTTGTGTTTGGGTACCATTTCGGGACACATTGCCTCCTACATGGTTGAAATTCAACACCTTCCCCAATCCTGCGTAGGTGCTTTATCCTGATAACACACTGTCAACAGAAACAAAATTCGAAGTGAGTATGCCATCTCTGGGTGGGGGAAGAGTAATGTCTGTGAGATTGGCCAGATTAACAGCAAAGCTACTGATATTGATATGAGAATGAGCGCATCTCAGTATGTGATTGAATGACTCATCTAACTTTGCCAGTGTAGTGGGTATTCAGGGGTAGCCCCTGGATACCCTGTCGACCATGATTCATTTAGCCAGTAGTTTTTTTATCGGATCACTCCCTGGTGCTCTGTGACCTGGTCTGGGGTGGCGTTGGGGTGGGGGCAGGACGTGAACGCGAAGCTGGCGCTTCCTGGATGATATTCTGATGGATGCTTTGGGCAGAGACACGTTAACACACACCTTGACTGAATACTTGTAGTGTAGTTGGGGGGGGGGGGGGTCGATGGGCACCCGCACTGCAGAATGGGACACTATGAAGTTGTGGTGAGCAGGGTTTTTGCAGTCACAAACAGGCCGATTTCCCGTTTGCAACCGCAAAAAACAGTCGTACATCTGGCCCCCAAGTGATTTGCCCAGAATGTCGCAGACGTCTAGACTTTAATGCAGATCCACAGCTCCCGATTCGGCAGCTCTGGCCGCTGCGCCACACCCTCTCCTCCTTATGATTATGCCTCTCAATGAAACACACAGCAAAATGGATGGTGAAAGGTAGTAACTGAGAAAAGGCTTTCCAGGTGGGAATGGTGGAGTGGAGTGAGCTCCCGGCGTTTTTGATGGCCAGATTGAGTGCGTCCCCTAAAGCCCCCTATGTGGTGTGTCAGTCAGACTGCGGCGGTGTGGCAAAGATTGGTTACATTGGTGACCCGATAGAGTTGCCACTGTGGATATTAGCTCTGTATCCTAATGACATATTTATATCCTTTCAGGACGTGTGCATTCAGTTCCAGCTGGGTCTAGGACAGTTTTTACACCATGCGGGTATAACAGACATAGTCAGAACTGTTGGACGTCTTTTCCTGTAGCACCGCTGGTGTCTGCTACGCTGGGGACGCTGCTGGTGCTAGGGTCTGGACATCATCTTATTTAATTGATTTATAAGGACCCAGCCTGAGTGAGTCCTAAATCCCCCAGTGGTGTCCCGCCAGTCTTGGACCCCTGGTTGTGGTGCTAAAGGCACCCAAATGGCAAAATCCCCAAACAGAGACATTTTGGCCAAAAACTGCTCTGAGAACGAGGAGATCAGGACCAACCTGTTCACCAATCTGCCCAAGGTGCATCACCGGTCATCTTTATTTTCATGGCTTTTCCTGCTACATGCTTCTCTGCAGGAGCAAATCCCGTTCAGCGGTCCTTCGCCAAAGGGGTATCTGGCTTTGTGGGTCTGTCTTCGGCTACAGCTCTATGCCTCATCCCGCTTGAGATTTTCTGATTAAAAAAAAGAGGTTAAGTCCGAACATAGAAATCTTCATTGCGGCTTTGACTCAAGGCTCCCCGAAAACGCTCCCTCCTCGGACACCACCTGCAGCCTTGCCCCATGAACTTTACCTTCTCAGAACATTTTTCTTAAAATTTCTTCAAAGTCTGAAGGTAAGTGCTGACTGGACCCAATCCACTTCTTCTATCCCTCCATTGCAGTTGGTCATATGTTTTTACTTTGACCAGGTCGTGCAGGACTAGATGTCTGCGATTGGTGCTTTGATCTTTTAGGCACTGGATTTTACTGAAATATTAAAACATTCATAATTCCGGCTCTACTGATTGGATTTTTTGCTTTGGTGTCACATAATTAGTTAAAATGTACTCTATTTTCTATAATGGTGTGGGATATTTCTTGTGTATTATTTTCACTTAATAACTGTTTGTGTGCTGTATAAAAACTTTACATATTGCCTCTAAGTTAAGCCTGGTTCTTTGTGTCAAGCTACCCAGGTGTAAGCACAAGTTGATATAGTGACATTTTGTGGTTCACCCTGTAGGGGATTGTGGCTGTTGCTTGGCCAAGGCTCATACTCCAGTCAACTTACAACCAAATCTCTCACGCCAACCAGTTAGGTTCAAGTTCTTCTAGGATGTCATTTTTAGTTTTAAAACTTTTCAGCTGAGTCTCCACGCAGTAATGGACTACCATCTTCAGAAGCTCAGTTAGTTTCCTGCTGTGATCCTTAACAAATCATCTGACAACCTGGAAAAATTATTTAATACAACAAAGCATACTGCAGCCTCTGAGGGAGCCTCATACACAATGACAGTATCAGTACCACTCAATATGTAATGACATCAGGCCAGATCAGTAATATGCTTCAAAATTGGTGAAAAAACAGGTTAGATTAAACCTTTTGGAGCAAAAGAACAGCCATTTTATTGTAAAAAATAAACTAACAATGATCTAAGGAGCAATAAGTGAGTAAAACTGCTCCCTTATTTGCTGAACTTAAATAAATTACAAGACTTTAGTTGCATCCTAAGCCTGGAAGACTAGAAAACAAGTAAATGACAATATTGTATAAAATCACAACCCTCAATCTATAAACTATTCATGGATTTAAGCGCCATAAAACCCTGAACATTAAGGTAATCTGGTTTGCTTTATTAAGGACAAAAACAGTAAACTTCCATGCCCTGACTTTACAAATGGGCAATTTTTTATTTTTATTTATTCGCAAGCTCAAAAAGATCAAGTTACCTACTTTCAAAAACGCCTTTTCTGTTAGAGAATCTAACTACAGATTCTTCACCTTGTGAATCCCACCTGGTGTCAAACTGGGCCCAGAGAACAGCAATTCCCAAGCACGTTTATAGGTGGAGTCATGCGCCTATGTTTTAGATCTGTCCCGACTCAATGGGATGTCATACCACTATATCCACCACCGCACACTGACAGTTTCTTTTTGATCTCCGCCTGTGCCATCAGGCGCGGAGTCCATTGAAATCAAAATGCCACTGTGCAGATCTCTAGTTTGGAATATGATTAATGGAATGAATGAGTTCATTCTACAGAACAGGGAGGAGTGTGGATCAGTGAGGAATCTGCTATTATATAGTGTCTCTACCAGACAAGGTGTTACCGAAGGTAAGTAACCTATTCTTCTGATAGAGACTTCTAACCGCATATTGTTCACCTTGTGGATTGATAGCAAAGCAGTACCTCTCCGGGTGGTGGGTCTGTGAAATGGCTCAGATCAGAAAATCCTGCAGGACAGAGCGGGCAAAGTGCCCATCATGCCAGAGGTGGGCATTCAGGCAGTAGTGTTTTGTGAACGTGTGGAGGGAAGCCAAGGTAGCAACCTGGCAGATGTCCAACATTGGCACACTGCCAATCAGCGCAGTGGTAGAAGCTGTTACTCTGGTGGAATGAGCGCACAAGTCTACTGCGGGGCACAATTTGGCAAGCCCATAGCACATCTTAATGCCTTAAAAAATCCATCAAGAAATGGTTCTTTTTTGCACCACTTTCACCTTTTTTCCAGAGAAGACCACAAAAAAGTTGATTGTCCAATCGAGGTGTCTGGTCCCATCGTTGTAAAAACAAAAGGTCCTCTTAGGATCAAGACGGTGAAGCCCTCCTTTTAGAGGTGTGAGTTGGAGCATAGAAGGCCAGTATGAAACTGATTACTCCATGTGGAAAGGCGTGACGACTTTCGGCAGGAATGCCGCTTTAGTCCGGAGGATCCAGTTTGTCCAGGTAGAAGGATGCACATGGTTGTTGAACAGACAAGGTCTGGAGTTCACTTACGTGCTGGGCAGATGTAATGTTGATGAGAAACACTGTTTTTATGGTCTGCAAACGTAGAGAGCAGCTGCACATCGGCTCAAAGAGAGAGAGTACACATCAGGTAGGTAACACACCAAACTAAGATCCCACTGTGGCATCACAGAAGGATATGGCGGGAACACGTGGATCAGTCCCTTTAAGAAACGCGTCACAGGTAATTTGAAAAGGAATGGTGATCAAGCAAACTCAGAAAGGCCGAAAATGCAGAAAGATAATCCTTAACTGGTGCCCAGCAAGGCCTTGCTGGGCTGAAGAAAGACAAAATAAAGGCTGAATGTCAAGAAGGAACACCAGACAACAAACTCCTCCCGATGTCCAGTTTATACAGTTTTGGTGGAGGAACGCACGGCTGCCAAGATAACACCAACTACTTCAGGTGGAAGATCGAAAGCCATCAACTGTCACCATTTAATCACAATGCATGGAGGTGTAGGTTGTGCAGGCTCGGTTGCAGGGTCTGACCCTGCTGCTGCAACAGGAGTTCTTCTCGAAGGGGCAGCTGAATTGGAGGACAGATGCTCATGGCGAGAAGTTCGGAGTACCACACTCTTCTTGCCCAGTCTGGAGCCATTAGGATGACTTGAACCCACCCTTTCTTGATCATTTTTTTTAGCACTCTGGGCAGGAAAGGTAGGAAAGGCATACAAGAGTACAAGATTTAAGGTGTCTCAGTAGACAACCCCGCTTTCGGAACGCACAATGCTACAGGTCTTTCGCAGTCTCCTCCAACACCTAGATGGAATCCAAAAGGTTCCCTTGTGACTGAGCATAGGATGCAGGAGGCCAAGCGACCAGAGCGGCTCTCACTGAGACTACAGTCAAAGGTTGAAACATCTGGATCATAGCCTGCATAGCCTGGATTTATTAAGGCAGAGGGAAGGCTCTGAAAAGAACCATATTCAGGATAGCTCAGATGAAGGGTATCCATTATAAAGACACCTTGATGCAGAAATAATACCAACAGGTCAGCATTCATCTGGAGGTAGTTTGCGACTGCCTGAGGCAAGCCCACCTTCAGGAGCCAGTCATCAAGGTATGGAAAGGTTGGTAAATCCGACCGCCATATATAGGCTGCAACCACCACAAATCACCTTTGTGAATACCCAAGGTGCACCGGTACGACTGGAATTTCTCTTGGCCTACCTGAAACCGCAGGTAGTGTCTGTGGAACTGCAGGACGGGAATGTGTAAGTAGGTTCCTGCAGATCCAATGCCACCATTCAATCTCCTACATCCATGGCAGACAAAACCTAGGCCAGGGAGAGCATCTTGAACTTGTCCTTTCGGAAGAAGAGGTTCAGAGGGTTATGGCCTCAGTTCTTTTTCGGCACCAGGAAATGACAGGCGTAACAGCCAGTACTGATCTCTAATGTCTCCATCATCTCTATGGCTCCCTTGGCCAAAGAGAGCTTGGACTTCTCCTCGGAGAATAGACAAGTGATCCTCCGGGAGGTGTTGTGATGTGGGTGGCATATCCAGGGAATGTCACAGGAAGGGTAGGAAGAACAGTGTTCTACAATTTGGAGAAGCCACAGGTCAGAGGTGATGGTCCTCCACCCGGGGAGGTGAAAGGTGATGGGACATCCCACCAGGCGATTGTGTGCTGTTGAGGGCGACTTAAAGCAGTTTTGTGGGAGTGGGGCTGCCGTTTGGGTAGTGCGTTCCGCAGGGGGCCTGGACGCTGTCAGCCAGATCTCTGGCCTCTGCTTCAAAAAGCTTGAGAGGCTTGTTGAGGAAATGTTTGACCTTCCCTCTGTTGGAACCCCTTTTCTGAAGTCTTGAAAGGGGCGAAACTGGTGGGGGAACTGCTAAACAGGCGAAGCTAGACCTAGAAAGCATGCTGTAGGTTTGCTCTCCTTAAAACATTCCAGAGGCAAGCCCGCCTTTGCTCCAAAGACCCTAGAACCATCATAGTGCATGTCCATGAGGGACTGTTGTACATCATTGGAGAAGCCAAGGAAGGGAACCTAAGAGTGGCGCCTATGCACCACAATGGTTCAATCTGCCCCTTCCAAACATTTGGTAGTGTCTAGGCCTAAGCGTATGGATTACTCTGATATGTCCTGGCCATCCTGAATGAGATGCTTTAAGTTAAGCCAGATGTCATCTGGGACAGCTGACAAGCTGACAAGCTGTTTCAGTTCATTTATTGAACACCACCAGATCTTGGACTCTCATCAGGCAGGATTTAGACCTGTCCATTCCACTGAATCGGTTATACTCACTGTTTTGGATGAACTAAGAAGAGGAGCCGATAACGGCATCCCCCAGGCCCTGGTCCTCCTGGATTTGGTTGACCGTGTCAGAAGTGCCGGGATCCAGGGTCTGGCGCTGAGATGGCTCTCCTCCTTCCTTGGTAACCGCTTTCAAGCAGTTCGGTTGGCTAATTTTTCGTCCAACAAGAGGGAACTAACCTGTGGGGTCCATCAGGGCTCCTCTCTTTCCCCCCTCCTTTTTAATCTGTATCTTCTCCCTCTAATTCGATCTTTGAGAGAAAAAAGGGTTGGGACATTCAACTATGCTGACGACCTCCAATTGGTGTTTGAAATCAATTCGTCAGCATCGTCAGTTACTCACTTTCAATCTACCATGATCTTTATTAGTGACTGGATGAATTGCAACCAACTCAAGTTGAACCCCGACAAAACTGAGCTGATTCTCACAGGTGGCCCCTCCAACCCATGGCATTCCAATTTCTGGCCACCTTCTCTAGGTAACCCCCCGAAGCCTGCAGACTCTGCCAAAAGCTTAGGCATCGTGATTTCTAGCGATCTATCAATGAATGCCCAAATAAGCTCAGTAGTTTCCGCAAGTTTCTTCCAATTATGGAGAATAAGGAAGATCAGCAGATTTCTGTCCAGGGAAGCCCTGACCTTGGTCATCTTAGCCTTGGTGATCTCCCGTTTGGATTCTGCCAACTCCTTATACTGTGGCATTCCTGCTTACCAACTAAGACGTCTTCAGCTGGTTCAAAACCAAGCTGCCAGACTCATCTTTCATCAACCCAAATGGCAGCATGTGACTCCCATAATGAAAAATTTACACTGGCTTCCCATGGCCAAAAGGTGTGCTTTCAAGCTGGGATGCACCATTTTTAAAGCTCTTCACGGTTGCAGCCCTGCTTTTATTTTGTCTAGGATCCAAAGATACATCCCCTCCCGGGATCTGCGTTCTTCTCACCAAAACTTGTTGACCATTCCCTCTTTTAAACGTAAAAAGCTTGGAGGCCTTAGATTTGCTGTCCTAGGCCCACAGTTTTGGAACTCTCTCCCCGCGGAGATTAGACCGACTCCATCCTACGCACAGTTCAGAAAAATGCTTAAGACCCATTTGTTTGTTCAATCCTTTAACATCTAACCTCAGTTTTCTGCAACCCTCTTTCTGCCTTTTCAGCGCCATGAAACCGCATGGTGTACGTGCGCTATACAAAAGCTTTTAACATAACATTTTTAACATAACAAGATGTCCTCCGCCATGTCCCATAATGCATGCAAGTATCTCCCCAGGAGGCAGCTGGTGTTTTACTGACCTAACGGCAAGGCTGGAAGATGAAAACATACACTCAGCAAACGTTTACATGCATTTTGATTCTCTATCCGTTTCTCTAGCGGGTTGGTTGGAAACTCATTACGGTTGATTTTACTCGCAGAAACCTGCACATAAAGGCTTTCCAGGGTAGGATGTTGTAGCATGAAATCTGGATCCTTTGGGACAGGCCTATGCCACTTGGCTATTTTTCTTATTGACTGGAGGGCAAGATTGCTTTGCCCAGGTGCCCATCAGAAGATCCGACAAAGCCTCATTTTAAAGAGAGGAGAGTTTCTTGGCTTCTGTGAAGGGTGTAGAACATGGGTTAGAACATTAGTTTCGAACTCTGTCAATGTCAAAGTGAGGTCCAAGACTCCAGCTGCCCTCTTAATCACAATGGCCAAGTAAGATTATTCTGTTGCTGTAGCAGTGTTAGGAGAGTAAAGGGCAATATCTCTAGAGGTGTCCGGCCACTGGCATCCTGCAGATCTAGAAACAAATCTTCACCATCGCACAGTTTGCTCCCATCATCTGTACTGTAGGGAGCATCTGAGGATCTGCATGTGGGTACAGGCATATTGGTTGCGACTTCAGAGGGGTTTAGGGATATCATTCAGAGTACAATACCTGTTCTGTTTCTGGTATCAGTGATGTTGGTGTAAGCGATAAGCCTCAGGCTGGTGGTGTCGGTTGCGGCATAGAGGGGGGCATCGGATGTGGTGCTAGTGTCAGTGGAGCTGAGCTAGAATATGGGCCGGCCTCTAGTACAGCGTGAGTGGCACAGTTGGTGATGGATCTGCCGGCAGTAACCCGATTGGGGGTCACCTCGGATCCTTTGAGCCACGGGATAGCCTTGAGAGCTAAAGCCCGTCTGTGCCCTCGACTGGGACTGGGCTTTCTTCGACTGCTGTTGGAGTTCTTCGACGTAGGGTTTGGCTTCACAGTTGCAGATAGCCTTACCATTCATCTTCGTACATGAATCGCACGACAGCAAGACGTGCATGGAGCCCAGACACCAAAGACAGACATCGCGGGTGTTCATCACCAACATTTGTTGATAGCAGTCAATGTACGGTTTAAACCCTGTAGCTTTAGATGGGAAAATGTCCCTCACGCAATGGAACATTTTTCACTGAAGAAAAAATTCTGTCAAACTAACAGGATCCAAGAGAGCTCTGGATCTACGTTGAAAATTGCAAAACTTTTCCAGGTTCAGGTGTATTCACAAGTCGAAGAATCTGTGCTTGAAAGTCTCTAATAAATTACCAGTAAGGTCAAATGCTAAGCTTCAGATGTGAATGGTGTTGTAATATACTCACCAAGGTGTATGGATGAAGCAGGCTCTAACAGGTTAATATTGACAAAGATTCAAATATGCTGTAAATTTTATATTTCTGTAAGTAGCTGTTTTAATTTAACAGAAACATTTGATTACATTATCTAATGAGAATTAAATTTGACAGCTAATCGTGCATAGTGTCTAAGCATTAGTTAATCCCATGGCACTGAAATACTGCATAAGCATTACCTCTATGGACTACAACCCCTTGTTCAACAAACAGCAATACAGTTTGCTATCTTAACCTGCAAATGTTTTCTGCAAAGATTTCACCTACTCAAAGAAATTGCACAGCTGTTGGATAATCAAGCATTTCACGCACCAAAGGGTAGAGAAAATAAGAATGACATGTCCAAGACTGACATTTTAATATAGGTTACCTTCCTCCTGGGTTTTTGCTCCTTTGGGGTGATGAACTCGTAGCTGCATGCAGAGAAATTCTATTATCTCCTCCTTCAGAGAATTATTTGACTTGAACTGTGACCATATGTACAGCACGGTTAGAAGAACCTCTTCACCTAATTTACAAATCCGCATTCGATAATTTACAGCAAACGTGCCCAGGAAAAAATTAAGCGCGGCAAAGATCTGATCCAGGCCAGCAGAGATTCTGTCTTGCCTAAAAGAAAAACCCAGTAGACAATTCACTGAAAGATATACAGATTATATTTAAATACTGTGTTCTACAATGTCCATCATTATACACTTTGATCAATACCCCAAGAAATTACTCACCATTAAAGTTCATAGTGCTAATGCTACTACTAATTATAGTTAGTTTAATAATGATAAATGACTCACTCTTAGTCATTTATAATTATGCTGGACTAGGGCCAATTAAATAAACGTAATAAGCTGCGTCTCTTAAAGCACTGCAAAACCTCACATTTGTAGACTGTGTTAGAAATAGTTTGTGTGTTAAAAGCCTCACAGTCTGTGCTAGATGAGTCAGTGCCCACGTTTTCAGATCAAGGGCTGCACACCGACCTCAGGACTCTCCATCTGCCTCTCACTCACCGGGCAGTGGCAGGAAGCAGCGGCGTAGCGTGGGTTGCCAGAGCCCGGGGCAAGGCAAGTATCCTTACACTTTTCTTTTAAAAGATTGTGCCCCTAAGAATATTGCGCTCAATGGGCAGGGTAACAGTAACTCTGGAGGGCAGTCATGACTGGGGTGAGTCAGCATGTTCATGGATCGGCGTCGCAGTGAGAAGCACTGCACATTTCTGTCAGTGGCAATCAGAGGGATGGGCACAGCAAAAGGGGACCACTAGGACTTCTCTTAAGCCAATTCAATTTGGTTCTATTTGCACTGCCATCTCCTGTATTTCTTCAGCTACCTTGGAGGTTTTTTTATGCCACTGTCTTTTTCCTCCTACTGAAGTGATTTTGCTCTTGGGAAACTTCTCAGTTGGTATACCTTTTGATCATTAACTGGGAAAGTGGCTACCAAAAATGATGTCACTTACCAGAATCAAGACCTCCCGATAAAGGAGCGACTATCGCTTCCTACTGTCAACCGATTGTGTGATGCCAACACCCTTCAGTACACACAGTGGTCATGGACCGAAAATGGGGCCTTTGTGACAGAACAACAAAATGCAGTGGTTATCTCACTTAGGGGTGAAAATGCTGTTATTAAGTAGTCTTTATCCACTTGGGACTCCACTGATTTGCCTCCAGTGCCAACAGGGACAGCCTCTTTTTTTTTTTTTTTATCTTTTTATTGTTTTTTGATTTTAATACGACAGTAACAATAATAAGCAGTGTTACATGGTTAGCATCGTATGCCTTTAGGTCACTTACAGCAGCTCTTTTGACGACAAAATCTTTACAAGTAATTATACGTTGGGCATGCATACATGACAGTACCAATTGAATTGTACCAGCACGGTAATCATCCTTCAGAGTCCGGTCTTGTGAGGAAGCCTATAACCAGCCATGCATAGGCAGTAACCTTGAGTTGCTGGAGTGATATAGAGAACCATGGTAAACTGTACTTTTAACCACACGGGGAGGAAGGAATTATAACTTGGAGCCGAGTTGGAGTACTCCCCCTGCCTGTGCATGGGTGGGGAAATGTTGTCTGTTATGTCTATGCCCGTTACTGTAGCCATATGCCCCTGTGAATGTGCCAGATCCTGTCTTAGCTGCGGGATTGGTGTCCGTGGGCGCCTCATGGATTCTAGTCGCGTGCGCGGCATTGTCCATCCGGGTCGGGCGTCAATGCGGGTTGGGCTGGCAGGTCTGCATGTTGTTGCAGCGCTATAAGAATCGCCTCCCAGTGTGTAGTTATTGGTAGTTTCCTAAGGCCTGTTTCTTCGCGGCGAATCCCGATGCCCTATGCCCTAGCCCATGCGAGTGTGGAGTGTCTCCAAGCCTGGAAGTGCGGGGGTCAGGAGCCTTCCATCGCTTTGTGATTAGCGGTTTGGCAGCTATTATACCCAGTCCAAAAATCTGGACGTGACTTTGGTGTTGCGTGTTATGCAGAATCGGTGCAACAAGTATACCGGCCATTCAAAGGGTATCTCTCTATCAGTGCAGGCATGCAGCGCTTCTGCCACATCTCTCCAATAGGCGCTAAGGCTGACATAACTCCACAGCATGTGTATCAAGTCTGCGTCTACAACAGAGCATCTAAGACAAGCAGTGTCAGTACGATGAAAGTATCTGTTAATTTTGGCCGGCGTGTAGTACGCTCTTTGCAGGATGTAATATTGGATCTGCCTGAACCTCACATTCCTGGGGATCTCAACTGGGCTGGCCATTACCTGTCCCCACTCCTGGTCCGAAAATTGTCTAGCTAGGTCTTGCACCCATTTAAGCCTAAGGGGGTCTAACTTGATCACCGCGTGTTGGCGCAGCGAAGCTGCGAACCACCATGTCAGGCGTCTGCCTTGCCCCATTACATGCAAGTATTGCATAGTTAGGTGTGTGTGCGGTTCGGTCGCTAGGTCTCCCCAAAGCGCTGTGAGCGCGGCTAACAAAGCTCGATTTAGGAGGAATTGCCCTGCAGGGAGCCCGTCTTCTTCTATCATGGTCGCATATGGAAGCAGGGCGCCCTCGCGGTAGAGGCCTCCCAGGGTCTGGACCCCTGACGCGTGCCACTGTTGTAACTCTGCGGCGGTAAACGTCCCCTGTCTTTTAGGATCGCCCTCTAGAGGGAGGGCGAGGTCGTACGGCGTTATGCTTCAAGTTATATAGAGACTCCTTTTGTAACATCAATGCGCTACCCTCAGCCATAGAGACTCAGGAGGCAGTGTACGCGCACCTGGATGAAAAAGCTGGAGAATCTGAGACCGCGCGAGCGGCGGAAGCGTGGTTGCAGTGTCTTCACATTGGCGACCTGCCATCCATCTGGCCACCCATTGAAGTTGCGCTGCCAAGAAGTAGTGTTCTAGACAAGCGTGGCCAGGCCCACTTGGTCAGTGGGCAGATATAGTTTTTTTAATCGCCACTCTGTGTCTATTGGAGCCCCAAATGAAGTCCCTGACCAACTTCTCCAGTGTAGTAAAAAAGGAGACCAGCACATGAACGGGTAGATTAGCAAAATAGTACAAAAATCTCGGTAAGGCCACCATTTTCACTAACGCCACCATGCCAGTCACCGCAAGAGGAAGCGTGCTCCAGAACTGCTGGATTTAATGGCTGTTAGCATCCTACCTAGGTTGCCGTCCAAAAGATCCTTAGGCTGGTGATATATTCGGATTCCAAGATATCGGAAAGTGTCTGCAATCCATTGCACCCTCACCCCGTTTAGTACGAGGCCCGGGTCAGGGACACCTGCGTTAAAGGCGTAAAGCTTGGACTTACCAATGTTTACCTTAGGTCCGGAAATAGCCGCAAATTCCCGCAAAATTTGGGCCAGATTGTCAGGTACGTCGGTGATGTCGTGAAGATAAATGAATAGGTCATCCGCATATAGCGACACCTTATGCAGGCCGTCTCCAAGCTGTATGCCCCCAGGCGTTTCCGTCCGTATCGACTCCGCTAGCGGCACCATTGCAAGAGCGAAGAGAAGGGGGGACAACGGTCAGCCTTGCCTCGTCCCCCGTCGCACTGGAATCGCCTCCGAGATGTATGGACCCGTCTTCACCCTTACCACTGGGTTCGTGTAAAGCAGGCGGACTAATTGTAAGAAGGCAGGGCCTACCTTATAGCTCTCAAGAGCGGCGAACATGCAGTTCCACTCAAGGGAGTCAAAGGCTTTCTCGACATCTAGCACAAGGCAGCCTGCTCTCGGACATGCGCTTGTGGAGTATGTGGCTATGCGGAAGAAACGGCGTAGGTTAAAAGAGGTACTGCAGGCTGGCACGAAACCATTTTGATCCGCGTGTACCAACGCGGGAACCACCTGTGCCAGCCTTTCAGCCAATACCTTCGCCAACAGCTTATAATCGGTGTTAAGTAGGGTGAGGGACCTATAGGAGCTCATGTCAGTTGGGTCTCTGTCCGGTTTGGGCAGCGAGATTAGGTGCGCCTCGCATAACAATGGGGGAAGTCGTCCCGCGTCTTCGGCGGCTGTGTAGAGGGCATGCAGTCTTGGGCCTATTGTCACCAGATACGCTTTATAGTACTCCGCCGGGAGTCCATCTAGTCCCGGGGTCTTCCCTGTGGCCAGTGACGAGATCGCTTCCTCAATCTCCTCAAGTGAGATTGACTCATCCAGCATATCGTTGAGTGCCGTCTCTATCTCGGGCAGTTGAATGCGTTCTAAAAAAGCTGTCAAGGCGTGTGGCTCACATCTGCAGTGGGATTGATACAGTTGGCGGTAGTGTTGTGTCAGGGTCTCGTGGATGTCTCGTTGCATGTGTATCAGTATTCCCTCGCTAGTTTGCAGCGCTTCAATGGGCTTGCGGGCGTGCTCTTGGCGGATTAGCCAGGCTAGAAGCCGAACCGCCCTGTCGGCGGTGGTGTGTGTTCGGGCTATGTGTGCCGCGTAATTGTGACAGCTGAGGCGTTCTAGTAGCTCCACATGCTGCGTGCGCAGCGTTTCCAATCGCTGCTTATCCCTACCCTCGCCTTCCCCTCCCACCTCGTACTGTAGCAGCTGTTTTTCTATTGTGCTTAGTTCGGATGAGAGTTGCCTATGTATGTTCCAGGTCATACCCATGCAATAACCTCTTGTTGTGCCTCCCATTCCGCCAACGCATCCCCTGCCGTATTTTCATTTATCTCAAAATATGGGAGTAGAGGCGTGCCCAGGAAGGAGCGTAATGCTGGGTCTTCCAGCGCGGCAATTTGGAGCCTCCATGTGGGGGCAGGGGGGCGCCTGACATCCCAATGCAGTTATAGTATTTGCGGATTATGGTCAGAGTATGTCCGGCCTGAGTATTCTGCACATTGTATCAGGGAGGAGTGCTGGGGATCCCACTATTCTATGGAGCCGTACATGCAGGCCATGTACCGCTGAGTAGTATGAGTAGACCAGAGTGTGGGGGTTGATAGTGCGCCATATATCTACAAGTGCCCAGTGAGCTAGCCAGTGTGTGAGGGCCTGCGCATAGGACGCTGCTGTGGTTTTGGACAGGGGCGGGAATGATCTATCCAGAACCATGTTGAGCACGGAGTTGAAATCTCCCTCAAGGAGCCAGGGCACTCCACTACACCCAGCTAATGTCTTCGTGAGGTTGTCTAAGAAGGTCGGCTGGCCTACGTTCGGGGCATAGATGGAGCCAAGGAGTATCGGTTGGCCATTAAGTCTGCCACTGACTAATGTGTATCTGCCTTCAGGATCGATTAGTACCCGTTCACTAGTAAATGGAATCCCAGCTCTTACCCAAATGAGGACACCCCACGCGTGAGCAGAGTAGCTTGTACCATAATCTTGGCCTCTCCATTTACTGCACAAGCGCCCCAACTCCACCTGGGACATGTGTGTTTGCTGGAGCATAGCAATCCCGGCTGATCTGCGCTGCAAATAGGAATAGATAGAGTATCGACGTGCCGGTGTGTGTATGGCGCGCACATTCCATGTCACTACGTTAACTTGCACCATGATTCTTTCTGTGGTTGATCAGGTGGGCGACAGGGGGGCAGGGCACTACAATTACTAATTTGTGTGAATGTGCTCCAACTCGGTGTCTTCGGTAACAATACATATCCATTAAATAAACAATGCATAACTGTCAGGGGTGAATTCCAACTGGGTTTTCGTCCAAACTAGATTGCCTAACGTTAGGCTAGAACTGTTACTCTAGGGTTTTGCGGGGTGGACTTTTGCGATATGTGCTTGGCATGCGTTGTGTCGGCCCTCGATGTTGTGCGGTGGCCTGAGTGCCGTCCCAGCCAATCCGACTTGTTCGGGGGAGCCCGCACGCCGCGCGTACCCTATTCTGCGCCGCTAGGCAATTGTGAACTGTGGCATCGTGTGAGGGAGCGCCAACCCTCATATCGAGCAGAAACTGGTAAATACAGAGGGGGAAGGGTTACATTATGTATCACAACATGTTTGCCAAGTAGGCAGATACTTGCGTGTGCTTAGTCCCAGCACAGTGGAGTTGTCTGCATAAAGTCATATGATGTCATCTGCCGTCTGTGGTGTGACATCAGGCAGTGGATACTCTTCTGGGTCGCCTAGTCTGGAGGATGCGGAGGAGTTGGTTGCGGAGGAGTTGGTTTCAGAGGATCTGAACGGGCTCTGTTGACTCTCAGTACTTTGCGGCGCAGTCCCCAGCGCAGCGGCCACGTGGAGGGCCTCCTGTCTCTCCGCCCTTCTCTGTTCTAGGTTGGGAGCAGTGGAGGCCCCAGTGGCATTTGAGCGGGATCTGCCACGTCCACCGCGGGTCCGTCATCTTCTGTTTGGTCTCCGTAGTTCTGCCTCTGCGGAGGGTCTGGGCCCTGTCCATTTTCCTGATTCTTCCAGCCAGTCCCAGACTTAGGCGGGCGAATCAAAGAAGCGTGCCATTCAGTTCGCGACTACCCGCAGCCTGGCAGGGAATAGCAAAGAGTAGTTTAGATCGAGGTCTCGCAGTTGCCGCTTCATCACTTAGTATGCGCTTCTGCGTCGCTGGACCTGTGCAGTGTAATCCGGGAAAAGCATGATCTGACTATTTCCTATTTTTACACTTGGCATTTTGCGGGTTTCGCGCAATATCGAGTCTCTGTCCCTGTAATTGAGGACTTTGAACAGGAATGGGCGTAGACGGGCTCCCGGCGGTGGCTTCTGTGCAGGGACCCGGTGTGCTCGTTCAACCACAAACTGGGGAGACAGGGTGTCGGTAGGCAGCAGGTCTCTGATCCAGTGCTCAGTAAAATTCTTCCGGATGACATCCCTCCTCTCCCTCCGGCAGTCCCACTACGCGGACGTTATTTCTACTTGAGCGTCCCTCGGCGTCTTCCACCCTGTCCTCCAGTTCATGCATGCGATCGATTAAATCCTGTAGGGCTGCGGTGTGACTCTGCGTGACAGGCTTCAGTTCTGTAAGCGTTTGTTCTTGCTGTCGCACCTTATCCCCCAACTTGTAATGGTCTGCTCGCAGAAGGGTGAAGTCCGAGGTGACTTTGTCTATTTTGGACTCCAGCGATGAGCGAGTCTGGTCAAGAGCGGATCCAATCTTCTCAATCACTGCTAGTACGGAATCGAGTTTGGCAGTAAACGCTGTGTGAGACGTCTCCAGGGGCGTATCCCCCTCCGTAGACATTGCTCCTGGGGCACCAGTGCGCGCACTGAGTTGTTGGTTGTTGGTGCGTAGGCGATCCATTACTAACTGTTGTGCTGTCGGCATTCGGCTGGCGTCGTGCGAGCAGGGCCAGCCATCTGTGTCGCGGCTTATCCAACTTGTCAGGCCCAGTCCGTGGGTTGGCCACGGACTGGGCAGGTGTCGCTCTTGTTGTTATCTACGCCCCTGATTTCCCATCCGTCATATCTTCAAGCAATTAGATGATGCAGGTTTGTGTGCAGTAGGCCTGATTGAACCCCTACTGGGGTGCCTGTGGGGCCCTGCACTGTTTCTTGCGATTGCCCTTATCGCGTTCCCAGATAAGGGGGTCGATCTCGCCTCCTGTGCGCCACTACGACCTGAGCCCAAACCGCCGCACGTCCGCAGGGCAGCTCTGTGTTAGTCACTTCTCCTCCCAGATAGACTTCCCAGACTGGATGTTGCCTTTATTTCGACTGAGCTTCGCTTGTGGAGCAAAGTGCAGGAGGGTTCTCCCACCGGAATGATGTCCTTGGTCACTGTTGTCTTTGTGACACTTAGGCGCTGGGATGGCAGGGCCCACCCACCACTTAACTGCGTCGTCCCCGCTCGCACCGACCTCAATGTGCACACAGCCTGGGCCCGATCCGACTCCGGGCCGATCGCAGTTCCAATACGGGCCGCTCCTACTCTTGCCAGTGCCCTGCAGCAGCGCGGTTCCACTGATGGGGGTAACGGGATCGGGGAAGGCGCGCCGGTCCCTGGTGTCGTCTGTTTCACCCGCCCGATGCCTGAGCACACACAGCCTGGGTCCGACCTGACGCCCGGGCCTCACATAGTGTCGGACCTCTTCAGTGGTATTGATCACCTCTGTGGCAGTCCCACTAGCGCGAGTGCTTGTCCTCGTGCTCCGCAGGGACAGTAGTGTATTGATGGATCCTATTGCCACGTGGTCGCCACGCCAGGCTGCACGTGCCTCAAGCTGGGCCGAGAAGGACCCCACAGCTCTCCTAATCGTGTCCACGGATTGGGCCCGATCCGACCCCAGTTCCTCGCAGCTCCACTGTTGCACCCGACACTGTGGCCCAGCCTGGTCGCGTCCAGTTGCTATCAGAAGGGGGAGAGGCCGCACCGATATCCCTCCTCTCCAGTCCCTGTGCGTTGTTTCTGGCCGAGATCCCCTTGCAGCGCCGAGCTGGAGAGTACGCAGCGAGCAGGGGAGGCAGGTCTCCACACGACGCCAACCGCGCCCGCCTCCGCTGCTGTACCTTCACCGCCTGGGCCCGGTCCGACCCCCGAGTTCAGCGCAGGGTGGTCAGACGCTCCCCAAGGCCCCGCTCCAACGCCACTGCGGCCCGGCCCAGCCCCAGAGAGCGGAGTCTGAGAAAGCCGGGGGGGGGGCGGGGAAGGCCGCCCGATCTCCGCGGCACGCTTCACCCCCCCGGGAGGCGGTCTTGTCAGTGCGTGGGTATCGCACACTGGGCGCCGGCGGCGCGGCGGGCAGGTTGCGGGCACCGTCGACCGGTGGATCTCACTGCGCTGTCTGGGCCCTCCGGCCGCGTGCAAATGCCTCAGGCTCGCCACGTTAGTGAGCAATCGCCTCTTTCCCTCAATGGCAGCACCAATGCAGGAATATCGGAGCCCCCCCGTCATCCCCCAGGCCGCCCGTGCGACGTGGGGAGCCCTCGTACCTCTCTGCAGCAGTTGGCGCGAACGCGCGCCCGCCTGGTACACTCACAGCAAATGGCGTCAGGCCCCTGGGGAATCGCTCAGGGGGCTCCCTCTGCACGCACCGGCGTCCTCATCGCACCATCATGTTCCACAGCGTTGCGGGCGTATATCTGTATCTCCCCCGCACCTGGATGGCTGGGGATGCCGATTCCTGACAGGATAAACGAGGGCTTTGGTGCGGAGCTCTAACGGCTCCCGTCCGCCATGTTCGGCTGGTTAGCCACGCCCCAACAGGGCCAGCCTCTTGATGGGGATCCAAATAAATTAAGGGAATTTCTGGACGCTTTGACTGGCCACTTCACCTTTCAACTCACATAATTTATGTTTGACAGAGCCAAGGTCGTTTATTTTAAAAGCAGTCTCATGGGGGTCAACCTATCTTGGCCCACACCTCTGGTAACTTCCTCTGAACCATGTCTGAATAGATATTTTGCTGTTCTTACATACTTGTGGTGGATGTTTGAAAGACTCAACATGGAATATTCTGCTGAAGAAGCTCTCTGTGGTGTTCAGAAAGGATCTAAAAACTCAAGGTTTATATGACTAGGTTCAGACAACTGACCGATGAGACCAAGTTGGTGGACCGCACCTTGTTAATATTACTCCGACATGGAATTACAGAAAACACAAAGGATAAATTAGTGCAAGCAACTCATCCTTCCACCTTAACACCTTCATATAATGAGCACAGGCTGAACAAAAGGAAGAAAGAAAAGAGGAGTGGATGTCCTTATACAGGTGGTTATCTTACCAGAAGTCACTTAGCCCTATAAGGGCAGAAAGCCTGAAGACCTCAAAGCAAGCTGACGATTCTATGCAGATCAGCTTCACAAGAGGTCCATTAAGGGAAAGTGAATGACACACACTGCATCAAAAGGGGTCTTCGTTTGGGGAAGATGGACATCTTAATCGTGAATGCTAAAACAGGCCAAATAAGTCTTCTGTATTTATATTTATTTTCTCTGGAAGTACTAATCTCTTCAGATCGTGAATTACAGCACAGACGTAGTTCTCAAATTGTGTTCAAGCACAGACTCCTTTTTCAATAGCCCTTCTAAGCTTCTTTCTACTGTCTAACCTTCCTCACTACTCTTCCTCCCTATACCTTAATAACTCTAGTTGTATACCCTACATCTCATCTTGCAATACCACCAGCCATTGTGGTTCCAAAAATCCAGGCTGATCTTCATTCATTTAAATAAACAAGCCAACGAGTTCTCATATTATAGGCTGCAGTTACCTCAAAGCGCTGCCTATAGGATTTCACTCGCATGTTCTGTTTTTCATTGCTTGATATCCCAATTTCTCTCTTCAATTATTATGACTGTACCTTTGCCCTGTTTGCCTCATCACACACCTTTTCTTCAGTAAAAATTCTACGAAGGACCATGCTCATGTTTGGCTCTTTAGGAGGATAATTACCTTTGTATTTGCAAACTTGATGGTTCCCCAATATACATCACCCAGTTGTAAACCAGACTTAATGACTCCACACCCCCCAAAAACCAGTCCTAGTAAAGAGACTTATGAGGGAGAGGGAGAACGAATAGGAACCACCATAAATACCAGATCACAGACTATATTTGAATATGGGCCTCAGTCACCAAAACCAATAAATTCTTGTTCAGGTAACCCATTAAAGCTAGAACAGGAACATCGCTTTCATGCCTGGAACCTTCCAACTGGAAATGAGTCGGGAGTAAAGAAAGTCTTTCCAGTCATCCATTGTATCATGTGAAGCCTCTACAGCCAATATTTGCATGAAGATGTGCTTCTTGCCATTACATTCTACCTTATGTTTTTTAGGGGGCCACAGGTATGATCCAATATTCAGCTTAAGGAGGTCTTTTTTTAATGTGACGAAGCTAGCGTCTTCAGCATTGTGTTGCCTAACTGTAAATGGGGAAGATTAGACGATCATATACCTACAGTGTAGCATTTCTCTTGTTTCTGGCTGCCTCCAACACTGTTCTCTTCAGAGGGGTTACTGAACTTTGAAATCACAGTTTATCTGGTGCCCAAGATCCCATCAAGCCTCTCACGGGAAAAATATATGCTTTGGGCATCTTGAGTCTTGCCTGGGATTCAGTCAATATAACTCCCCCCTCCAGATTCCTATGTATCATTTGCCTTAAGGGGACCTCCTTTCACTGTTTCAGGAATACCAACAAGACGTCTATTTGGAGCAGTCAAGGTAGTCTCCAAATATTCTAGCTGTGTTTCAAGTCGCACTAATGCAGGGATGGCATAGTATTTCAACTTCTGTTCCCTGACCTCGGATTCCAGCCTTAAGATTTGATGCACCACAACTTACACCTTATTCTCCACCATCCCAATCATTTTGTTCAAGAGGGTAGCCTTGACTGAGGTAACCTAATGCATAGACCAAGGTCTGTGCATCTCGTTTCTTGCACCTCATGCACGGCTGCCAGAATGAGTGAACTTTATCCTCCCATCTTCTTTGCTACAACCATCCTCTACACTTCCAGGAACTGTCTCTCTCTTTGCCAGTCTTGGGTGACTCCTCTAGAAAATAAAGTCTGTTATGGTTGTGCCTCCCTTTCCCCTTGGTGAACAATGCTCTCCAGGAGTCTCTCCAAGGGCAGCAGCCCTGGCAGTCAATAACGGTTTAGCTCACTGGGCCCACCAGCCCAATCTTGAGCCTCTGCATTGCACTCCCTTCTTGTTTGCCCCTAGTTCCCCATGGAGCACAGGACAGGTGCCTCCTCCAAAGCTCATTGTTCAGCCGGCTACTAACTCATCTGTGGCCCTCAGTGCTGGGTTGTCCCCTCTCCAGCTGCCGATTCATCATGTTTCAGGACGGCCGGTCAGCGGTAGTCATCTTTGATGTCTCTTGCCAGGTTTCTCTCTAATGCACGTCGTCGGAAAGGGCCTCCAACAGCCCCAAGGCCCACTCAGCCCCAGGGAACCTCTGGCATCCCTGCTTCTACCCTTTAGGACAGCCAGAACAGCCGGCCTCCCCAAAATGGGCCCACACAGTCTCTGGGACGAAGAGTCTGTTCCGGAGCTCGGGAAGGCCCACTCCCTGAAAAGATCCATTTCAACAGCCATTGAAGATTTTTGAGGCTTCATCTACATCTCTCATATCACTTGATGTCTTCCCTATCTTGCTTCACATGGTACATCTCAATTTTAACTAACTTCTCAATAAATCACTAAGCTATTTAACTTACGGATCTAGCCACTTGCAAAAAGCCTAACAATTGACTGCCCAATAGATTCACTGCCCTCCCAGCCTTCTGTTAATCACAACTGAGCAAACTATCGCTTTAAAATCTATCATGAGACCTGTGCCAAGATTACACACAGTTAGCCAAAGTTGTGACAACTGCCCACACCAAATCTGCCAAATAATCATCCTGTCCTAAACAAACTGCAGCCACACCCATGCAATTTAGCTAAAATATCAAATAGAGTTGCAGTTTTAGTTGCTTAGAATCTATTCTCACTGGTGTTTTTAAGCCTTGTCGTCATAGATGCATCATTAGGGTACTGTCATGATTGCAGCAGATTCTCAGTCTGGTTAATAACTCTTGGGGCATCAACAGCAGTCAACTTTATAGATCTATACATATACACACACACACTTATATACATACATATACACATACATATACACACACACACACACACATATATATATATATATATACACACACATACATACATATACACACATACACCCACCCACACACAAAACACACACATATACAAACACAACACACACACATCATCATTTACATATAAGGGGGCAATCACATTCCTACGTGACAAGGGAAGGTTGTTTAAAGTTTTACATGCATTTTGTTGAAAGTCTTGGTCACAAAAAAAATTATACATTTGTCAACAACTATACCACATAGCAGAAGAGCATATCCCAAGAACTATAGAAAATAATTGAATACAATAAATTTACCTCACACCAAGAATTGCTTTTGTAAAGAAACTGAAAAACTTAGATTGTAAACAGTCAGTCTGTGAACAGCAACCCCTGGTCAGAGTATTAATAATCCGGGCCACTAAGACTCTGTTAATGTCTTTGGATGGTTGAAGGTACAGCTTGAAATACAAGCTCAGTAGCTCTGGAAACAAATAAAAGAAATGCACATTATTTACAAAATCCTTGAAAGGAAGGCTTTACAGTCAAAATTCAGATTTTACTATAATCCTGAACTAACAGGAGAAGGGTTTTCATAACACATTAAAGAGAATAGGATTCTAAATGTAAGAGTTTGAGTAAAATAGAAAAACTAGCCTTTCTCTGGGAACCCATTTCCAGTTGGGGAAGTCACTGATTAACGCCTACTGAATCCATCCTGACTACTGCAGGAAAGCCTTCATTAAAAGGCAAAAATGTCCAATTCATTTTTTCTGTTACAGCGTTTTTGGAATGAAATACAATCATTAGTCCGGACTCATGTCTCCCTCTCTGTTTTGTATGACCTAAGATCCTGGAGGGAACACAGTAGTGGCTTGTGACACTTTACAAAACACCTAAATAAATAAAAGAGAACGTAAAGTAAGACAAATTCAAGCTACAGCAGTGAGGAATTAAGACTGTTTATTGAGTGACTGTGTGGCTATCAAATCTAAAGATTCAATATGACAGATGTGTGTGCGTTGTTATATGTTTGATTATAGTACCTGGAAGGCAACTGTGTGCACCTTCAGGATGACACGCCACTGCATGATGCCATGTGTACAATTCTCAATGTATTTGTGCTTGCAGGGTTATAAGCCACATGCCACTGCGGGTGGTTATGTGTGCATCTAGCTTAGTTTTTCAGGTGTATCAGGTCCAAAAATTATCTTGCTGTGGTGGAGTAACTGCCAACTCGCATCCTTTTGAGTTTTGGTCTATTTTTTTCCTGCACCACTAGATGGAATGTGGTAATCAGGAAGATGAATATGTTCATCGAACAATCCTCGTGACATGGGCATCTTTCAGGTCACCTCGGCCTTTGTGTCATTTCATGTGCATTATCCATTATGTATGGTTGATGTGCATGTTAAACAACCACCAAAAAAGTTATTTATAAGCTGTGTACAAGGAAACATGCTACAATTTTCGCATTTGCGGTCTGTTGCACACCTGTAGTGAAGCACCCTTTACCTTGTAAATCCATTTAGAAATCCTGCTAGCCACTTGCCAGAACCCGTACGGGTGGGCGTTCGGGGGGCACAGGGAGAGCAGAGGCTCTGGGCCTAAGCTGTGGGGGCTGGGGGTGTTTGCCTCTGAAGTCCCAGGGTCCGTCCTACTATGGTTCTGCAAACTGGGTCAAGTAAAACCCCTCCAGCTCTTGACTCTCGGTGGTAGCAATGCAACCAGTCACAGGTTTCTCGTGTGATGGTGCTTCGACCTAATGACTAAACAATCACCCAGAAGCTCATTAACGGATTGCCCGATTGTTTTCCTTGTTAAAAGAAAGTACTTTAATACACATCAGAAACTAAAAACTACACACCACAGGTTAAAGATGTGGATACTTCACTGGCTCGGGCAGATATACCTTGGGGCTGGTAACTCCCCTTCACTCCTTCCTCACTCTCTCTCCCCTAGGTTAGATTTCTGTCTTGGCCAGGTATCAGGCACAGGTGCACTATTACTCCCACTTTTCAGTTTGTGTGCTTAGTTGCAATGCAATTTACTTTAGTATGGTACGGAACTCCTACATAACTCCACATAATCTACAACAAGAAATAACACGTTAATACATTGTACTACAAATATACATATATATATATATATATATATATATATATATATATCTATCTCACCACCAAGGAACAAATCCACTCGCACTCCAGGAGATTCAGTTGCAAGGCTTGTTTTAATCCAGTAATATAACAGCCATCACCTTCAAATGTAAAACCTTTGATATCAAAGAGAAAATCAACTGTGAAAGCACATATGTGGTCTATATGCTGGAGTGTAACTGCGGCCGCAGATACATTGGGAGCACAATTTGTCAACTGAAGAAAAGAATTTTGGAGCACATTCATGCTATCCAAAATAGGGACACAAACTATGCAATGACCAAACACATGAATACACATTCAAATTACAGTTGGCACCAAATGAAGTAAATGTAAATGTAAATCCAGTATTTGTAAAGCGCGAACAGCTACCCGAAGGCATCCCGGCGCTGGGGGCCGTCGGGAAGATTAAGCAAGCTATTGCCCAGAGTCACATGGTGCTGACCTGGTACTGGGGATTGGCAACGTTCCCAGCAAGCGAAAGAGGTGGGGACCGGATCAAAAAACTGAGACGCCTGAAGTCAAGATTAATAATCAGGTTCCACACAAAACAACAGGATGGACTAAATGGGGAAGAAGAACTACACGTTCATCTATAATCTTGTATACCAACATCAACATATGAACTTAGAAACATCGTGAATAAGCATGAAACCATCAGCAATAACGGAACCCCCAAATAACTCGAACTATTATTAACATCGCCAAGACCCGAGCTCCAGGGAAACAACCGCATATAACCCAATATGGACAACAGGAGGGCACTGAGCCCAGAATACACGTCACAATTCACAGCAGAGCTGAACTCCACTTTACTTTCTGAAATAATCAGACAGTAAAACTAAAAGTGACAATAAGATCCAGAAGGTTTAATGACAAGCACTGTCTATATACTCAATTTGTTTTTTCACAATTAATTTATTTTTCACGTAAATGAGTAAACTACACCTCCCAGGATGCAACATTAGAGGCAATATGGGCACATGTGTATAAATAGACATGACAGGTGGATCACCGCTAACCGTGATCAAGATCAATCTGGTTGAAACGCGTTGGTTTGTGAACTATTGAAGGTGACGGCTGTTATATTACTGGATTAAAACCAGCCTTGCAACTGAATCTCCTGGAGTGCGAGTGGATTTGTTCCTTGGTGGTGATATTATTTGCGGATCTCGAATCCTTTACCGATATATATATATATATACACACACACACACACACACACACTCTCTCTGATCCAAATCTTCCATCATACAATCATAAAAATGACTTTCCTTTATAAAATGAAACATGCAAACTGTCGGCAGCAAGAAAACAGATAATAAATAGAAAACTATTCTATAAAAAAATAACAAAATACAAAACAACATGAAGCAGGATATTTCCGATCACTGCACATTAATATCATGTTATGCTCAATCTATTCCAGGCGCCTGAAAAATACATAAAACTTATCAAGTGCATATTCTAACACTTCATATTCAAACTATTATCAAAAAACGACGCACAATACAAGCAGAATTTAGAGCAGTCTTACAAAAACCTTAAAAATAACAACACACATGACAATCTGAAAAATTAAAATACCATATACCATATATATTCCTAATAAATATCTAAAAAAAAGTTTTAAAAAATTGATATATTCTATTGCAAACCATTTCATTCGGGGGGGGAGGCAGAATAAATGAGCGGGCCTCCAAAACGGAATAGGTATTAAATTTAATAAACATAGGTCTTAAAAAATGGCATCTAGCATTTTGCAACACCGGGCACACAAACAAGACATGACTGAGATCTTGAATATATTGCTGGCACAACTCACAACTTCTATCCATTTTCGGGATTTTATCCCAAATGCCTGTAATTACTCGTAGGGGCAACAGGTAAAGTCTCAGCAAGAGGATCAACCTCCTGATTCCATGGGGTGATTTCCAAATTAAATAGGGCTGTGGTTTGTTCCCCAGAGTACTCTCGCATACCACCACTGTTTAGACTGATTTAAGGCAATATCTCTGGCAGCGCTAATATTGGACACAGAGCCCTTTATAAGCATCTTCAAAGCAGACTTTGACATGAAGGAGTCGATTTTCAAACGGAGCCCAAACACTTCATTAGCTCGCTCAAAGGAACTAAAACGAGCATTGGCATAGCCAATAGGTCTCGCCTTTGGGGCCTTATAAGTGTTTAGACAGAGCTATTGGCTTTGTTAACGTTTTTAATATGTGTTGTAGAGCATTGTGGATGTTGTGCAGCATGTTTAAAAGATATAAGTTATAATTAAAAAAAGTGTTATAACCATTTGTCACCTTATATATAACCTAGAAAACAATATATACAACTGAAGTACCCTAATAAAAACCAGAATTAACACCAAAAATGTGTTCTAGTTTTTTTGTTTTTTGTCTTTTATTTATGTTTTAAAAACAAAAACAACAAAAAAAGGCATTGTTATTTGCAATGTCAATAGCTCAAAGTCGCGTAAATGCGAGACCTATTTCATTGCAAATGCTTGTTTTTTATGTGATCTGGCAAGCGACAGCGCCTGCAATGTCTCAGGCAAGATCTAAAAAGGTGCTACAGTCAGGATGCTAAGGATTTGACTTGGTTTAACATGTAGAGTGGTTGCAAAGCAGTGTTAAACAAAGGGCTTAGGATAGAAGCTCAAGCCAGTAGCAAGGATATCTGTGAGAAGCTGGCAGCAGAGGAGCTTGTAGGTGTAGTGATGAGACGCGGATGAATGCGCTGGGGCCATTCCTGAGTGACAAAAATATGCCCCAACTGAGTTGATTTTAGGTGGGAAGGGTAATATCACGGTACATCCTGGGAGTGGACACAGGTTGTTGTGTGGAATGCACAACTCACAGAGGAAGAGTATCACTGGTTGTAGCGATCATGTAAGCCAGTAAATGCAAACTCAAAACAATCCTAGGTAGCAGCAAGGTATCATGTTAATAATGCTCGCGCTACACCATTATGTAAATTATAACAATTTATGGGTAGCAAGCAGGGTCTACGGTAAATCGATTCAGAGGTATCACACATACGGATAAACAGTAAAAGTAATAGGGAGCAGCATGTGCAGAGTAACACAGAGGCAGTGACTAAGCGCACTCAAATCAATGCATAAGCAGCAGCCCAAAACAAAATAGAACCGCGTGGAGCAGCGTAAAGCGATATCAAATAAAGAGTTCACATGTGGCACCTGATCAAAGTAGAACATTTCCCAGGTGGCAACGAAGTGCTGTTTAAAGGACATGACGCACCTGGGTCTGTAGGGGGCTCAGGGCAGCTGTAGGACGGACGGGGGGTTAAACGGGCTGTAGATGAGCCCTGAAAGGGGGGGGCGACAACGGAGCACAGAAGCTAAGGGAGGGCTCGGGTTGCAGGGGAGACCAGCAGAGGGGCTCAGGGAAAAGCTGAGGCTGGAAGGGGGTCAATAGACAACAGTACCAGCAGGGGGGGATGGGGACAACCTAAGAAAGGGTTTCAAAGCAGCACTGAGGCTGGGTGGGTCCGTGGACCGCTCGGAGGGCGCGGGACAGGTTCCTGCCTCGGCTCAGCATCATGTGATTCTGGGCAAATCACTTAATATCCTTGTGCCTACCAAAAATTACTGTGTCCTTGTGTAACGTAACTGGTAATCATGTAAAGCGCTCCAATGCCTTCGGGTCGAGTTCGCGCTATATAAATCTGTGTAGTGTTTCCAAATAGGACACCAAGTAGTAAAAATCTGCAACAAAAAAAGGGGCACTGAGGCAGTATGGAGGGACAGGGAGGTCGGACCATTGAGCTGCCGGTTCATACTGTATTACTGGAACAAGAGGAATCCCAAGGCTGCAGCGAACTCGGAGCACTACTGAAGTTGTTGGAGAGGAGGCACAGGGGGAGGGGGGGGGAAGGGAGAAGCTGAAAGACGAGCAGATACTCACCAGAACCGATGGCCGCAAAGTTTGTTTTCCGCTGTGCCCAAAGTGTCCGAATCAACCGAAGGGAAACAGTCATGGACATACAAAGGGGACACTTCATTACCAAATGAAAGTGATTATTCCAAGATGGCGGCGGGCTCAGCTGAAACTAATTGTTGAAGGTGTGGACTTGGAGGAGATTGTAAAAGGTAAGAAATGCTACATTCACTAGGAGAAGAGAAGCCTCAAAATGTTGCCGAAAGAGGAGGAAAGAAAGACATTGTGGTTTGAGGTGGCTAGCCTACACGCAGGGTATAATTCTTAAAAATACACGAATACATCAGTGCACAGGGAAGGAGGGGGTGGGGGGAGGAACGACTAGACTCGTTACTTGTCGCCATAATTTGTGGACCTTCCACGCTCTGTGCAATGCAGTGTCTCTGGACTTGCTCCCGCTCGGCGCACAGAATATTGATTTTGATGCCACCAGGGTGAGGGAGTAACACGCAGCAGCTGTTTTGAAGCACTCGTGCTTCTGCTGGCCTCCGCCTTGCGGGAGCGAGCAGCGGCGGCGCAAGAGCCATATGTTTTCAATTAGCACGCGCGCCGCTGCTCGCTCCCGCAAGGTGGATGCCAGCACAAGCACGAGTGTGCTTGAAAAGGAGCAGACCGATTTCTAAAGGTCATCTCCTAGAGCAGCGCATGCGCGCTGCCTAGGCGAGACCTAAAAAGCAGACCGTTCTTTGGACATAGAAAACATTTTGACTCTCAGAGCAGCCCTAAGTGCACCTTCAACCCCACCGAGGAGTGAGTTACCCCGCCTCAATACAGCTGCCAAAGAGGAAATGTACGAGGACACTAGACTAAATTCCATGAGAATAACATGTGTGCTTAGTTACTCTTATTAGTTACAAAGGTCCATATCACTACTGCAGAGTTTAGACTTCTTTTCGGCCAAGGTAGGGGCTCGCAGCACATATCGGACTTTCTCTTCCTGGATGAGATACGCTGGTTGAGAGTGCTCCAGGACTCAGAAGGCTGCAGAAGGCAGCAGTAAGTGGTCACTAAGCGCAAGGTGCAATGGTAGGTAACAGATGCAGTCATATGGTATTTCAAGGTAAAACAGACAGGTTCACTAATCCTACACCTTCCACCAATCAGAGTACAAGCTTGCCAGATGCAGAGTGCAGATCAAGCAAGGTAGTGAATGGCAATAACAGGTCCATGATATTCACCCTAAAGGCAACAAGGGACACCAGAACCACCCTGGAGTGTAAAATTTGCAAGATGGGTGCAAATGACTCATCGCTATGCCAGAACCTTTGGAATGTGTATGAGAGGGCCACAAAGGCAAAAAATCGTATTTCGGAATTGAAGTGAATGCCAAGGCCTGCACAGCAAATTGGTGAAGCTGCAAGGACCTAATTCAGATTGTGGGCATCATCAAGACGTAGAAGGGAATAATCCAGATCCATTATTCAACATTTGGTTTCAATTTTAGCTGACTCTACAGCAGATCTCCAGTTCCTTTGTTGTGGAGTGTACCCAAGCATGTGCTGTGCCTATGCCCCCTTCTGGTGCTCATCTTAGATCGATGAACATGAAAATCCTCAATTGGAAGGATGAGACAAGCCAGAAGCAGCAGAAACATTTGAAGTTAAAAAGCAACTAACGCCCATGATCCTGTAATACATGCTAATATAAGATTAAACAAGCATTTGCAATGCAATAGGTCTCGCATTTACGCAAGTTTAAGCTATCAGCATTGTAAATGACACTGCGTTTTATTTATGTTTTCAAAAACCAAAACAAAATTAAAGGCATTGTCATTTACAATGCCTATAGCTCAAACTGGCGTAAATGCGAGACCTATGGCATTGCAAATGCTTGTTTTCTTTTTGTTTGCCAATCAGAGTTGGAGCGGTAAAGGAAAGAAAAACAAGGTAGCATAGTTGTGGGATAGCAACATGGAGAGGAAGGCATAGGGCTGGGGAGGCAACAAGAAGTCAGGAGGTGCAAGCAAGATCCAGGCGCGGGTGGGGGTTAACAACACAGAGAGAGGGGGGAATAAGGATGAGAGAGATAAAGCAACATGGGGCAGGGGAGAAGCACACGGGCAAAATAGAGGAGGCCTGGGGTGGCACACAGCGATTGAGCAACACGAGCGAGCTCAGCAGCGAAGTACTCAGGAGAGAGCTGGAAAACACAAGCACTCTCTCAGAGTGTCTAAACAAAACGAAACAAGCAAAACAGAACTTGGTGACGGTAAGGGCAGATGGGTATAGAAAGGTGGCGAGGAATTTAGAGCCTAAGAGGAAAAGGGCCAAATCAACCAAGAAAGGGGAGGGAAGGAGGACTGGTGAGCAGAGAGGGGGCAGAGCAAAGAAAACGAGAGACTGGGAGAGAGAACGGGAAGCGAGGGGCAGAGAAAGGGATGGGCAGGGTGGAGAAAGGGAGGGGGTGTAGAAAATGCAGTAGGGTAAAAAGAAAATGATGAAAGCAAGCGGGAAGTGGCAGAACGGGCCATAGGAAAGCAACACACAAGCGCGCGCGCCTCACGCTGCTTAATGACTGTTTTGAAGCACACTCGTGCTTGTGGCACCATCCGCCTTGCGGGAGCGAGCAACAGCCAATTAGCATGCGCGCCGCTGCTCGCTCCCGCAAGGTGGATGCCGCCACAAGCACGAGTGTGTGCTTCAAAAAGAGCAGAGCGACGGCTAAAGGTCCTCCTATACAGCGCATGCGCGCTGCGTAGGCGAGACCTAAAAATCTGAAGGAGATCCTGACCGACATGACATTTTTCTTTGAAACACCAGAGCCAGCATGAAAGTTGGCTGAAGCAAAGTGGAAGACTGAGTGGAATTAGGCATGGGACCTCTTTAGATATGAGCTTAGAACACAACATAAGAAGGGTCAACTAGAAGCTGTCCAGTAGGTCAGGGCACCAAGAAATTCACCAGAAGAACCCTTTGAAAACAGTGCAATTCCCTTACAGCGTTGGGATTAAGATGGGTATTATGCATCTGGTAAGTGAGGGGGGGGGGGGGACATGAGGCTTTTTGGGAACATTTGCTGCTTCTTCTTACTGCTCAATTTAGAAGTAATGTGTAAATGTTGTTTTTTTTTTTACTTCTCTTGACAGCATAGTATGCGGTTAAAAAGAGGGGTGAAAGATGCTTCTTAGATGGAAGTATATGGTGCTGGGTAGTTATTGAGACGGAATTTGCTGGGAAGCCTATCGGGAGTGTTATGAGTAGCATTATTTTTAGCATTATTTTTAACAAGGAAAGCAGCAATGTACATTTGTTAAGATTCAGATAATGGCATGGACAGGGATGGACAGGGATGTAAATGAATCAAGTCAATTCTGAGTGTTAATTGGCAAGGTAATGGATTAAATGACAAGCCCAAACCTGGGTGGTTCTGTAGGTTGCCAAGTAGTGGTCAACAGAGATGTCAATGCACCTGCTAGGTAATAAATAAAGGGTTAAATATATGGATACACTCAAATACTTTATGTAGAGAGCCCCAGGCAGGATCTGTAGCTGAGAGTTCACTTATCGACAGGTACGGCAGATACATTATAATATCAAAGGCAATTAGTGGCTATCCCTGTGTGCTCCCGAGTGTTTATGCACCCCCCAAAATCATCTAAAGATACAACAGACTCTTTGAAAAGTTTATTGGCATACACACTTTATAAAGTGAGAATTATGCAGGGAACTTTTTATTGCAATAAAGGACAGGGACCTCAGTTGTGTGGGGCCACAAGCCCTTGGTGCCCAAAGAGGGGACCAGGGGCTTGGACACGTGTTTAGGGATTCGATGGCCACCAAGACATGAGTGAAATACCACTTGTTCTCACATCTAAATTAAATGTTCATATCAGCCTATAGACAGGAGCTGGGCTTAAGATGGGTGCTGATGATAGTTAGGTTCTTAGTTCACCCTCTTCAAAATGGTCTTATGCCTGACTGCAACGAGGCACAATCCTATGCGCATTCACAGTTACCTGGCTACGGTCCATGTACTTTTAGGGCCCAAGTGTGTTTATTCTAGTTCATTCTGACTTGGCATCTGACAGTGACAACAGAGAAATACCTCCTTCATGCACTTTAAAAGCTAAACTTTGGCTCCCGGTTTTAAGTTATAACCGAACCTTACCAATGATGAGAATGACTAAGACTTTGTCCACCCATTTCCCCACTGAAAGGGAAACCAGGCAAGTTTGCCCCCTCCTGTGTTTGACATTGCCAGAATGGATCACCTGAGACAGTTTAGAATATGGTTTTGGGCTAAGGCAGCCACGAAGGATTTGATATCACTCTATGCAGAGGATATCCTCCTATTGATGCACGGGGCAGCGATCAATGGAAATACTCAACCTGTTCGAGAGGTTTCAGACATGAAGGTTGGCTAGGAAGTCCGTCATCTTTTAGGTGCAGAGTTGGGATACAGCAATAAACTGGGAGACCTGTCTTTGTGTCAAGGAAGTTAGCTTTAAATATTTGGACATTCAGGCAGCCCCTTAAACAGGAAGTGAGTTAGACACGCAGCATGGTACTGTTGTTACAGATGCTGTAATGGTTCTGCAGGGTTGGCGCACATTACCCTTCTCAACCATGAGCAGAGCTTCTGTAATGAAAATGGTGCTCCTTCACTGGTACTAAATACTTAGGTCAAAGAAACAGTGCTCATATTCCTAAGAGCAAGTATGGTACCAAAAGTGGCCCTGGATAAATGCTACCAATCAGTGCAGATGGGGGTTTTGGGACGGTAGACATTTTGAATATATTATTGAAGAGCCCCTCTCCAAGTCAAAAAACACTGGCTGTTATAGCTGAGAAGATCTGGCGATAAAGTTCAAATATGCAATAATTAAAGAGGTTGATCAATTAAGCGCGTCACACGTAGGACAAATGTCAGCCTATTGGTCTTAGAGTCACTAAAATGCTATGTCGAGTTTGAACTTGAACTTGCAAGAGGGGCCAAATCTTTAATAAACACTGGACTGTTTTTGGCTAAGAGGCACATTTCCAAAAGCTTGAGGAACTCAGGAATGGGTAATTGGATCAGCAGAGTGGACAGATGCTCGTTGCTGGATGCATCTCACAAGGGCATGCCTCCCTAAACACACTGAGGGATTGGGTCCATGGATGGGCCACTTCCAAATTCCTATTAAAAAAGGTCATAGCCTTGACCACATGTTATAGCTGGTCCACTAAAGTGAATATGGTGGAGTAGGAACCGTTACACAATATTCAACTTATCTGTGCTTTCATTACTTGAGTTATTGCTGCCCTTTACCATCAGTGCTGCACAATATTTTATGTGGGGTTCATTTGTGCAAAAATACGGGAAACATCCTTTACATCGCGGTGATTACACCGCGATGCAACTATTAATAAAAAACTTAACATTTCATCAAAAGCATCTTAATCATCCAAGGTAGCTCATAAAGCTCAACCAACTCATATTTTCATAATTTATTCCAACCACAAATACATTTAATCACGAAGTACTACACTTGTCCACCATAATCAACCACTGTGATCACAATAATCACTGCATGAAAGAAAATGCTTGTGCCTCAACAGGAAAAGGACAAATTCTTGGGGCGGGGGCACCAAAGCAGGTCACTTAAACTCTTTATTTTAACTGGCCGATAGTGCATAACTTACAACCTTCAACACTATGAAAGTGAAAACGTAGGAATCCTCTTTGACGCGGACTACGCATTCATAACCCAGAATGAAGGGTTGTTCAACGTACATCTCTCCAAACACAAAATAATTCTCACTGAACTTCAACAATCTTGCAGGACTGAAGTTACAAGAGATTTGACCATGGAACACACAAATTACTGTAACATGATCTGTAAAGGCCTACCATTAAAGCTAATTAACCTGCAATGACTACAAAACCAAGTCACCAAGATACACATTCATTTGAAGATATGTGACACCAAACCAGCACTTCAAATGCTTCCAGTGGAAGCGAGGATAAAATTACAGACACTTTTTCATTTATTCACAAGGCCTGCACTCCAACAAGGAAACCTTTGACCTTCTTCGGAAAACCAGATCTCATCACCCACACTAGAGACTACGACATAACAGCCGATCACTGGTAGAACGGTGCCTCAAGCTATGGAAAGCTCTAGACATCCAAGTTAGAGCAGTAACAACCTACATACAATTCAGGAAACTGTACAAAAACAGAACTCTTCAAGAATTCATTAGTCTGAATGCAGATGTCAGGATATCGCAATCTAATACCGGAGGTTGACTATTTCACACCATCCTGTTGGTCTTAAACAGTTTACTATCCCTTTCATTTTGTTTCTGCACATCGATTAACTGGTCAAAAGCAATACAAAATTATCACAAGAACAAATAGCACTTTACAAAACATGCAAAATTTTAACATCCAGCCATCCTACTTAGTCAAATGGTCTCGTCGTCTCGCCTCTTCCTAACAAACACACAAGATTTAAGTCACCTAACAGTACACTTCCATGTGGTAATCGCGGTCTAATCTACACTCAGTCCTCCAAGACACAATGCAGTGATTCACTAGATTTGGATGCTATATCATTTGGTCAGTATGAACATATGTCCTCAAAGATCCACTTTCTGCAACCAAAACCTTTTTCAAGTGGCTCGATCTTCTTCATCTTTCCTAATCATAACTTCCTTCTTGCACCTTGGTCATTCTTTTTTTCTTCATCTGGTCTGGTTTCCTAATGCCACACGTTGTTTGCAGCATTTGCCTGTCTAGCCAATGCCAGTTATAATACAACATCTGAAAGAGCCTGGCTTCTTGCATTATTCAGTGTTAAACAGGAAATCAGTAAATAGTTCATGTTCATAGCTCGTACCTTTTTTTGTACTGCGGCATGATATTTCCTGCTTTTAACCTACCTTGGTGTAGATCAAGCACAGAGAAATCCACTTATTCATCAAGTTCTTTGCTTTCCTGCATGCCACTTCCAAGATTAAGTTCCAAAAATGTGGTCACCATACTTGGTTTTTAATTGTTTTCTAGTAGAAACAAACCACTCAATACAATAAAGGACAGTTTCTTCGGTGGGAATCAGATTGGTAACATCACATCTTGGTTTCACACTACATCAGGATATAAATGTGCATAATGCCATCTTAACATGTATCCAACGTCAGACACATACCACATAAACCAGCTTTAGCTCACATGCATATACCACATTAGATGTACACCATATTGCTGTACAGTTGCATTTCAACATATGGTCCAGTCCACAAAAACCATTCAGATGTAAATCAGTCCAAACCATGTATTTCACCCTATTTACCCCTAAATCTTATTAAACTTGTATGAGCACCCTCTATTCGTATAAGACCTGTTGCACAGCACTACACCAATCTATATCCAAAAGACAGTTAAGAAATGTGGGTGCTTATTTTCCTCCATATAATTGTGCAATATTCTGTCTGGTACAGTGAGTCTAATATTTCACAGTAGCATTTTATATTTGGGCAGTGACTGATCACCCCAAATGCATAGCTACATGTTTTGAAAGTAACATTCAATAGAAATCTCAACCATCTCATTTAAATACTCACAAACTTTCTCCCATTGTTTAGCAATTTTGAGACATTCCCAACATGCATGCACCATCACTCTTGAGAGGCTTCTTATTCTGCGCTACTTTGCAACTGTGAAGGATAATGGTTCATTCTGGGAAACCAGGGTATACGACAGGCTGTACATAAAGAGCTCCATACAGTCACCTTTAGCCTTCCAAACAATATTCACCATGTTAAATTTGCAACTCCTGGAGTCTCCTTTGACTTTTAGTCTTAAGGTCTGATTTCAGTTTACAGGTTCACAACCTGAGATTTATGTTCGTTTAGGTTTGTTCCTTTGCCAGCTAGAACTTGGCATGTGGCATTCTCCTAGCTTTCCAGAGGGTGTGTCTCTGAAAAGATCTTTGTGTGCTATACTATTATATTATATTATTCGCTCTGCATTAAACATTCCAAGGCATTAACCCCCAAGCCAGCAATAAAGCAGGACCCGGGCATTAAATGTTCTTCAAGACCCAGGACAACTAAACGAGTTCCAATCTCATCATTCAACACATTGTCATCAATCAGTCTTCAAAGGAGGTTTACTGCTCATACAATTTAAAAACAAAAAAAATTGAACCTTAAATTTCAATTCACCCCCCCCCCAAAAAAAATAAGGAGGTTTGGCTATCCAGATTTGACCAGGACAATTACTGGAAGAGATAGTAAAGCAGTATTAGTACATGGTTGACTATTATGATTTTGATTTATTTGCTGAAACCAAGTTTCCAGTTATAAAGTCCACACCGTGTTACCCCAAACCTCCAGATAGGCAACAACAGGCATCTGCAGGACTAATAGGGAGCAACTATCCTTTATCAGTCAGCGGTACTCAGACCAAATACCCTCAGTAAAGTGACATACCTTTTGACTTCCTATAGAGATTCCTGAGCTCTTTTTTGGGTGAATATGTGTTTCTGCTTTTTGAACTACCAGGAATCTAACCGGCTAAGGCCGAAAGCCAAGCACTGCACAGAGAAGTGGCTATAGACCTTGGTAAACAACCCACAGCTAGAGCCTGGGACACCCTTTGGAAGGCCTTCAAACCCCCAGGTTCAATAAAAACTCTCTACCCGGGATTACTGAATTTAGGTCCATGGGAGGTCCGGGAGAGGCCCCAAATTCCTGAAGTGGATCTTATTATTGCATAACATTTGCCCATGGCTCGCATGAAAACTGGCTCCACCTTCTCTGATGCCTTCAGAACTGGACGTGGCACCCGCCATGGTTGCCCCCTATCCTCAATTATTTTCGGGCTAGCAATGGAACTGCTTGCTTGCACTCTCCGTAAACAAGCTACGAGTTGGGGGATTCAGGTCGACAGTCATTGGCATATAATATCTATTTATGCAGACAACACCCTGGTGTATCTTCGGGAGGATGCTGCAGTGCTACCAAGTCTCATGGAGCTACTGAGGCAGTTCGGGCCGCCTCTGGACAAGAAGTAAACTTGGATAAATCCCAGCTGTTCCCACTGACGTTCCTACCCACAGATAAACAACGGGTGCTTCGAACACCTTGCTCCTTGGGGCCTGTGATACGCTTAAATATTTGGAGATCCAGGTCTTATCACTCTTACAGAGATCTGATGAACGCCAACCTCGGCAGAGCCCTCACTGGTGCAACATCCTCTCTTCCATTCTGGACTGCATTACCGCTCTACCCTATGGGACGTATAGCTATCTCAAAGGTGCTTCTTCTCCCCAGGTCGTTATATTTTTTCTTTGCTCTATCATACTGCCTCGAATGTTTTTTAAGGAATTACAAACACTCTTGACCACATTAATTTGGGGTAATGGTAGGAGGAGAGTGGCGATCCAGAAGCTGTATGGCCCGCTGGAGTAGGGCAGCCTGGGTGCCCCGAACTACGAATATTGTTATGGGTCGTACAATTGGAATGGCGAACTCGTTGGTTGGCTAGACAAAACATATCAGAATTGGGCCACTGGTCAGATAGAATGCATCAGTTTATGACACTGGAATGGTTGCCGGGTTCAGAGGGAATGGTCCCCAGAGGGGCTGGAAACATTTTCAAGTGCACAATCCGGTTGTGCTGGAACACCTACCTGATCAAGAAGTGTCCTCATCCCCCATATGCCCCTGAATTATCTTTCTGGGCAATGCTAGGCTGTATTGGCCTGGGTTCCAGACAGGAGGCAGCCACGTGGACAGAATACGGTCTTACAACATACAGTGACCTATTTAATGACAAAATCCTTTGCACGTTCAAGAGTTTGGTGGATGATCATGGTGAGCAGCCAGGATCTTTCCTCTTCTACGCCTCGCTAACTAGGCACTTGCACAATGTCTGGCATAGAATGCATGATGAACCAGAAATGCCGAAACTCATCCAGGTGGTGCTGACACAAGGGGCAGGCCACCACGCTGTTGCACAATTGTATGGTTCCCTACATGCGGATCGGGGGACGCCTCTCCATCCTCTCCGTGCCTACTGGGACGAGGCGCTGCCATTACACCTACAGATAAGCAGTGAACACAGTGTCTTGGGGTCCTGAAGTGCATCTCCATGAACGCCAGACTCAAATACACGCAGTTTAATTATCTCCACCACACTTACTTCACCCCCTGAGAGACTGGCATGTATCTATCCAGGGACTTCGGGTTCCTTCCCCTGCTGTCGAGACACTACAGCCAACTTTACCCATATGGTATGGACATGTCCCCAGCTTGTTCCCTACTGGGACAAGATAACCGAAATTCTCTCTGAGGCCTTGGACACCCCACTCTGTACTGATGGCCACCATTATCTCTTAGGGTCACCTCCCGCTGGGCAGCGCGTAAAGCCACCAACAAATTATTAACCTAGCATTGGTTTTGGCTAAGCGCAGAATAGCAATGTGCTGGAAATCAGCTGTAGCCCCCACCCCATTAGACTGTGGCCTTCTCATCTGCACACTGGCATCATGGCAGAACAGGAAGCACTGCGCAATGCAGGGACAGGGTGCCCAGCCTCATCTCAGCCCCCAAATTGACAGAGAGACTTGGAGATAGTGAAGACCAAGTCTGCTGGCACTCCTCCCTGAGGGTATCTGTGGTGCTGATTTGGCTCAGAGATCCACGACTGAACAGCCCAGTGTCCTCTCCCCGCCCACCAGATTCTTCCTGTTCACAGAGACAGCGTACACTCTACAGGGTTTCCTGGGGGGTTGCTCTCTTCCCCTCTTTCCCGCTCCACCTGACATACCGCATTAATGTTTTGAGTAGTCACATGATTATATTAGCACAGTTTCAGGTTATTTCGAGTTCTGTTTTATCAATTGTGATTATCACTGATGCCGCAATGGTTTGAAAACAAGTATATTGTAGAAATGTTTACAGTCTACATTCAATGACCGTATTGAAACCCCTTCAATGCATACACTAATTTCAGCTGAACTGTTCAAATACATGACTGTACTAACTGCTGCCAACTATGCTGTTGCTCATTATACTAATAAAGAATAAAAAAAAACTCTACCCTTTGTCTTTAGCAGCAAACACAGCAGACGCACCAATCTTGCACCTTTCTTCATAAAATGCATACTATATGGAACTGGCAGCCTCATGTCCCTTTCCTCTACTTAACTTTTTATCCTCGAAGTTAGATTCCCTAATCGCCACTACCAGCAGCCAAAGTGGCCCCTAATTGGACAAAGACCCTCCAGCTACCCTCCTCCCTCCCAACCATTCAGTGCTTAATTTGTAAAATAATGAGTGCCGATGCCCAAGCAGTGCTCAGAAGTCCACAGACAGCGCTATTGGTGCAGCCCCATTTAGCACTTTATGCATGCATACATCATCTAAACATGTTATATGATAACCCTTTTAATCTGGGAGCACCGTATTAATGGAATAATAGGAGATTGTTATATTTACCTGAAGGGAGAGTCACACATATAACCGTATCATAATCAATGTATTCATTCATGCTAACTGAACCCGTCTAGTCACCAACTTTTTCTTCATTAACATTGACCTGAATTAAGCTTAGGCCTCAGCGAATTGAACCATTTCTTAAATAAATGCATTGCAAATTCCATGTTTCTCTCTCCTCTGCAGGAGAAGTATCAAGAAACAGTCATGAGTTATATATAGTAGGGCTTGTTTATTGTAGGGAACGGTTAGATTAGTTCGTATAATTGGAATGTGGACATAGATGTGTAGTGTGTAAGGATGGGAATGAGCCTCCTGTACCAGGCAGACCGAACTGTTTCTAACTTGAAGGCCATGCATCTGTGCATTCTTTGTTCAAAGCTCGGACCCTGGGAGTCTACCCGCTCCCAGAGAACATTGTCTTCTTCTAATTGGACCTTTCAGAGGGAGTTGGTGGGACGGTGCCTCCAGAACCTTAAATTTGTTTCTTAAGATGCTAACACCTTCCTCTTTTATTTCCCCTTACTACTCTCGAAGCTCTATTTTGATTAGGGAAGGTCCTTTATGGTACTTATCTACTTGCTATTTTGTACCTTTTTCTACTTTGCATCTTCTTCTATATAATATTAAAATTCAGTTTGCCGGATTATTTTCATATGTATGTTCTTTGGATACAATGAGCAACTGATCATTTGATTTGTAATCTTTTACTAAATCTGTTAATAAACATTCATGGTTTGGACACCATCATCCGTCATTTTTGTGAAACCACAGTTGTTTCACTGTGATTGAAATTTGTTGTATGTGCAGCTCCTTTCATTCGCTTTCAGTCGGCTACCAAAGGTCCATACGACCAGTGGAGACTCCTGTAAAATGATTACACAAGTACATTGAGATATAAGGAGATCTACCGATTTACTATTAAATATCATCACATTGAATAACAAGGCTACATAGTCTTGAATCCACCCTAGGTCTTTTTAATACACTGCCAGACACTCACTGCCCCTTCATCTCTCTCTTGCACAATCCTGCTTCCTCCCTTTGCGACTTTTGTCCGTCTTTCTCTTCCTTCTTATTTCCTCTTTGTGGGTTTTTCTCTCTCTTGATCTCTGGAAATGTCTGAAGAGGAAAAAAAAGTGCCAGTCCCCAAAAATTTGTACCAGTGGGCCCCACCGGCAAACACCGGCTCAAATTAAGCACCGTTGCCCTCCTCCGAATTCTCGGTTCTGTGATATGTATGGAGACTTACCCTCAACTCCATGTTATATAATTTAGATTACAGCAAATTCTACCTACTTCAGGAAGCTCCTCTCCACTGTTGGGCATGCCATAAAATCCTTTTTAAATAACAGTTCCACCTACGTTCTTTTGTATCTTTTAGCAACTATTATAGTCATTGCGAAAACTGTATGCCAGAGGAGTCACCAAGCAAAAACTAGACAAAAATGTTCTTCTGCTCTGCTTTAAATGTTGACAATTCTGAAAAACAAAATTACCAATAAGGTTTGTTTAATGAAAGAAAAGAGAAAAAAACAACCCAATAGGTTTTGCCTATACAAGAGCTATTGGCTTTGGCAATGTGTTTTAACCATTACATACTCCAGTGTGGCTTCAGTTCAGCATGACTAAAAGTTAGTGGAACGGAATGGAGTGGGCTGGGGTATATTGGGAGGATTATGGAGTGAAGTGGGGTAAATTGGAGTAGGATAGATTGGAGTGGGGTAAACCAGGGAGATTGGAGTGGAGTGGGGTAGACTGGAGTGAGATATGAGTTGGGCAGTTTGGAGTGGGGTAGATTGGGGTAGACTGGAGTGGAGCTGGGTAGACTGGAGTGGAGTTGGATATGTTGTGTGTGGTAGATTGGGATGGGGTGGAGTAGATTTGAGTGGGGTGGATTGAAGGGGTAGATTGGAGTAGGGTAGTTAGGATGGAGTGGGGTAGGTTGGAGTGGGATGAAATGGGGTGGATTGGGGTGGGTTAGAATGGGTTGAGTGGGTTAGATTGGGGTGGAGTGGGTTAGACTGGACTGCAGTGGGGTAGATTTAGGTGGCATGTGGTAGACTGGAGGGAAGTGGAGTGGGGTAGATTGGGTATAGTGGAATGTGGTAGATTGGGGTAGAGTGAGGTAGATTGGGTGGATTAGAGTGGGTAGATTAGAGATGGGTAGATTGGGGTGAGAGTGGAATGGGGTAGTTTGGGGTGGAGTGAAGTTGGATATATTGGAGATGAGTGAGACAGATTGGGGTAGATTAGGATGGAGTGGGATAGATTGGGTGGATCAGAATGGAGTAGATTGGGTGGATTAGAGTGGGGTAGATTGGATTGGAGTTGGGTAAATTAGATTGGAGTGGGTTGGATTGCGGTGGGGTGGGGTAGATTGGAGTGGGAAGACTGCTGTGGAGTAGATGGGGGTATATTCTATTGTATTGTAATTGCATTTATATAGCGCTTACTACCCCTAATGAGGCGTCAAATCGCTTTTTCAGCAAGTAGCACGCAACTCCAGAACCCATAAATGATTAGTGGTCAATTAGTACAGTGAAATATGAAAGTAATTTGAGCTTTGAATATGTTAGCCAGTTATTTAGATTGAGAAGGATAGTTAGTGGAGGGATAAAAGAGGGAAAACGTTTGCATTTATATAGCGCTTGCTATCCCTAATGAGTTGTTGAAGCGCTTTTCGATGAGTAGCACGCTACTCCGGAACCCACAACTGGTATTAGTGGTAATCAGGATAGGGAACGAAGCAATTCATTTGAGTGGTGGACATGTTAGTCTGTTATTTGGATTGAAAAGGAATAGTGGAGGTATAGAAGAGGGAAGTGTCTAGTATCTTTTTTTATTATTATTCATAGCAGTAGGAGGGGGTTTGAGATGAGTAAAAGGGAGGTGGAGGGGGAGGAATCTTTTTTAAAATGGGAATTGGTGTCCACAAACCTTTCTCACGTCGCAGCCAGAGAAAGAAAAGTAAAGTGAATTATTTGACAATCTTACTGGGGTACAGTCAGTGTCAAAGGAAAGACTATATATGTAGGCTGCATCTGTTAATGAATTGTACCCATTCAGAAGTTAGGAAAGCAAAAATAAAACACATTTGCTTGTAATTCTGAAGTGTGAGGAAAACAAAGATTTTAACAGGATCAAAACAAATCAGGACGCTTTACTTGGTGATGCACAAGTGATAAATATTCAATGAAACGCAATTTCCACACATTATCGTTTGAGTGCAATATGGTTTTATCAGTAAAACTGTATGTCTGTGCAAATTTAGTGGCCATTTCAAAGGAAAACGTGCTGTCTGTAAATAACCGTGCGCTACCACTTGATGCTTTAGTTGCATTAAAAAATTGCCCACCTCATGTCCATTAAAGCTAGGTTAGTCACTAACATCTGTTCTAAAAATTGGGCTGTGGATCTAAAAAGTTTCAGAAGCAGTACATTACACAATATTTTCTTGGTGGCCATGTTTAATGTTTACTTACTAGCATTCTTTTTGAGAGTAAATATAATATTGCCTTCACATCTGTCTTCTCCCGTTTGCCCCCTCTGGAGATCACAAACGGTTTGCAGGGAAAAACTCATCTTTGTCATACTCCACCATAAATAGATTTGCAAGGTGGTGATCCTCACATTTTGATGTTGGCTACAATTACTATGTCTCAAGGTCCTTTGACTTCATTTTTTCAAATTTTTTCTTTGATTATGGTTTTTATGTAGCATAGCTCTAACCCAACTTGGATGTCAGCGCACTTTACAAGGAACACAATGGGAAAACATTTCTCAGGGAACAATTACAAACAACGAAGGCAACACCTGTAACCTAAATTCCAAAAGTAAGTCAGCATATTTAGGCAAAAATAGGTAAATAGACTAGACATTTTATTAGGACAATTTATTATCCAATGAAGGAAAATGTATTCTCCACTGGATCGGATTTGTTCTCTAACAAATACATATCTGTGCTACCACAGTTTAGAAGCCTGTGAATGCAACCTGGGTGAGGCGAGTTTCATTTGACTATTTCTATTTTGAAACATGACCCTGCCTAATGCAGCAGTGTCAATTCCCTTCTTCGCCTTCATCCCCAGGTCTTCCTTTTACTCTCTCCTGGTGACGTCTTCTCCTCAATGGGGGCCATATTTTTGTGCAAGTCCTCCATGAGGTCCTTGGAAACCATCTCCCCACTGGTCAGTCTGCTAGAGCCATTCAACCGCAGTCTCGCATTTGGCCCTGCCCCATCCTGTTGGAGGAACAGGGTGCACTGAAAAAGGTGGAAGGGTCTATCCCATTCTTTAGAACCAATATATTCACCTTTGTTGCATTCTTGTTGTACTACAAAGGCATACCACTCTTTAATCAATTTCCATATGAGTTCACCCACTTGCACCCAAGGTTATGGCCTCCATACTCGTTTTGAGGCTCCCTCCTTGCTTTCACTCATGGTTCTCAGGAACCGCGGCTCCAAATCCATCATTTTATGACACCTCACTGAGCTTCCTTCGTATACTTCTTCCTTGCCACAGTCCGATGGCAAGAAAGGACCCTGATCATGGCTCCCCTCTAATCTGTGTCCAGGGTTAAGGTCTGGTTTAGAGTTAGGGTAAAGGCTAGGGTGATGGTTAGGTTCTCGACTGCAGTAACTCCTGGTGTCTGTCCAGATGGCGAGTAAGGTTCAAAGGATACCCCCCTATATTCCTCAAACATAAGCATGACTGCTTGAGTTCCCTCGTACACACTCAGGTCGACATTACAGCCATAAAATAGTGTGGTCGGGAGTGCGCAGCACATATTACTCACCTTAGACTTCAGTGCAGGACCATGTAAATAGGCCCAACCAATTTAACCTGCTGAAATGTGACGGTAGTTTTGGTCATGCACTGCCTCTCTACACCTTAGCCCACCCTATTTCCTCCCCCTACAATTTGTTGGTACAAGTTTTGTAATTATGTACATGGCTGTTTGATCACTAACCTTGGCAATACAGTATAGTCATAAGGAGTCAATAGCAAAGTCTGCTTCAAATAAGTACATATGCAGGTGGGCACCTCTTGTATGTATGTAAATTGGCCTGGTATCGCTACAGGTTATACTCTATATGTCAGCTCTTTTTTGCAAGACTCAATGTTGTACAGACATAAATTTACACATTTGTTATCTGTTAGCATGCACGTGTACCACCTTGCTTAATACGTTTTTCTTTTGAATGTAACGTATGCTTTCGTAAGTAACATGTGAGCTTGTAATGTGCATATATCTATCTTAAAAACTTAATAAACAGATCAAACAAAAAAAAATGACTGCTTGAGTTCCCAGGTACTTCAAATCCTCTCTAAAATACAGTGAAGCAATGAAACGCATACTCGCAGGTATTGATATATTTTGATGAAAAATTGCTCTTCTGAGTCTGTGATTATCCATATGTTAATGAATCAATGCTAAACATATACATATATATTTAGAGTGGGTGTTCTAATATTTGGTGCATACAGCTTATTTCAGGATTAAGAGTATAGAGGAAAACGTCTCTCCATATGAAACTTTGACTTTAGGTGTACCTGGGAGCTGTGAAAGACCTGCCTCTAATACATATCTTGATTTAAGAACAGCAAATACAACAGTTTAGTTATGCTAAAAACAATATAGTGAAACAGTAACAAGGCAAGAGACATCTTCAATAAGAATGGCAAAATATTACTATGTATTTGTGGAGTATACCTGACCACTGTGACGGCAAAATCTCAGACCAGTACTTCCGGACAGAAAGGATGTCCTTCAAAAGAATACTGCTATAGTCTGCTCCAAAGGCTGAGCAACTCAATGGATTTTGTATTGTCTCCATAACATGATGCAGAAGGTCTTGGCATTTCAACCTGGGTTGCCCTGCAAACAGAACAACCAGAAACAAACACACAAACCAAATGAAAAAACAATCAACCAGCTTAATGAAGAAATCAGTTAGAGAGATTAATAACTGAGGCTACCATTATGGAGGTCATTAGCAGACATCATAACTGATTACCACAATCGTGTACTGCTTAGTAAACACAAAAAAGTATGCAAAGGAAACCCTAATTAGTACATTATTTAACTTCCTGTGACTGCCACATATTTCCATTTTATATTCAAATCAGTATGCTGCAATCAATATATAACATAAAAGATGGTATCCTGGTTAATTTTAAAATTACAAGTTTGCAAATTTTCAAATTAAATCTTTTTGAAAAATGAAAAGAAAAATGTTAATCTATCTTTTCTGCCATAGAACAAAGCAAAACTTACTTATTTGTGAACAACAATAGTGCAATGTCTGTATTGTTATTCTAGTCACAATCTACAGAACAATTCTTTGCCATCAGGGAGGATCCTAAAAAAAATTCTATTTTAAACATTAAAGGAATATTATTTATTTTGGAAGAGCAATGCAATGTAAACATGTGAACGCTAAGAGGACTGCTCAATTGAATGATATATGTACCAAATGCCAATAAAATCTGTTAAAAAAAAGGAATATTATTTATGTTGAGAGGGGGGCGGGACGTGGCACTGGTGCCATACCTTGTCAGACACACGGCCTCCTTGCGGGAGAGAACTGTCAGGGTGGTGCTGCAGATGGTCTCTTTTGCCAAGGAATTCACTTTCTGGTACCTACCAGCGTTCCGAGTTCTTGCCGACATGATGGACGTGACTGTGGAAGAGGGGGTGGGTGTGAGACCCTGGGAGACTTGTACCCCAATGAAGAGTTTCTTCCTTTTGAGTCGGCACAAGATTGTTATAGAGTGAGGCCTGGGCAATTCCTCCTCAATGCTAGTATAGCAGTCATAGCCAGAAATTTATGGCCTGCCTTTCCTGCGGCTCCAGACACATCGCTCACTTCCCAAGGTCTGTTGGAGTTGGGTGCGGGCCGCCACCTGGTCTGCAATTTTTACAGTCATGACAGCGGACCATAAGGGTGTTCCTTACCATGCCCGGGCGGTTTGGGACGGTGACTTGGGGACCCACTGGAGGATACACAATGGGATAGAAGTTGTGCATTAGTGCAATCTATATCCTGTAATGCCCGGTTCAAACGTACCCAATTTAATTACCTGCATCGCAAGTATGTGGCACCGGTACTTCTACACAAAATGGATCCCAGAAAGACCCGTACCTGCCCCAGATGCCAGACTCCTGTGGCGTCTTTCTTACATTTAGCATGGAACTGCACAGTAGTGCATGCATTCTGGATTACTGTTATGGCACGAGTGGCTAGCGTGGTGAGAACGCAGATTACGGCTGACCCATTGTTTGCCTGCTGGATGATATCCGACGGCTGAAGGGCCGGAAAATTCTGTTCAAGTTTTTACACTTGTTGTTGCTCCTGGCGAAGCGTCAAGTTGCAATTACCTGGATGGGTCAGATTGGCCCTAGTGTGGAGCAATGGGAGATGGATGTGGCTGAATGGGCAGTAGCTGAGGAGGTGCGCTTGAACAAATGTAGAAAAGATTAAAGGGCAGAGGAAGACTTTGGGATCTGGGCAGAGCTACTTGTGAGATTTATGGACCCAGGGGGCTCTCAGGTGTTGTCGTCCGCTGAGGATGTCCGCTCCACTGATATGGATAGATGACCACCCCTTCCAAAGTGAGGTGGGGTTAATTTGGGTGTATTGCTCCTGTGTTCATGTATGGCACAAACTGTATTTTTGCACATCTTTGTCAAACAGTTACAGATGGCTATTGTTTATGTTTATATTGTTATTCTTCAGTTGAAACCAATAAAAAGTGTCTTAAAAACATTTAAGGAATATTCAAGTGTCAGCAGGGAGGCATCCTTTTTAGGTCTCGCCTAGCGTTGCTGCGCACATGCGCAGCTCGCTCGGCGAGATTTATTGCAGATGAGGACTTTGAGAAAAGGGCTTGAAGCCCCGCCCCTTATTCCCATTGGCTTGCGTCACCGTTTATGTTAAACGGTGGGCTGCCATTGGAAATAAGGTTTCTGGGATGCCTCCTTTACGCTTTTTTATCCGGTCCATCCGGACTAGCTCGCCTGCATTACGGCTGTCGTGACGAAGTTTCTTATCAGAAGCTTCGTCACGCTGCCTTGCACGCGCCAGTCCGGCTCTCTGATTGGGCGCTGTGAGAACGCTCTTCATATGGTAACGGGCTTCTTTTTACTTCGGAGCGCGGCGCCCCCTTTAGGGACACCGCACTCTATTTATTTATTTTTTGTCTCCTGCACTGCGGGCGCGCTTCCCTAAGCTGATTTGTACGTGCACACAGCCGTTCTTTTCAATCCCTAGCGTGATAACATGCGCCAGCATAAACAAAGGCTTCACGTTAAAAATAAACACACAAGCTGAAGTATCTGCTTTCAGAGGCGCTGGGAGCTGCTTCCGCTGCAGGACTCGGGCGTGTCGAGGGTCACACACACTCCAGCTGCCTTTTGTCTCCGGCCAGCGTGTGTCCGTGTGGGGCGGGGCGGAGACCTCGTGTTATGTAACTGGCTTCATCTTATATATTTGTATTCTTGGTGAAAGGATTTGTAATGCGGCCCGTGTGTCCTGCTAAATAATGATTTGTTCATATGTGGGTCTCCTATACATCTAGTTGTTGGTACAGCTTCATTTTCGGTGAGCTCTTAGGAATATTTGCTTAAGGCAATATGCTGCAATGTCAGGGTATTTATTGGAATGGTAAAGTCAATGACGTTTCCAGTTGGGAGGAACAAATCTACGACTGTGTTTTTCTTAGAGTGCAAATGGCTGCTTTTTTGGGAGCAAGTTGGGACCCCATAACTTCTTTGACTGAGCCGTACATTCTGTTAGCCCGGACAGCTTGCTAACACTTAAGCGCTATGCCATCCTCCTTCCATTAAAACACTCCACCCTGGCCTCTCACGCCCCCCCCTCCCAACCTTTGACAACAAACCCCAAATATCTGTTTAAAATGGCATGTGCCCTTGCGATCCTAGTTTAGTATTCCAAACGTTGGCTTGTGGTACCTGCCTGCCTCCTTGAATAGTCACTTTCTTCCAGTCCCCCCTCTCCTTACTTCCCCAATTTTCCGTTAGCTCATCTCCCTGGCTTTACACATTCCTCGCTTGCCTCCCCTGGGACAACGCGTAAACCGTATAAACAACCCCTCGCGCCTTGAGAGCTACGCCGCCTCCGGAGTTATAAAAAAAACAAGCATTTGCAATGCAATAGGTCTCGCATTTACGAGAGTTTGAGCTATTGACATTGCAAATAACAATGCCTTTTAATGTTTTCGTTTTTAAAACATAAATAAAAGGCATTGTCATTTACAATACCAATAGCTTAAACTCGCGTAAATGCGAGACCTATTGCATTGCAAATGCTTGTTTAAAATTGCAATCACCACTAGAGTGGAATTTCCCCATAACTGACTGTACATACGGATTAATTTAGCTGAATACTGACAAATGTCAAAATCGCCAACCCCAAAAATGGGGACCTATGAGTAGTTTACCCAACAATCTAACCAGACTATCCAAGCTGGATACAATTTACCATGTAATTATTATTCTGTAAGCCGCAAAGAGGTGCCTTAAATGGCAACCCATTAAGCATTCCATATTGTTCCTTTGCTTCATGATGTCCGCTTGGTTTTCGAGACATCAGCTGATAGCCCACTGAAGACCCATGAAGTAATTAGTGGGAATGATGGTTCAGTATGGAAAAATCAAGCTAAAAAAATGCAAAATTAAATAACGAAATTATTAATATCCAAATTTTTAAAAAGCTTAAGGATTCACATCCCTAAAAAGTAGGACTGCATTAGCTCTATGTGTTGAAGTAGTATTGAGTAGGCAATGCACATTTCTAGACTGAAGTTTTCAAATGAATCACAATAAACTTGATGAACAGGACATTCAACTGCCAAACATACAAAGGAGAATATCCACTTTAATCTATCTACAAAATCCAGCATCACAGCAATTGTGAATAATAGCTTTTAGGAACAGCTGCAATAACGGACAAATGAAAGACAAGGCAGTTGATTAAATGACTATATAGTATGATTTCAGGAGTCACACTGCAAAGCTGAAGGATGTCCGGTTCTGCTGAAGAATCTTGACTGCATTCTGGAGAAGGTACAGTCTGTTTGGCAATTTGAAGTGAGGAGGATTTATGGACATAAGTGAGATAGACAATACTTTTTGTCATTCCGGATGTCACTTTTAGATTTCTCTTTAGTTTCATATATCTGACACTTTCTCTCCGACAAAGAATTTGATGCATAGAATTAAGCAGTACCTACTGTAAGGGATTTTAATTTATAGACCCTGGATTTCTAATTACAGAAATGCTACTTTGTGCAGACAAAAATAACTTATTTCTGTTAAACACAATTGCCTCAACAGAACACCGAGTGCTTCTTGATGCAGCTTCCACTCAAGAAGGAGCATATGCTTCTGTTATGTGGATGAAAACATACTGTGAGCGGGCAGACGTGAGCTAGAAAACGTTTAATGCCCAACACTACACTAACCTACAAAGGGGGGATTAAAAGGCTTTCCCTTTAAAACTTTGAGAATAAATGGACTTAAAAACCCAAAATAACCCATGTGCTTTTTGCTAAGCTTGGTTCCAGCAGACATGTCTGCCCTGCACTATTGCTTACTCATTACAAACTACTTCCCCACATTTATTCCACCAAATTAAACAACTCTCTGTCAAAACAGAAAGGAACTTATTTTTTTTCTTAGACAAACACTCCTTGGGAAGGGGTTTGAGTGACATATTTGACTAGTTTATATATGACATTTTTTTCCAGTATATTGTCTGGCCTTTACCGAACACTGCACTTCACTCAATAGAACCAAGGGTTTAGTGTCTTGTAATTTTTTCTGTGTATTCTCTCATTTTCAACTTCTTGCCCATTTTAAAGTTGAAATTTTGTTTCACAACCTCCTATCAAAAGATGAAGTCAGTCAATCCTCCCGCACATTTTCTCAAAACACCTGGAGATCCACCCACTGCATGGAGAAATTGATTTTATGCTTTTGAGATGCATTTGTGTGCTATCGGGACATCAAGATTTCGTCCTGAAAGGAAAAATTATTTGCTCGTACACTCCTTGGGTGTCGAGGGGAGGCCAGTTTACGAGCATTTCCTTAATACTATGCAAAATGAAGGTGAAGTTTTAGATGAATACATTGAAGCAGTTAAAAACTAGAAATGTATTTTGATATACAACCACGTCTAATAGCACTTCAACACAAATTCTTCTAAAGGGGACAGAGTGCAGGGGAATATATGAACTCATGTATCACCACCGAGGTGACTGATTGCTGCATGTCAATTTCAAAACTTCACAGATCAGCTAATACGCAATCAATTTATTTGCCGGTGTACAGACAACGGCATTCAATAAAAGCTTCTCTCAATGGGAAATACATCTTTAAAAGAAACTATAAGAATTGCTAAGAGTATAGAAACATCTCAATCTTCGAACAGAGAATTAGAAGATAAATGTGTTGACCTTGTCAATGCTGAGACAGTGAGAGAAGAGTCAAAAGGATGTACAGAGTGGGGCGAGGAGTTCTTTTTATTTTTGAAACACTCTAACATATGTTTCAGCTCTGGGAATCCAGCCCATGTCATAAGTGAGAGGGTATATTCTGCCAAAAATGTGTCCCGCAGAGTCTGTAACAAAGTTGACCACTCAGCCAAAGTAAGTCAATCAAGTGTGAATAATGTGGCAAATTTATCTGATGAGTACGCTGTGGTGAATTAATTGACAAAATTCAAGAAGATTTTAGAGATATTGTGTTGGTGGTTAGTGACCATGATGTTGTGAGCGGAGATCCCTCTGAATTTGTCGATCCATATCTGAACGTGGTGGTGGTGGACACAAAAATGTAATGTTAACAGATTTGGGAGCCAGAATAAAGAAGATAACACAAGAGCTATTCAAGGAGGTTTGGTAAGTCTGATCTTTGTAGCTCTCTGAGCACTCACCCGTGTCTTATGAAGGCAGGAAGATACAACTGTGAGGAATTTTTTAGGATATTCTGGTATTCTATGTCAGGACACGGAGACGAGGATTAGGCTGTACTTTCTTCACTTTAATCACATAATCACATTTGAATACTCCAGCAGCCATTTCAAGAACTTGATATGTAAACAAAACTACATTTCCCATGAACAGTTGGGAAAGAAAGAAACAAAGAAAGTCCATCCAATCACAAGACAGTCTCTCTTATAATATCCTGTGTAGTCTGTCTATCTTCCTCTTTCTTCGCTGCTCCAGCAGCAATACAGATATGTGCATTTTTAGATTCCTTGTTTTTGTATGTAACGGTACCTTTGTGGTTAATTTTAAGCGGATTAGCGCGTTTCAGGATAGTTGGTACTAGCGCTAATTGTCAGCGCCGCGGGAGCTGTCTGCTCCTACGCAGCCGCCATCATTGGCTCGCCCGAGCGCGGTGCGGTCTTCCGACCGGTAGAGGGCCCGCGCTGAGGAAATACACACGCAGCGCGTCTCCAACCCCCCGGCAGCCGGAACACGTCTATTTCACTGGCTGATTACAGTGAAGTGTTCGGCGACAACACTCGGGGGAAGTTTTGTGCTTTAACACTTGATCGAGCATACTATTATTAGCCCAGGCACGCAAGCTGATTAACAGTGCTCATCCCGCTCGCGAGGGCTACCGCTATTATTAACTAAGACGCGAGCAGACGCCTGAAGGGACGACACCCTATGTGGTAAGACAAACACTGGTCAGGAACACCCCAGGCGCTTAATAACCCCTTTTAACATACAGGGGGCGGTCCCATTTCACCATATCTGGTATTTGCCATTAATATCCCTCATATTTACTGTAAGGGGTGTGCTCCCTTACCCATAATACCAGTAATACTATTATGGACTTAGAGGAGACTGAGGAATATATGGAGGAGGAAGAGATGACCTACCTCCCCATACATGACCAGTTCTGTGATGTAATGAACGCGTCCATCCTCAGAGCTGTGTCTCAGGTAGTAGCCCCCCTGGAGAAGAGACTGCTGGCACTCCAGGCGCAGTGCCAGAAACCCCTCACAACGAGGGAAGATTCCAACGGGCCTCCGGCCCCCCTACCTCCAGGTCAACCGGCTACCCCAAGGCCAAACCCGCCCCAGAGCCTAGAGAAACAGGAGAGCACGGACGACCCAGGGATCTTCTCCAGACATCAGACTGGATGTTCCGCCTGGACCTCAAAGACGCCTATTCAGCGGTGCCAATCTTTCCCACACACAGACGCTTCCTGCAATTCGTGTGGGGTTCCCAGGTGTTTGAATTCACTGCCCTCCCATTCGGCCTCTCATCAGCTCCATGGTGCTTCACCAAGTTGATGAGGTCACTCATCAAACATTTACGGTCCTGAGGGGTGAGACTCATCATCTACCTCGACGACATTCTACTGATGGACCAATGCCCGCTCCGCTTGTCCACGCATCTGCAGACAGAGATAGAACTTCTAGAGTCTTTAGGGTTTGTAATCAACGAAGGGAAATCTGCTCTGGTACCATCCCAGTCAATGGAATTTTCGGGATTTTTGATAAATTCGGTCGAAGCGACCCTTAGCCTACCCTCGCAGAAGCTGACCAAGATCCGGCACTAACTAAGGAGAACCATCTCCAAATCCCATGTTTCGCTCCGTCACTTGGCACGGATTGTGGGACTCCTCACGTCTTCCATACAGGCGATCTTTCTGGGTCCCCTCCATTACAGGACTTTACAACGCTTGAAGATCAAACACCTCTGGAAAGGCCTCTCATACTCTCTCCCAAATGATCCTTCTGTCGGTCGAGGCAAAGGAGGAGATGGACTGGTGGCTAGCCCACATGGATGCCTGGAATGGTAGAGCGATCTTCGGCTCCCAACCCGACCTCGTAATCGAGTCAGACGCCAGCGCTCCGGCTGGGGCGCGCGATGTGGGGAATTCTCCACCGGCGGCAAATGGTCCTCCACCGAAAGTTCTATGCACATCAACTGCCTGGAACTGATGGCAGGCTCATTTGCCATCCGCTGTTGGACCAAGGAGAGAGTGAAGTGCTCAGTCCTTCTCAAGATGGACAACGTAGAGGCGGTACACTACGTCAATCATCTGGGGGGACGAGATCGAAAACCCTGTCGGATCTCGCCCGCACCTTATGGGAATATTTTTGGGCCAATCGGATCTCCCTGTCGACAGAACATCTCCCAGGGACTTCCAACCAAGAAGCTGATTGGCATTCCCGCCACTGGAGGGATGCCAGCCTTTGGCAGTTGAGTCCCCAGATCTTCCGTCAGATCCAAGCCAGATGGGGTCCCTTTTCCATGGATCTCTTCGCCTCCCAGCTGGATTTCCAGCTCAACAGATACTGCAGTTGGAGGCCAGATCCCCATGCAACAGCCGTGGACGCCTTTCTCCAAGATTGAAGCAGGGAACAACCCTACGCATTTCCTCCCTTTGCCACGATAACCCGACTGACGGCACTGGTGCGCAGACAAAGGGCGGATGTAGTGGTGATTACCCCTATTTGGAGGTCACAGGTCTGGTTTCCAGCGATGATGGAACTTTCCAATCTCTCTACCGCCATTTCCCAATCTCCTCCAGGATCCCCAGAACAATCCTCACCCGCTGGTCCTAGCGGGATCCCTCCGCCTCATGGCCTGGTAGGTTACAGGCGACATTGGAAAGTCTCAGGCCTTATAGCAGAAGCTTCCTCCTTACTCGCGAAGTCCTGGGCAGACAGTACGCGCAAACTATATCGATCTGCCTGGTTAAGATGGTTGGGATAGTGTCTCCAACACCAAATTGATCCAGGTCGTGAATTTTTTAGCAAGCCTGGCTTCGCAAGGTTTCGCGCACCGGTCTATTAACACCTTAAGATTGGCGATCTTGGTGTGGCACTTACCGGTGGATGGTCACCCGGTAGGAGAGCATCCGCTAGTCCAAAAGTTACTAAGGGGCATCAGACTCTCAACTCCTCCTGGGCCTAAATACTCATCTTTATGGGACATTAACAAAGTCCTCTCCTTGTTTCAGTCCTGGCCCTCCAATAAGTACCTTTCCAGGAAACAACTGTCGGCAAAGTTAGTGATGCTACTGTGTTTATTATCCTGCCGCCGAGTCTTGGATGTCCGGTCCCTGGACATAACAGGTAGAGTTTTTACCCCAGAAGGGGTGGTATTCCACATTTCTCGCAGAACTAAATGTAACTCAAGGATAGTATCCTATCCGTCCTTGCACAGACTCCCAAGTTGTGTATAGTTCGTACCATTAAGGCATATGAAGCGGTGACTGACGAACTTCGTCCACATGGGGAGAAGCAACTACTAATTGCCCTCACAAAACCCCACAAAGTGGTTTCGTCCCCTACGATTGCCAGATGGGTCAAGTGGGTCATGCAAGGAGCAGGGATTGACACCTCAGGCTTTGGAGCCCACTCTTTAAGAGTGGCTATGGCATCAAAGGCCTTTTGATTGGGAGCGCGACTTGAGGACATCCTAAATGCAGCAGACTGGTCTAATGACTCCACTTTCAAGACCTTTTATTTTAAACCAGTTCCCTCTCTGGCAAGCGTGGTGGTGGATAATCTTCGAACTAGCCTAATCCTCGCCTCCGGGTCCCGACATAGAATGAAAAATTTCCTAGCTATCGTAAAGGAAAGTTTCAATTCTATTGAGGACACAGAGGCAAGGATTAGCGCCCCCAGGCAATTTCTTCTGCAAGCTGTTTCCCTTCCGATTACAGAGAGGAAGTTTAGTCAGTAGACTTGTAGTAACCGATCTGTTATGAAAAGACAAATTGAATGTGTTCAGAATGATGGTATACTGTCACCTTGTACTTGATCTATGCTGCAATTGATTCAAATGCAGTGACTAGTAATATGTTCTCCTTGTTCTTTAGGAGCGGAATCTACCAAACAGCATAAGAAGAATGGCAGATTGCAACCGTCACATGAAGAAAGAGGAAGATAGACAGACTATAAAGGATATTATAAGAGAGACAGTGTTGTGATTGGATGGACTTTTTGTTTCTTTCTTTCCCAACTGTTCATGGGAAATGTAGTTTTGTTTACATATCAAGTTTTTGAAATGGCTGCTGGAGTATTCAAATGTGATTAAAGTGAAGGAAGTACAGCCTAATTCTCGCCTCCGTGTCCTTAATAGAATTGAAACTTTCCTTTACGATAGCTAGGAAATTTTTCATTTAAGGGAAGAAAAGGTTTTGGCAAAATATATGTAGCCGTAAAGGGTTTATGAATATTGGGAAAGTTCCATCAAGGATTATTCCACATGTTATTGAGACCAGGAGCAAAGTATCAAGTGCCTGTTGTAGAAAGGGATGAAGTGGCTGATGAAGTTGTAAATAGTTTCTGCCTGTATTTGCAAAAGAGTTGGGAACTATTAAGGGTTCAAGCTAAAAACTGAAATCAAAGACTGGAGCTGTTTCGGTGAAACCCAAATTGTGCAATGTACATTTCTCTATAAGGGAAGACACTGAAAAGGGATTATTGGATCTTTGCGAAAAAGGAATTGTCATGCCCACTGAATCGATATGGCTTTTGCCCTTGGTAATGGCGTGAGAATGTCATGGAGAGTTGAGGGTGTGCGATGATCTATGGAGCCTTAACAAGGTGATGTTATGTTAGGAAAACCTATAGAGCACACGTACATTTGTCCCTTGAAACTTAGGGATCCTCAACTGGTTGGCAAGAGGGGATCTGAGAGCTTGAGTAGGAATATATCTCTTACTTCTGCTTGCTACAAAGGCTGGAGCCTGGTCATGAATGGATATGTAAACCATACAAGCCGTTTTAAAAAGAGCTCTCCGTTTGACAGGGATCCCGTGAAGCTTCAATAAGGAAAGAGAGCTATACGCATGTCTATGCAGTTCCCAGCTTATCCTCACTGCTGTATTTTGAATGCTTTGTAGTTTGTGTAAAAAAGTTGCAGGGAGACCTATATATAAGGAGTTTGCATAGTCCAAGTGGGACACACTTACCGCTCCAACAGCTGCTTTCAAAGCATCGGGTGACAGAAGAGGAGTGACCTGAATCGATATGAGTAGATTCACATCCTCTGCCCAGGATCACTGAACTTAGTCATGATAGGTGGATCAAGATAGTTCACCAAGTTGCATCTGGCTGCTGCATACCATCAGGTTGTTTTGAAAAAGCAATAAAAAGGGTGTCAGAACATCTTACACTTAAAGACAACACTTGAACTAATCTTACCAGAAACGAACTCAGCGGAAACGATGCCCAGAAGTGTTACCCACTAGTGCCCAACACACTCGGTAGGGTGAACAATTGACTGCTCAACAGTGAGAACGTTGAGGGGCAGAGGGGGATAAGGGATATAAAGAGATAACTGGGTTGCTGGTGCCTCTCAGTCAACGCTCACTGTGGCTTTTGTATGTGGTTAGTCTGAGGAAGAGGTGTCTCTTCCTGTAGTGGATAAACAAAAGTTGAAGTGTTATGTGATAAAGGTAAATTCAATTGATACAACAACATTATAGACAATCTGCATTTGAGCATGTACTTCTGCCTGCACACAGTTGTTACCTAGTGTTATCTTGTCTTTCGCTCTCAATTTTGGGTGTCTGTAGAAAGCCTTGTTGACCTCACAAGAGCTCTTTAGCCTTCTGGCCCTGACTGCGTCACCACAGCAGGGCTTCTCTCTTGGTTGGGTTTTTTGCTGGTGTTTGCTGCTAAGTATCACTTAGTGGTGCTGTGCGCTCCAGAGCTTACTTTATAGTTCTATGCTAAGCTCTGAATGGGAGTTCCTTCGAATGCGCCTTGCTTCAATTGTTCTGAGTAGCGCCTTTGCTTGGCTTAAATGTACATTCTTTTGTGTAACAAGAAATGCGCTTTTTTAGTCCATGGTTATAGCATGCGCATCATGCACCGATTCTTCCTGTGTGTGCAGGCTTGTAAAAGAAAACCTCTTACTTATCACTTGTTGTTTTTCTTTTCTTATTGCAGGTTCGTCAAGATGCTGAGTGCTGGACGTTGCGAACATGTGGAGGCAGAAAAGAACTGCAAAATCCAGCGTCTGGAGTGTCAGTAAAGTAACGAGCTGCAGAGCAGGAGTCCTTATCTCTGTGAATCCAGTTGTCGAGCAAGGTGTGGCACTGTGCGGTGGTTATTTATACAGCGCTAAACAAAATGGCCGTCGAGATTTCTAAATCTTGTGTGGCCTTAGTGGAAAGTAATGGAATTGGTTCACGTAGCTTAATGGAACTGGTTCTGGTGGCTGATGATCATAACTAGATGTCCACCAATTAGGTACAGGACATGTAGATGCCCGAAATGAATAATGCAAGACGAGTAGAACTCGGAGGCCTTGCATGCTGGGAGTGTCTTTGTGGGTGCATATACATGCTACTGTGTCCGTCACTAATCTGTGGCACCTCTGTGTCCCTCAATGCCCTGCACTAATCTGTGCCATCTACAGACCAGAACTGAGGAGGCCCAAATATTTCCTAACTAATAGGGAAGAGGTGAACCCTTAGAAGTTCCCCTGGAGAGTCATGAGAGTAAGCCCCCTTAAGGTGGTCAGGGTTTTGTTGGGTGTATGGCATGGAAATGTTTCACAAAAACCTGTATCCCTTCCAATCCAATAAGGTAAAATATTCAAGTTTGTTTTACTTTTGAATCTGAAATATGTTTTACCTTGTATTCCTGTACCCCAGCTACAAGAACTAGAGCTGGTGGTGTGAGTATCCTAGTCCTTGGATGGCAGAATTTGAGGAGGGACACATGGCACACAAGATGGATCCGCGTCTGGGGAGGGAGCTGTAGTTTTACTGTGACTGGACTCAGTATATCACAAAGAGGAAGGGGTCCCAAAAAACAGGTTTTACCTTTCAGCTTCCATGTATGGTTAAGTGTATGGTTAAGTGTATGGTTGCCAACTAAATACTATCTCCAATTTGATACTGAGGTTCTTTGGCTCTATTTTTAATCAGCAAATTTGTTTGTGTTTTTGTGCCTCTTTAGGATGTTCTCTTGGCACTTGCAAAATATTGCTTAGGTTTTTATGATGTACTTCAGGTCTTCAGGTGATCATTAAGGAAGAATGTTGCAGAGGGACAAACTGAACAAAAATTCTCATTTGCTGATTTTTTTATTAGTTTAAATAAGATCATAGAAAAATCAACAGTACACTTTGTAAGAAACAATATAAATGATCACATGTTGGGGGCAAAATAGTCCAATGCTACTTATTGATCACAGGTCAATTCCCATGGTGCTGAGGGGGCCAGTTTCTGGTAAATGTCATAACTTTACTTTTGACATAAGAAAGGAAATGAGGTCCTCATGACACTTTCCAGAGGTCTGGGTGCGCATTACAATGAAGGGGACATGGAAAGACAGATTGTGCGAATACTGAAAGGATGTGGCCATGGTCACTTTTTAAAGGCATATTACAGCTTACTTCTAAATACTTGCTCTTGCTATTCATTCTTAGAAAACAGCTTGACACCACAGGGAAAAAGAAGACTCCCTCCCTTCCTGCTGCAGAAAGGACATTTATACACTGTCAAACAATTATTAAAAGAACTGTTCCTGACTCAAACTTAAAAGTATTTCTTTGAAACTTCTGCCCAAGATCATGTCAAGATTAAAAGAATGCCATTCAGAGCTCCATCCCCGCTCACAAGATCCACCCTTTTGGTATGACATCAGTCTTCCTCCCTCACATAAACTACCTCTGAGAATCAGTGGGAATCCAGATATCTAGCAGTAACTTCTGCTTTGGCTCGGAAGTGACTGAATCTCTGTAAAGAAACAGTGACTAGACATCTGGTTGAAGATATGGTTATATAAAGATGGTACCTGGCTAGAACTAATAAACCTAGACCTTTGAAGGACATGACAGACAGCATTAACAGAGAAGTCCCTTTGGTGAGATTGAGTGCAGCCGGAGCCCAGGCCTGAAGTAGAGTTATCGGGGCTACAGAAGACGAAAGTGCCCAGACACATGTCACACAGCGTGATGATGATAAATGTGACTTATATCGCGCACAGCTACTCCACCAGTTACGTCGTTTAATCCCAATTTTTAAAAAACAGGTTTCATCTTTTTTTTTTTTTAAATACTACTGGATTACTGATAGCACGAAGTTCCAGTTGTTGCACCAAAATGAGCCAAAGATCTGCTTCCCGTTCTAACCTTTCGAATTCTGGGTGTCACTGCCAGTAGTTTATTGGCAGACCCTCAGGTTTCTTGCTGGAACATGAAAATTAAACCTTGCTCTAAGATATTCTGTACCTGATAAATATAATGCTCGATGCACTAAAAACTACAGCCTTGAATCAAATTCTCATCCTAATTGGAAGCCAGTGCAGAGCGTGCAGATGATACGACATATAAGCTCATAGGCAGTTTCAGGAGGAGACGGGCTGCAGCGCTTTGGATCACCTGCAGTTTCTCCAGCAGGTACTCTGGCAAGCCCAGATAGAGAGCATTACCATAATCCAGCCTTTTTTTTTTTTTTTTTTTTTAAACCTTTATTTAAGAAATATTGCACAGCACAATTACAAGACTCCACCATTGCAATGAATGAAGCACAGTATGACAATGTTATACAGTAAAGACAATCAGAAACTCAAGGCACATTGGGGACAATGTTAAGAGACAGTAACCGGTAAGCGTAGAGGGAGTGAAATACACATTAGAAAAGAGCGCCATCAGTAGGGCAGAAAGGCAGGGGGTGTAGAGGAGGGGGGCGGGAACAGCGGGGAGACAGCTCTTGGACCTACACCGGCGGCCGCCGCGTGCGGGGCGCCGGCGGGGAGCGCGGGAGAGGTCGCAGGGCGCTGTGAGTCCTGACGTGAGAGGTAGGTTACAAGCGGGCCCCAAATATCAATTGGAAGGGACCTGGCTGGCTGGAGGTCCCAAAACTCAGCCAGTAGAGTTTGGCATCGAGAAGCGTCCTCAAGCCAGAGGGCAACCCTGGGCGCCGGCCTGCGGCCCCAGGACATGGAGACCCTGCGCCGCGCGAGGACCAGCAGCATGGCAGTCAAGCGACGAGTGGCGTCCGGGCAAAATTTAACAAAACCTAAGAGGCAGAGCAGAGGGTCAGGCTGAATCGGAGATGAGATGATTGCAGAGATCGCAGCGCACACCTCGCGCCAATATGCCAAGACCCGGGCGCACAGCCAGGCGAGATGAGAAAAGTCAGCCGCGGGCGCAGAGCAGCGCAGGCATCCATCCCCGGCAATCAGTCCGAGCTTATGAAGTTGAGCGGGAGTCCGATAGAGCCGATGGAGGTACTTAAAATGGATAAGGCGCAGACGATAGTTTGGGGAAAGGCGTTTGATTTGATTACAACAGTACAACCAATCGGCCTCGGAGATTTCGGCTCCCAGGTCATCGCCCCATGCAACGCGCGCCCGGTCAGTGGAGATGGGAGATGCAGCTAGCGTATAAGCGTAGATTTTTGTGACCAGCTTTTTAGGAGAGGAAGATGTGTAAAGAAGTTCAAGAGAGGCCATCGAAGGGGAGGCTGGGGAAAAGTGGGTGAAGCTTCCTACAGATAGCTCTGAGTTGATAAAATAACAGAGTGTCCATGGGGCCAGAGTCAGCGGCGAGGGAGAAGAAAGTGTCCCCAGGGTAGAGATCCGAGACTGTGGAGAGGCCCAGACGAGTAGCGTGCTTGATTATCCCGGAAGAATGAAGAGGAGGAAAGGCGGGGTGATGTGCGAGTGGCATATTGTTCGCGGAAAGTATATCAGAGCCAGAAAATTTGCGAAGCCCATCCCAAGCCCAGCGCAGGGTCCCAACCGTATCTATTTCAGTGCGAAGGAGTTTCGCAGGAGCGAATAGAGCAGTCGTGATCGGCCACGGGGTAGCGAGGTCAGCCTCTACCGCGACGTGAGGTTGAAACGGAGTGGGGTGAAGCCAAAAGTGAAGAAAACTGGCTTGAGCACTGAGAGCATACAGCTTGAAATCTGGGGCGCCAAGCCAGCCACGCGACATGGGAAGAGTGAGGATGCTGTAGGCAATGCGAGGTTGCCGACCGGCCCAAATTAAGGTGATCAGCAGAGAGCGAATCTTGCGAAAAAAGTGAGCGGTTAAAGGGATGGGGATATTGACAAATAAGTATAAAAACTTCGGAAGCACCACCATTTTAGCGATAGCGATGCGCCCAGCCAAGGAAAGTGGCAGCCGGTTCCAGAGAGGAATCTTAGACTCGAGCCAGTCCACAGCACGGCCAAAGTTAACTTTCCAAAGTTCATAAACGTCCCTGCTCAACCAAATGCCCAAATATCTAGTGGGCTCCGATGCCCACACAAAGGGATAGTCAGGAACAAAGGGTGTTGTAGCATTCGTAAGAGGAAATAGTACCGACTTACTCCAGTTGATCTGGATTCCGGAATAGCCGCCGAAGCGAATCACCTCACGGACCAATGGGCTGAGGTTCTCCTGGGGATGGCGGACATAAAGAGTGATGTCATCCGCATACATGGAGACTAACAAAACGCGAGCCGCAAAACCAATGCCTCTCTGGGTATGGTGTTGCCGGAGACGAGCCGCGAGGGGTTCCATGGCGATAGCAAAGAGCATGGGGGACAGTGGACAACCCTGCCGAGTACCGCACCCGATGGGAATGGGCTCAGAGACCTGACCATTAATGCGAAGACGGGCAGTAGGTAGAGTATAAAGAAGCTGTACTTTGCGTAAGAAAACTTGGCTGAAGCCCAACCGGGGAGAAGATAAAACAGGAAGGGCCACTCCAAGGTGTCGAAGGCCTTGGTGGCGCCAAGAAGGGCGGCCACTGCCGGGAGCGCAGGATTAATTTGATGAATAACGGAAAAAATGGTCCGGAGGTTGTGAGAGGTCGCGCGACCGGGAATGAAGCCGGACTGTTCTGGGCGTGCGACGAGCGGCATGAGGGGTAGGAGGCGGGAAGCGAGCAATTTGGCGAAAATTTTATTATCTGTGTTTATGAGGGATAAGGGACGGTATGAGTCTCACTGTTCGGGTGGTTTATCCGGTTTAAGAAGCAGAGTTAACACTGCCTCGTGCAGCGATGGGGGGGAACAAACCTGTTTTGAAAGATTCATTATACATGGAGGCTAAATGGGGAACCAAGAGCGGGGCAAAAGCTTTATAGAAGGAAGCCGGCAGGCCGTCCGAACCGGGGGCCTTGTCACCAGGCATGCTGTTGATTGCAGCGAGGATCTCTTCTTTTGAGAAGGGCTCGTCAAGATATTCCCGATGAGAATTACCGAGCCAAAGAAGCTGAAGGGTGTCGAAATATTGGTCAAGTAGTACACGCGGAGGCACTGATCCGGCCGTGTAGAGTTGTGCATAGAAAGTGGTGAAGCGCGCCTTGATTTCCTCAGGAGATGTGGTACGATCGGGGCCGCCGTCCCGAAGGGCGGTGATGTAGGATGCCGCCCGTGGCTGTCGAAGGATGTTGGCAAGGGTTTTGCCAGGACGATCACCCTCGCCGAAGCGGCGTGCCCTCGCCTCCCTGCCGAGAAACGCCAGTTCTCTGCCAGCCTCATCGGCGAAGTCAGTAAGTTTCCCCCGCAACTGGGCAAGCGTGTCAGGGCGAGGGTCCAGGGCATGGGAGGCGTCAAGCCGCCTTAATTTCCCCTCCAGTCTGTCAAGAGTACCGCGGATGGAGCGAAGAACGCCAGATTGCTTGGAGATACATTCCCCGCGGATAACAGTTTTAAACCCCTCCCAGAGCATAGACGGGGAGTCCACGGAACCCACATTGAGCTCAAAATAGTTAACAATTGCAGTTAGTATTTCGTCACTGAAGACCGAGTCACGTAACGCGTTCGGGGGAAGCCGCCAGGAAAAGGCACGGCGAGGAGAGTGTGGGAGACGGAGGCAGAGGCGAACGGGGGCATGATCTGAGAGAGTGCGCGCCATATGGTCAACGGAGGTGAGCCATACCAAGGCATCCGGAGTAGTGATCCACAAGTCGAGACGGGACCAGCAGCCACGAGAACCAGAGACACAGGTGCCCTCCTGTAAAGCAGGGTGAACGTGACGCCCCATAATCCAGCCTTGACCTGACCAGGGCCTGGATGACTGCTTTTTTTTTTCAGAAAAAAAAACAGGAAACGTAAAAAAAATTCAGCAAGCACAATACACCGAAACAGGTGCCCACCACGGATTTAAGTAGAACCTTAAATGACAGACAATCATCGAATTTATCCCCTAAGTTCTAAACAATGTCTGAAGACCAGGAGGCGGGGCATTTTCGGGCCAGAAAACCTGCCAACTATCTGAAGAGATATTGCCAAAGAAAACAATCTGTCTTTTCTGCATTACATTTAAGCTAGTGTATAGCCATCCAATGAAAGACAGCCATCAGCCAGGTTTTAATCAAACTCCCTGGAAGCTCTTCTCCCTTGCCATATGAGAACAGTAGCTGAGTATCATCAGCGTAATATATAACTTTGGCACCCAGGGACTCCGGGTGCAAACATGACCCCTGTGAGACAGTGCAGGAGACAAGTCAACAGGCAACACTGATATTCAGAATGTCGCTGAATACCCCCAGAAGGGCAAAAGATAGATTGGCAAGGAAAACAGGCAACTTCGAGGAAAAGCCGAATGTTGAGATAGATGAGCAACATGGAGGTGTGCACAGGTGGAAGGGGCTAGGACAACACTCTCAGGGACGGGACAGTGGACAGGTAGTTAGGCTAATTTCACTTCCCGCTGTCCTGCACAAAATTCCTCCATAATTAATAATTGCAAGCAGACACAAAGACAAATGTTACACAGGGAGCAGAGGATTCCTACCATGGTTGAATTTGATAGTCAGTGTACCTTAGGTAACCACGATAAATGATTTACTGTTCACTACACATGTAACAGGTGATAGGTTGGCCACCGAAAAGGAGACATAGGCTGTCTTGCTACAAATGAATGGGGGGGAGCAGCTGGCTGAAATACTTTTATTTCATCATAAGATTTGAGGTGCAGCGATTCAGGACATACACTCAAGGGGTGCTTCTCTATGTGCATGCAATTGAGTGATGGGACACACTCTTAAGAGAAACCGTTATTCAGGCTAATCATGGTTAATGTGATGGATCTGAACGCCCCATGTAAAAGACAAAAAATATGGAGTTATTTAAGGTCCCACACCCTGACATTTTTGTTTCTCCAGGAAACAGTTTATTTTGTCCAGGAAATGTATAGCCTGCATAAAGACATGTTTAGGATGAAACACAAAGCCTTACATCAGCAACTTTAGAAGTACTCCGAGATGGCAGGAGTAGCCATCCTCTGCATTAATGACTTAAAGGGAATGAGTGCTAAAGTGAAAAGGGACCCAAGAGAAAGATATAGTCTAATCCAACTTTAACTGCACAATAGTGTTTACATGTTTATAAATATCTGTACTCCAAATATTGCTTAGGAAACATTTATGAGGAAGCAATGGGAGAGATTGAGTGGGAAGAAGATTTCACTCTGGTCAGAAAACCCCAAGCTGATAGAGATGCCCTACAAATCACATCTTTGAGGACATATCCAAGAGGTTTGAGGGCTCTCTGTGAGAAGCGGGTACTAATAAATGCCTTGTGATTCCTACTCCTATGTCTACAAAATGTCCATAAAAATTGATCACGTCTTTGTTTAAGCTGCTGATAGCGAGACTGCAAGACATATACATTTCTGATCACATTCATCCGAGGTAGCACAACGAATGGGCTACAAAATGTGGAGGTACATCATGACACATTTAAAGACCACTTACACAAAATAAAAATGGACACAAGAGGTAACACAGGCACTTGCAAAAACACAAGAGGTCTTAAAAGCCACAGCTAAACTGGGAGCTACAGCAAAGACTGCAAGGATCAATAGGAAAAGAAATCTTAAAAAGGATAGAGACTTTAGAAAAGGCCAACAAACAAGATCACACAAAGGCACAAAGTATGCAGACTGAGTAAATAAAGGGTCAGTTAAATGTTCTGCACACAAACCATGCCGAATAAGCTCAACTAAAGTTACAAGTCATAATCTGTGACAAAAAGCAACAAAATGAACTTAAACTTAGCTGGCGCTGAGGATACAAAGAGACAAGTCAATCATCGTATCAGATACAAAAATGGGAGTATGGCCACGAATGAAAGGCCCAAACAAGAGTTAGTTCTATCTTTTTAGCAAAGGATTTAAAACAGGATTTTAGGGACTAGTAAGGAAGTAACCAAATACCTAAGCCATATCGATGCTGGCTGTCCCAGAGGACTGTCTGCCCAAACCAAAGGAACCAACTTGAAGGAAGTGCCGAAAGCAATGGAGATAATAAGTCCTAATACAACACCACTCTCCCAGATTGATTTACAGTACATTCCAGGGTCTTTTTGATCTTACTTAGAGGTCTAAAATCTGCTTTATTCAGCTCAATTACACATGATTAATGTGTAAAGCAGATGTAACACAAATTCATATACTTGGCATGGATCTGGAGAAAAATGCCTCTTATCGGCCCATTGCCTTACACAATACCGACGCAAAAATCTTTGCAACTGTCCTTTCAAACAGAGTGGACCAATGTCAAGAATGACTTATGTCAAGACGTATGGGATTTTTTACAGAAGCAGATTAGGTAAAATTCACTTTATGTCCTGGATTTGGAATTTAAACCTAACAATTCCTATTTTGCCAACACTGCTTCATCTGCTCCAGTGCCTGGTTTGCACACTTCTAAAACTGAGGTAGTGGTTGCGCAATTATTTTTTGTAAAGTTTATGTGAACCAGTGGAAGGGTGAAAAGGAATAAATGAATAACCCATGGCACCGACAAAGAAAGCATGCCTGACATTGTGAAGTACTAGCAGGCATTTCACTGGCAACTCTTAAATGAATAAGCTGTCAGGGAATCCGGAAACAGATGAAACACCTGCAAGAACAACATTTGAAGTACTGAACTAATGCTTAAATATTGGCCTTACAGGTAAAAGTTTTACAATGGCAATTACAGAGGAACATTCTGTTTGCTGGAGGAATAGGGAATATCAGACACCTGCAGACACGTTTATGATAGGGGCAACTTGCATCATCTGACAGATGCAAACGGAACTTTGGGATGAGAGGTGGGCAGGTTACAACATATTCACATCGGATACTGGGACGTTCACCCACAAATAAGGAGACAGCCCTCTGACCTTCTACAATCTATCAGAAGCTTATCATGAGCCATTAGGAGGGGCTGGTCTACAACCTATATATAGTTCTAACAGTGTAAAAGATAGGATATCAATGGAATTATTAACATGAACTGTCCACAAAACTAAACAGAATAATTACTGCGGGGGAATAGGCAGACCTCTTTACACACATTCTAAAACTACATAGGAACATAAAGCACAGGGAAACAGCATAACACCTTTGATAGTTCAGGCCACAGCATCTTCTCTAAATATACCCCTTGGCAGCAGAAACCTTCTAAAAATGTGAATATGTCACTGTACCAAAATTTAAGATATTTGGAAGCAGTTCTTAGCCATATTATGAAGGTAAAACGTCTTCCCTTTAACAGAAGACATGTGGGTCACAGAGCTGGGAGCAGGAAACTTAAAACAAACTGATAGAATGCTAATGATATACATGCTTGGGGGAGCGAAAATGCTTATAACGCTACCCTGGAAAAAACAGAAGCCACCAGGGAAAGCGCAATGTATTAATAAGACCATTTTGCAGTTAAAGGCTGAAATTCTCAGACAACCTAACCCAATCAGTGGACTGCTATGGCAATATCTAGATTCTGCTGATTCAGCATTGATCAGGCCTAAAAACTAGGGATCCTCTCCCCCAAGACACTGTGCACTGCACCGGTCTGCAGAAAACATGAGAAACCGAAAAAGGGTGATGCAAGGGACCTTATCTTGGTTTGACAGGGTGATAGCTCCACAGACCTAAACATCAGTCACCAAGAAGAGTGTGTATCAAAGGGAGAATATGTAGGGAGGTTATTAAATAATCATAGAGACATACGTCATTGTTACACATATATTAGGAGAAATACCAGAATGAGGCCTTGTCATTTCGAAGACCGTCTTGTCGCTCAGACTAAAGTAGACAGGGTGAACCAAGTTTAAAGGTATGGAATGTGATACACTTATGGAGCGTTCTGGGTGGGGTTGCATCTCACTCATAGGATAAACCCAACAGTACTGTATCCTTCCTCGTTCAGAGCATGTAGTGCAATTTCTCAGAATCGGCAGGGATAATGCATTTGTTATTCAATCAATGCAGGATGCAAATTATTCCAGAGAACTGGTGGTGTTTAATCCTGGTGTCCATAGGTAAAAAGGGATATCGTGATAACCCCTCTAACTATAGATTGATTGCATTGCTGGACGTAGATGGCGAGGCATACGCCAAGATCCGACTTCAAGAGTTGAAACAATGGGTGTCAGAAAAAAAGATAATCCCCCCACACCCAGATGGGCTTATGCAGTTGTTGCGGGATGGAAGACAACTTAATGGCACTGGCACGCCTGTCAGACACGGCCATGAAGAACAACCCGCCCCCACTCCTGTTCACTGCATTTATGGATTTCACATCTGCTTTTGATTGCATGAACAGGGGAAAGCTGTGGCTTAAACATTATAAGTGGGGGCTCCAGCCACCTCACTACAAGATACGTGGGTAAGAGTGTGGATTACAATCAACGGGGTAACAACAGATAAAATCCTGACATCGAGGGTGGTGAAACAAGGGTGTATCCTGGCTTTCCTTCTTTTAAATTTGTATCTTGCAGATATTAATAATCATCTAGCGACTGGGAAGGTGTTTTCACCAAAACTAGCAGGGGCCAAGATCCATCGTATGCAGTATGCAGACAACACCATTCTTTTTTTAAACAAACTTAAGTCGGTTTATGGCGCTCTTTGAACGCCCTGAACGAGTACGGTCAATTGAACCACATTAAAATCAACAGTGGTAACATGAAGATCTTAATAATCTGCAGGAACAATATCAGGGAATGGCCATTGCACCTGGGCGACAAAAAACTGGAAACAACATTGTGGCTGGCTGGCTCATTAAATGGTATACCAAACAGAGGAAAACCTTGCAAAGAGTCCAGGTATTCTCTTACTAGTGGATAGGGGGTTGCTCTAGCAATCCCAAGGTACTCTTTTAGGGGGTAGTGTGATTGAGCAGCCTTAGGCTTATCAGAGAGGAGTGTTTGACATTTGTTGCACACACAGCCAATAAATGATATACACGACTCAATGAAGAGATCCACACCAATTTATAAAAATAACACTTATCTTTATATAATTTTAGGTACCAAAAACATCAAAATCAGGTAAGCACTTTTTAAAATCGCAGGTTTGGGAAAAACAGTTCTTTGATACTTTAAATCGTAATTGAAGCACTTCGCGGCAAAGTTAACCTAGGAGGAAAGCATACGCGGCATAAGGTCACTTAACAACGAAGTACATGACCCTTCCCCGGGACTTAAGGTCAGTAGGGGGCAAAGTCCAAGGTAGCACCAACAGGTCACCTCGGGAGACACTGGGGCGTCTGGGTGCAGGTGTGTTCTTCAGCATCAGTTGACTGATACTTTAAAATCATGATTGAAGCACTTCTTGGTAAGGTTAACCTCTGGAAGAAAAACATGTATTGCATTCGGGCACTCAGCAGAGAATTACAGGACAAATCTTCTGTGCTTAAGGTGAATAGTGGGCAAGGTCCAAGGCAGCACCAACAGTTCACTTCGGGCAGCACTGGGGCGGCCAGGTGCAGAGGTGCCTTACAGCATCGGGTGCCCCATTCAAGTCAATGGAGATCGGTCCGTCAGAAAAGAGGTTGCAGGCTCAGACTGGGGGACCAGTCAGGCAGAACCAACAGCGGGGGGGAGGGGGAACAATTCTTGCGATGCTCCAGGACATGGGGACACCTTTAGTCCTCTTCTCCAAGGGCAACGGGCGACGGGTGCAGAGGAGTCTTTAGACGTGAGGTTTTTGTCACCAGGAGCACTTGTGGTAGAGGGGGCCTGCAAACAAAGGCTGCAGGTGGTGTTGGTAAGTCCACAGTGGGTAAGTCCAAGGTGGGCTTTGTCGCTAGAGAGCCAGGGGACCACGCTGGCACCATTGGCCCACTTCAGCTCGAGCTAGAAAGCACGGGTGCAGTGGTGCTCTGCAGTGTCGGGTTTTTGCAGTTCCAAAGTCTCACCTTCTTCTTGGGGTCCCTGTAGGATGCAGGGAAGCATCTTTACTACTCCACTGGAGTCCCTGGTTCTTTGTTGAAGGCAGGCAGGGCCCCCAGGCTTTTAAGGCACAGCAGCTGCAGGACGAGACGACTTTTGGAGCACTCTGTTGGGAACAGCAGGCAGGCTGGCTGAACCAACAGGGGGGCTTAACCCTTGCGATGATCTGGGACGTGGGGACACCTTTGGGCCTCTTCTCCAGGGGCGAGGGTTCAGACGTGTCTTTAGGCGATGGGTTCTCATCACCGTGAGCACTCGCGGTAGGAAGGGCCTGCAAACAGAGGCTGCAGGCGGCGTTAGGTAGTTCACAGTGTGCATGTCCAAGATGGGCTTTGTCTCTGGCGGGCCAGAGGACCCCGCTGGCACCATTGGCCCACTTCAGCTCGAGCTAGGAAGCACAGGTGCAATGGTGCTTTGCGGCATCTGGTTTTTGTGGTTTCCGGAGTCTCAGAGTCTTCTTTGGGGTGCCTGTAGGATGCAGGGAAGCAGCTCAGCTGCTCCACGGGAGTCCCTGGTTCTTTGTTGAAGGCAGGCAGGCCTCCCAGGCTTTGGAGGCACAGCAGCTGCAGGACAAGCTGACTTTTGCCGCACTCAGTAGGGAACAGCAGACAGGCCGGCAAGGCTGGCGCTGGGTCAGTTGCTTTGTCCACAGTCTGTGCTTTTGTGGCTCTTCAGTGTCCTTCTTCTTCGTAAGGCAGCAGGAATCTGATTCTCTGGCGGCAGGGGCTCCCCTAAATACTAAATATGGGTGTTAGGGAAGTGTAGGTCAGTAGCCAATGGGCTACATACTCTTGGGGTCACTATGCCCCCTATATCACCACTTCCTGGGGGAGGTGGTCCTACTGAATTCCTGATTTTGCCATCACCAAGACATCTAACTTTGAAAAGTCACCTCCACCTCAAGTAGCCCAAATTAGGGGTGGCACTAGCCTGAGGGTGGACACACCTATTGGACTAGCTAATTTTCTCACCAGTCGGGGTGCCAAATAGCTCTGGAAACAAGCATTTGCCATGCAATAGGTCTCGCATTGCAAAAGTTTGAGCTATTGGCATTGTAAATGACTAACCTTTTATCTATGTGTTGGTTTTGAAAATTTGAGCTATTGGCATTGTAAATGACAAACCTTTTATCTATGAGTTGGTTTTGAAAACAGATAAATAAAAGGCATTGTCATTTACAATGGCAATTGCTTAAACTCTCGCAAATGCGAGACCTATTGCATTGCAAATGCTTGTTCATAAAATGCTGGTGTGTGCTTTACAGCCTAATGCATTTTGTAGTACAAACACTCCTAATTAGACCAGGCTCTATTAGAAACAGAATATATTTAATTTTATAAGTTTCTGCTTTCTGTATAACAGCAGTTTTATAAATGAAGATGATATGCATAAACCTCTCTCCAAAAGTTGATTGGCCACTTACCAGCACCGATATGGGTTATAGACAGGGCCACTGGAATTATGTGATTTTTGTGCTCAGTGCGTTTTCCGTATAAATTATTAATTTAGCACACAATCCATGATCTTCTGCATAATCTACAGATGTCAAAAAATGTCGCTAGATCAAGCAGATCAAAAGTTACTAAAAATGCAGCAACATGGGGGCAGAGAAGCCTCTAATGGGTATGCTAAACAAATCTAGTATTTGTCTATGTTGCATTGAGCCACGATATATTACATTATTTCATATGTTGCTGACTTGGTTCTTTGCAATAAAAGCATAAATAAAACAACAACAACAAAAAGCGGTGACATGTGTTTCTTTATTTGGGTGTTAAACTGATAGTGATGAGGTAAAACATTTGCCCAGACAGTGTTAACCTGAGAACAGATGACAAAATAATGAAGTAATACCATCACAAAATGTGCTGCATTACACCGCTCGATTCGCTGTTTTTGTTGCATATTTTAGTCAGATCTGCCGCATAATTTGATCGTCCGCTGCCGCATAATTCCAGAGGCCCTGGTTACAGAGGAATGCGTGTACAGGCAACACATGCAGCCAGGGATACACAACAGTCACAGTGACACTGAATACACTAATACTTGGACAAGGAGCACACTGAAACTAGGTCAGAGAATACACTGGCGGAGGGAGAGAGGGGGGGGAATAGGCTGATAAATCGAGACAGACACTGGAAAAGGGATCTTAAGAAATCGGCGCATGGAGAGACATATTAAGACCAGGAACACACATCACTGGCATACTGGGACCGGAACTGAAGTTCTTCTCGATCACACTCACACAGTGATGAAAAGCGTCAAATACGCGGGCCCCAAAAAACAAAAAAACAACTTATGGAGCGCCGTTATGGAAAAGCCCAGAACTGGTTGCACAACGAGCCAACGAGCCTCCCAGCGGTGCTAAGAGGCCAAAGAACATGCGAAGGCTCTTATATAATCCCCCTAGTATTTTGATGTAACCTATGAAGTATTTTCTTCTCCCCAAAAACAGGCCTCCTGTTCCTATCCATCCCTTTGCCAACCAGCTGGTCTCGCTACAGCCTCTAGGAACTACGTCGCTATTTACACTACCGATACTGGGCGTTTAATACCCCTTATTCTCCACCGCTCTACAAGTCACCCCACCCCCGCCGTTTCAGCGCCCCCACAGTAGTAGGTCCTTGCAATAGCATTGCGTCAGAAAACCTCCCAGCAAGCACAGAGGAAATCTCTTTTGATGTGTCTGTAACTAACGATGCTGCTTGTTCACATGCACAGTGCTGCACAAAATGCATACATAATAAAAACAGGATGTGCCCATTCCATCCATGGTACCCCACTGCCCCCTGTCTACAAAGTTAAACAAAGCTGGTCCTCATTTCTTTCCCGGTCTGCAAGATGTTTCCAAACTCTTTGGCAACATTACATGTTCACATGCAGAGCCAGCCATGGAAAAAGCCCTGTCTGGGCGCTCTCGAAGCACAGCCCCGGGTGAGGGTATTTTTTCCGACATGGCTCATGTCTGGGCACCCCTGGCACCGCTTTCGATGTCTCCACAGCGGGAGAGGCAGCCATCGCGGCCAGGCCTCAAACTTGCAAGTCAGAGTTTTGCTTTGCTCGCAGAACAGCTCCCATCAAAACGCAAGTTAAATCACATGAAACCTATTTAAAAGCCATTTTCAGATTTCGTCATCAGGTTTCCGTTATTTATGTCATGCCGCAGTGCCAAGAGACACCGGGCCGGCGGTAAATCACATCTGCAGCGCTGCTGACCGCAATCTTTGAAGCATTCATTTTGCGCTCTCCTGGCTGGATTCCGATCCTGTTTGGGTCTCTCCAGTTTCCCTCGAGTTACTCCAATCTCTACACTATTAAAACAAGCGTCGCTCATTATGAAAGCAGCAGCCGCTTGTTTATATTTGCATCGCGCTTTCACTTTAAGTGAAAGCGCAATGCAAAAATAAACACGCGGCTGCCTTTAATAAAGACGAGTGAAAGAAAATAGTGCTCACCCACCAGATAAAGCCCACCGTGTAATCTCGGGCCGTCCCAAAAGGAGACAGGGCGGTAACCAAAAAGCCTCCTTTTCAATGGGAAGCCAGCGTTTAGCATAAACGCTGACGCGACCCAATGAAAATGATGGGCGGGGCTTAAACTGAACTTCCAGAAAATCCCGACTACAAGAAGCCTCGCAGATCGAGCAGCGCATGCGCGCGGCAACGCTAGGCGAGACCTAAAAAAGGGGGTCGGCTTCTTCTCCGGGGAGAGAAACCAGATTCGCATACCAAAGGCGGTAGGCCCTTTGAAGCTTCCCTGCCTTGGAATGCTAACTGCGAGTCATCCTGTGGGAGGAGGTGTACCATACCCCCTGCCCAAGCAGGCTTGGTTTATGGCCCCTGGACAGCAAAGCCCCTCACCCTTGGGGGTCAGAAACTTGTCTGTGGTGGAAAGCTGGCAAAACACAGTCCGCACCACCAGTGGCTGGTAGTTTTTCAGGGGGCACATCTAAGGTGCCCTCTGTGTGCATGTATCCCTTAATCCAACATTGGCATCAGAGTGGGTTTAGTAATGCGAGATGTATGATACCAAACATCCCTATATTCAGTGAAGCCATCATGTAGTTGGGCAACTCGTGTCTGTGTCCAGCACATGCTTTTAAAATGTCTTCCCTGATCACTTGTATAGGCAGTAATGGAACTGACCAGCACAGGGGAATACCAGCCCGTCTAGTTATGCCCTCACATGCAGTATAGTGCACCCTGCCTTTGGTGTAGGCAGGCATGGCACACAGGCTGTGTGCCATGTCGTGTTCTCACTCTTGTCTGACCTAAGACACACTGCCTACAATGGCAGTTTGCATGAGCTTGGTGAGGAGGCTCTTAGGGTGGCACACTTTGTGCTACTGCCATGAGGACTCTTTTTAGTACCTAGGTACCAGGGGTCCCATTTACTAAGGGCTTTCAGAGGGTACTAAAGGTATTGCCAATTGGGGAAAACAATTGTACAGTTTTGGGAAAGAGATCTGGCACGGAGGGCCTGGTTAGCAGGAACCCGGTGCACTTCCAGTCGAAATCACATCAAATACAAGGCACAAAGTGGGGGGTGACCTTGTCGAAAAGGGCACTTTCCTACAAAAATCATATATCAAATACTTAGGTGTAGACCTTAACGATTGTGGTAACCATAAAGAACTAGCCTCCCGAAGCAAGCTGGTCTAGCCCTAATAGTTACATTTTGTAAACTGAAACACAGAATGAACAGACCACAGGCACTGGCACTGTGCAGCATGACAAACTCCAAAATTAAATGCCCACTCCAATGAATGGGGCCTTCATCTTTAAAGATCAACTAGAGGTTTGACTAGATCGGGCCAGAACGGTTGTTATCGCTCAGAATTCACGCTGCCCATCTGTGCACCATCAGCATTTAGCGCCTTGAACTTGACTTGCCTAGACAAAGTTTAATATTAAAATCTCACATCTGAAAGAAACACATAGTGATAGATTCCTTACCTTAGAATATCCCCAGGCGTCAGACTGGATCCGGAAAGTTTACGTCAGCAGTACCCTGCGCGTCGGTAGGTGGGGTCGTGCGGCTCCGCGTCCGTCGTTGGAGTCGTGGTCGCCGAGATGACGTCGCGGGCGCTACTTAGACGCCGCCCACGCGCGCGGACGTCAGTTCTTTCTTTTTCCGCACCAGCAAGCGCAGATCCGGGAAGAGCAGGAACCCCCAGTCAATTTTTGACTGACTTTTTGAGGCTTTTTGTCTCTGTTTTTTCTTCAAGTCATCGACTCCTGGTGCAGTAGGATGCCCGGTTTCAAGTCCTGCGGGGATTGTCACCGCATGATGTCGGTGACGGACCCGCACCGCATGTGTCTTTTCTGCCTGGGGCGCGATCACGAACCCAAGTCGTGCTCCGACTGCCGGGCCATGGCGCCGAAGACTTTGCGGGAGCGGTCCCGAAAGTTGCTGGAAGCCCGGCAGTCGGCTCCGCGCCGTTCGAAGTCCCGGTCCAGAGGGAGGTCGAGGGACCGTGCGTGGAGTCATCATCATCGGTCTTCGGGATCCAAGTCTTCGCACTCTGGGTCAGGTAAGACGAAGCACAAGAAGTCGAAGAAACGCCATCGTTCTTCGACTTCCCCTCGCCGGTCGCGCGCGAGCGGCTGAGGGTATGGGCGGAGCCTATGGAGTTGCCGCCCGACTACCCGCCCTTTCCGGGGTCGTCGGCGACTTCGGCCCAGATACAGGTGTTCCTGTCGGCCATGGCTCGCCTCTTTGGGACGTCGGGTCCCGCCGGTGCGCCTCGGGCCCCGCGGTCCCGCATGGGTGTCCTCGCGTTTCCTCGCCGGCGGCTCCGGCCCCGGCGTCGCTGGCGGCTCCGGCCCCAGCGCCGCAGGACACCCTTGGATCCAGGCCTGGATCCCGGTCGACGCCGGTTGACCTTGCTACGCCTCCACCGGCACGGATCCCGACGCCCGCCCGCACCTCGGGACGACGTCGACCTCAGTTTCAGCCCCGAAGTGGACGCGCGCCGAGCCGGCGTCGATCGATGCCGTTCTCGACGCTGCTTGGGGATTTCTATCCCCATGTCCCTGCTCCTTAATTTAGACCTGTTGAACAGCCTGAGGAGCAAGGGGAGGACTGGGAGGGGTCTGAGGACCTCTCGCTGCAGCCTGCAGTCTGAACAGGACTGGGCTGAGGAATTGGGGGACGCCAGTGGTCTGGATACCTCACCAGACCTTGGCATGCTATCTCCTCCTACCGTGGCTACGGAGGAGGGCGCTAGTTATGCAGTGGTGTTGCGTAGGGCGGCCGAGGCCCTACACTTCGTGCTCCCTACTGTGGCAGTCAGGACTAACCTCCTGACAGAGGTGCTTCAGCCAGCAGCTACTTCTGCGGAGCCGCTGCTTCCTTTCAATGAAGCCCTCTCTGACGTTCTTTTGGGCACTTGGTCCAGGCCCACCACAGGGGCTCCTGTGGATAGGAACGCGGCCCGATGCCATCGCCCGGCTCCGGGTGACCCCATTTTCCTCTCCCAAAACCCCACCCCCGAGAGCTTGGTTGTCCAAGCCTCTGCTTCCCCTACCGCCTTCCCTTCTGCACCACCGGATAGGGAATCCAAGAAGCTGGATCAGTTTGCAACGAAGATTTTTTCTTCCACCAGCTCTGCGCTGCGGTCCGTGAACACCGCATGCCTCTTGGACCGTTATTCCCACTCTCTGTGGGATACGGTGGCAAACGTGCTGCCCCAGTGTCCGGAGGAGGCCCAGCCTGCTCTCTCCCAGGCTGTTGCAGAGGAGAGACGCAGCAAAGTTCAGTGATTCGGTGTGGCCTAGACACCGCCGACTCACTGGGCAGATCGATTGCAACGACGGTGGTGGTTCGCCGTCACGCCTGGATGAGGACCACTGGATTTTCGGGGGATGTCCAAAACACCCTTATGGACATGCTCCTTGATGGCCGCCGCCTTTCGGCGACAAAGCGGACAGCGCGTTGGAGAGGTTTAAGGACTCACGGGCTACGGCCAAGTCCTTGGGACTCTCGGCAGTCCGCCCTCTCCGCCTTCCGCTTTTCGCTCCTTTCGTGGCACAGGAAGGGGCGCCCGCAGCGTTCGCAACAAAGCCACAGGCCGGCGCAGCAATCATCCCAGCGCGGACGCTGGGATTCCGCCGTGGCGGACAAAGGGGCCAGCGGGCGGGTCAGTCCACCACCACCCCGGCCACCACTGCCTCCAAACCTTCCTAGTCCGAACTTTCAGGCCCATCAAACGCCAGTTGGCGGCAGGCTTCGCCATCACCTCCCCCACTGGCACACCATCACATCGGACAGGTGGGTTTTAGAGATAGTCTGGAGGGGCTACTCCCTCCCCTTCGAGACTACCCCCCAGCCATGCCACCTCAATACCACCGCATGTCGGGGGATCACTTGGTGCTTCTTCAGCAGGAAGTTACGGCCCTCTTGGCCAAGGGGTCCATCGAGCGCGTTCCGACGCCCGAAGTAGGTCGTGGTTGTTATTCCCACTACTTTGTGGTGCCCAAGAAGGACAAAGGCCTGCGTCCTATCTTAGGCCTGCGTCCTATCTTAGACCTCCGGAACGTCAATCGCTTCCTCCGCAAAGAGAAGTTCAAGATGCTCACTCTAGCTCAGGTCTCGCCTGCTCTCGACCCACAAGACTGGATGGTGGCGCTGGACTTGCAGGACGCCTATTTCCACATCCCCGTCCTGCGAGCCCACCGGCGTTACCTACGGTTCACGGTAGGCCACGAGCACTTTCAGTTCACTGTGCTCCCCTTTGGCCTTACCAGCGCCCCTCGGGTGTTCGCCAAGGTGATGGCGGTGGTCGCAGCTCATCTGCGCAGATCAGGGGTCTCAGTCTTCCCCTATCTCGACGATTCGTTGTTGAAGGCGGGCTCGCCGCAGACAGTCGTCTCCCACCTCCAGACTACGGCCGACCTCTTGCACTTGCTGGGGTTCTCCATCAACGTGCCGAAGTCACACCAGATTCCCTCGCAGAAGCTCCTCTTTATCGGAGCGGTTCTGGACACGGCGCAGTTTCGGGTCTATCCTCCCGAACAGCGAGTCCGGGATATTCGGCTCTGATTCCCATCTTTCAGCCCTTGTCCCGGGTTTCGGTCAGAGTGACTCTGAGGCTGCTGGGCCTCATGGCCTCCTGCATCCTGCTGGTCAATCATGCCAGATGGCATATGCGGGCTCTGCAGTGGGACCTGAAGTTCCAGTGGGCGCAGCATCAGGGGAACCTGTCCGATCACGTTCAGATCTCGGAGGGCACTGCACGACAGTTGCAGTGGTGGCTCACGAACCGGCATTGGGTCGACGGCAGATCCCTCTCCCTTCCCCAACCGGAGTTTACAGTGGTGATGGATGCGTCCCTCCTGGGATGGGGCGGCCAAATGGGAGAGCCGGAGATCAGAGGCCTCTGGTCTCTGGCAGAGTCCCGGCTCCATATCAACCTTTTTGAGCTGCGGGCGATCAGGCTTGCACTAAAGGCATTCCTTCCTCTGTCAAAGGGAGAGTAGTGCAGGTGTTCACAGACAACACCACCGCCATGTGGTACTGCAACAAACAAGGCGGGGTGGGGTCGTGGACCCTCTGTCAGGAGGCTCTGCGTCTCTGGACATGGCTGGAACATCAGGGCATGTCCCTGGTGGTTCAACACCTGGCAGGTTCTCTGAACGCCAGGGCGGACGAACCCAGCCGCAGGTGCATGCTCGATCACGAATGGCGTCTTCACTCGGAGGTGGTGCAAGGTCTCTTTCAGCAGTGGGGAGAGCCTTGGTTAGATCTATTTGCCACCGAAGAGAACGCGCAATGTCATCAGTTCTGCGTGTTGGAATTTCCAAGGCGGCACTCGCTCGGCGACGCTTTTCGTTGCGAGTGGAGTTGCGGTCTGTTGTATGCTTTTCTGCCTATACCACTTCTGCCCAGAGTGCTGAAGAAGATCAGGCGCGACCGGGCCCAAGTGGCTCATTCTTGTGGCTCCGGACTGGGCTCGAAGAGTATGGTATCCCGAGCTACTCAGTATGAGCATCGATCCTCCGATCAGACTGCCTCTTCGGGAGGATCTTCTGTCGCAGCAGCAGGGGACGGACCTCCACCCGAACCTGTCCAGCCTCCACCTCTTTGCGTGGAGATTGAGCGGCGGCAGTTGATTCCCTTGACTTGCCTCCTGAAGTTTGTGACGTTATTCTGGCAGCCAGGTGTCCCTCTACTAAAGTGGTATACGCCTGCAGGTGGAACAAATTTGTGGCATGGTGCACAGCAAAGGCTGTGGATCCCCTTTCTGCCCTCTTTCTGAAGTACTACTGTTCCTTCTTTCTTTGGCCCAGCAGGGCTCTGCTCTGGGCACTATCAAAGGCTACCTTTCTGCTATTTCGGCCTTTCTCAGGCTCCCTGATCAGCCCTCTCTTTTCAAGTCCCCTGTTGTAAATAGATTTCTCAAAGGCATTACACACCTTTTCCTCCTATTCCTTTCGTGATGCTCTCAGTGGGACTTTAATCTGGTTCTGACATACTTGATGTGCGCTCCCTTTGAGCCCCTTCACAACTGTCCTCTTACGTCTTTTGACGTTAAAGACTGCCTTCCTGGTGGCCATCACTTCCGCCAGGCGGGTGAGTGAGCTCCAGGCTCTTTCTTGTAAGCCTCCCTTTCCTTTCAGTCCATCCGGACAAGGTTGTGCTCAGGCCCCGTCCTTCCTTTTTGCCAAAAGTGGTTACGGCCTTTCACATTGGGCAGACTATTACCTTGCCCACCTTCTTTCCGCCTCCGCATCCTTCCAGGGAGGAAGAGCGGCTCCACCGTCTGGACCCAAAACGTGCGCTCTCTTTTTATCTCAACCGCACACAGCAGTTCCGGGTGGACGACCAGCTTTTTGTTGGCTACGTTGGCACCAAGAAAGGTCGGGCGGTCCATAAGAGAACCATCTCCCGCTGGGTTGTCTTATGTATCAAAGCCTGTTACTCTTTGGCTAAAAAAGAACCTCCGGTGGGGCTGCATGCTCATTCCACCAGAGCTACTGCAGCCACTACTGCATTGGGACGTGGTGTCCCCTGCAAGACATCTGTCAGGCAGCCACTTGGGCCTCGCTGCACACGTTTACCAAGCATTATTGCCTAGACAGCCAAGTCCGGAGAGACGGCTTTTGGCCGTTCTGTTCTCCGTGACTTTCTGGTGTGATCTTAGTTCGCAGACCCACCACCGGGGTTGGTATTGCTGGGGTATTCTAAGGTAAGGAATCTATCACTATGTGTTTCTTTCAGATGGACAAGTTACTTACCTTCGGTAACGATATATCTGTAAGAAACATTAGTAGTGATAGATTCCTTACCGCCCCACCCATCCTCCCCGTTCTGCAAACTGATTTCTAGGGTTAAGGTCATCCCTTTCAGGGCCCTAGTTTCAATGCACCAGTGCTCAGTATCTTGCATGGCTCTGCGTTCCTGGCACGGAAAGTCGTGTACAGAACTGACGTCAGCGCACGTGGGTGGGGTCTAAGTAGCGCCCGCGACGTCATCTCGGCGACCACGACGCCAACGACGGACGCGGAGCCGCACGACGCCACCTACCGACGCGCAGGGGTACTGCTGACGAAAACTTTCCGGATCCAGTCTGACGCCTGGGGATATTCTAAGGTAAGGAATCTATCACTACTAATGTTTCTTAGAGATATATCGTTACCGAAGGTAAGTAACTTGTCCTTTAGTCTTTTGTGCAAAGGCAAGGAACGTCCAAATCTGTACAATGTTATGTCTGATTTGGCAGTCAGTTTCAAGCACTCACCGGAAGTGGCATCAATATCTTACATCTGCGGTAAACATTTTACCAGCAGAAGAAATCTGGGACATGAATATGTCACCAAAATTCATGTTGAGAGTTTTGTCAAAGCAAACTAGAATACATTCTAGATTAATGGATACTGAAGTTGTCTCAGCCTTAGTACGATTAAGACTCCTTCTCCCTCAGTATAATGATACTGGAGTCTCAGGATTTTTGGATCTGCCCTGGATAATGCCAATGACGCAAAATTTATTACATCTAAGGTGCGGCCTGATTCCACTGCAGGAGTATCGTTTTGGGCGTACAAAAGGCACAAAGGAACCCTCTTGCCGATTCTGTGGAGTACCGTCAGTCATTGTTGCAATATATGCGGCAGGCAGTTAAGCACCCGAATGATAAACCCTTGTAAGCAGAAAACAAGGACAGCGACTATTAATGCTCAGGGTGTTAGTGGATATTAAGAATATTATTGAACTTAATTGACGAAGTGATCATTATTTAGCTATTAAGTTCGCACAAAGTGATGTATTTTTAGAATTTGTAATTCACCTATCGAGGTTTAATTACAAATACTGGATATTCAAGTTAAAAACGTGTATTTTATTGGAGGTCTCTGAATTTTGGCTAACGTTTCAAATGAGGGATAGTAATCTATAATAGACGAGAGCACAAGATAATCTCTATCCAATCTACAGGAACTGATTAATTCGAACACTGTGTCTATACACTCAGTCAGTTCAGAGACATAAGTGTTTAAATTGATTAATAGGGCTACGCATTACTGATTATGCATTTGTCAAGTTACTTGCTAAAACGATTCTTAACTCTTATCAATATAAGGAATTGAGATTTTTTTTCGCTTTTTTGTTTTTATCTCTTTTGTAATAATTTTAATCAACTGATACAAATTAAGATTACTTACTTTCTCTGAATCGACAAGAGCACACGCAACATGACTTACTGGCTGTGCTGTCTTCATCTAAGCCTTAGTCACATGGCAACAAACTAAACAACAGTAGTGAGTCTACTGTTTCTGTACTTCATTTACCTATTTGGTGTTCAGTTGCTTCACCTCAGAGTGTCCCTACAGCTGAAAATCTTCTGACCTGAAGTGTAACAGTTAACGTGCGGTACTATTCAGCCAGTACTTCCGTTTGTTTTTCAAGCTATGAGTTGATATATTGATACTGAACGAGAAATGTAGATTTCATTGGTTTTCTTTAGTTTATATAGCTCAGCTATCAGCTTCCCGAGTTTGTTCTAATTTGTAATTTAGTAAATGTTATATTTACTTACTTTACTAGATTGGATTGACAGTTTTAGTAAGACAGACAGCCCTTAGATTGTCCTATCTGGCCTGTATCTCCAGGCCACAATTTGTTTTCCAATGATCTTCACCATGAACCAGAGTCTGTTAAAACCCTTTCCTAAATCTCTTGCCACTATCCCTCACTCTTCTTTATAAGTTTTCTATTTGTTCTCTCTCGTACACTGCTTCATTACCATGCACCATCATCTGGTATGGTAAGTGAGTGCAAGAGTGAAAGTGACTGAAACAAGCCAGCACTTAAGTACTGGAGCCACGGCATAGGGACTAATACAGAGATCACATTACCTTTCCTTTTACATAGAGATGAAGGGTTACTCAGTAAAAGAAAACCAACATGATGTGACTTTTGATGTCTCCCCCGCAAGCCATGATTACACAGAAAACAGATTTACACAACGGTAGTTTATCTAACATGCTTTTCCTCTCTTTTATCCACTCACACAACTAAGTACTATCCTCTCATTTCCCTCTGCTCTTCTCGTTTCTTGTGCTCTCCTAGTGATAAAAGGTTCACTTACTCTTGCTCTATGTGTATTGTCTGTCTCCATTTTTGTTCCATCTGCAGGTATCAGCCCACTTGAGCAATATACTTCAGCCTAATCTTTGATAATAACATCATTATTTAATCCCTTACTGTCCAGTATGTTTTAACCCTAAACCTGAACACAATAAATTGCCACTCCACCCCAATTTCTGTGTACATACGGAGGCTAAGCTCTCCATAATAGCGAACTTGGGACAGATTTTTGTAGCACATCCTGATGGACCTTTTTCGCACCATGATACAAGTTTTCAATTCTGATATAATGTAATCTAAAAAGGAAATCATGTGCCTGGTAAAGTCATAATTGATAAACAATCAAGGAAATGACAGGTCACATACCCAGCAAAAGTTCAAACAACTGAATCCCTGAACCCACTCAGTTATTTTTGCCTCTCACCACAACCATTCCAGGGAAACCTATACGGGATTAATTGCAAAGGAAGCAATTTAATATGTCAGTCAATTTCAACATAAAATTTATAAAAAAGACTACTTGTAGAAATTCTAAAAGAAAGTGGCAATTATTTTTTTATCTAGTCCCATAGGTAGTGAATCAGCACCTAGCACTGGCAGTACAGAAGTTAAGGAGGAAAATGGAAAGGTTTTGTGTTGGAATGTTGCTGGTATCGGGTCTAAACTCTGGAACACTGATTGGGTAGGTTGCACCCAGAATTATACCAATCTTATGCCTTCAAGAACCATGGGTCTTGAGCTCCTTCTATGTGGATGGTTATTCATCATATTGCACAAACTGAATTCCATCTAGACAACCGAAGGTGAAGGGAGTTTTAGCCATCTTGATATCCACTACCCTTCCAGGGATTCTGACAAATAAACTTTTGTCTGCTCAGTTTTATCAGTTTGTGTTATTTGAGGTTGGGAGCTCTTAATTATCAATTATTACAACAACGTATTTGACTAAACTAGAATGAATATAGTTTTGGCCCTAGAAAAAGATTTGAATTTTGTCATACATCTTCTTGGGGGTAGATTTTTATATTGTCTGGTTGGGGGATTTTAAAATGCACACATGCAAGTTACCAGCGAAGGAGGTCTATGGTCTGACAAATGCAGAGGGGAAATATCCGACTCTCTTTATTCACAATGTTTATGATGAAATGTTAGATAATTTTTATAATTACATTTAATATTCATTGTGCAAGTGACACTAGTTTGACATCCTATCCTTTATCCCCTGCATTTGTGGGAAAATGCACCACTAGTGTCATTAATTACATTCTTGTAACTGAACATTTTAATATGAACATATGTGACTTTCTATTTCACCCAAGGTGTAGGAGTGACCACAATCCCTTAACAATTGTATTTAAGACAGCCGGTGGGAGGGAGAAGATACTGAAGTTAAGTCAAGAGTCAAGGCATAGAGGTTGGGAAGTGAAACAGGCCTTGCAGTAAAATGTAAATAGATAACGAATCATACCTAGAGACTATTATAAAAGATAATAAGGCACTTTAGGGCATCTGCCTGGATAAAACAGCAGAAACTGATCTAATAATACACTCCTATGGTATAGTTTCAAATAAAATTCATGCAACACTTACTTATAAGACATATATCTAAAGGCCAATCAAAAACACATGAGTAGTTTGCTAGGCCTACACAAAGGGGCATTGTGCACTTAACAAGGCACTTACTAATACTCCAAGAAATGCTGAATTCGTGAAAAGCTGTAGGCTTTTCTATAGAAATGCTCTCATTAAACAGGAAAAAGCTATTAGAGACAAGGCTTGGGAGGCGTTACCAGATGCTAGCAAACACAGGGATAATACAGCTTTTTGGAGAGTCATCAATGCTCCCTTTTTCAGTCTACAGCCCACATTATTCAAACCTTAATTCCTCTAACAGAATGGGTTCATCATTTTCCTTCTATTTAGTCACCCTCTACAAAAGAGGAGAATACTACCCTCTCAAAGACGGGACGTTGTGACTATTTGGTAAGATGAGACCTCATGGAGTTTCAGCTAGTGGAAGTTACCAACGCAATTAAAAGCAACAGAAAAGGGAAAGCAATAACCCAGATGGGGTTCCTCTAGACATGTTTACATAAAATTTAGATTTGTGGACTCCCTTATTGGGTCTCAATGGTGTGAGGAGTAAAGGCCGGCTGTACACCTGGAGCCAATCAGTTATAACTCTAAAATTTAAAAAAAAGGAGAAAAGATCAGAAACTAGTTCCTACTTGATTTGGTGTTAAAGATTGCGGGGAGAATTCTGTTATCAGGCTTGGAAAAATGGGCTGAAGACAAAAATATCATATGTGATGTTCAATAAGGCTTTTGGTACCATGGCACAATGTTTAAACTTAAATCTTCTAATTAAAAAATACTCTGTGGCTAAAAAAGGATCTATATGCTTGGCATTCATGGATCTATCGAGTGCCTTTGATTGTAGAAGTAGTGCTAAGCTGTAGGGTCTCAATTTCCTGAGACAATTGTACACAGACATCACAACAAGCATCTGGTACGGAAAGAATGGAGAATGTACTGAACCATTCAAGATACAGAAGTGTGAGGCAGGAAATGTTTTGATATATATACATATATATATATATATATAGTATCAAAAAGTTCCTTGTGACAAAGGCTAGATATTTTCCCAGGTAGGATCCTGTCCTCTGCTTATCCTGTTTGTACCTGGATGATGCAGTTCAGATGGCTCGTACAGGGACAGGAGTGCAATGTTTCTTTGATAATTTCGAGATTTTTATGGTTAATCTAGGGCTGACCGTTAACAGCAGTAAAACATTCACTATGATACAAGGCCCAGCAAAGACAAGATCTGGTCCCCACTTTCTAAATGAGAGAAAGATATTAACTACTGATATCTTCTCTTATTTAGGTCTGCATTTCAATCGTTGGAACAATTGGTGCCATCTCAGAGAAATTAGGAGATTATACCGAATGAAATCAATTTCAGTAGTGTATAGTTTTACAGCGAGGCTTGGCATGAAGCCCCTGGAGTAGAAGACAGCTAATATTTAGCAAAAAGGGTGTCAGCAGCTTGTTAGGGAACAGGAATATTGCGCTACGTAAATGTAAATATACTACAGATTGTGGAAAATTGTTGCCTCAAAAGAATGTTTGCGGTTCGGTCAAGCTCTTCCACCTCGATTGGTCATCAGGAATTGGAGGTTTATATATAGAAGACCAAATTAAACTTTCACCTTTTTTGCTATGGCATTCTATTTGGTCGAAGGCAGCTGCTGCTCTAAACGGAGACATTGTATGCAATTGTCTAAAGCTGGATTCAGCAGACCAAATACCATGGCTTACCTACATTTGGAATATGTGCAATGAGATGGGAATACCAAAGTACTTTGAAGAACCTGAAACCCTGCAGGGAATAAGCAAAAGGGATTTAAAATTACTGCTAAACAATCATACAATGAATGTTAGGGAGTCAACTGACCAAAACAAAGTGACCAATATCAGACATGCCCCCTGTTAACCCATCGTGGCATCCAGCAATAAATTACAATAGCCACTAAACCACAACATAGATTTGTTTTAACAAGATTCAATCTTAATACTGTACATTTTTAGTCGCCTTCCTTTAGAGCATGACCTGAAGAGTACCCTACCTGTTTGTCCTTGTGATGTCATTTCAAAACAAAGTACCTTTATTTGTTATTCTTTTGTGGTTTTTATACTATTCCTAGGACCGTTTATATAATTTCGCTGTTGAAGCAATTACATTTTTTATATTTGCAACAACTTCACACTATTTTTATTTGCACTTCAGTAGCTAAATTTTTTAGCAATCAAGGAAGATCAGACCTTTCTTCAACGATGTTCAGTGTTAGGAATTTTATTGATTGTGGTCTAAATTTATGTTACCCGTATCCGATTGAAGGAGGATTAACTGCAAGTGCATATTTCAATCAATTTATGGAAAACACTTGATTTCATGTGCACTGTAAATATTTTATGATTGTCTTTTATGGGTCATATGTTTCAACAGAATAAAGTTATTTGACTGACTGGAAAAAAGGCTACAGCAAGGCTAGCCACAATCATACAACAGTCAAAAGACAATGCATTAACTCCTGAAATATCAATGCACTTAATATGCCCACAACATAGTCACAGGTTTTCAGTGAGTAGTCAGGACATCAGATAACTTTGTTTTAATATGAAAAACACGTACTTTTATTGGCGCATCGGATGAAATACTTGACCAAGCTACTGATCTCCTGCAGCTTTTTCTGACGAGTAGTTTGTGTGGCAACTGACACATTTGGTTTTGCTGTTTTAAGATTATCCGTTTCTTTGCGGATGTATTTCTGCAGATACCTGCAAGAAGAACACATAGCAATGTTCAGAAGAAAGCGTAATGTATTCATGTTCAAATATTTCACTATTAGTTCAAAACAAGCAAGGTGTGCATTACCTTTCCATTCCTCTAGGTGTCCTTTCTAAAAATTCTACAACAATACATCCATCTTGGGGTTACAATTAGCAATGAAAATAATTATGGTGCCTTAATTCAATGGAGAAGACGCCTATTTATTCTACCTGTTGAGTTGTCTGTGCTATTACATTGTTATACCCAGTGTTACAAGAATAATCTCCAGCAAACAATTTTTGAGATACAAGATAACTTTGATTTTCAGTTAAAACAATATCTTTTTTCAAGAGCCACCCAATCATGAATTAATTATGACCTTTGTAACTTTCACATTTGTCTCTTGATGTAAGTTATTTGGGATAGCGGTGCTGGGGAATCCCGAAACAAAAAAAAGATTTGCCTTGTCTATCTTTCAGTTTACCTCAAGGTATAGGAAGGAATCTCGAATACAAGCTTCTTGGCATCCTCAATCGGTGGTACCCTGATTTTACTCTCCAGGTAGTTTGGACCAAGGATGTTAACACATGTGAATACTATCTACAGAATCAGAAAGCCATTCTGCTGCAGTCTACTAACCAGAATAATGTCCGATGTGCCTGAGACACATGATCTCTTCTCCCTACACAACACATCAACAGGCAGCCACATTTTGCATCCTATACAGCCATAGGATTTGGCAAGCTAGGAGGCCAACATAAAAGCTGGTGCAGTAGTCTAGTTGGGGGTGAAATGCTGCCTCAACAGAAATGGCTTTATGCTGTGGGGATAAGAGTGGAAGAATGGAACTTAGCTTGCTAAATTGAGGACAGTAAATGCTGAACACTGCTTTTATCAGGGATCTGAAGCACACACTTGCATCAAAGCAGACTGCAACATTTGTTACCGTCACAGAGAATGGGAGTTTAAACCTATGCAGAGGAATCTTTAGCACTATATTTTCAAGCTAATTGTATGGTGTAGCCCTTAACTTCCGGTCTTTCCTTACAAACAAGTAGGCCTCTCAAATAAACTATATTAAACATTTTCTGTGACCAAAAATCGAAACCAGCTACACCTAATCAAGTAAGAGGACTTCCTACCAAAGTATATATAAATTCTAATACACTAAAAAAGGCAATTGAACTAACTCAAATTATTTATTTTTTAACATTATTTCTTTATAGGCTTGTACCTGCCTTGAATTGACTTTGTCAAAGTAGCATCTATAAGCTAGAAGGAGAACATCACAGAAGGGAAAGAAGTTATTCACAGTAAAAAGCCAAATACTCATAGCATAAAGTAGTGGTTCTTACACTTTTGACTTCTGTGGACCCCCACTTTATCATTACTGGAATCCAAGGACCCTGGCATAAGCAATTTCTCCTATTTGAACATCAAAACAATTCACAAAGAAGCAGAAACAAGTATGCATCAAACAAACACAAATGAAGAAATAGTTTATTCAATTAACAAACAAAACAAGCATTGGCATAGCCAATAGGTCTCGCTTTTGGGATCTTATAAGTATTTAGTTATGCAGCACAATATCCTTGGTGCAACAACATCAACTGTTGCATGGCTAAACACTTATAAGGTTCCAAAGCGAGACCTATTGGCCTATGCCAATGCTTGTTTGTGAGGTGATCGGCTGACCAGAAGAAGCCAGAGAGTGCTTATGAAGCAGGAGTGCCGGGTATGAAACGCTGTCAGTGACAAAACTAGGAAGAAATGGATTGTCAGAGATTTTGAGGGCTAAAGGGGAGTTAGTTGGTTTCCTAGCAAAGATGTGATGGGAAAATCTTTTACGGGGTGGGGTCTTATCCCCCTCCTCCCCCAAAAAACGGATTCAGTTTTATCGTCGCTCATGAACCACTGTTATGGACGTCCTTAGACTTCTGCATCCCAGCATGTAACCACCCATATAATCAAATAAGAAGCATTGTGGTATTTTATATTTATGTTGTCGATCCCTGTGGAGGTTTAGAGCATGCTTTCTGCCTGTTGAATATCCCATACCAAGATCGGCTGTCACCCTGGACAGAACACTGCTCTATCTCTTCTCTAAAGCGCTGACTGATGGTTAGCTACCCTTAAAACGCTGATGTCAAACATTTGATGAAAATGACTCAATATTTAAAACTAAGCGTGATGACAATATAAACGTCTCTTTCCTTCCTCGACGACTATTACAACGCTACTTGTATCTACTGAATTATTTGTGAGCTTTTAAAAAACATGAGCATTTTAAATAGTTTCTGTCATGTCTTTGGTGAGATACCCTGAACTACCAAAGCTGCAGACAGCTCGATCATACAGAGAGCATGAACGGCGTGGATGGACCCCAATCACTCACTTTCCAACACGTTGAGATATCTTCTTGACGCTCTCAAACCATCCACTGGGTGGCGATGGTGTCACTTCAACCGCACGCTGAGAATTGCTGCAGAGCACATATTATTTTAACTGTCCCGCATTCAAACTGTTTTCCATTTTGACATTTACTGCGCTCACTTCACAATTATGACTCATTATGTTGTGGTTGACTTCTTAGTGACAAATCGGGAGCTATCTGCATGCCATCGATTTTATGGAGTAAATGTGCAACAAGGTGCTAGGTATTCTCTTTTAACTATTTTATCAACATCACCACACTTTCGCAGGCAGCATGTAGCAGCGCTATTATTTTAAATTCAGAAATGCGGAGCTTTGCTTGTGCCATAAAGCATGTGGGCGTTGAAAACAGTTGTTCTCAGGAGAATATGCTGCATTCCATTTGCAAACTCTTACGGGTGTAGTAAGGCACGAGAGGCCGTGAAGAAAGTGCTTCTAATAGAAATTGCCAGTTAGAGCTTAAGTTTTATAATTAAGCCCTGCTCCCTTACCAATAATCTGTGCATTTCCACTACAAAAGCAACAACCCTCGTTTGGCTTTCCCACTTGCGCGTGCTTTAAAGACGGATCTCTAAGGTAGTATTTCTTCGGCTTTGAGGAAGTCATGTTTTTAGTTGACCTTTTTGATTATTCCCCTAAATCTAATTTACTGGCGACTCTACCCATGTAAAACAAGGACAACAATGGAGGAGCGGGGGCGAGCGAGCGCGACAGCCTACTCAGCTGACCACACGCTCGTGCGTCATGGCCTTTCCCGGCATGTGTTTCCAATTATCGCGCCTGCGTCTGGGCACGATAATGGGAAACAGATGTCGGCCCTGCGCGCGTAACCGCAGGAAAAGGGCCATGACGCTCGAGCGTCTGGTCAGCTTTCTGAAGCCCCTTACTATAAGTCTCGCAAGCAGCGCATGCGCTGCTCTAGGCTCGACCTAAAAATCAAAAGGGTAGGAAGGTTGGAGCTTTTCTAAATTCAGTGTTTACTTCTATAAGATGAAGCAATTATGCTAGAATCTAGCATATACATATTTTCTTGCTCTGAATGCATGCCCTCTTTTTGTCAGTGCTTCAAATAGCCCAACCTATCACCCATACTATATTCTGTTTGCAGTACTTGCGCTGCTCCCATGAATCAAGCAGAGGACACCAACTTAATTTTTAGCCTCCAATTTCAAATTCCTTCGCTTAACTTTTTAATATTTTCAATTTTACTATTTATTTCCTATGTATGTAATTTATTAATATGCAATTAATGCTTAGTTTTTTAGACATCTGTGGACCCCCTGAGTAGGCGACATGGACGCACAGAGGTCCACAGAACACAGGTTAAGAACCACTGGCATAGAGAATATTCTTCATTAACTTTGGTTGCACAATGAACAAGCTGCAGGGAGTAACATACAGCTTTGAGGTTAAATATGGCAATATAGGAGATAGGCGAGTGCTTGCAAGTATTAAATGGAGGCCTGATGACTTCCTGATGACAGGTAATATGCTGGGTGGCAAGACGATATGGAGAGAAAGAAAGAGATGGGAGAAAGGTTTGGGTGTTGCAATGGCTAGTGACAGAAAAGAGATACTCCAAAAATGGTAGCTATCCACATGCATTACTGTCTTCTCACACTTTCTTTTCACGCAAGCATAGCTATACTAATGCTGCAAAAAGGTTTGATCAGACTTTGCCATTCACCCACAAAACACTTTAAAAAATGCCAGACTGCACCCACACACTTTGTCAATTTGTACACAAAAATTCAAAGATTTTGCATTCCATCTCGTACTTTTTTAATTCAAGTTCGAAGACACATGCACTGAAAAACATGATAGGGGCCTCCTACATGACAAAAACACCATCCATGCAGACCACATGACACTTTTTCATCCATAGCATTCCTACAGACTACTGTGCTACCCATCTGTAAATGTGAGTCAATGCTTCATCCGGGGTATGAAGCACACTGCCACTCTAATACAATACGACAGGCAATGGAATATTTGATCAGAAGACATCTCTTAATGCAAAAATGCAAAGAATGAATTGTTAAAAGCCATTCCTTGCCAAATAGGAGTGTCTGTTCACTTCTAAAGTGGGAAAATCCAAAGAAAAGATGACATCATAGGTAACCTGATCAAATTGTGATGGTCAGTTTAGACATTCTCCACATAAAGGGGTATGATCCAATTAGGCCAGCATATGGGGAGGGATCTATACAATAAAACACAAAATTCATATACCCCACGTGGCCATCAATTCACATCCGCTTTCTTAACACAACATCCACTTGAATCCAGTGTATTTGAGAGTTAATCTCATATTTTATGCACTCGTTTTTAACAGAAATTCATTTATTTTATCTCAATCTTTTCGTCTGCAGTACACAGAACATTGACAATATATATATACATCTAATCCAATTGACAAAAAATAATACTACATAGACATAGATGAAGCAAAGAAAAATGATAGATCATAACAAATAAAGACAACTTTTTACGCTAAATCTCGTAAAGTTTGTGAGAATGTGCAATGTCCAAATTGTTTTCAACTCACTACACCTAATGTGTTCCCCCTCTGTGGATGAAGGTGCATCTTTAGGATTCCTTCTCTTTTTCACCGGACCAAGTATTTCTTTTTCAGTCACTTATATCACTAATGAATATCCACAATTGGTATACTTGATTTATATGTAGAGAGGGATTTCAAACTTCTTCGCCAGAATTAAAGCCAACCGGGGATGCATGAGCTTTTATTGCGAGGTCATCAGGGCGTAACATTCAATCACGGGTAATACGATGCTTCGCATTGGTAATGCGAGTCGTTTCCATGTTGTCTTTTCATCAATCGTTGATTGACTCGCGAATGCCGGACGCGGCAACGAGAAACTTGTGGAGCTTATACCAGCTGGACCTGCGCTTTCAAGCTCCCAATGCTGGAACTTTGCCTGCAGTACAAAATACTCCCAAAAACAGTTATTGATGAAAAGACAACCTTCATCCCCAGAGGGGGAACACATTAGGTGTAGAGTACAACACTGGTAAACTGGAATTTAGCAAATATTGCAATGAGTAAGTCTGGCACTAGGTTACTGTATGCAAGAGTATTTAATGGTTCTACATTTTTAAGTTTCATTTACAAATCTAACCTGAAACATAAAAGAATAAAAAATTAGCAAACTATTTCTCCATGACTTCTAAGGATAAAATCAGGTGATAAAATGAGAAGAGATTTTAATCACATTCTTATAAATCAGAGTGCAGCGTACCACCCATTTTGAGAAACATATTCATCATTCGTATCAGACCGCAGATGTCCTAGCACCAAAGTGATTGTTCAGTAAAGTGATCCACAGCTTTGCAGTACATGTGACTATTCCTAGTTCTAATTAGTGCACTGTTTATACCCCTAAAGCAATCAATGGGAAAAAGGACCACCATCCTGACATGGAAAGTGATGTAAATGTCCTAAGGACTTTCTTACTTCCCAATGAAATCTTCGATATCATTTCTTGCCTGGGAAAGAAGTGACTATCTGTAAACCGTACTAGAAAGCCTTTGCCTGTACTCTTTGTAAAACAAACATAATGACACCTCAGGGACAGTGAGCTCCTTCGAAAGACAGATTAAATTTTAGCTTAAACTTTTAATCTGTCTTTCGAAGGAACCTTTCTAACAGAGGCTACTCCCCCTGGGGTGGGATTAAGCTTGCACAGTGAGGAACAGTTATTTAATTCCTTTCGAAGATTAATACTAGCCTCCTCTGTGTAGACAACCCTTAACCAAAAATGATGGTTTAGCTGGAAAAGAATATATACTTTTCAAATATCATGAACTTGCTTTTAAGTTAACAATTTTGTAAAAACGGAAACAGAATTATGTTTACTAAAGTCCCAATCCTCCTTCAAATAGAATTATGTTTTACTATAGTTACAACCTGCCTCTTTTCCATTTTTCACACAGAAGTTTAACTGGCACCATATGATTTTAAAAAGACAAGTTTACTGTTTTGAGCTGCTTCATGGCAGGACCTAGTGTAAGACAAAATATTCACTTTGCATTGATGGCATCCGTCAATGCTGTTCAATAGTAAGGCTCGAAAAGGAGGAGGTAAATCTATGGCTCAAAATAAAATATTACTGCGCAAAGTTTAAAAAACTCCCTGCTTCTAAATTTGTCTCATAGACAAAGAAAATTTGATTTTACTTCTTACAATTATGATGGCTATGCTGATCCTGTAGAAAGGTATGTTCTGAAAGAATCTTTTTTTCTTTTAACAAGTTTGGACTTTCTCTAGACTTTATCAAGAGCTCCTAAGTCCTCTCTTCTGGGAGGAGAATGCAGGAAGCGAGAAGACTAACAAATAGCCAAGTTGCAAAAGAAATGGACTTGGGTTTTGGGACAGTACGTACTTGAACAAAGCATCCCAGTTGAGCTGGTTTCCCTTTCCAGAGTCTGAATTGCGATCCAAATGTTGAACAGTTTCAGGATCACGCAAGAGCCGCCGGAACTTTTCTATTTCTTTCTAAAACAAAAATATATTAAAAGTAACATATTTAGTAACTTGCGGCTAGGTTACTTTTCTCTACGATTCATCTGTGAAACAAGATATACTATTCTGACCTTTCTTTCAGTTGCTTTGTCAGTTTCAAGATGGCGACAGCAACTAAATAGCTCATGCAGTGCCAAGTTCATCTTCCATTCAGCAGCTCAAGAGCCAGGAGACGCTATAACTGCAAACAATGGTGAAAAACATTAGTATCAAAAGTACAGGAAGACGGCTATTTCTTATTAATGTTAAACATTGCTAACAGCACACAATTTATAGGGGGATTTCAGCCTCTATTTTTTTAATTAGAAAATGCTCAGTGTTATTTTCCACAACTTACTTTAATTTTATTCATAAGGACATTGGATCTAGATGGCATTTTATGTTATAATAGTACAAAAGCAATAATTAGGAGTATAAATGTTCAAAAATCAAAAGCATTCACTTATTACTAAAAGCCAAATCTTTGACAGAAAACAAAATCTTATAAACAACAGAACAGTAACCAACAACAACATCTTTCAAAAAAGAAGTCAAATCTCTTCTCATGGCTAAATTCACTTGAGCCAGGTTATAAGTGCATATAAGACTCTTGATTTGTATGGAACTTTAGGATATTTACGATTTGCCTATGTGTCTCCTATATTTACTTTGTAAAGCGCTCTGATACCCGCAAGGGTCTTGTTCGCGCTATATAAAACCTTCAAAATAAATAAATGAGTTCTGTTGTGAGAAATGAACAAGTTACTTACCTCTAACTCCTGATTCCTCACTTTGTCAATATTCCCCAGGCGTCAGACTGGATGCCGCACACCGCCAATTGCCATCATACCTAGGATGATGTCGTTACACTCCTGAAGTAATGAGCGGAGCCACATATAAGCGTCACCCACATCAGTTGCTTTCTTAGGTTGTTCGTGCCCTCAGACTCGAAGCATATCGGCAAACTGGCATGTAAACTGGGTCAGACCAACAATGTCTGCAGGAATGAGATGGAAAAATGCCCCTCTCAAAGGGCCTGACTGTTGAGGAAATACTGCTTCATAAACTTATGTACCGACGCCCACTTAGCCGCTTGGCAAATGTCCCGGACATGTAGTCTGCGTGCTAGCGCAGTGGGCGCAGCCTTAGCTCTAGTGCAATGAGCCTGTAAACCCTCTGGAGGCTGATTCTTCTCCACTGTGTAGGAGATCTTTCTAGAGAGAAGAATCTACCAGGGGATTGTCCGTTCTTGCACTACATTGCCCAGGAGAAACCCACAAATAGCTGATCATCCACCAGATGTTCTTTTGGTGCAATCAATATAACAGCATAGTGCCCTCTTGGGGTCCTTACAATGAATTGTCTCTTCCTCCTTAGAGATGAGGTGGACCAAAGAATGCCAGAAGGGGGATAGCTTGCCCAGCATGAAATGAAGTAACTACTTTCGGTAGAAAGGTAGCTTGGGTTCTCAAAACCAACTTATCTGGGAAGAATGTTGTAGATAGTAGGTTGACAGTAAGAGCCTATAGCTCACTCACACGCCAAGCAGATGTTATGTTGATGAGAAAGGTCATTTTGAACAGACAAAAACCTTAAGGAACAACTGTGAATTGTCTCAAAAGGGCATTCAACTAAAAAGTGAAATCTAAGTTCATTTCCCACTGTGGAATGACTAAGAGGGTTGGTGGAAACAAATGTTGTAAATCGTTCAAAAATCTCATCACAATAGGTCACTTTAAAAAGAAGGTTGATACGGAAACCACAAAAAAAAATTAGAGACAAAATATTAGCCTTTAACACTGCCCAAGATCATTCCTTGTTGGGCCAGGAACACGAACAACAAAACTTCAGACAACTTTGTTTGTACTCGGTGAATGTGTCAAGGGCTGCAACAAGCCACCAGATTATCCCAACAACTGGAAGCCACTGATTTTGTGGAGGGACTCCTCACTGCTAAGGTGACAGCAAGGACCTCGGAAGGAAGGTCGAAAGAGGTCATCTGCCACTACTCATTCTCTAAGCATGTAGATGCAAACTGTGCAGTCCCAGGTACCTTGCCCTGCTGCTTTGACAGATGATCCTCCAGAAGAGGTAGCTTGAACAGAGGACAGATGCTCACTCCCAGGAGTTCCTGGTGCCAAACCCACCTGGCACAATCTAGTGCTACTGGAGTGACTTGGGCCCGCTCGTTCCTGATCACCTTCAGAACTTTATGAAGAAGAGGCAGCGGCGGGAAGGCATACAGGAGTCTGGAGCTACACTCAAGATGGAATGCATCTCAGAGAGAGCTGCCTTGGAAACTCCAATGCGCATAAGTGTTGACATTGAGCGTTCTAGGCTGTGGCAAAAAGATCAAGCCAGGGTTCTCATCACTGATGGAAGACACCCTGCTCCACCTCCAGGTGCAACTGCCATTTATGATCTTCCAACCATCAGCAGCTAAGTTTGTCCACCCCAACATTTGGAAAACCCACCAGGTGGTTCACCACCAGAAAAATTCCCTTGCAGTCCAGCCACTTGCATAAGCAAAAAGCCCCCGGACCAAGAACGCACCTCGCCCTTTTTGTTGCAGTTCCACATGGAGGTGGTGTTGTCTGTGAGCAACTGGACCCAGCCTTTCTCGGATGGTGGGCAGGAAGGCCTTCAACACCAAGAGAATTATCATCAAGTCCAACAAATTGATGTGGAATCAAGTCTCCGCTCCACCCTGTCAGATGGCTTACTCAACCCAGAAACAATGAATCTGTCACCACTGCCAAATCTGGTCAGGGTTGTGAGAGAGGTCTGTCAGTGACCTAATCGTGGTCCTATGGCCACCATTGCAGATCTTTTGCCAACATCTGGATAGAATCTGACAGATTTCCTTGGTGCTGTGCCCGCTGGGTCTTGAGGTACCACTGCAGAGCCTGCATGTGCCATCTGGTATGTTTGACATGCAGGAGGTTAACAACCCCAACAGCCTTCGGATCATCAGCACCGAGATCCAGGACAGAGGCTCAAACATCGTGATCATAGATCGAATGTCCATGGCACCCCACTTTGGGGGAGAAAGCACGAAACCATACCGTTTTCAGAGTAGCTCAGATGAACAGGAGCATCTGTGACGAGTCAACTTTGGCACATTGACAATGTTAGGAGGTTCGCCTTTGTCTGGAGGTGATGGACAAATGCCTGGGGTGAGCCCATCTTCAGCAGCCAGCTGTTGAGGTAGGGGAAGACTAGAATCCTAGACCTCCAAAAGGTGTGCTGCAATCACTTGCATGAACACCTGAGGGGCACCAGTGAGGACAAAAGGGAGCACTGCAAACTGAAAATGCTCCTGTCCCACTGTGAACCATAGTTAACACCTGTGGGCCAGCAGGACGGGGATATGGAAATAAGCATCTTTCAGGTCCAACGCTAGCATCCAGTCTCCAGGGTCTATGGTAGATAGGACCTCGGCTAGCCTCAGCATCTTGAATTTATTGTTCCCCAGAAAGAAATTGAGAGGGTGTGATCCAAAACGAGACAAATGTGTCAATCCTTTTTCGGCACAAGGAAGCAGTGGGAATAACACCCAGTTTTTACTTCCAAGGCCAGAACGCTGATGGAGATCAAGAGCGAGACCAAGTGGCACACAGATACCCTCGAACCCTCTCTGGAGTTAGAAACTGTCAGGAAGGGGCCTATTCCCGCTTGTACTTTTGTGCTTCTTCAACTTATGCCATCAAATGGGGACCATAAGTGGAAATAACCAGTGCTTTGGCATTACATATCGCCTGAGGGCCGAGGGAGTGAGGCGATCACTTGCTTGTCTTTTGACATACTGTAATAACCCCAGAAACGCTGCAACATACAGCCATTTTGAGAAATTCGGAGAGCAAGGTAGAGCAGTCTGTCAAGCCGCAGAGTCTTGTACAACTCGTGCTGCAGCGGCTATCTAAGACCAGTGAAGGGAGCACGGTGGTCGGTCAACAGAAATCTTGTCAACCACAATAACAATGGGGATAGCGCCACAGACCACAAGACTATTTCCAGAGGATACTAGTTTGTAATACCAATATGCATGGCATGAACTCACTAATGGCATAGACATATCTGCACACTAGTTAATACCAGGCAACCACCAATTGCTACGGGACAAATTGCAACTCCCTTAATAAAGCTTTGAGCCATACTGGCACTACTAATTGGAGGCACCCTGGGCCACACAACAAACCCGCTGGCTGTGCTAAAAATATTGTGCAGGAATCGTGAAGCACGAGGAGGTTCTCCACTGTTAAGATTACATGTGAAGCAGGTGCAACCCTCACAATAACCTTTTGTGTGGACATGATTATAAAAGCAGCTTTAAATACCCAGTTCCATGAAGCACTTTGATAGCGCAAAAGCACAATGTGACCTTAGAGCCAGCTAGCATACACAAAATGTGAAATCCTTACAAGCCGAGTGCAGACTCCAGGGGGCATGACCAAGTTGGCGACCGGAGCAGACGTGAATCCCTGAGCTCAGTCCCATACCTGATCAAATATCCTGCTTAATCCCGACCGCAACATCACGCATCTACAGGTGCCGTGGAAGGGTATAACTATACTGCTCAGGCGAGTCAGCAGAGTGGCCTTGGCTTAGAAACTGGAGTGTCCTGAACGCGAGGACTGCAAAGTGGCCAGTGAGTGGAAAGTGGTGACGCACCTTGTGACCGTGAGCGACGCAGGAGGGCATAGTGAAAGTGGGCCCGAGCAGCTCGCGGGCCCTGTGCTGAATCGGCTGTTGGAGCCCGGCTGTGGGAGCTGCTGGTCTGGGTGCGATGCACTCGCCTCTGCGGATTGAGTCTGTGGAGGCCTTCAGGGACCCTATACCGAGTTGTGAGGAGGAAGAGTGCGCCGCTGCCTGGCCCACAGGGGCCTGTTGCTGTCCCCCCCGGCGCAACTGGAGAAGTGAGTCAGAACTGAGGGGCCAATCGTGGGCCCAGAGGTGGCAATGGTGACCCACAATACTCTGTGGATTACAACTGGAAGCAAAGTCTCTGACTAATGTACTGTTCACCACACTGAGGAGAGCCCTGAACCCTGCATGTGCCGCTGACGCTGTGGGGACCTAACCACCTGCTTGAACTGTAAATGGGGACCCCATTTGACCTATAGGCAAGTGGGCGGCAAAGAGAGGGAAACCCTGGGCCACAAGAGGCTATCTGGCGTGTACATTTGCTGCCTACACGCGCACTTTCCCTGACAAGGGGGTCGCCCTCGCAGGCAGACGGACATCAACGACCTATAAGCCGCTTGTGATCCACTGAATACACGCTGCTGCAGCGGCACCAGGGGAGCGAGGCTCAGGGAACTATTGCTGCAGCAACTGAGCCTGGGTGTTGCGACCAATTAGAAACTGCCTGATAAAAGATGGTGGCCCCCGGTGGCTCACAAGCTACGCCCGTACAGACAATAGTGGCGAAATCCAAAAAGGGAAAACTGCCCACTGCAGCGACCAGGGATATCATGAATCATCTTGCGACGCCGACTTCTGCGGCCACTGGCCCGCTGAATGCCAATTTGAGTAGATCTTTCATGCAGTCCTGGACACACAGGTCTCATGGAATCCAGAATTGATGTGGTTACCGTAGAGGTGAATCTACAGAACATTAAAAATTAATAGAGTGCATGGATGAGGAGGAATTATCCCTCATCTTGATGCGGTCCACACTAAAGAGGTGCAGTCTTAACTCTGACTCCTGCAAACGGAATTGACTCAACTACAAGAGAGAACAGAAGACACGGAAGGCCGCTCCAGGCACAATAATATACGTCTCCTAAGCATAGCCGAACGAGCTGAAGGCTCAGACATGGAGCTGTTCCTTGAAAAAATGTTCATTAGGCACGGTACTCAGAGGTCGCCTCCCTAAGTTTTCTCCATTTAAAGGGCACATTGCATCCCGGGACAATCGCCACCACCTGGATCAGATGCCTGCCAGTAATTTCCATACTGTTCAGTTACAGAGACCCGGATCTTATCCTGCAGGAAGGGGTAGGTGGTGGCCAGTAGCCAGACTGGAGACAAGCAAGGATAATCGGAGAGATGAAGGTCGGAAACCACCCGACTCACTTGTAGACAGACCACAATAACATACCTCCTGTTGGGATGGGAAAGTCCCTCACATGGTGACGGATATAAACCTCTGTTCCAAGAGCCCCAGCTGCAACAATATCTGCATCCCGAGTGTTGATTTCTAGTCCTGGGTAAACAGGGATCACGCATGTATGCCATGACCTTGGCCGGTCTCAAACCTTGAGGACTTGTTAGACCGCAGGGGTGCCCAAAGCACTTCCCTCACAGTTGTGAAGGGCTGCTGCCCTTACTAGTAGCACGAGCGAGGTTGTAGCAGCATAGAGTTATTTTGTAATTGTGATCAGGCATTCTTTTGGGTGTCACTGCAGTGGGGCCTACAGGCCCACTCATGTAAAGTTTCGATTCTGTGTGCTTAACTCACCCTTCATTATGTTAACATGTAGGGCTTTGCAGAAAGAGTGCTTGCACTTATGCGTGCTGTGGTGTATGTGTCCTGAGCGTTGTACAATGCAAGGAAGCATGGGGGTTCCATTTAGGAAACCCAGAGCCTTGGAGGTGAAACAGCCCACCCAAACAGATTTGTGGATTGCTACATTCCTGAGAGCTGGGTGGGACACACAGTAGAGGAAAGGAAAGCCAGGCTCTCCTGTGTACTTTAAAGGGGCTCTTTGATTCCGGAAAGGTCACTGGTCAATGGGGCTTGCCACATCTCAGGAATGAGATGGGGCTGATAATGGTAATCATAAACTATAGGGCTGGAGCCTTTGCAACCTTTTGTTAGGCATTTATTAGTCAAGCTGACATTCAGGTATTATCCATGAGAATCTCCCATGGCCTCTGCTGATGAGCTATGTGGGCTGGAATCACTCTTGCTGTGACAGACTGCTTCCTGGGTGAAGAATAGGATAGAGCATCGGGTACTTCAAGGGAGGCACCCGCTGAACATGAACTTCAAATCATGAGACACTAAATCACATCTTTCCCTGGAAATGGAATATAAAAAAGGGGCAATTCAGTCTCCCAAATTGTCAATCATCAAGCAGTTAACTGTGGCTGTACCTAGCCGTAGAGAAGCTTAGTAAGGTTTCAGCCTTGAGTGACCAGGAATGGTGATAAAGGTCTGCTAGCCTCCCGGCTGGATGAGTGAGCATTACACAGGAAAAAATCAAATCAAGACTACCTGCCCTGAAGCCTGGTGCACAACATCAGCCTATCTGCCTCCCCGAGGCCAGAGGACCCTGTGAGGAGTAGGAGAAGAGTGCCTGGAAGGAGCAGGCTCCAGTGGGGGATCCTGATGAGTGGATCTCCAACACCAAAACGTAACAATTATGCCATGCTGATCTGCCCGTGTGCCGCTCAAAATTAGAGACCACATATGCCAGAGGGCCACCATGAAGGTACAAGCGAGTATATGGCTGGACATTCATTTATTGAGGATTCTGGATGTATTTTGAGTCTTGAGCCTTTGTTCACCTTTGACCTACCTCTACCCACCCACCTTGGAAGCCTTGGACTGCTTGACCTGTGCTACCATTGAGAGTGAAGTGCTGAGGGGGTAAATAGCCCAGCTGCTTAGGACCCTTAGTATGCAAGGCCTCAGGACATCAGAAGTAAAAGGCCTCAAACACCACGCCCACCACGGTTGGGCTCAGTTACACCTGCTTGGGCTACGCCCCTCTGAAAGGGACTGAAAGTTACAATACTTTCATAGAACACCTTTGATTATTTAGGGATACGCTTAACCCCGAACTTGAGCTGGGCCCCCCACCTTGAGAAAGCATATCTCTCACTCATCCAACAAACTTCCCACATAACTAGGATTCATAAAAGAACTGTGTCAGGTAAAGTGGCCCCAGCATTAGAAATGCATAATACCAAAGTCCTAGGCTCAGTCATCTATGGAGCAGAATTGTGGGGTTGTGGGAATATTGATTGCCTTTCTGTAACAGAACAACGCTTTGTAAGATCCCTTCTCAATCTTCTGGCAAGCTCCCCTCTGATTCTAATTTTTCTCGACTTGGCCAAAAGAAAGATTGCCCACAAAATGGAGTGTGGCTCCTAATGTTTGGGCATAGACTGTGGTCTACTGAAGCTCTGGTCCCATACCAAACTGAAATTTTGGACCTCATGGTATCTCCAAGGGCTAGTAAAATCTCTTGGTTTCGTTCCCTCAGGGTACTCCTGGGGAAATTGGGGTTAGAATCCTCTTGGACTGACCAGAGAAGATGTCCTAGATCACAAGAGGCAGGGTTAAAGAAGTCTACTGGGAATTCACTATGGTGGAGAGTGCATCTAATGTTAAGGGATCGCTTACCCAGCAGTTCACTGCCTTTAAAGCCTTCCCCCATTTCGAAAATACTATCAATGAGATTGTCCCGCCTTTGGCGCAGAAACTGTTTCTTCAATTTAGATATAAGTCACTCCTAACCAAGGTGTTATGTAGTTGATGGAAAAGCCAAGCTCCCCTTGATGACGTGTCCAGCATGTAAAGGGGGACCCGAAACCCTGGTCCATTTACCATTTTTTTACATCCATTATAAAAACTTGAGGACCAAGTGGATTATCCCGCTTGGCAGGTGTATTGGTCGTAAACATTATCTGGAAGTGCTTAGAATACTCAGCACAGCTACAAGGAGAGTTGTGGTATTTGGTTTAGCTAGATTTCTGATGGCCTTATGGATCAGACGATCAAAGTGTATTGTGTGACAACCTTGGTTCACTGTTTTTATGAATGTATATCCTTTTAGTATAGCTTTTCTTCCTCCTTTTATCCGGTTTTACCGATTTAATTATTTGTAATGAAATGAATTATCTACTCTTGGTACCTCTATGTACATATGTGATTTTATTACAACATCGTCCAACAAAGTAAAGTTGTACCCCCTTGCTAACTGTTTACTTGATCTCGTGTTAGCAAGAAGGCAACTTTGCTATTCTAAATTATTCTTTTATGTTTTTATATGTGTTTGTATGTATGTATCTAGATGTACTTTACAAGATCTCTGTGATCGAAAATAAAGTTTCAATGAGAACATAAGAGGGCTGTGAACTCACCAGTCAAGAGACATAAGGTGTGGAGGGCTATTCAAAATGATTCCCAAACCTGGGGCCCTATTATGTAAAGGGCACACCTTTAAACAGGTCCGCCAGGCACACACAGGGAAAGTGCGCCCTATTACATGGAATGTACTGCCTCCAGGGCAGCCACAAACTTGTACAGCCCCCAAGGAAGCACATTCCTGTGAAAAATGGAACGGCTGCTTTAAAGCCGCTCTGTATTTTCACAGTGCAGGAGGCAACCCGCCTGCACTTTTAAAGGAGATTAGAGATCCCCTTGCAGGCGGGTGCAGTCACTGACTGCACCCGCCTGAAAGGGGATGTCTGGGGGGGGGTCCATGGGACCCCCTTCACCCTCTCGCGAGGGCTGCCATCAGGGGGCACACTGACAGTGCGCCACCTTTTAATCTGTAATACGGCGCGGGCGCAGAAGCAAAGGAATTCCCTCATTTGCATGTGGCACGGCCCCCATGCAAATGAGGGAATGCTGCCTGAAGATAGCACTGGTGCTTTATGTGCGCCAGCGCTATCGGTATTACAGAAAGGTCAGCACAAGCGTCTGCGACCCCTTATGTAATACCAAAGTCCCCCAGGGCCCGCAAAGCGGGCCCAAACGCCCTTTGCGCCCTCGGGGCACTTATGTAATACGGCCCCTGGTGTGCTTGCAGGAAATGCACCTTCTTGCAAAAGACACAAGATACATGAGATAAAAGCTAATAGTGACGCAGTTCTTAACCACTACCAATGAGAAAAAAAACAAGGGGTGTTATGTTAGCCATCCATAAGCTTTACCCACTGGAGACTGAGGAGATCATGGTGTACAAGGGGGGCGGTCGAAACATTATACTGCTGAGGAAACTCAAAAGCAGGAATTTAACACTAGTATCCCTACGCTCCTAACATGTGTCAAGATACACACATGAATGAGATTTCTGGTATACTTTAGGTGAAGACTTGCAGGGAGATCACGTAGGCAGGAGACAAAGTGGTCCCTGATCGTTAGAAAAACACCATCGATAGGCATTCAGGAGGAGTGATGTTGCGTTCTACCCGAAATGCACTGGCGGATATGGAAATCTTGTATCTATGGAAGGAAACCCGTCAGGGAGTATACCTTCTTCTCACAGTCATAAAAGAATCTCCTGAAAAGAGCTGGGGCACATACACACTACTATCGCATATTACCAAAAACAAATAGGCAGGGTGTGGTCTGCCAAGATGGCCGCCTAGATGCGACTCCCAGCTGCTCCCCTGTGGAGCTTGAAATCTTTCAACATCCTGCGTACCCTGCCCGGCATCGATTGCCAAGAGGGTAGCAGGATCGCCCATAAGCCACTGACAGCCCGTAGTGCCGAAAACGAGCTGTATCTCGGCCAGCGGAGCTGGTGAACTAGTGGAGCCGGGCCAACGAGGGTGCAGCAGGAGACTGCAGCGCTGAAAAGTCAGCTGAGCCACGCTGCGGTACATAAATGGGTGGCCCAGGTGACGAGCAGCTCCAGGGGCGAACTGATGACTTGGGTCCTACGGCGAGGCCGGCCAGGCAGCGGGAAGGCCTGACCAAGCAGATGGCCTAGCAGGAGCACGGCAGCCTGCACCGACATGGCAGTGAGACACTGAAAGGCCTGCCTCTTTCCTTGCTGCCTACGTGGTGGGAGGGCCAAGGCTCTAGGAGGCAGGGAAGCAGACACAGGAGCCTCTGGGGCTAGTTGAGACGGCCTACTACGCGGTGAAAGGGGGCAGCATTGGGCCACAATTTAACTGCCGATTGAGTGCGGGCCCCGGCAACATTGATCAGTGACTGCGGCAGCCAGGGACCTGGTCAGAATACTGGAGGCAGTGGCAACGGGCCCCTGGCAGTGCAATGAATGACTGCTGATCCCTGCACGGCAAAAGAAGGTACGGACGCCTGCATCCTAGGGGCCCTGGGAGTGGCATATTAGGGCAGGACAGAGCCGAGATTTGATGGGGCGTGGGCAGGCCCTGGGCTGCCCGGGCAGAGTGCAGGGGGCTCCTGATTATCCTGGACGAGGAACATGCTTGCGGATAGCAGTTGGAGCCCCAATGGGAACCCAGGCACTGCGGTACACGCTGTCCATCCCGAGTGCCCCGGGGAAGACTAGACTGAGGCCCTAATGCCCAGTGTTGGGGACGAAACAGCCACAACCCATAAAACAACGAGCCTGTGTGCCTGCTGGTGGCTGACGCCCCAGACTGTCACAGACCTGCCAGTATGGATAAAGAAAAGGGGGGCAAATCCAGTGCAAACTAATAAAATAGACCAGTACACGGTTTCGAGGCCCGAGACCCCAGTCCTGGAACATGATCAGGAGCAGCGATCAGAGACCCTTGGCCCAGCACTTACTATGGCGAAGCTCCTGGTTGCCATTCAGGGGTCCTGAGTTGCACTGGAGTGAAAAACGGATTTAATGGCTATTGAGATGAACATAACATAACATAACATGTGTATTTGTAAAGCGCACGTTCACCCAGAGGTATCTTGGCGCTGAATAACAGATGTTTCTTGTTACCCAACTCAATGGTACTCATTTTATCGAACTCAGATGGATGAAAGGCTGAGTGGACCCGCCGGGATTTGAACCTGTGACCATGAGGTCAAACACAGGCCCCTGCAGTGGAGGCATTAGTCCACTGAGCCACCAGACCCGGCTCCGAACCACTTGCGAACTGACCTACGGAAGATGGCAGATCGTACTATGGCTGTCAAAGATAATGTGGATGCCCCGATACAAGAAGTTCAGTCATTCAGGGCCCCGATGGCCAGATTGAAATGCAGTGCCATGCAAATGGAGGAGCACTTAGAGGACGCCAAGGGGAGATCTTGGAGGGGGGGGGGGACAACAAACGCCTTGTAGGATTCCCAGAGCATGCGGTAGGCCCCTCTGCGGAACTCTTTTTGGGGAACTGAATTGCGAACACGCTCAAGACTCCGCCCATTTCTAACTTTTTCACAATTGAGAGGGTAGATAGGACACTAGTGGCGGCACCGTGCCCTGGGGCGCCACCCAGGGTGTTCAATTAATGTGACCGTGACGCCATCTTCAACACGTGCGCATGCATAGTCCCCTAGATTCAAAGACAAGCAAATATTTATATACCCTGACTATACTCGCAAGGTCGAAGACTTACGCAAAAACTTTCTGCCAGTAAGGAAATATTTGAGGAATCGTAATATCAAGTATAGTCTAATGTTCCCTGCCAAGTTAAGAATTCAACATGATGGCCTCGTACACTTTTACGAGTCTCCTCAGGTGGTCTTGGACTGGCTCGACAACTTGGATCAGAAATGTACTGCTGTTCCGCCTATACAAAAAATGGTCAAGTTAACACACTTGTTAGGGTCTGATTGGTGGGGCCTATATGGGGGCTTCATGCTGCATGAGCAGAGCAGGATTATGCATGGGGTATTGTTATATGGTAAAACGGGACCCTACTTCAAGACCCATGCGTGTGGTGACACGATTTTGCAGGAACAGAAGGACACTGCTGGGGACCAATGAGGGACCAAAGACTCGTAAAGGAGATCGCACCCTGGTGTGCCCAAATTGAACTTTGAGGTCGGAAGTTCAGAAGTCACTGGAACAAATCGCTTTTTCAAAAATTGCACTAGTGCCAGACACAACGAGTGTCAGTGCGGATACCGGCTAGACACCTCGGACTTTGATGAGGGTTCGGGTTCAGTTCTGGGGGTCCGACTGAAGATGCCTGTTCTACAGCCAGAGGGTAATGAGACCAGCAGACTTAAATACTGATGTGGATGTGGTATAGACCTTGACACACAGATAGGCGAAAAGACCCGGTACGGTGTGGAAGGTGATAATAGACAGTTCTTAAGTCGAAATGCTGAAATGCTGTGTAACAGTTTTTTGCCTAAATGCTACACGTACTATGTTCCTTATGGGGGGGGGGGGGGTGGAAGGGGCTCATTGTCGCCCAGTTGGTTAAGTTTGTCTGTGAATGTCTGATAAACAATATTGCACTCCGCAAAAGGAGATGGTGGGGGGCCCATCCTCTTGCAGTCTGCTGAGTACCTCTTTCGATTTGAGGCTCGCGGGGGACACAGCTCCTTGGCCTGTGCTACACTCTAAGGGTTCATAAGTTGATTTAGTTGGGGGGAGGGGAGCGTGGGGCGATCACCGGTACCCTTTTGGCTGTAGGTTCAGCAGGAAGGAGTTCTGCATATTCTACCTAGGGGTGGGGGAGTTGGTAGGGTTGTTCGAGGGAATGTTAAATGATGTTGAAGTATTTTGGGGGAGTGCTCCTCATGTCTGATGGAACTTTGATATGCTGAAGTGGACAGAAAAGCCCAGTGGGAGGGCCATGAAACCTAATGCCCCTGGTCGTGCAGAGTACAGGGAGTAAATCTAAGTTCCTTACGTGGATTGTACAGGCACTAAACAGGCTGAAGAAACTTCACAGAATGCATGCTTACTTAAAACGTTATCGTATTTCGATCGCGTTTCTCCAAGAAACACATTTATGGGGTGATTTTATAGCCAGCCTGTGGAAACAAGCTTTGGCAAAGCCAATAGGTCTCGTTTAAGCAAGAGCCATTGGCTTTGCCAATATGTTTCAGCAATGTTGTGCACCAGACTGCCTGCTGTTCAGCATGGCTAAAAGTTAGAGGGGTAAAGGAGAGTGGCGTAGAGTGGCGTAAAGTGGAGTAGAGTGAAATGCTATGGAGTGGCGTAGAGTGGAATACAGTCAAGTTGAGTGGCGTGTAGAGGAGTCAAGTGGAGAGTTATGAAGTAGCGCACAGTGTTGTGGAGTGTCATGAAGGGAGTAGAGGGGAGTACAGTGTCAGAGTTGAGCAGAGTGTTGTTGAGTGGAGTGGCATAGAGTGTCGTGGAGTGGTGTAGAGCAGATCTGGAGTGGCGAAGAGGGTGCTGCGTTGAGTAGAGTGTTGCAGAGTAGAGTGGCGTAGAGCGGAGTAGATTGTCTGAGTTTAGTGGTGTGGAGTAGTGTGTAATAGAATAGAGTGGAGTAAAGGGGCATGGAGTGGCATAGAGGGAGTTGCGTAGAGCGTCAGAGTGGAGTAGAGTCGTAGAATGGCATAGAGTGGAGTAGAGTGCTATAGAGTGGAGTAAAGTGTCAGTGGAGCAAAGTTTAATGGAGTAGAGCAGCATAGAGTGGAGTATCGTGGAGTATCATGTTCTAGAGTGGAGTGTCGTAGAATGGCCGAGAGCGGAGTGGCATAAAGTACAGTGGTGCAGAGTAGACTGGCGTAGAGTGCAGTGACATAGAATGCATTAGTTTTGAGTAAAGAGATGTAGAGTGCATTGGCGTAGAGTGCAGTGACATAGATTAGAGTGCAATGGCGCAGAGTGGAGTAGAGTTTTGCAAAGTGAAGTAGCATATGGAATGGTGCAGGGTACAGTGGAATAGTGCAGGGGAATAGAGTAGAGTGGTGTAGAGTGCAGGGGAATAGAGTGTAGTGGTGCAGAGTACAGTGGTTTCAAGTGCAGTAGAGTGGCGTAGTGTTGAGGGATGCAGAGTAGAGTGCAGTGGCATAGAGTGAAGTTATGCAGAAAAGAGTGTCAGAGTGCAGGGTCGTAGAGTGCAGGGTCAGAGTGCAGGGTCGCGCACTCGCAGAGTGCAGGGTCGTAGAGTGGTGCAGAGCATAGTGGTGTGATGTAGAGTGCAGTGGCATAGAGTGCAGTGCCATAGAGTACAATGTTTTAGAGTATAGTGGCATAAAGTACACAAAACAAAGTAGTTAGTGCAGCTGCAGTGGCATAGGGTGAATTTGTTTTGAGTAAAGTGGTGTAGAATGCATTGCCAGAGTGTGCAGTGGTTTAGAGCACAGCGACAGAGTAGACTGCAGAGGCATAGATTGGTGCAGCGCAGAGTAGAGTGAAGTGGTGTAGGGTAGAGTATACTGTTGCAGGGAAGAGCCCAGGGGCATGGCGTTGAGTGGCGCAGCACTGATTGCAGTGGCACAGAGTGGAGTAGAGTGGCACAGAGTGGAGTAGCGTAGAGTAGAATGTTTCAGAATAGAGTGCAGTGGTGTAGAGTGGAGTGTTGCAGGGTAGAGTGGAGTTGTGCAGGGTAGAATGGAGTTGTATAGAGTAGTGGTGCAGAGTGCAGTGGTGCAGAGTGAAGTGGCGTAGAATGTCCTGTGAATTAGTCAATCAATTAATCAAAGAAGGCTTTATTCAATTGAATAGACAAACAATCATAAAAGCACAAAATTACAATATACATACAAATATTTCTTACATTAAAAAGAAATTCACATGAGGGATACATTAATAATTTCATGATTATGTTAAAAACAGTATTAAACTTACAAAAAGCCCTCATCTCATTAAAAACAGTTAAGTGCGCATATGTTTCCTTAGGCTCAGAGCTTTTTTCAAGAAAATTGCTATCCTAAAAACACTATGCTCATTATCTAAACATTGTAAAGCCAAAAGAGCAGGACGGCATTGGCGTAGCCCAAACTGTTTCAAGATAGGTACTAAGAGCAAGTTCCTAGCAGTGGAATAGAACCTACAAAAAAGAATGACATGAATCATGGATTGTGGGGAGGTATTATCACAGGGGCATCGCTGGAGGTCTTGAGACCAGTCATTCATTATGGGAAAAGTAACTAATCTATGGAAGACCCCCAGCCTGAAACGAGTTAATAAAAATCTATCATATACACCAGGTACAAAAATTAAATAGGGTTGAATATTAAAAGTAGTTAAGACCAACTGATTATGCAGGACTGTGGGTTTTAAAATCTCAGATGACATTCTAATAGTATCCAGGAGCAGGATACCCTCTTTTCTTAATTCCTTCCTTGTTGTTGCCCTAATGGTAGTTTGATTGGTAAAATACTCTAAGTGGCCAAGATCTTTTAAAAAGTTATAAACATATCTTAGCCATGGTATCCTCATAACACCTTCCAGTTTCAAAATATCTGAAAGAATATCTCTGTTCAGTTTGGCCTCTTCTTTAGTCCAGAGCCTGTGCCATAATAGCACAGGCTCGAGCTTAATTAAATCAGAGATAAAGGCGAGTCCTAACTCTGCGTGACAAATGCATGCTGAGATACCACTAGGGACAGACAGAATGTGTCTTAGGAAGGAGTTCTCTACTCTCTGAATTGGAAGCAGATCAGCAAACCCCCAGACCCCACTCCCATAGACTGCCGCTGAAACGCACTTAGCCATGTATATTTTAATGAGCTCCTCTGGGGGTTTTTTTCCTAGTTTTCTGGCAACAACAGTAAGAGCAGATGTAGTGCGTAGGAGTGCCAGTTTCTTTGCTGCAACTGCTTGTACCCAAGTATCGTTGTGGGCAAAAAGAATGCCCAAGTATGAAAATTTCTTTGTAACCCCGATCTTTTGCCCAGCCACATACATGTCCTTTTGTTTCTTTAAGCCATTACCACAGTGCATAATAAAAGTTTTGGAAGAGTTTACCCTTAAACCTAAGTCTTTCATGAAAAGGGAAACTGTCCAAAACGCGCTGTAGGCCTACTTGTGTGCGAGACATCAACACCGCGTCGTCTGCATACAAGAGAGCTGGAACAGGGCGACCGGCTACTAGGGGGAAGTCTTGATTGTCTTTAAGAAGAGCCTCCCCCAATCCATTTATATACAAATTAAAAAGGAACGGGGCCAGGACACAACCCTGCCTAACTCCACTCCTAATCGGGAAAGCAGCTGAACGCTCACCCTTCAGACCACATCGCACGTGTGCCTTGGCATCACTATAAAAACGTTTAAGAAAATAAATAATATTTACATCAACCCCCATATCTTTTAGTATTGACCATAGTTTAGTGTGGAATTAGTCAAAGTCTGTGCTGTTCCCCGTAGGACAGCTGATAGGAATACATACAGATTTGCTCCTAGAGAGTCGGGACTATCCTGGAAAATGGACAGTGTCCGATACATTTGGATGATTATCGTGTATGGGGTGCAGCAATGTCACACACTAAAGTTGAGACGAGTGGTTGCAAACCTCAGTCCTATCAAAATCCGGAATAGTTTGAAGCTCTCCCTGATGGGGATATTAGCACTGATCAAAATGGTGGTGCTGACCCGCTGCTTTTACATACTATAAGGCACCATATAGGAGATCCCGAGGAGAATCTTTTGGGAGATGGACCAGCTTCTGGTTGAACTGCTATGGGCTGGTAAAAGATGTAGAGTGGGACTTGCCACACGCAACCTAGAATGGGACAAAGGGGGAACGGAGGTACCGGACCTCGAATTGCATTATCTTGCGGCTCAACTGACTGCAACATGCAGTCCATTGTTTTGACGAGGAGCCAAATGGGAAAAGTCCCTACTGGCAGGCACATACAGGGATACTGAGCTGAATGCTCTAAAGCTGCATGGCAAAAGAGTATCTGGGACTCTGCCACATGTTATCCGGCTATTATGCAGACTTTGGGAAAGAGCAGTACGCAGAGTTATCCGTAGGGGACCATATGCACGGGATCTGGAGGATCTCACCATTTGCGCAGATAGCTCAGACCATGTCTGTAGGCCAGTAGCAGCTGTGGGGTCTACTACACTGAATGATCTATATCCGGGAGCCCGATTTATTACAATGCAAGATTCTTTCGAGACATTCGGCCCGGGGTTGGGGCAGTTGTTTCAGTATGCAAAAATAGCTGCCATGGCAAAAGAAATATGGCCTACGTTCCCATAGACCCATGCATCCACCCAGACATTGGTCAGGTTATTGTCCATGGCCGGAGGCTTATCACGCACTTATACCGCGCCCTGCAGACTGATAGACCAACGTCACCCTTGAAGATTGAGGAGACTTGGCAGCAGATTAGTGAGGACCCTATTACAGCCGGGGCGTGGGCCAGAGTACACAGGGGAGAGCAAGAGGTGTAAGTTAATGCGAGGTTTAAACTCATTCAATATTGTCCACATCGCTTACCTCTCTCCCAAACAATTGCATGCAATCTACCACTCTAGAGACCCGGGGTGTGTACTGTAGAAGTGCACCAGCGGATTTTTTTCATGTGGGGTGGAGCTGCACCCAAGTTGCACACTATTGGGAGGAGGTCCTGGAACAACTCCATCGGGCCATGGACTGGGTGATCCTAGGGAATAAACCACTGCCTCTTGGGCCTGGTACCGGAAAGTTAAAATAGGAAACTCAGCAAGAAATTTGCATTGCTTGGATTAACCTTAGCTAATCGTGCATAGCCATTATATGGTTGAGCCCGAGACCTCCCCTGGTGGCAGACTGGCAAAGGGACATGATCGAATGGGCAGGGGCGGAAGAGGTCCACTTGAGAAGAGTAAGGCGCAATGAGAAACTAGCTGATGACCTTCTCACATGGAGAGCTATGGTCCATGACTTGACTGTGACAAGAGCCAGCATCACCCCAGATGAGGTGGATGCTGGGAACCGGGGCGGAACTCCTGGATATACATGTCCCAGAGGATGAAGAGGGGAGACATGGAAATGGATAATGAGATTGTTATGTACATGACAACTAGGTAAATGTATAGCAAGACTCCTTCACAACACCTTGAGTCCTCCTGACTGGAGCTTTGAGTAATGGACGGAGCACGTAGGGTGGGGGGGGGGGCTTAGTTCACTTAATGTTAACACAATTCAGTCTGATGCAAAAGTGATGTATACTGTAAACTACTGAGACAGGGGTCCTGATTTGGGAAGCAGTGATGATGTTCTTTATTGTAGGACATAAATCCAACACACAACAACATGACTTGTATTGCAATTTAGCATTGACTGGAATTTTGTGTTACAAAAATGCTAATAAAAATATATAAAAAATTAAATAAAAATAGGCTGGATAACTATCACAAATCATTGACCACTGATGTGGGACTTTACATAGTGGGAACCACACAGATAAAAAGCTGAGAATTATAGGGGCGGCCATCTTTTCCTGCGGGGTTTATGAGTATCATTGTATTGCAATTTGCTGTATTCCAAGTAGGAAAACATTAGAAATGGGCAATTTCAAAGACATTTGTAGTCTGTCAGGTTGTAGATATACATTTATACTTCGTTCAATTAGATTTGTAGAATGTAAACAAGCATGGTGGAGAGGAGGCTGATAACGAGGAAAATGCAGACTGATTGGGCTCCTCACCTCCGTACACTCACAAAGTAAACCACAACTAACCAAGATTTCCATGTGGTGTCATACGAGCACCTTAATGAATATGTGGTATGAAAGGTGGCCCCCCTCACTCTAGGTGGTTAGGGACACTTTTTCAAGTTGTACGCTGTCATGTGACAATCTAATGCATTTTGAGTACTGCGGTTTTGGATATCCTTCATTGCCCTAATTAAACAAACATCCGATAGCAATTATTAGTAGGTAAAATGGGGAAAAAAAGAGAAAGGTGAACAGAACACCGGATTGGAGTCCGCAACAACCCCTTCTCCAGATCTATTCAAGGTTGCACGGTCAATAGAAAACAATTAACATTTCTCAAAACTCTCCGGGGGGTTGGGGGTGATATCCAACTTAAAATCACCTAAATACTCCCAATGCCAAGAAGTTAAATGAAACCCTGCTCTGGTGCAAAGACCAGATGATACATTTATCAGCTGGTTTCTCCTTGATTCTGCACTAAAAATATGTTCCTGAACACCGAGCATGAAAAACATAACATAGGAAGAACGATCTACTAACAAATAAAACAAGCAATTGCAAAGCCAATAGGTCTCACCTAAGCAAGAGCTATTGGCTTGCCTATATGTTTTAGCCATGTTGTACACCAGTGTAGCTGCAGTTAAGCATGGCTAAAAGTTAGTGGGGTAAAGTAGAGTGGCGTGTACTGGACTGGAGTAAAGTGGACTGTTATGGAGTGACGTACAGTTCAATGGAGCAGTGCAGAGTGTTGTACAGTGTTGTGGAGTGTCTTAGAAGGAGTAGAATGTCGTAGAGTGGAAGGGTGTAGAGCAGAGTAGAGTTGGGTGGCGCAGAGTGTTGTGGAGTGGTGTAGAACAGAGTGTAGTGGCATAGAGGGTGTTGTGTGAAGGGTTGTAGAGTACAGTGGCATAGAGTGGAGTAGATTGTCGTGGAGTGGCATAGAGCGGAGTATGTAGGAGAGCGGAATGGCGTGGAGTAGAGTGGAGTGGGTGGGGTGGATTAGGGAGTCGTGGAGAATCAGAGTGGAGTGGCGTAGAGTGGAATAGTGGAGTGGAGCACAGTGGAGTTGTGCGTCATAGAACAGAGTGGAGTAAAGTGGCATGCAGTGGCATGGAGCGAGTGGCACAGAGTAGAGTGAAGCGTTATAGAATGGAGTAGAGTTATTGGGGTAGAGCCTCGGAGTGGAGTGGCCTAGAGTGGCCTAGAGTGAAGTGATGTAAAGTAGGGTGGTACAGAGTAGATTGGCGTAGAGTGCACTGGTTTTGAGTAAATTGTTGTAGAGTGCATGAGCATAAAGTGCAGTGACGCAGAGTGCAGTGTAGATTGCAGTGGCATAGAGTGCAATGGCGTAGAGCAGTGGTCTTCAAACTGAGGGGTGCGCCCCCCTGGGGTAGGGGCGCAGAGTCATCTAAAGGGGTGTGTCAGTCCATGTTCCCCCAGTGGCATGCAAGAGGCCCATTATGCCCTCAATCGCAGCATCCTTCAGTGTATTTTTTTTCCTGTTCCCATTACTGTGCATTTTTGCCCCTATTTTTAGAGGACGTTGACTTGTGCTGCAAACGGATCGGTCTCGAGGTAAAGAAGAGCCCCCTCCCCTTGCAGAAATAGCATTGGGAGTGAGCCTGAGCAGGGAGGCTGAGCATTGTGCTGAGAAAGCACTTTGCAATTCACTTCTCACCAGTCTGCAGACTTTTAGTGTGCTTGGAAGTAAAAACAGGATGCATTTTTGCATTTTATTCCAGTGTTCCCAATATTGAGCCAAACACTTAGGATTTGCCAAACACAAACTTTTTATGCACCTAAACAGTATATTTTTATCTGGCGTTCTTTTAATGTGCTGCCTACTGCCCTGCTGTGTGCTTGGTGTCTGTAGCTGCCAATGTGTTTTAATCACTATAAATTGTACATGGAGAAACATGAAGTAAAGGTGCAAAGTTGAAGTCAGTCTTCCAAGACCTCTAGTTTCCCACTCATGTTAGCTCAATGTGTACATTAGGTGCTATTTCCTTCATGCACTCATGGATGCTCTATAAGAGTGCCAAATAGCAACTGGTCATACGTAATCCCATTAACAAGCATTGGCATAGCCAATAGGTCTCGCTTTTGGGACTTTATATAAGTGTTTAGCCATGCAACAGTTGATGTTGTTGCACCAAGGATATTGTGCTGCATAACTAAATACTTAAGGTCCCAAAAGCGAGACCTATTGGCTATGCCAATGCTTGTTTACAGGTGTAATGTCACCTACAGTTCACAGTGATGTCATTAATTGAATTATTTGAGAAAATATGTTTTTTCTTGTCAATATTGAGTCCATTGTGAAAAGCTCACAGTCTGAGAATCAATTTACTTTCTTTTTACATTGGTATCAATAGACTACTACAGCTTTTTGTGAGGGGGTGCTATAAGGCAGAATGCATGAAATCTTTAGTGCGTGGATGAGTTTCGTCACACGGCACAGTCCCACTGTTGTCACCACTGCTCTATCAGTGTTTCTGAAGTCCTAGATGTATTGTGCTTCAAAATGTATATGTTGTCATGGGCATTGCTGGAATATACATCTCCATTATTGGCAATTTTGGTAAACAATTTACACAGCGAGCAATATTATATTTCCTGCATGTGTTGCATATTGGGTTGCTCTGCTCATTTTGCACATTGTGCAGGTACAGAAATAACGTGGTGCGCCAGAGAGGGGAAGCCATGAATACGCTCTTGCTGCTGAGACTGACTTCTCTCCCGTACACCACATTTTAGCTACATGGCAGAACAGGTCACAGGTCACATTTTACCTCACAGTCACCACCATCCAGCCCAAAGGGGGTTCCATTTTATTTAATTATCGTCAACTCTACCAGAAACACCTCAGGTCAACCCTGATAAATCTCAGCTCTGCATACATTTTGTTGTAGAAATAAACATATTTTTCCTGCACAGTGCAAACTGGATCACCTCTAGGCGCTGTGCAGTTTGGCCAGGCACGATTTCCGTGGTGGCACAGGGAGATAAAGGGTGATTGCCCCAGGAGCACACTCTTTGGTCCTCAAGTGGGGGAAGCCGTGACTCTAACCCAACTCTCCTGATTGTAATAATTGCTTTTTAGCCAAAGGGCCCCTGAATGTTTTATCACCGCCAACCCCCTTTTCTAAGAGGGTCTTTGTTGGCCTCAAACATCACAAATTGGGACAGCACTTTTACCATATTAGCTGTATTTTCAGGAAATGTACAGCATCCAGTGTAATGGCAGTAGTGGGTCAGTCACCCCAGCACATCCCTGAGTGAGGCTAACTGCATGAGCCGTGAGCCCAGGCCATTAAGTCATCACCTGCTGCGGCACGTACCACTAACGGGCCAGTAATAAAGGCACTACTAACGCAGGGAGGCAGTCGGGAGCCGTGCAACCCTCAGCAGGGCCTGGCCCGGGTGCAGTGACCTCTGAGCAGAACATTCACTGATTCCCAGAAGCACGCTCGCTGCTGACGCAGGAGGTGAAGAGCAGTCCACAAGTCCAAGAATCCATGAAAGGCCACCTCAGCCGTTCATCCTTCGGCAAACGGAGTACCATTAAATTGGGATATAATGACACCTGTTCCACACAGCGTGCAGAAGTGGGACAGGAAGCGCTATAAGAAATCCTACTGACTTCCCCCAGCCATGCTGACATCGCCCTGCAGTCAGTAGTTGTGGTCATTGAGACAACACCTGCCCCCTGTCTGAGCCACTCAGCAAAGATTAGAGCCGAGAATGTAAAGCAGTTGTCACAACAACAGACTTACAATCTGATTACCAGGGAAACAAAAGGTGCTTCTAGCAGCCCTGCCCGCCCTGGCACTGGGCAGTGTGACTGCACCAAACACCCTTTCATGTGCTAAGTGTGTTTGCAGAAGTCTCCTCCACTGGTGTGAGCAGCCTGGGACATCAAAAGCACGCCTGTGGCTGCGTCGTGTGTCTGGGGCTGTTTGGATTTGCCGAGGTGCCCATTGTGAGATCAGACCCCGAAGGAGAGTCTGACAAAAATCAGTTTATCCTGGGAATGCAGAGTAGTAAAGTGCCTTAACGCAAACCTGTAAAGCGCCTTGAGGTTACTGCGTTTTGTAAGGAGCTGGGGAGCACCGTCTTTTTTTGTTATCAGCGGCATCTCCACTGGAGCTCTAGGGGCCATGTTCACGTTATTACTTATACGTGAGACTCGTGGAATTAACACCAACGATCACTATCGAAGCATATGCACTTATTTCTGATGTGGATATAATGTCTCAGAAGTTTGTGTTTGTTTTATTAGTGCTCAAAAGCGGTCTCCAGGCTTTCTGAGCGCTAGACAAAAACAACAATCAGCTAGATATTGTCATAAATGCAAACGTGAAGCGAACACGAAAAGTTGTTCCACCAATTACAAATCTCAGGTATATTTTCCACAAATTAACGCGTCATTGACTTAATATGTGGCTCACAGTGAGAACCTGTTAAACCGAAGGGGGCGTACATTTGGTTGGTACATTTGAAACAAGAGAGGAGCGGGGGCGAGCGAGCGCGGCAGCCTGGGCTTTTGAAAGCTGACCAGACGCTCGTGCGTCATGGCCTTTTCCCCGCACGGCCGGCATGTGTTTCCGATTATCGCGCCCGCGTCTGGGCACGATAATTGGAAACAGATGTCTGCCGCGCGCGTAACCGCAGGGAAAAGGCCATGACGCACGAGCGTCTGGTCAGCTTTCGAAACCCCCTAACTTAAAGTCTCGCCAGAGCAGCGCTTGCGCGCTACTCGAGGCTCGACCTAAAAAGGAGGTCATCAAGTTTAATATTGGTTTCAGAAGTATGGCCTTAGTCTCTGAGGCAGCCTGTTCAAAACCTTAATCCTTCATTAAAAAAAAAAGCTTGCTTCCACTTTCAATTCCATGCTATCACCAGCTCATCAGTTTGCTGTGGTAGTATTCTCTTTTTACTAAATAATACTCTGTATTTTGAATTCAGCAGTGCCTGGTGTTACTTTATGCAATCATGATTATTTACAATATTTTTATCTGTGGTTTGTGTATAGTGCTCTCGCAGCTTTTTCACTGCTTCAGCGCAGCAACAAGGTATGATTGAAAGTAGGGGTACGTTCGTTACAACTGGGATTAGGCACTGCCTATGGCTTGCAATGAGAGGATTTAATACATTTTAAGAGCGAGCTAGTGGGATTTCAAGAGGGCATACAAATTGGGCTTTTATGGCTGGATGGTATTTTTTTATACAATAGGAGATAGATTGAACTTTCTAAATGGAACTGGATGGAACTTTCCAGAAGGGATGGTGGATTGACATTTCAAGAACAGAGACTGGAGCTGCCCTTTTAGAAGAGGGGGTAATTACGATTTGAAAGGTAATGTGGTTTTCAAATAGTGTGCACAATCTGTTTTTAAGGTTACCTGGATGGGTTTTTACAGAGGTTATATTAGGCTTTAGAGAGGATGCCTAAATTAGGCTATGCTGAGTGGGGCAGAGAGATTTTCAAGAATGAAATTTATAGGTGGGCCTGGATCGGTCTTTGCAGAGGCGATATAGATGGGGCTCTGGAGGGGATTTGCATGCGGCTCTGGAAGTTTGTCAGGATAGGGCTTTGCAGGAAGGCCATGGAGGAGCTTTGGTATAGAATGATTGAACTGGACTTCAAAAATGGTGTGCGGTGAGAGATTAGTAGAGTTGTGACAATATAGCTTCCTGCAATGGTTTTGCATAGGAGTCTAGATGGGAGTCTGAAGAAGGGTGCAGGTTGTGGCTTTAAAGAAGACACTACAATGGTACTTTGCAGAAATGTTTTTGATGGGCATTTGAAGAGCGCTTTTTAGGTCGAGCCTCGAGTAGCGCGCAAGCGCTGCTCTGCGAGACTTTATGTAAGGGGCTTCAAAAAGCTGACCACACGATCGTGCACAATGGCCTTTTCCGTGCGGTTACCCGCACGGCCGCCATCTGTTTGCAATTATCGTGCCCAGAAGTGGGCGCGATAATTGAAAACACATGGCCATTGTGCACGAGCGTGTGGCCAGCTCAGCAGGCTGCCACGCTCGCTCGTTTGAGTGGATGTTAATATGCAGTTGAACGACAGAGGAGTGCGCCTTAATCCGAAAAGTACTGTTTCAAGATTGTTTTTGCCGAAATCGGTGTCAGTGTGAAATAGCCATGGGCAGACCCGATCCCCAAATAGCATAGCCCCACACCCCCGAAATTGTTTGCTTTTATTGATACAAATAAACACCTCGCGCACCTCCTCTGTAAGTCCACCCCTGCACACTAAAGCATCCGTAAATACTGGAGAAACTCAAATGAACGCCCACGAGTTTGGATCTCTAAAGCTCCATACTGCCACCTAGTGGCTTTTACTGAAGGCTACCTGCTGTCTATTTGAAGTGACCGAGAATCAAAGGTCTCGCCTTTGGGACCTGCTGCATAACTAAATACTTATAAGGTCCCAAAGGCGAGACCTATTGGCTATGCCAATGCTTGTTTTATTAGGTTTTTAGCAGGGTAGATGGTGCTTTGAAAATGGGTTCTGAATGGGATATAAAGATGGCCCAAAATGATGTCTTTCACAATGGTGTCTGGTGAAGTTGGGTGAAGAATGTCTGAATTGTGCTTAGTTGAGTGGGTCCTGGATACTGCTTTTGTAGGTGGGATCTATGTGGCGCTTTGCAGAGAAAGTAGATAGAGCTTTGCAGAGGGGGTTAGTACTTGGCTTCATAGAGGACGTCTATTTGAGAGATATGTGGTGCGAATTTGCAGAGCGTTCAGGATAGGATGTTGTATGGATGGGTCAGGGTGGTGCTTTGCAGAGGAGGCCTAGATGGGGCTTTGATAGAGAACCAGTATGGGGCTTTTGCCCAGTGGCATTTCCAATGTGCCGACAATTTAGTAAAGCTTCTTGCCCTTGTCTTGGTCCGACCTTATGAAGGTTTAAGGTGGGGCCTCACCTCCAAATATTTTATTCATGGGGGGCTTCCCATAACAATGTTTGAAGACCACTGGTGTAGAGTGCAGTGGCGTAGTTTGGAGTAGAGTGGCGTAGAGTGCAGTGGCGTAAAGTAGATTTTTTCAGAGTAGAGTGGAGTGGAGTAGAGCAAGTAGAGTTGAGTGGTGCATAGTAGAGTGCAGAGGAGTACAGTACAGTGCAATCGTGAAGTGAAGTGGTGCAGAATAGATTAGAGTGGCATAGAATGGAGTGATGCAGAGTAGAGTGGTGTAGAATGTAGTGGCTTAGAGTGAAGTAAAGTGGTTTAGAGTTGAGTGGTGCAGAGTAGAGTGCAGTGGTGCAGAGTAGAGTGGTGTTGAGTTCAGTGTCATAGAATGCAGTGTCATAGAATGCAGTGTCATAGAATGCAGTGTCATACAGTGCATTGGCGTCGAAAGCACTGGCGGAGAGTAGAGTGGTGTAGAGTAGAGTGGTGTAGAGTAGAGTAGAAAGGAGTGGCGTAGAGTGCAGTGACTTAGAGCCCAATGGTGTAGAGAGGCGTAGCATACAGTGCCGTAGAGTGTTGCAGAGTGGAGCAAAGTGGCGTAGAGTGCAGTGTAGTTGGCGTAGAGTGCAGTGGCATAGAGTAAAGCGTTTGTAGGAAAGTAGATTATTATGCAGTGGGGCCGGTTAGGCTTCACTATGCAATAATCTCACGTTACCCAAATAGGTCCTTGGATTCACACTAATAAACGCTTAACTCAGTCCTGGTAGTGTGTCACAGAACAGTAAGGCTTTCCTAGAGGAACATGTGTAAAGCATTTCAGAGCACCAACATGGACTATAAGTGACTGACACGATTCAAAAGAAATCCGACACCAATTTATAAAAATAAAGCAGCTGTCAGCCTGGGTAACCAGGTAGTCAACCTCTAAGGCCACCTGGGTGCATGTCATATTATATCGAACTTTGGGATAAAGTCGGGGTTGATGAGACAAGTTGTTTGGTACCAAACATGACACTTTTCAGTTGGACCAAAATGGAGATGGGACCCTGGGAATGCCTAGGTGCTAGGCCTCGTTATCCTATGGTCCCCCTGAACACTTAATAGCAGCCCCTACTGGAAGGAGGCTACTATAGGGACATATAAGCTTGCACTTATATCTCCACACCTTTGATATAATGCACCTCTCCTACTGGGCTCAGGTGGCCTACCATAGGGGTGACTGGAATATATTAAAAATAGTGCTGTGACTTTGCGCCTGGTGAGGGCAAAGTCGAGGTTGAGCAATTTGCACTGCTCATGCAGGCTGCATTGGCGGGACTGCTGTCATCTTTTTATTTGAGTCACTCAGGGTGGGGCAATCAATGCTTCAGCCCCTGGTGACCCTTTAACTCCCATACCCAGGGTACATCTTACCAGGGAATTATAAGGGGGTTAAAGTCCTTGCCATTGTGGTTACCAATTCAAATGCATCATATTTTAGTGAGAAAGCACTGGCACTGACGCCTGGTTAGCAGGCTCCAGTGCACTTTCAGAGTCAAAACCCATCAGCATTGGAGGAAAAAGTGTGGAGGTGACCATACTAAAAGAGCTCTTTCCTACAGTGGTGTAGTGTAACCTGGTGCAGTGATTTAGAGTATAGTGGTGTAGAGTGTAGTGGCGTAGAATAGAGTGGCATAGACTGGAGTGGCGCAGGGAGATTGCAGTGGCCTAGAGTGAAGGGGCATAGAGTGGAATGTTGCAAAGTGGAATAGAGTGGCGCAGAGTAGAGTGCCATAAAGTGCAGTGTCTTAGAGTGTAATAGTGAAGAGTACATTAGAGTGGCCTGACGTAGAGTGCATTGGCATAGTGTAAAACGGTGCAAAGTAGGGGAAACATCCCCAACAACGACTCCGGAACAACGAGTTCCTGAGTCACGCAAGCCAAACAACGACTTGACCAAACAACGACTTAGCCTTAATCACGCACATGCGTGGTTAATGCTAAGTCGGTCTAGTGTTCGTGCAGGGCGGAGTTTAGAGGAGCGTCAGACAGGAACAGGTAAGGGGGGTTTGAGGGTGGAGGGGGGGTTTGTGTTAGTTTTTTGGGGGTGGGAGGAGTTTGTGGGGGTGGGGGTTTGTGTTAGTTTATAGGGGTGGGAGGGGTTTGAGTTAATTTTTAGGGGGTGGTGGGGTTCGGGTTAGCTTTTAGGGGATGGGAGGGGTTCAGATTAGTTTTTAGGGGGTGGGAGGGGTACAGATTCGTTTTTAGGGGATGGGAGGGGTTTGAGTTAGTTTTTAGGTGGTGTGAGGGGGGTTCAAGTTAGTTTTTAGGGGTGGGAGGAGGTTAAGGGTAGTTTTTAGGGAATGGGAGGGGTTCAGATTAGTTTTTAGGGGGTGGGGAGGTTCACTGTAGTTTTAAGGAGGTTGGGGGTTTATTTAGGGCCCAGGTGGAGAAGGAGGGGGTGGTAAACTCAGCCACGGATAGCTGTTTACCATGCATGCCTTTACCACATGAAATCGCAGTAAAGCTAGTCGTGGTTAAGACGCTGTCGTAGTAGAGACCGCGTTGTTCAGGTAGGCGTTGTTAAGGAACTCGTTGTTCCGACATACAACGCAAAGTAGAGTGCAGTGGTGCACAGTAGAATGGTGTAGATTTCAGAGGCAGAGAGTGCAGTGCTGCAGAGTAGAGTGGCGTAAAGTGAAGTGGCATAGAGTGAAGCAGGGTAGAGTGCAGTGGCGTAGAGTGGAGTGATGCCGAGTAGAGTGGTATAGAGTGCACTGGCATAGACTGGGGCAGCGTAGAGTGCAGTGGCATAAAGTTCAGTGTAGCAAAGTAGACTGTCAGAGTGCAGTGGTCTATAGTAGAGTGCATTGGTGTAGAGTACAATGGTGTAGAGTTGTGCAGAGGAGAACAGAGTGACGTACAGTACAATGGCATAGAATGGAGTTGGCTTGCAGTGCATAGAGTGTGGCAGAGTATAGTTGCGTACAGTGCAGCAAGGCAGAGTAGATTGGCATAGAGTTAATTGGTTTGGAGTATAAGGGTGTAGAGTGCATTTAGTGTAGAGTGCAGTGCTTAAGAGTGCAGTGGCGTAGTGAAGAGTGGAGTGGGGAACAGTGGCGTGGAGTTGTGCGCTGTAGAATACAGTGGCCTAGATTAGACTGGCATACAGTGCAGTAGTGGAGTACATTATAGTGGCATAAAGAGGATTGGCATAGTACACTGGCATACAGTGCAGTGGCATAAAGTGCATTGTTGCAGAGCATAGTCATGTAGAGTGCAGTGGTGAAGAAAGAAGTGGTGAAGAGTGCAGTGGTGCATAGTAAACTAGTGTTGGGTAGAGTGCAATGGAATACGGTAGAGTAGAGAGACAGAGTGAAGTGGAGTGGTGCACAGTAGATCGCAGTGGAGTGCTGCAGAGTGGAGATGGGTAAAGTGGAGTATGTATGGTGTGGTAGCGTACTGCTATTACAGACACACAACAATTGAATTGACCATCATTTGCACATACGTACAGTTTTACTGATAAAAAAATAAAAGTATACAGCACACAAACAATAACGTGTGGAAATGTAATCACCTAGTGTATTGAACTGATCAGATCAAAATATTTGTTTCCATCACACTACAGAATTACCAAAAAATGTGCTTCATTTGTTCTGTCCTAATTCTAATTCTGAAATATCTGCACAGTTCATTTACAGACATTTAAATTTTGTTGTGTGCTAGAAAAAAAAACCATTTTACAGCCTTTCTCGAGTACATCCCCAGTAGACAACATTTCTGTCACATAAATCCTCTCACTTTGAAGTAAGAGAAAGAAAAGTAAACACCCAGCTGCCTGGAAGACATAGCCTGACATTTGACCTCCGTCTCCAAATGCACAGCAAATGTAACAAGATAAGAACAAGATTAAAAGGCCTCTTTACAGAAATCCAGTACTGGTGGGAGAATACAGTAAATAGGGTTTGTGAAACTGAAGGGACGACCTCAACCTGGACAGCTTTAAACAAATAAAGCCAGCATTCCGAATGTCCCCAAGTTGTCGTTAGCCTAAAAGTAGCGATTGAAACCAGAAGAAACAATAGAAAATGTCGTAAAACCTACCAAAATACTTCTGTAATCGATTGAGATCCCTTTCATGTTCAACTTCCTCAATGATAACCCTCACATGGACAACCTGCATTGTTCTCCCAAAAACGAATACCTCACAGCCTTGTCAAATCTCTATTAGTGGAATGACTTGTGTGGCAGGATGGCCATACTGGAGTAATTGAGTAAACTATATTTCGGAAAGAAAGGTGATGTAGGTTTTCTGATGGGAGTTATACTACAGTCTTGGTTCATTTGAGAAACCAAAAACTATTCTAGAGAGATATGCACGTATTTCACTTCTTTACATGTCAACACTTCCAAATAACACAGGACTTTCCCGAGCCGACACGGGTCTTACCTCCAGCCGCCCGTCAAGCGATTTCAAAGATCTGACCATCCGACTTCTATTTCTTTCCACTTAAAGCAACTAAATGCGCGAATGTGAAGTGGAGGTGTGTAAATGCCCAGAAAGCTGGTTTTCAAATTGATTGACAGGGTAAGAGGCGGTGCTACGGGAGTCTGTATGTTTTTTCTTTGCAGTTACTTCTGCGATTGGCTACAATCAATGCTCGCCCAAACACCGCCACTCGCTGCTGACCCGGAAGAGACGTTCCGGCTGTTCAGAAGAAATGTGCGCCAGCCACACGCGAGCCGGTGATCTGCTTGGAGTCTTTGCACGTGTATCATGTGGCGCAGGCTGAATGATTCAGTCGAGGACATGCAGACTGGGCTGTGTTGAGCTCCGCCTGCTGGACAGTGACTAGAGAAGAAGAGGACGGCTCTAGCAGTGCCATGTGAACCGATCAGTGAAGTGGAGGAAAGGTCACATTTTCACAATAAAAAAACCAAGCATTTGCAATGCAACAGGTCTCGCATTTACGTGAGTTTGAGCTATTGGCATTGTAAAAGAAAATGCCTTTTATTTATGTTTTGGTTTCTGAAACAAAATAAAAGTATTGTCATTTACAATGCCAATAGATTAAACTTGCGTGAATGCGAGACCTATTGCATTGCAAATGCTTGTTTCTTTGGCCACTTCTAGTTATTTCAGAAAAAAAGCTCTGTGGCAAACGTAGACTCTCCCCTCTTGCCCCAGTCTTGCTCACAGGCCTGCTTTGTCCATCCAGCCTACCAGGGGTACACACGGGCTGTGGAAACGTGCATACACTCACAGAAAAAGGGGTGCACACGGACTGTGGAAACGTACATACAGAGTCACTTACAGACACAGGGGCACTCACAGGCTGTGGAAAAGTCCAAACAGAGACACTCACAGAAACAGTGGCACACAACGGCTGTGGAAACGTGCACACAGACACTCACAGAAACAGGAACACAGGGCTGTGGAAACATGCACACAGAGACATTCACAGAAACGGGAACACACGGGCTGTGGAAACATGCACACAGAGACATTCACAGAAACAGGGGAACACACGGGCTGTGGAAACGTGCACACACAGGCGCTCACAAAAACCGGCACATACAGGCTGTGGAAACGTGCATGCAGACACATTCACAGAAACGGGAACACACGGGCTGTGGAAACGTGCACACAGGCGCTCACAAAAACAGTGGCACATACAGGCTGTGGAAACGTGGATGCAGAGACATTCACAGAAACAGGGGAACACACGGGCTGTGGAAACGTGCACACAGAGACACTCAGAAACAGGAACACACGGGCTGTGGAAACATGCACACAGAGACATTCACAGAAACAGGGGAACACATGGGCTGTGGAAACGTGCACACAGAGGCGCTCACAAAAACAGCGGCACATACAGGCTGTGGAAACGTGCATGCAGAGACATTCACAGAAACAGGGGAACACACGGGCTGTGGAAACGTGCACACAGAGGCGCTCACTAAAACAGTGGCACATACAGGCTGTGGAAACGTGCATGCAGAGACATTCACAGAAACAGGGGAACACACGGGCTGTGGAAACGTGCACACAGAGACACTCACAGAAACGGGCCCACAAGGGCCGTGGAAATGTGCACACAGAGACACTCACAGAAGCAGGGGCACACACGGTGCTGTGGTACCATGCATTCAGAGGCAATCACAGAAACGGGCGCACAAAGGTTGTGGAAACATGCACACAAAGGCACTCATATTGAAAGAGGCACACACAGTCTGAGAGAACATGCACATAGAGGAACTGACAAACAGGGGCACACGGTCTGTGGAAACATGCACACAGAGGCACTCAGTGAAAGAGGCACACATGGTCTGTGGAAACGCACACAGAGGAAATGGACAGTGGACTCATTCGTAAAGGGATAGTCACAGGAACATGGAACACACAGGCTGTAGGTACATGCAAACAGAGGCACTCACAGAAACAGGGGCACTCTTTGGCTGTGAAAACGTGCATACAGAGGCACTCACAGAAACAGGGACACACACTGTGTGGAAACGTGGACACAGAGGCACTCACAGTGAAAGAGGCACGCACAGTCTGTGGAAACGTGCACACAGACACAGAGGTGCTCAGTGACAGAGGCACACACGGTCTGTGGAAACAACATGATGCAAACAGAGGAACTGACAGAAACGGGCACACTGTCTGTGGAAACGTGCACGCAGAGACACCCAGAAACAGGGGCACACAGAGTCTGTAGAAACGTGCATACAGAGGCACTCACACAAACGGGGGAACACACGGGCTTTGGAAACACGCGGACAATGGAATCATTCATACAGGGGTAGTCACAGAAACAGGGGCACACACAATCTGTAGAAACGTGCATACAGAGGCACTCACACAAACGGGGCAACATACGGGCTGTGGAAACACGCGGACAATGGAATCATTCATACAGGGGTAGTCACAGAAACAGGGGCACACACAGTCTGTAGAAACGTGCATACAGAGGCACTCACACAAACGGGGGAACACACGGGCTGTGGAAACACGCGGACAATGGAATCATTCATACAGGGGTAGTCACAGAAACAGGGGCACACACAGTCTGTAGAAACGTGCATACAGAGGCACTCACACAAACGGGGGAACACACGGGCTTTGGAAACACGCGGACAATGGAATCATTCATACAGGGGTAGTCACAGAAACAGGGGCACACACAGGATGTAGAAACGTGCATACAGAGGCACTCACACAAACGGGGGAACACACGGGCTGTGGAAACACGCGGACAATGAAATCAGTCATACAGGGGTAGTCACAGAAACAGGGGCACACACAGGCTGTAGAAACGTGCATACAGAGGCAATCACACAAACGGGGGAACACACGGGCTGTGGAAACACGCGGACAATGGAATCATTCATACAGGGGTAGTCACAGAAACAGGGGCACGCACAGGCTGTAGATACGTGCATATAAGAGGCACTCACAGAAACGGGGCCACACAGGGGCAGTCAGAAGAGCAGGTCCTCGCAGTCAATCAATGAAAGGCACACCGGGGGTGAGTTTCATCTTTACAGAGGTGAAATCCAAAAATTAAAAATACAATGACTTTCCTGGCAGTCTAACATAGGACAGGGGAGCTAAACAGAGCCACACACGTGACGTGTCCATCACGACCAGTGCCTTAAACGGGGAGGTATTGTCAGAGACAGAGAACCTCCATTTCTTTAATTTGTGTGGGAGAGTACCTGCACTTCTCAGAAGTAACTGAGAAAGGGAGTGCCTGCGCTGTTATGTTTCCATTTCAAGCACTGATCCCACCATTGTTAAACAACCAATCAGAACGCCAGATATGTGAATCTGCATGCACACACACACACGCACCCGCACACACACACACAGACACACACACGCACGCACACAGACACTCACGCAGACACACACGCACGCACACACACAGCCTTGTCCCCCCTCCGACCCTGCCCTCAGACGTTAGTCCTTTTTCTGCCACACTTGCTGAACCACCAGGGCCTCCTTCTATCTGTTCATCTGTGCCCTCCAAGTGAACTTCCCTCTCCCAGGCCCATTAACCCGCTCAAGAATGTTACAATATTTATTAACCAGTGAAAGCCGCGTTCCAGAGCTGAAGCGCCAAGGCTGTGGACAGGAAGTCATTACACAACTGATTTAAGTGGAGGACAATTAGGGAAAGTGTCTCATAGGGCAGGTTAAAAACGAACAACACACATGGGTCATCAGAGCCCACATAGGACTTGACTTTCTCCATAGTAAAACAGGAAAAAGTTTGGATTTTAGATTATCATCAGTGGGAGGCTTGCTAAAGGGCCTCGCTAAGAAATGGGAAAAAAAAGCAAAAAAGCTCCAAAAGTCTCCTGCACAAAGAATAATGAATATTAGAGACTGATCAAACTAGGAAAACAAGGTCAGGTCAGTAGGCACTGCATGTGATCGCAGACGGGAGAAAACAACAATATTTATTAATTACCGGCCCCGGTCTCTCATCTGAATTTACTGATGGTGTCGGTGAAAAACCGGCCGTTGGCAACCCTATTTAACATAAAGCCGTGACAGCCTGAAAGCTCCAAAGATGCCGCCCTGCCTCCTCTATCACCGGCTGAGAAATGTTTCCAATTTGGCAGGCCTGCTCATGTGAGTGTGTCCTTGCCCGGGGGTCAGAGTTTTCCAACTGGGTGACGCTGACCTCCACGTCTCTGTGTCGGAGTGACATTAACCCGTGTGCTGACGTGCTAGTTAACATCAAGGATAGTGTATAATTATTCTGAGTTAGCTATGCACATACCAACATGCAAAGCTTTAAGTGCAATAAAAACTAGTGGTGCGCGCGCACCACAGAGGAGCGGGGGGAGGGAGCGCGGCAGCGAGGCGAACGCGCGCTGCTGCGCGTGCTGGCCACCGACGGGAATGGGCGTAGCAAAGGCGGGACATGCACCCGCCTTTGCCCAATTGCGTGCTGGATTTTGTAAAAAAGCACGCGAAAGCCAATGGCAGCCGCGGAAAGCAAAACCACACGCACGAGCGTGTGGTTAGCTTTCTAAAGCCCTTTCTAGAGGTCTCGCGCTGCGCGAGCAGAGGTACGCACTGCAACGCTAGGCGCGAGACCTAAAAACCGGCAGTTTGAATGCCTAGTATGTGTAATTAGGCAGCATTTTACAGGTGGGCGCGCCAGCAAATCTAATGGGAGCGATCAGCCAAGGGTCTGGCTTGGCTGTGATATTTGTCTTTCTAATCGTGCGATAAGCATGTAATGTTTACATATGATTTAGAAGTAAACAATATTAAAAAAAACTTTTGAACAAAAAAAAAGAAGTAAACAATATTTTAAAAATATATTTTTTGTAAAGCAAGAGCTTTTCACTTTAGTACTTTAGATTATATCACGGCATTGAGTGCCTTTTATTACAAGTGATTGCTCCTCATGCGAACCAAACATCCATGAACTGCCCCCATGGTGCTATTAGGGAACTAGGTAGTAGCGACAGCCTTTAATTGGCTAGTTCCCTGGAGGGAACAAAATATGGTGCCATCATTGATGATGGCGCGTAAAAGGAGGCAACGGGGGGGGGGGGGCATTTGTGTTCTCCAGTCAGTCCCTGACTGACGTGAACACCTAAGGCACTTACTGGCCTCTGAATAAAAACACAATTTCTCCCCCACTTTACCAGAATCCCAACAGCTCAACTGCATCCAAGTTGGGGATATCGCAAAGGAAGGAGTAGGAAGGGTGTACTTGCTGCATGCATGACCTTTGTCAGCCCTTCTTCAGGTTGACGCCCTGGGCATTGGCTTAGCTCGCCCATGTCAAATCCCGGCCCTGCCAAGAGGCAAGTTGGGAATTGTGCCCCTGCATAAGTCTGAAGCTGTTATTCTGGATGGAGCAGTGGTATAGTCTGTTAAACAATGTACACAAGGAGATTTTTGTGCGGGGCTTATCCTGAGCAGATGTATTTCAAGTTGCTGTTAGGAGCAATGATTAAGTAAAAGGAGGCACCGGGTGATCAGCGACAAGGCTGTGACTGCTCTCAAGTTTCCTGGTTTCACATTGTGCAATTCTGTATCTCTTTCCCATTGTACTTCGTGTATATGTGGTATCTGTATAGCACAAACCTAGCCAAAAGGTAGCAGAGTGTTGTACAGGGCCACAGCCAAGCATACAGTCAGCGAGCGATAGGAGAGAGATCTGTTTTTTTTTTCACTGTTAATGCTTTGTGATATCGTGTTCTTTAAAGAGGCATGTCTTCAACAATTCCTTAAATTGGAGCAGCATTGGGGCGGTCCTGATGGATACCAGGATGTTTTTCCACATCCTGGATACCAGATGGAAAAGTCTTGCTGCTTTTCTTTTTCTTTTATAGAGTTCTTAGTCTCTAGTCTTTTGGTGACCTGGCTCCGAGAGCCACCAGAGATGGTGAGCTGGCCTGCAAGCTAAGCCAGAGTGCTGGTCACCGTGGCTTTGTAAATGATGCCGCTGATTTTGAAGATGGAGCGGACCATCAAGGGGAGCCAATGGAGTTCCATTCAGTGGCGTAACACAGGCCCCTGCGGTGCGGGGGGGCAAGCTCCAGGGGGCCTCCTCAGCACAGTACTCCAGCCAGAGAGCTCCTGATTGAGTCCAGAGGGGGCCCCTCCAGATACTTTGCAGGGGGGCCCCCTCAAGTTTCGTTACACCACTGGTTCCATTAGGATGTGGGTAATGTGACATTTCTTCAGGCCCTGGATGAGACATGTAGGACGCCTTTCAGAGGTGCCTGTGTGGAGTCTGGGGGAGCAGGGCGTTACCACCAAACATATGTTAGACTAAAAGGTCTTCAGTAGCAGTTTTGAAGTTGCTAGAGAGCTCGTACTAGACTGTCTTTGTTTTTGGCAATGTATTACTTGAGGGTGAGGTTGGTGTCCATTATGAATCCAAGTGATTTGGCTTTTAGTGAAAGTTAGGATTGAAGGCATCCAGGCTCATGTAAATGAGCTAGCCTTGTACTATTTCTTTTTTTGTTGTTCATGGCAAATATCAGGAATTTTGTCTTGATTAGTTTGAGCTTCATTTTGACACTGGGCATCCTTGCCTGGATAAGATGTAGGCAGAGTTTGAGGCGTTGGATGTGTGAAGCAGTGGAGACTTTGAAGTAAAAGTGTGTATCATTAGCATTATGGTGAATATTGATGCTGTTATCTGTGAGTAGAGCTCCATGGGGCTCCATGTAGTGGTTGAAGATGGCAGGGGATAATATGAGAACCCTTGGAGACTCTGCAGGTGATGGGGATTTTTTTGGACCTGTAAATGTCTGTTGGAAAGGTAGGAGGAGAACCAAGTAAGGATATTGGCAGTGAATCCCATTCGAGACTCCAGGGTGTTGATGAGGGTTGGATGAATGAACTATTTTCAAAGCAGATGAAAGGTCCAGCAATATCAGGAAGCAGGGGTCATCTTCATCTGTGGTCAGGAAGGCATAATCTACGGTGCAGTTCTTTGTGATCTGAAGCCAGATTGGTAGTCGTGCAGGAGATAGTTAGCAAAGATGAATGCTTTGTCTCTAATTCTTTGAGGAGCTTCAAACAGTACATTGTTAATTGTATATATATGCACTGTATGTTAAATGAAGTTGACACTAGAAGGCTTTCTGAATAAAATTACAAAGTTAAAAGAAGGCATTTTAATAATATTATCCCCAACTTCCTCTCATTCTGGCAGGAGAATTTCGAATCTAAGATTTATTACTGAGGCTGACTGAGGCCCTGCGATATCCTAATTGCTTCCAGAGGAATAGCCTGGAACACCGACTTGACTGAGGGATCGCTTTTTCAATTTTGACGAGAGAGGTCACATTGGACCTAGGCTACATTGCACCCATTATACCTGTGGAGTGCGATTATTCTCAACGTATCCCTTTAACTTCAAAGAAAAGATACTCGCCTACTGAGCCCTGACGAAGTTCTCATCATGAGAACGAAACGCGTTGGCTGACCGTAAAATCACCAATTCTGTGAGAACTAACTGATTGAAAATAAAGATTCATTTGAAAAACTAAATACTGGCTTCTTGGACTTCATCACCTGACGCACGCCCAACCCCTCTATTTGCTTAGGATCTGACTTACAGAGGCATCACCTGACGGCTGGTGCAAGGGCTTGTTGCGCAAGGAACCTGATACAAATGAAACTGATGTGAGGTGCAGAAACAGCAGTCCGCCGTCAAAGTATCTAATTTCCCAACTTCCTCTCACTTAACAAAGAGACCAACTTTACAAGTGACTTCATACCTCAGTAAAAGTAATTAGTAAAGGGAGAGCCAACCCCACTACACGACTCCAGATCAACATAAGTGAAGTTCAGAGATCAGCTACAGAACTTAAGACAGACTTTCATGGCACAGCTCAAACTATGCAAGCTTTCTTCTTTTTGAGTTACTAGTTCAGGTTTAGATAGGCTGTAGGTCTCTCTACAATCTCAATCCACAAAGTTTTTTTGTAGAGGAAGAGGGGGTGAGGGGCTCAGCTCAGCTGAAGACATTCCCTATGCACAGGCGCTGCACTGGCTGGCCCATGCTGCATATGTGACCTTCAGGTTGGATGTCTTTTCTGTCTGCAGCTGTGTTGGAAGTGAATACGTAGTCACATCAGAGCCAGCTTGTATGCTCCTTGCTCAGAGAGAGTGCAGTCAACCATCCACATGTGTTGCGGGGCACAGACATGTGCAAAGTAACTGAGTGGTAGTGGGAGGCATAGTGGCTCCTGGAAACAGCAGGCCCCTTGCACTGTAACTGGAACCCCTGACCTGTACCTACCCCATGCTCTGCACCACACTCTCTGTTGGCTGACACTGTTGTACTTAAGCAGCTGTGTGTCTCCCTGTTAAGTTTCTCCTTGTGTTCCATGTTGAAGTAAGTCTTTGGTACTCCTGGATGCTATCGTGGGACAGGACAGTGAAACAAAATGATGGTCAGGCAATCTCTTTTAGAGCAATGGTCTGTCTGTGACTCCAGCTGAGGTTCTGAGTACCCAGGAGTGAACTCTCTACTCAATTACGAGTACAATTCCCTGCTGAAGCGGTGTGCACAATGAATCTTGATGACCACAAGTGTGCTTAAAAAAACAAAAGTAAGAATGCCCAGTTGCATTCTAGAAAAATAACAGATCAAACCCTGTTTATTTCAGCTAAGCAGTGCGCTTCGTTCTTTGTGTGTTTTTACCTGTCAGGTAATTTCCTAAATAGAAAAACTAAGGGCCTATTTTGGATGGAACCTCTAGACCTGTCAGCATTTTTACATAACTTTGTTCCTTGTCAAACGTGTAAAATATTCGGGTAAGCATATGCTGCTCAAATCCATGTGCAAACAGCCACAATTTGAAATCCTGACATAGTTTGAAGGCTCCAACATTGCAGAGCTAGGGGGTTCTCTTATGCTTCACATGTGAATAACACCCACACAAAATTAGACTATATTCTATTATGGAGGGAGGTTGTGGGAAGATGTCTTAATGCTCAGTATCTGGTATGCTCTCTCGGACCATTCGACCTTGCAGGTGGAACTGGAGTTGACAAGACCACAGGCTAGGGTTCCAACTAGGAGACTCCAAGCTGAGGTGTTCACAAATCTCACCTTTGCTGAGCAGGTACCCACATTTATAGGCATGCTCTTTGAGACGAATTGACGAACAGCAGACAGTAAAGGTACTGAGTGGGAAGCCATGAAGGTGGCGCGTATTTCAGGTATGTATGGTATACAAGTGCAGTTGTTGTGCACGTTAAAAGAAAGGGTGGGATGCTGCAGAAGCTTGTAGCTCAAAGCGTAACATACCCTCAAAAATGGAAGCAGGTAATAAAGTTTAAAGAACAAATTGAGATTGACATTGAAAAAACACACTCAGACTCAATTTAGGCAGAAGTTACACAGGTAGAGGAACAAATATGGGCGTTTGTTGGCCTGGCTTGCTAAGATGGAACAATTCACCACACCTATAAGAACATTACAGACACAGGTGGGCATGATGACAGTCACACTGGAGGGAATAATTTATGTATTTGAGGATGGGTTGGAGCTGATTTCTCTACAAGTGTAAAATACAGACCAAGGTAGAAATATTACATACCTTAATATGCTGCCAATAATGACGATAAACCCCAATCAGAAAGATGACTTAGATGCCCTGTTAGACAAACAAGAAAGAAAATTTGTGTTGGTGGACAAGAGGAAAGAGAAGACCTTGGGTAGTTGGCAGTGGCGTACCATGTAAGTTGTATCAAATGATGTGAGGATGCCTCCTTGATAAATTGCTTAAGATACATGAAGAAGGGTATGTGTGTGGTTATTTTCCTGCAACAAAGTGGGAAGCAATGATCATCATGATTTCCAAACCAGACAGAAAGCTGGATGTCATCACATCAAATTCGGCCAGATGTACCAAGCTTTTTAGCAGTCGCAAACCCTGAAGTTTGCTAAATCACAGGATTTGCTACCACTAATTGGCTTGTACAAATGTACTAAACCCATTCAGTGATTCTGTAACATGTTACCGAATTGCTAAATGGATTTAGTAAATCAAAAGGAATCACTATTTGGAAGTGGCTTGTTTAAGGCGTCCTTTCCAAAACACAATTCCTTATCGTATGTATTACTGTTTTGCGACCTAATATCTGCCGCAAAACAGTAATAATTTACTACCTACTCAAAGAACCAGTGCCTACTCTTTAAACTGAAAGTTGAACAGTTCATTATTTTATTTTTTTCCTTTGCGAAACGCATTTCGTTTTCCTTTAAGGAAGACGGGTTGCATTTTTTGAGAAAAAAATGCTTTATTCAAAAGCAATCATAGACATGGCGGTCTGTTGACCCCATCAGGCCACCATCCCTGTGATATCTGTTATTCCTAATGGGTCGCAAATTGCGACCTACTTCATTAATATTCATGAGGTAGGTTGATTTGCGACCCATTAGGAATCTCTAATTTAAAAATAAAACGTAATACATTAAGAATAGAGATTCGGAAAAACGCTGTTTAGAAATGGCTATTCTAAATGTTTGTACATCTGGCTCGTAGAGAGTTACGTACTTAACACTGATGTCAAATTACTCATTAAAGTGGTGTGAAGCGCTATTAAGAATGACATATTGACCATTGACTACAGTTTGCATAATGACTCCATCTTGTGTAAAAGACTCCATTTTCTGTGCTCACACGTAGCTGCAAAGTGGGGAGGGAATGTTTTCGCTCTTCACTTGTTTTCGCTCCTCACCGATCAGAGTGAACTGGAACATGTAATTGTAATTGTAACTAGTATTTCTAAAGCGCTGCTGTCACCCAACGGGTATCCTGTATGTTGTGTGGGATGCGTGCTTGGTACCTTTCAGGGTAGAGATTGTTGTTGCCAGAGAAATGTGTGGAATGTACAGCTCTGTCTCGGATTCAAAATACAGGGGCCTGGCCTGCTTCTGTCTTGACCTTGACACAGACCAGTATGGTCAGCTCGGTTTTTTGTAACAGAAGAAAGGGGGCGAGGTTTCTAGAACCTTCGCCTCACGTTGAGTAAAAGGTATTAAAGGCGGAGGATCATGGCAGGCAGATTGGGCTCTCGCTTGTGGGGCAGACGTGTCATCACAAGAAGAATCTGGGATTTGGATCCCGATCGCAAGTCCTGCCTGGCTGACAATGGGCTCCTCCAGCTTGAGTTGGCAAGGATGTCGAGTGAACGATCGGTGAGGTGTTACTTACTTTGTGTATATAATTTCTAACTTTCTCTACTCTATGTATATATGCTACATGTATTCTTGTTTTGTGCCTAAGTTACTTGATATTTGGGAGTCTGCATTAACCGATATATTCTGCCTTCCTTTTCAAAATATTGAATTAATAAATATATGTGTGTGGCACTTTAAATGCACCTGAATTTGTTTTCTTGCCTCGCCTGAAGAGAGTGCTGGGTCTTGTTTTATCGCCTCGTCTTTTGGGAGTGCTGTTCTACGTGTGTTATTTAAAGGTGCAGCAGTGCATTTGCCTCCTCTGGGGAGTGCAGGCTTTAGGTGAGTCAAATTAGAAGCATGACAGTGGTGGTAAGTAGACTTGCTTCAGCCATAACAGAGCTTACTACATCCCGATCAGTCTCATTTTGTGCCTGGCAGGATTACAATGCATAATCTTAGACACATAAATCATATAATGCACTGGCAAGAAACTAGCAAAACCCCTAAGGTGCTAGTGGTGTTGTATGCAGAACGCACATTCTACACAATAGGCTGGAATTATATGTGGTAGGCCCTTCAAAAGATGAGCCTTGGCCTGAAACTCATAAAATCGATGAAGTTACTATAGACACACCCTATGACTAAGTTGCGTCTCGCAGGCTTGGTATCGGAAAGCAGGGAGCTGGAACAGGGGGCTCAGCAGGTTGCACATTGTATCCACTGCAGTTTGTCTTGGCAATGGAGCCTTTGACTTGTTTGTGTATATATATATATGGAGTGGTGTGGCGTATACTAAATGTAGATCTACTTATGACGGGCACATTGCAATGATTGACATAGACTCTTACTATAGAGCATCACATCTTCTGGTTGTCAATAACTGGATATATGGTCCGACTGACGATCAGACTTGTGCATTAGAGCGATGGCTCATGGGCGAAGCCTAACTCCTACACTACTTATATGTAGGAAATTACTCTCGTGTGCCCCCTATCATCGATACCTGATACTCCAATATAGTGCAGCACTCAGTTGACACATATCTCAGTCCTGGAAGGTTTGAAGGGTGGGACTCCCTGGGGATTTCATTCCTAGGCCACGTTGCTAGACCCACCCTTTGAAGAATTGCAAACTGATTTCGGCCTTGAACAATCTCAATTCTTCAGGTACCAGTAACTCAGACATGTCTTTAGACCCTACACACCTGATATTGCAGACTTAGTGGGCTTTAACCCCCGAGATACTAAAATAACCATGTCCTAACTACTCACAAAAGGACAGGTCGCCACAATCTACAAAACACTAGTTGTTCATACACCAGACTCATTCCCTGATCTGTGAACCAAATGGGAAACTGATTTGGGTCCCTTTCGGATTCCGAATGGACAGACGCATTGATGACCCCCTGGGAGGCTGCAATCTCGACCAGATTTAGACTGATTTAGTTCAAATATCTCCACCGAATTTACTGGCTGCTATACCGCTTATGAAGAATGAATAGAAGTGACATCCCCAACTGTCTTAGATTAACAGAGGAAGACCTTTTACATAATACATGGAGCTGCAGCATCCTCAGACCATTTTGGGACAATAGCCGAGATACTTTAGGGGCTGTACTTGGCAGGCTATTTGGCCTCACCCCGAAAACTGCACTGTTAAATAGACTAGATGATGAGGTCTTTACCCATGCAAAAGAAACACTGACACGCTTGGCCTTGCGATTGGTAAGCATCACATTGCTCAGGAATGGAGAAGATCCTCCCCCTTCAGTAGCAGGTTGGAAGCTGAGGTTGGAGTATGTTGCACACTTGAGAAGACTGTACAAAGGCCCTCTGAAACATGGTAGAGTGTTGGATGGATGGATGAGATACAAGAAGGAATCTTCCTTCCATAGTGCAGACTTCAGTGCTTGGCGACATTGATTTTAATCTGAAATTTTAGTCGCACTGTGTGAATGATACCTGGATAGAGTGGCTCATGGAATTAATCAACAGTATATTCTGTGTATTGCAAGAGTGATGGGTGTACAGGTGAAATTTCTACTGGATGTTCTTTATGTTTCAAGGTTTTCCATGCGTAATATCTAAAACCAATAAAAACATATACAAAAATAGAGATAGGTTACTGCAGGAGAAAATGGGGAGGGTCATGTTGAGCCTTAGAAACCCAGGTAAGTTTTGGACGGAACTCCTATAGTCAATCATGGGGTGGATAGCTCCGATTAAAATTATGTTTTTGCCTAGGAGTCTGTACACAATAGTAAAGACGATGAGTCCAATCCGAATAAATATGGGTTGGGAATTTGTCACTCTTATGGGCAAGCAGATATAAGCAGGAGAAAGAAGCAGGGGGAAACTTGAGATACTGAAATTGCCATGGAAGGGGGGAGGGCTGGGACTGTCAGATGTGTTTGTTTTGTTATGCTGCAGCGCAACTCCAATATCATACATTGGTTTGAGGACCAGGATAAATAGGAAAAGAGATGACGAGATGGTGATTACTCGCAAGTTACACTGTAGGAAGCCATGATGATGGATGACACCATATTAGAGGAATATCTCTATACATAATGAGGTAGGTGGCAAAAATGTGGCATATGGTATTTCTGAACGTACTTCACAATGATATCCCTCTTGATCTTAAAACCCTTTAAAAATATCAGCAAGGAGATGGCAATGCGAATAGCGCGAATAACGGGGTGTGAAATGGCAGGTGGTCTGTATAGTAAAAACACGTTTTTTACATAAAAAGAGGCTCTGAATTTTTGGGAATAGGTAGAGGATAATTCTTGCAGTATGCTAAAATATCGAGAGTGGAAGAGACCTGTGAATGTCTTTTTCAGGGGCTCTGGAGAACACTCAAATACTACAAACTTTGCTGACTATGGCCAAGAGCAGAATGCTTTAACTACCTGTATAAGACATCGCCATTAGGCAAAAAATTTGAAGCGGAGCATGTAAAACAGAGATAGGTGGAAGCATGCCCAGAAATAATCATTGACAGAGAATGGCTGCGAGCTTGTGAATAAATTAGGAAAATATCCATGAATGCCTGTTTTAAGCTGACACAGTTTCATAATTATTTGCATAGAACTTACCTCGCACCATTGAAATTAGCAGAAATATGGGGTGCATGGCTAGTGTCTAAGCAAGATGGCCCGCTCGGGACTAGATCTGCTCTTTAACATCTCTCCATGATGGTATTCTAGCCGGCTCCTGTGCCTATGCTAGCCCTGAAAAGCACAGATCTATGTACTTCAAGGGCTACTGATCCGGTCCATGTGGTTTTGAGATGCAAACAACCCACAGACAAGGTCTTGTGCAGAGACCGCAGCCGCGACTACGCAGCAAGAAAGACTGGTTCAAAATTGGTTCTGCTGTGAAAGGAGACACAGTGCAGCTCTGAACACAGATGGGGTAAGATCTCCCAGACGACTGGCAGTGGAGACTCAATATTTTGATTCGGAGACATATTGCAAGGTAATATCCTTCTTTGAACAAGGATAAACTTTCACCATATTCCCGCACCCTTTCTTTAGTGACATGCAACTGTTGAGCCTGATGTCTGCCTACTAACACCCTCTAAAATCTTAGCAGTTTTGTAGCTCTCCTCAACCACCTCTTACTGTGGTTCGTCGGCCTACTTATGCCGCCTCAATAACACTTTCCTGTATCTCATAACACTTGCTTCATGCCTGCATTTCACCACAAGCAGGCTTGTGTAAAGGGCTACACTGTAATTATAGTGCCCACAAGATGAAATGACGCCAAATAACCAATGTGACCAACTTATTCAACCCTCTGATTTTCGTAGTGTCTGCTACATGCAAAGTTATCTACAATGTATACTGTTGAGATGATATCTCAAAGGAAAGACACGTAAATTGTTGAGATGATATCTCAAAGGAAAGACACGTAGCCAGCTGGTAAAGGTAAGTACTTTACTGGGAGCATAACCTGGCATCCGACCACCTCAACGACACAGCTGCAACTGTCGATCGTGGAGTGCCGTCAGCCTCACATTCTAAAGAAGAACGAGGGACATGGAAACAGAACCTACGGAGCATGAGAGCTCCAACCAAGGTAAGAGCGATAATGTATTATATAGTGTATTATAATAACATCACATCATATACATATGGTCCTCAAGGTTCCCTAACATATTGCAATAATCAGAAAAGATGAAAATACAGATATCGTTATGTAACGTTTTTCAACTAGGTATGGCCTTCCATGCACTCCATTACTTACTTTTAAGAGTTGCCATATACAGCCACTTTCTGGTTCGGTCAAGCTGCCACAAAAATCTGTAAACTGCCCGACCACCCTTGGTCACCATAAATCTAGCTCCCTACTAGAAGACTCGGCTGAAACCCTCCCTGCAAACATGACAGACTCCAAAGAGAGAAATACTAAAGTCTCCAAGGAATTGAAAGCAGGACAAAAGAGGTCAAAGTCAGAACCGCCTCTACCTAACACCAATAAAACCTAAAAACGATCCAAATGGCAACATGCAATTACTTTTACAGAGACTTGCAGCATTGCACTATTTGGTGCAAGGAACCAAATCAAACACAGATGTTATGCAAGCTGAGATGGTAGGCTAGATTTTAAGGAGGTGGTAGGGAGAATTACAGAAGCAGAGCGTAGAATAAGTCTCTTGGAGGATGAAAAAACGAAATAATAAAAAATCACTCGCTCCTTGGGAGCGAAAGTGGCATCTCTAACAAAAGAAATAACTGAGTTAGAAGATGCAACCAAAGAAGTAATTTAAGGATTTTTCCACTGCAAAGGGGTTCCAAAAATGATGCAAAGTCATGCGCAGAGTACCTCTCACTTTGGGACTCAGCTTTGTAAAGGATTTAGATGAACAAGCGCACAGGATCCCAACCGGGTAAAATGCCAGCAAACTTGTCCAAATCCCCTAAACTCCCAAGAGTGATGCTTTTTAGACCACTAAATACAGACACTCAGAGGAAATACTCAACCAGATGATGGAATTGTGCAAAGTTTGGAATCACACAATATTACCCAGTAGACACAGTGATTCATAGTACGGGTTTCTTTGCCCTCAGGAAAAATTTACATGAGCTAGCCCATCCCTTTACATTAGTGAGTTGCTCCTTTTTCAAAATTACTTACAAAGAGAAAACCAGGATCTGTGACAAGCACAAGATCTACAGACTTTCATCACTAATATCTTTCAACCTGATACGGATCACTGAGAAACAGATTTCAGAGATGTATGCTACTCCTCAACTCAAGAAGTACTTTGACTTTTTACAGTATAAGTTCTGTAATGCAAAATGTCACTGCTACAGCATATAAGCAAGGAAGTACAGCTCAGAATGAGGGATACCAATGTATTCTTACCTTTTCTATAGTACTCAGCCCTTCTAATATGTTATGTATTGACAGTTATTAACGTTAGCTCATGTTTCTGTGATTTCATGATGTGATTACATGTGACTATATGCTATGTGATTATATACAATAGAGTGTCTAACATGAGCCCAGATCAGCATATCTAAACACAGCTGATCACTTCAACTGATTGTTTGATGTTGCTCAGTTTTCCTCAATGTGTTTTTGCTTATTCCATTAGAGAGTATAAGTTGTTTTCTTTCAGATCACGTCTTATAAGATTAATGTTTTGAGCACAAGGATGCCAGCTATATTTCTTTATCATTTACAATCTGGAGGATTGGTCTGGAGAGCTGCTTGTGGCACTCTCACACTTCTCTTCTATGCTGGGTGGGCTTGAGAGTGGAACCGCTCTCACTGGGTGAAGGGTTGGGGTTTATTGGTTTTACTGTTTAGGTTTTTCCTCCTACTACTATCTTTTCTACTTTTAACACCTTCTTTCCCCTTTGCTCCACTTCTTATGTCACTTCCTTGGTAGGCACTATCATTCGAATCAGATCCTTGCCTCCACTCAAACAATTGAAGTACACTTACTTTCCTCCAATTGAGACTATGATCACCTCTCTACAAAGTCGTATAACTCATACCTTCGTACCTCTCACTTTCTCCAAGTGACACACATTAAAAAATGTAACACCAGAAGATATCTGGTGGTCGCAGTGTTGTTACAAATTTGGCCCTTGCATCCCATAACTCACAACAAGTTAGATGATTTACAAAGAGCCCACTTACTCCACAGATTTATATCACATCTTTAAGTTAATTCACACAAATCGATTATTCAAAACTTAAAAGTTCTCTCATTAAATACCAAGGGCCTCAACCACCACATAAAAAGAAATGCTAATTGGTTACTGTTATAAAAGTATAGGAGATACAGTACTACAAGAAACAAAAATTAGCCCTAGGGATACCTTAGAGTTTTAGCTATATTTGATAGAGGAGTGCTTTAGCTCAACAACTACCCAGAAAAAAAATGGCGTTATCACCTTGATATCCAAAAAAGGCGACTATTGCAATCCTATCTCAACAACATGACAAAGATGGCCATTTGTTGATACTAACAGCAAAAAAAGACAACACTGAGTTCCACTTTATTAAAGTCCATGCCCTTAACAAAGAAGATCCAGACTCTTCGATCACCCTGAATAAAACTATAGCAAATCTTCCCAAAAATGTTGACATTTTTGTTGGTGGGGACTTCAATCTGCCAATGAATGGCAATTTGGATAGAATGTCCAAAGTGAAATACAGATCTAACAAATACCATACAGAAATCATAAACCTGTGTAACTCACACAACCTAATCAATGGTTGGTGCATACATAATCCAACTGACAGCGATTACAGTTTCTATTCACCCACATTACTCTTTCTTGCAGATTGACTACCTGTTAATGGACTCTAAAAATCTATAATTTACATCCAACCTCAAAATTAAACCAATAATGGTGTTGAACAATGCCTGCACCTCAATGAACATCCTTATGGGTGAAAAAGTAAACATGACAAAACAATGGAGGAGAATTACATCCTGTTGGATGACGAGGCATTACACAAAACAATTATAACAGATATAAAACACTATAAACAAGAAGATCAAAGTGATGACAAATCTCCAGAAGCTTTCTGTGGTACCTTGAAAACCACAATCAGAGGGTCAATGATTAGCATAATGTCCAGCTAAACAAAAAAGGGTAACAGAAGACTAAATGAGCTATAAATCAAAATAAAAAAGATAGAATTCAAGCTCATTCAAACAAAAGGCTCATGATTACTAAACAAATTAAAGTCCTTAAATATGGATGTAACAAAATGTTGAACAACAAAGCAAACAAATGGGTATCCTTTAAAAAAGCAGAAAAAATATGCAAAAGTAATAAGGTTGGTTGGATTTTAGAAAACTACCTAAAATACAGCAAGAAGAAATCTACAATCCCGGCTGTTGGACTTGGCCTTTTTTGCAGGGTTATCCCCAAACTTTTTGCTTCTTCCTCCTATTTTTTTCCTGACCTGTGGTTGTTGGCTATAGGACTCTGGGCACTTTACCACTGCTAATCAGTACTAAAGTGCATATGCTCTCTGTTTAAATTGTTGTTACAATTGGTTCTCCCTTATTGGCATATTTGATTTACTGGTAAGTCCCTAGTAAAGTGCACTGAAGTGTGCTAGGGCCTGTAAATCAAATGCTACTAGTGGTCCTGCAGCACTAATTGTGCCTCTCACATGAGTAGCTCTGAAAAGGTAACTCAAACCTGCCACTGCAGTGTCTGTGCGCAGTTGTTAACTGCCATGTCGACTTGGCAAATGCACCCACTTGCCAGGCCTTAACCTTCTCTTTTTCTACATGTAAGGCACCCCTATGGTAGGCCCAAGGTACCCCCTTGGGCAGGGTGCAGTGTATGTGAAAGGTAGGACATGTACTGGTGTGTGTGACATGTCCTGATAGTGAAATATTGCCAAATTCGCTTTTCACTATTGAAAGGCTATCTTGCCCTTTAGGATAGAATGGGAGTTTATTTATAACATCTTATAAATATAACTTCCCATTGGGACAAGATGGAGAAATAAAGTTTAGGCTCTCTGAACTCAGAATTTAAAAACACATCTTTTAGTAAAGATGGTTTTTAAATTGTGTGTTTGAAAATGCCACTTTTAGGAAGTAGGCATTTTCTTGTTTAACCATTCTGTGTGCCTCTGCCTGTTTGTGTATTGACTGTCTCGTTTTGGAGTGACAGGGGCTGGGGAGATGCATTCTCTCAGACAGCCACCCAGGGGAGGGGGGGGGCTCATGTGTGTCCTGCCTTTCCTAAATGAGTCAGGGCTGGGCTTAATAGGGCCGGTCTGCATTTAGAGTGATGGGGGAGATTTTCCTTGCACCTGAATAGGGCCTGTCTGCCTTAGACAATGCTGTCTCCACCTCCTGCCGGGCAGCTGCACAAGAGAGGACAGAACTGGTTTGGACTGGGCTCAGAGACCCTTGCACAGAGAGAACAAAGACATTTTTGGGGTATAAGTATTAGACCTAAAACCCCTGAACTTTAGACTACTTCTGGAATCAAGAGGAACCTTTGCCAAGAAGAAGAGCTGGAGAAACTGAAGAGAAGTACTGCCCCTTTGCTGTGTGTCTGGGGTTGGCCTGCAGTAGCTGTTTCTGCCAAGGACAGGAGAAGGACTTTGCTGTGTACTATGTCCCCTGCTTGAATAAGATCTCCAAGGGCTTGAGTAGAGCTTGCCTCCTGTTCTGAAGTCTCAGGGACACAAAGACTTCACCCCCAGCTCCCCTGAACTTCCTTGCTGGGAGTTCTGACTTGCCAGGAGGTGCCTGTGACTGTCTTGGGCCTCTGGAGGTTGTTTCTACTGTTGGGAGCTGGAAAAGCAACGCAACTACAAGAAAATCGACGCATCGCTCTTCTTTCGGCAGTTTTTCCCAACACAGCACCGTGGTGCGAGAAGAATCTCCACGCATCGCCGTGCCGAAACAGATGCAGCGCCTGTCACCGCTGCAAGAACCGACGCATCGAGGGGTCGTGGCTGAAGAAGTCAACGCAGTGCTGCTCGATGCCGCCTCATTGATCGCCGACGCAGCCCGGATTTCCACGCATCGTACCTGTGCGGCAAGTTTTCCCGACGCATCACCTGCGGATCGGAGGCGCCTCCGAATCGACGCATCGCTTTCCCCTACAGACCGTAACCCGACGGACCGCTCTCCTGCGTGCAGCAGAACTGTCGCATCGCATCCTCAAGGTCTCAGGAAACAACGCATCTCTTTGTTTTTAGACGCCTCCCATCGCTGCGGCTGTTTGGCCTTGTGAATTTTGTCGCAACAACTGGTACTTTGAGAGAAATCACGCATCCATAGTTTTCTATGGACCCAGTTGCTTAAAACCTTTTTGAAGTCATATTAATACTTGTATGTTGGATTTTTGTTGTATTGGTCTTGTTGAGTTTAGATAAAGATGCTTTATTTTTCTAAACTGGTGTGGTTTCCATTTGTGGTGTTATCACTGTATTACGGTGTGTTTTGAGTACAAATACTTTACACATTGCCTTTGGGATAAGTCTGTCTGCTCGTGCCAATCTACCCAGGGGGTGAGCAGGGGTTATATAAAGTGCGTATCCCCCTTACCTTGACTAGAAGCAAGGGTCCCTATTTGGACAAAGGTACCTACCTCTGCCAACTAGAGACCCCCATTTCTAATACTGGCTATAAGAGATAAACATGGCACCAATTTTACATCTTCAAAGGATACACTATCTGCCTTCCAAGAGTTTTATGAAACCCTTTACAGACTTCAAATCAAAATCAAACTTGAAAACAGCAAGAAATACCTAGATAGTCTACCCAATCCCACCCTTGACCTGCAATCCAAAAACGATCTAAACAAACCAATCATCGAGCCAGAAATAATTAAAGCTATAAAAAGTCCTACAATTGGGAATGCCTCGGGCCATGATGGCCTAACTAGCACACATTATAAAAACTGTGCAATAGAATTATTAGAACCACTTCATACACTCTTTCAGCACTTTAAGACAATCGGCAATATGACTGGTACATCTTCCAATGCAAACATCATTATTCCCAAGGGGTGTAAGGGTCGTCTTGACATTAAAAAGTATCTCCCTATACCGCTTATAAACATAGACTGTAGGATTTATACAAAAATACTAGCCAAGCAGCTGGAAAAAGTGTTCAAACAGGTCATACCCCCAGCACAATTGTTTTTTTTTCCAAAACATATTTTATTTGCATTTACAGCCATATGCGGCCCGCAGGGCCTACACCATACATGCATTGATTGAAATATATGAATATGGCACAGTTTTCTATGCAAATACAGGTCATGAACAAAACATTAGCGAACAAAACAATATTATGTGCTGTGTCAATATCATACTCCCCCGGTTTCACCCACCCGTGTCCAGATGTCTTCAGATGTATATAAAGTGCGTAGTAGTGTAATAAGGCTGTATCCCTAGCTGGGTGGATCACCCGGATCTGGTGTCAAAGGTATCAGTGGAATGCCGCGGTAGTCGGTCCACCGTTGCCATATCTTAATATGTTTCTGAGAGCACCCCCTGGCTATAAATGTTGGTCGTTCAAGACCCATGCAGAAATCCATTCCTTGTTTGCAAACGCTTAGTAGAGGAGGAGAGGGAGCCCTCCATAGTCGAGCTACATCTCGTTTTGCTAGGGTAAGGCCCAAAAATAGGAGGTGCCGTTTGTATTTGTTGCCCCCCAATTGCGTCGGTAGTGTTCAGGAGAATCAACTTCAGTGACGTGGGAAGATCCCAGGCCAAGACATCAGATAGACGTGACATAACCCCCTGCCAGAACCTTGCGAGCCCTCTACAGGACCACGTCTTGTGGAGGAAGGTGCCCTCTTCAGTGTCACAATGCAGACACATGGGGGGAGTCACTAGGCCAGCTCGCCAGAGTCTGTGTCATGTATAGTATGCACAGTGTAGATATTTAAATTGAATAAAGCGGAGGCGAGAGGAGATGGCAGCACCCCGTGGGGATTCAAGGGCCTCGGTCCAGTCGTCATCCTCTATTGGACCTATGTCTGTGTGCCATGTCACTCGGAGCGTGTCTAGTGTGGTATGACTGTTAGTGATTAGGGTCTGGTATATCTTAGTAATTTTGTGGTCTCCCAATTCCCCCATGAATAATTTACCTTCCAGCGGATTAAATTCTGGGAGCACCTCCAGGTCCTTGATATAGGTGGTCAGGGCCGGGCGAAATTGTAGATATTTGTAGAATTATGTGTGTAGCATATTACATTGGCTTTGGAGCTCTTGGAAGGATTTAATTGTCCGCTCGTGCATGACCACCCCCAATGAGGATATGCCTCTATTGTCCCAACCTTGGAACCCAGGCAGGGCGGCCATCTGAGGGAGAAGGTCGTTGTGCCATAGATGAGTTTCTTGTGTTAGGCGGCCCCACCATCCCATCCGACGCAGCAATTGTTTCCAGAGCCGAAATACCACCCTCAGCGCAGGCATTAAAGCCTGAGATTCCACTATGCTATACATGAACGTGTGGATAGAGGTGCCACCCATCATCCATTGCTCTACCGCATACGCAGAGTCATCTCTATTGCTGTACCACCATTCATGCAAATGAGCCGCAGCATAGTAAGACTTTATATCTGCCCCCACAGTAGGTGGACTGATAGCAAGTTCATAAGGCCACTCAGACTGCACCTCCACCCCAAAGGAATTGGCTCAGAAGTGCATTGATTTGCTGAAACCAGGCGGCCGGAATCGGGCTGACGGTGGTTCAGCAATTGATATTGGAAGGGAAACCATTTTGAAGGTGGCAGATCGACCATAGAGTGCGAGGGGCAGGTGGGACCAAGATTTAATCTCCGCCCTAATGTGATTTGTTAAGGGAGCAAAGTTATGCTTCCACGCGGCATGTTGCAAGGCGGATAGAAAGACACCAAGATATTTCAAGCCCTCTGTGGCAATGGTCAGATCAGTCGACCAGGTACCAAGGTCATGTGTCCCCAGTATCGGCCCCAGAACTGATTTGTTAGCATTGATGTATATTCCGGACATCTCGCCAAAACTTTGCATGATGCAGAGAAGTCTGTGGCCTGATTTATTGGGGTCAGTAAGAAAAAAATAAGACGTTGTCGGAGTATAACGCGATCCTGTCCGAGACCTCACATGACCATTCAAAGCCGCCGAGCTGGGTGTCCACTCAGACCCAGGCCACCAATGGCTACATAGCTAGAGCAAAAAGATAATGAGATAGGGGGCAGCCCTGACGGGTACCTCTCTATGTAGGGAATCAGGTAGAAACCAAGCCGGCCACCCGCATCAAGGCTGTAAGGTCTTACAATCAGGTTTTTTAAAAGGCAGATTTGCGAGTGACATTTTACTTTTTTGTCATGTTCAATAAAAAGCAAAGTCTCTGCGCTCTTCATCATCAGAAATTTTCCTAGAGGCAGAAAATGACTCCGATAGGGTATCCTGGACTTCAATAAGATGACCCTGGCCCTCTATTCAAATCCCAAAGCAAACGTAAGGATTAATACAAACTTTCCCAAACTTTTCATTCTTAAACAGGGACAAGACAAGTTGCCCAATTTTCCCACTAATATTTCTTTCAACTGAAGAGCCTTTTCTAACAGCTGTTAGACAAAATAAAGGCATTAAAGGAATCCCCTTTAAATCCAGATCACAAAAAGTAGCGGCATATCCTGATGATGTGCTGCTGTACATGGAAAATGCTGACTCAGCCTTACTACTCATAATGGAAGAGATGTTGAGATATGTTGTCCGGGTATTCTCTTAATAGAGTCAAAACAGAAGTCTATTCACTATATATTCCACTGTTCTCCCCTGGTGACTCAAACCTTACATTTAAAATGGTAAAATAAAGCCTTGAAATGTGTAGGTGTCTAGTTCAGTAAAGACTTATATGAGACTGAGGGCCAGATGTACGACCCTAAATTGCATGCGCAAACGGGTTTGCGACCCGTTTGCGCATGCAAAATGGCCCAGGGCCATGTACAATTCCTAAATATTTAGGAATTGCGACTCGCTATTAGGAAGGGGCATTCCCTTCCTAATAGCGTCCACAAAGCAATGTATGAATGTTTTGTGACCGCAATTGCGGTCGCAAAACACTCGCAAATTACTACCCTCTTCAAGAGGGTGGTAATGAGGTCGCAATTTGGAAGGGGTCCCCAGGGGACCCCTTCCACTTTGTGACTGTTTCTAAAAATATTTTTTAAGGGCAGGCAGTGGTCCCAGGGACCAATACCTGCCCTTAAAAAATGAAACGAAAATGTTTCATTTTTTTTTTTTTTAAATGCATCCCGTTTGCCTTTAAGGAAAACGGGCTGCATTTAAAAAAAACTGCTTTATTTAAAAGCAGTCCCAGACATGGTGGTCTGCTCAGCCCAGCAGGCCACCATCCCTGGGAGGGCCTGTCATTCCCAATGGGCTTGCAAATTGCGAGAGGCTCATTAATATTCATGATCCTCGCAATTTGCGACCCCATTGGGAATTACAAACAGTGTTAAACACACTGTTGTACATGCCAAATAGCGCCTCACAAATTGCGAGTCGCAAATGAGTCGCAATTTGCGAGGCGCTATTTTGCAGGTCGTACATCTGGCCCTAAATGCTTATTGAATCTAGCAAGATCACCAAACCCCAAGAAATGTTTTCAAACTAGTCACCAAAATACATAACATGGTGGCAGACAATAGAATCCATGACAATGATGATAATCTCTCTTATTAACTTTACTACCAGCATGCTCCCACTACTACTTTCACAAAAAGTCTTCAAAACCATTAACAGACTCTTTTCAGATTCCTATGGCAAAACAAAAAAGCAAGAATCTCCCTTAATAAGCTTAAACTAAATAAAATTAAAGGTGGAATCAAACTACCAGTTTTTGTTTAAGATACCAAACAGCCTTTTGATGCTCCAGGTATCTTGGTGGATGACAGCTGATAAACATGTTAAAGGGCTACCAATTGACTCAGACTTACTAGCCCTAATACCCATCATTGCATCCCTTACAATAAACCACCTAAAACAACTGAAGATCCCTCATTCAGACACAATTATCCTCAATACTATAGGAAAGCATTGTTTTCTTGATAAAAGGAAGAGTGCTCATCTATCCAGTTCCTAAAAACCTCACTCTGGCAAAACAAAGTAATTGAAATCGATGGACTCACAATGTTCTGGGAGGAATGAACAGGTAAAGGCATTAACCTCCTTGAAGATTGAGGCACCATAGAGAATCCTAAAACCTCTGCAGAACTGCAGTCTAAACAGAACTTAGTCAATTTAGATTTTTACAAATGTTGTCCTACAAAAGATTAGAAGACTACATTCCCCCAACGTACCAAGTTTTCTGATGAAACAAACAGTCAAGGCGCCTCCAAAATCAACAACTTTCGGCCCCCACATAGACTACACATACATCGCACGGTGTTAGCTTTCTGGAACAAATACCAAGACTACCTCATCTCCACATGGTGGTAAAAATGACGGCTCTCGCCCTTCAAAGGGAAAATGTCACCAGCACTAGCCCAAACTAGGTCATGGACAATGCACAGTGCCTATTGCACCCCAGAAAGACTCCACAAATGGGGCTACGAGAATCCAACCTCTTCTGGAATTGTAATTCAGATATCGGAGATCTGCACCACATACTTTACAATTGTAACCTTTATGGCTACATATCCAATCACTTACCTAAAAAATATTTCAGATACATCTCAAGATCAAATCCAACACTGCGTTATTAGGCATTTTTGCTGCAGAACTGATCCAACAAGTCATATATCCTGACACCCTCCTAATAGACCTACTTTTAGCAATGAGTACAACGTTGATGCTGGCTGCAAAGAAGAGTTCAACAAACCTCTCATTTCACACTTGGTGGACATGGGTGTGTTGTATCAGAAGTGGAGATAATACTGTATTACAAGAAAAAAACACTTATGCCCATCCAGGAATATTTGGGATTCCATCGACCTCTATCTTCAGAAAAACAAACCACTGTGAATGTCTTTCATTAATCAAATTCCACTTGTAGATCCAATAATATATCCTATCTGGTCTAAACGCATGGAGGTTCATTTTCAAACTGCAGCATGACCCTAGCCAAGAATGTCCCACCATCCCTTATATTCTCCACTCTCCACTTTAATCTTCTTTAATCTTTTAGGTACATCTGGTGATGGCTGACTCTAATGTGTATGTAAAAATACAGTATTTAAAAACAGTAACCATCATGCTGTATAGTTTTCATATATAGCATATACCATGTTTGTTGTACTCCATACATCTTAATAATATGTTTTGAAATAAAAAAAAGAAATTGGGTATGTCAAGATGGCAGATGCCCGTGAGTGAGCTCCAGCAGCCCTTTCCTTATATCAAGCTCTTACCTGGTTGCTGGCCCTCATCTGTAACTACCAGGGTCGGAGCCACTGGGTGAGGAGGCGACAGAGACTGTGGTTTCACTGTCACTGACATTTCTGTGCCCGTTGCGAAGCTCATGACAGGCCTGCAGCAAGATGGTGCCCGCGATGGTCGTCTAGTGAGGAGCAGGCCCCATTCACATCATCCAGCTGAGCGGTGGGCATTGGAACCTATCAAGTCCTGGCCTGCCAATGACCGGACAGCACACCTGGACCACAGTTGCTAGAGGAGTAGAGGGGACGGAAAGTCCCACAGTGTCTCCTGGCCCAGCTGAGGCAGCGTGCTCAGCCAGAGGTCACTTGTGCTACAGAGAATTGATCGGCAGCTGCCCCCGTGAGCAGAGGAGACATAGCAGCCTTTGCTACTGGTATGGGTAGGGGATGGACGGTCTGATCCCCCTCTGAACTTTACAGCAGCAGTGGGAGCTGAGGACCCCACCCAGCTTAGTTTTGTTTTTTCTCCATGAGCGTATGAGCCTATCCTGCTGCAGGCCCCGGTGATCCACAAGACCTCAATATTCTGTGGCCATCAATGGGGCAACGCAACTCTGTAACCTGGTGTCGAGTCAAAGAGGGGTCCATCCTGGAAGCACGGCCCCTTCCCCACTTACAGGGCTGATTCTGCAACCTAGCCCAAGTCTGTAGTGAATGGGAAACCAGTTCAGGGACCGCAGGACTGCTCAAGCTGCCTGTGGCTCCTAGGGGCTGCAGTGCGGACGGGTTTAAGAGGCCAACCTACAGTCCCCAAGGCTACAGATGTGGAAGTCAGAGCAACAAGTAAGATGCCTTGTTGAAGGTACTCTGATTGGCCAGTACAGTTCATCGACCGTCTCTGCCTAAGGGTACCGCAATATTAGTGCATCTGGTCCTGTGTGAAGTGTAGCACAATACGACACAACAGGCCCAACGCATCGCAGACGCAATCCAACATCGACAAATTTACAGCCTCAGTGTCTGAGGCGCAGGGCGCGTCAGGAGATAGGGGTCAATAGAACCAGGCCCCAGATCCGGCAGACAGCAATACAATCCTACAAGCTATTCAAGCATATAGGTCCGCCCTTAAACACAGAATTGGAGAGGTGGACATTGATGTTCAACTATTCTGTCAAGATCTCCGTAACGTTGGTGACCAGGTGTCTGAAGCCGAGAGCTGAATATCCGAACTTGAGGATACGGTCAGAGACCTTCAGGCCATGGTTCACCAGCCCTCCATGATGTCCAAAGTACTGGTTAATAGAGCAGAAGATGCAGAAAATAGAGCAAGGAGGAACACCTTGTGCTTTGTGGGGGTTCCCTGAGGGGACTGAGGGCTCTAACCCTGAAGGTTTTCTAGAGGAGTGGATGACATCCTGGATGCCCAAAGATCAGTTATAGCCATACTTCATGGTTAAAAGGGCCCATCGATCACTGGCTCAGAAACCCCCACCGGGTGTCCCTCCATCTCCATGGTCAAAACATTTTTAAACTACAGGGGCAGGTATGCTGTCCTCAAAGGAGCACAGGCGCAGGAGTTGTTATTTCAGTTGGCACAAATCCTGATCTTTACGGACTTATGAGCCCTGAAACTGCAACCAGCGAAGCCCAAGGTGATTCATGACTCTAAATCCTTCTTTTTTGAGACCGTGCCCCCTTTCACAAGGGCCACCGCAACCGGGTCACTCAGTGCAGCACGTCGGGGCACGCCAGAGGTGAGGCTCACCAGGGGGGGACATTAGACTCCTCTGGCTCGGACAGGGGGGCCGAGGAGATGGGCGGAACTCAGACCCAGACAGTGGGAAAGAACCTCTGCTAACTCAACACTGAGATACCCGACCAGAGCACAGAGTCACAGGTGGCCTAAGTAGTCATGTTATTCCCTATAACCTTGTGCCCAGTGACGTAGCTAGACCTACTGCCAAACGGGGCTGACCCTAAATTTGCCGCCCGTTGCAGGTAAGAGCGGGGGGCGGCCGATGGCTGACTTGTTCGGGGAGGGGGGGGGTCTGGCAGCCAATGGTCAACTTGTTCTTGGGGGGCAGGGGGTTTTGCTCACCTCCGCCACCCCCAAAAACAGCCCTGCTTGATGCGGAACACCCCCAGCTACGCCACTGCTGCTGGTGCCAGCAACATCATGATTTCTGCTAATACGTGGGCTGACTGGGGGAGGAACGGTAGGGGAGACTGAGGGTAAATATCACAACTAACTTATAATTTCATGTGCAAGGTAGGGCGACAGACATTTCTTGAGTGGAAGTGTGAGGAAGGGGGAAGTTGAGGGAAGGGACTTGGTTGTTTCTGTTCAGTTTATGCAATGTACAATGTGCTTAGGTTTATGTGGACTACTTATGGTGTTGCAGGGATTCTGCTGAGTCACAGAACTATGCTTGGGATCATGGAACCTTAGTAGGTAGGGACTGAGTCATCTTACCACATGAGTACCCATGAGCCTGGGGACTGACTAGCTATAGTGTCTCACTTGCCCTCCTACTCACTCACAGAGTGATTAGACACCCCAGAACACAACACTCCCGACCCTCTCAAGAATCGCGGTTGTAGGACACACCCTTACGCTCTCACTCTCGTTACAGTCCACAATAAGATCTGACAGAGACACAAGAAAAGTTTAAAATGTTTATTTTAACTATCGTGCTCTAGTATGCAGTATACGTGCCACAACAAGAAGAAAAATGCCTATCACAAATACGGTTAGCATAGCAAGTAGTCTGAAAATCATAAAAGGTGCTGTCATTATATATGACAGTGTAGCCTAACCTCCCCCCGTCTACAGAAGCAAAATGATTATATATCAGAAGATCTCTGGGTGTTAGCAGCAGACCCCGTACCTCAGTCTATAGATGGAAGATCTACATCACAGGTGCTGTCACGCTCCCTTCTCTGGAAAGATTCCTCTCCAACTCTCTTTTACCCACCCTTGTATACTTATATGACCAACGTACATGTTCCCAAACAACAGCTGCATCTGCATGTTTTGTCCAGGTGCTAGAATAAATAGGGGCATTGTTGTTCGACCTTGTCTGCAGTGTTCAGACTAAATCCCAGGAAAGAACAGAACGCAAAAACAATAGTATTTTGCAGTTGCAGTGTGGCACAAAGCAAAATAAGTTTGTGTAGTAACGTGCGCAAAGCAGAAGACAGTCTGCCACGGGCTCATGCTAACGTAGGGAAAACGACAATGGCCACTTGGACCATGTGACAATGGGAAACCCCCTTGGTCCTCTTTGTACGCGTATGCCATCTTTAATAGCCGAGGCTGGACATTAGTGACCCAATATGGACCCAACCACAGTGCTGATTTACACAAATGCCACAAAAAGAGCGGGTTTGCGATCATTACATGGAATGTTAATGGACTAAACGATTGCATTAAGAGAGGGGTGGTTCTAAACATCATGAAATGACACGCCCCCGCAGTCCTAATGCTGCAATAACCCCTTTTATTGGGTATACCATGCGGGGCACACCAGAGGCACAAGAAGGGTTGCAATCCTTTTGCACAGAACTTTTGCCTTGGCGGTTTCCTGCTTAGATTGCGACCCTCTGGGCAGATACATGGCCCTTGAGGGCCCCTTTGAAGGCTGCCATTACAGCTTGGTTTCTGTTGGTGTTCCACCACTGTTAGTTAGTTGACTGCACTTTGGGGGACCTGCGAAGGGTAGTCCTTAACCTCTCTCACGGAGTGACTGTGCTAGAGGGTGATTTCAATGATAAAGGGCACCCACACCTTGATTCCACAGACATCCGAGCGAAGGGCCTGACAGGGGGCAGAGGGTTTAGGTCTCTGTGATATGTGATAAACATGGAACCCCCGGACTTGCGCATATATATATATATATATATATATATATATATATATATATATATATATATATATATATATATATATATATATATACATATATACATATATATATATATATATAGATGTATGTATATATATCATGTGATCAAGGCCACAGGACGTGGCCGAAACGCGTCATGGGCAGCACAAGCTTGCAATAAATCTTATCTACTAGCACCAGCAAAATCGGAGTCCGTATCTGCTTTGTGCGCTACCTGCACTTGGATTATATATGTCAGCAGTGCATAGGACTATGTCCAATATAAATCTGTGTCTATTTAAATATGGAAACTTGATTTATCATATCATGTTTTTGGAGGGTTCTTGTCCAAGAAAAATCCTGTAACTGGACAGAGACATCCAATGACATACTTTTCTGAGAAGTTTTCCCGAGCAGAATAAAATGACGTCATCACAAAGAACTTAAAGCAATAAAGAGATCTTTTGAAGAATGGAGACATTATTTATTTGGCTCTAGACACAAAGTAGGCGTCTACACCGATCACAGAAATGTATAGTTCTTAAAGGCAGTCAATTCTTTAGCTCCCAGACAACTAAGATGGGCACTGGTTTTTCTTATTTCTAAACATGGTCCAAACAATAGAAAGGCGAATTACTTATCTCAACAGAACCAACCTGATAATGTAAATATAACAATTAGTGAATCTCCTTTGATATTGCCAAACAGAACATACAATATTCACTCAATAGCAGTGATTATTGTTGATACCATCCAAACACTAGTCTGTACAGACTTACAGTCTACTGATAAGGAAGCATTGCTTAGTGAAAACAAAGACAGAGCAGATAAAGATTAATTATTATACCAAAGAGACATTGTGGACGTACCTTTTACTCCATTAAAAAATCACTCTATGAGCTGGCTTCACGATCCTAAGACTGCGGGGCATTCTGACATATCTAGAATCTTAGCTGCAGTAAAAAAATATTCATCTTTGCCGATATTAAACAATACGTGCAGATATGTACTAGTTGCCCTCAGATTAAAAGGTCACATACTAGACCTATGGGGCTTTTGAGACCATTGCCTTTTCCACCTAAACCTTGTCATAAAGTATCCATAGACTTTATCATAGAGTTACCCAGAAGCAAAAGTTGTTCTGTAATGTTGGTGGTGTTAGATCATTTGACAAAAATTAGGCATTTCATTGCATTGTATTTAGAATTAGATATAGAAGTCCATCTTTTGACTAGTTATTGTTATCAGAGAGTTGGGCAGAGAACGACTGAATATACAATAGTATTACTGGGTGCCATCAGGCAGTACTGCCTCTATCCACTACATTCCCTGGTCTTCCCCTACCGGTATAGGTTGTCCTCCTCACCCCCGAGGTAAGAGGTGTTAGCCTGATTATGGGTCTGTACAATTCTCACTCCTAAATTGCTTGTGCTCAATGCTTTAAGATCAGTTCAGGTCAGTGTCTATCTCACCACATTCAGTGGATTAGTCATTGTGGAATCAGTGGAGCTACCCAGTTTCCTCCTTTGCATTATTGCCCCTCTTTTTATCTTGAGAGGTGGGACGCCAGCCAGCAGCTCCATCCGTGTGCTCTGCTACGGCTGCTGGGCCTGCTCGCTTGGCAGATACGGAGTCAAAAGCCCTGGTTCATTGCGGTTCCATCCAGGCCTCTGCAGGATGCCGCTTCTCTACAGAGCCTCGATGAGGGATGAAGGAGGAGGCTGATCATGATGTAGGTAGTTGAGGCCATGCAAAAGCTGGTTTCTGAGGGCAGATTCAGACACATACCAGTTGGTTCTCTCAGCAGATGTGACCGCACACTGGCCAGATCTCTGAGCAGATTAGATCGTGCATAGGCCAGTTCCCTAGGCAGATGCGGACAAGCATAAGCTGGTTTCTGTGGCATTATGTGGCAATAACCAGGCTGGTTTCTTGGCCTTGGTGCAGCCACACACAGGATGTTTCTCAAGAACAATGAGGCCGCACACAGGTGGAGTTCTCCAATATGCCAAAATAGCCCCAGCGGGGCCTCAGCAATTGTGATCTTGATCTTTATGGTTCCCACTTGGAACTGACACAGAGAGACAGCACGTCCATAGACATAGGGCTCCACAGATCGTTCTACTTAGTACTCTTCTTCTGAATATCCAGCAGGCATGTAGGAGACACTGCAAAAACAACAAGGTGATGGATGGAATGCTTGAATTAATCTCAGCCACTGGTAATTACTTGGGCCGCATCCCAATCAATCGTTTATCGCCCACCATGGCACCTCAGTTTGGACCCAGCCATATGCAAAGAAGTCTTGACCCTGTTCCTCATGGGAACTGTCCAGCCTAAACTGCCAGGCCAGGTCCTCTCTGAACCTGAACTCAAACAACCCAGGACCGTTTTAGCTCTTGTTAGCAGGCAGCGGAAGACAGGTTGTATGCAGTCAAGCCAGAACGGCCTGAACGATAAGAACCAATGCTCATTTAGTTCTTGAAGCCAAGGTGTGCCAAAGCAGTGTATCATGCACTCATGGCAACGCAGCCCTAGAAGTGCTATCTTCATTTCGAGTTGAACTGAGACGTCCATTGCTGAGCAGATAAAATAAAATCAGAATTCCCGCCACAAGTAGCAGGACAAGCGGAAGCCCTCCAAAAACACTTCCCAACATGGAGTGTATGAAAGATGATATAACTCCAAAAAACGTCTGAAGGTGCTAATCAAACCAGATCCGCTACATTTAAAAAAGTGCACTATACCTTTCGTATCAGACATGTTAAAGATACGATGGACCAGCTCCCCAAAATGCAGCGGGAAGTTAGTGTGGAGTAGTGTCTGTATCTCAGACGAGCACCTTGCAACCTGGAGATCAAACATCTCTTTGGCTAAAGTTGAGGCCACATCTTTTTGCAAGAGCATGGCTTTCAGTTTGCTTAGGGAATCACATTTTATGTTTGAAACATTTATTGAAGGCCACAGCGCTGCCTCCCTAACTGTGCAGGTAGGTGGAAACAGTACTTGTGTGCAACAAGTGACTATGGAATTAACCGTCACCAGATAAGCGATGCCCTGTTCCATTCCACAGCAACCTTGATCATTCAGCATCATATAGCTCCCATTCGAGGGGCGTGGCTAGGCAGCCGAAGATGGCAGACGCACTCTGTTAGAACTCCGCCGCACATCCTCCGTAATCCGGAAATGTATCCTCCCCTGAGCACCCCTGGGGCCACCAAGCAGAACCGGAGTTAAGTTTGCGGAGCTGGAACCGATCTGAGCGACCCGCGATCCCAGACGCGCTGCTGGAAGCTTGCACAGCTGTTAAAGAAGGTGCAGCAGCGGGCGGCGTGGTGCGGCTGACGGCCGCAACGCAGGCCTGAAATCCCTGCCGGACCCAGCGGGGCTACCCTGGAGGACTCTGGAGCCCCCTCCACCCCTCTGGCTACACACGCAGTATTGCTGGTGGGTCCCCGCTGTCACTGACCTGAGCTTCGGCCCCGGTGCTTTGGATCGTCGGGCAGTGCCGGCGACTGGCCCGCATTACGGCTGCTGTCGGCGCTGAGGACCTGACCCGTGGGGACATCAGGAGATCTAGGACCTGGACCCCCATGGCAGCGGAGCACTGAGGTAGGCGCTGTGTCAGAGAGACAGGTTGAAGCTGACACCTAAAACGACTGGGGAAGACGGCAACACCCGCCATTTTGGCCGCCAAACACATCGGGAGGCCACTTCAGAAGGGGACTCATCAGAGGGCATCGCCGCTAAGCAGCCACATGTCCCGGATGGCTCATGGCACTAATGTGCAGTGGGACAGCCTGCCACTCCCTTGGGGCCAGGTCTAGACAACACGAGACTATTGGACACATATCCCTCATTATAAGTGGTACTGCGACCCAGCCACATACCCCCCGCAGTCATTAGACGTGCGGTCGGCGTAGTGAGTTGGCAGTAATTACTTATTCACTCGGCTTGAAGCAGCTGGCCCTTCAAACAGTTGGGGGCAGAACTGCCGAGGCTACAACTGTGGTCCCCCCCTGCGGCCCAGAACTGAGATCCCTAGAACCACTAAATCTCGGGACCTGATAATTGTGCGCAAACAATATTAATGGGTACGAATATACTAAGGGGCCTGACTCCCTGTGTCGCCTTCTCACGATACATGTCCCACATGGGCCGCCTTCGATCTGGTGCTGGAGGACTATCTGGCCCACCACCTCCGTCTCGCGCCCAACTGGACAAGATGCCTTGCAAGCCATCCACAGAAGCCATGTCAAATAAATTGGATGCTGTGTTGGCGGCAGTTGAGAAGCTGAGCACCACAATGGAACAGACTTGGACCTCACTTGAAAATAAAATTGACGAGGTGGCGTTGAATCTCAATCTCCTGCATGCAGACCACCGGAAACTCACGGACAGAACCTGCAAGCTTGAGGCTGCGATTGCAGACCTCTCCCCTCGGGCGTCTAATACTGAAAAGAAACTCAGAGACCTCGTGGCTCGAGTGAAGCACCTTGAAAACAGTGCCAAAGACTCGGAAAGCCGCTCAAGGCGAAATAACATACGCGTTATAGGTCTGCCGGTGGGCAAAGAGGGGTGGAACGCGGTCACCTATACGGAACACTGGATCCGAAACTTGCTGCCGGAGGGTTCATTATCGCTGCACTTTGTCGTCGAACGCGCCCACCGTGTCTCGAACAAGCCCCCCCCACCTAGAACAGGCCCGCGTCCATTCCTGTTCCGATTGCTGAACTACAGGGATACGGACATGATTCTACAGGAAACCAGGAAAATACAGAAAATCAGGATCGCGAACAGTACAATAATGTTCTTTCCGGACTATACCGCAGCAGTCCAGAAACAAAGATACTCTTTCATGGAGGTGAAACGCTGACTCCGCAAACTGGTACTCCCTGCTGTTCCCTGCCCGGTTGCGGATAATTGCGAAGGACAAATCCTACTTCTTTGATTCGCCTACTACAGCATGGGAGTGGTTAGATGCATTGAATCCCACCATGGACACTCTCCCCAATTCGGAAACAGCACCCCGCGCCAAGGTGTGAGAGCAAGACAGCCCAGAGGGGAGAAAAGACGTAGGAAACAATCTTTATCATAGAAGCTCGGCCCCAACCTGGAACAGATGAAGATGGACCAGCGCAACGCTCTTCAGGCGAAAGCAGAAATTGGCATCTTACAATCTGACTCGCTTTCTGAGAACAGCCTGCCTGGTGGAATCAGTGATGCGGACTCCACGGACGAAACCCTGAACTCTCAGAACTCAGAATCTTTGCCTGAAGTTACACCTCAGACAGCAGATGATATAGTGTAGTGCATCTGTTACTATTCTATGGACTCCAATGTAACTGCTCCAGCGACAAGCACGCAAATATAAAGGGAATCACGATTGATTGTTACATGCCGCAAGGGCGGAACATGCTCGCCTATTGGAAAGACTTCGTTGTCTTAATGTCGCGCTTACACTTCATAGACATGAAGGAAGGGCAGATAGGGCACACACGCGCCATACATTTCTTCCCTATAAGCGTGGATGCCGGTTTGCCTGTTACAGGAGCCCACTGCACTACAAGTCCCAGAAGGCAATGGGGCACAGCAGAGGAATATAAGCACCGCCCCTACAGGAAGTAGGTGCTTGACAATCTTGGCACGATTCGTATGTAGCGGAAGGTATTCCCCGCTGGAGACCGTTTGAGCAGCATTTGCTGAGGCGCTGCGTTTCCCTGAGGATTTCGGAGACCGTTTGAGCAGCATTCACTGAGGCGCTGCGTTTTCCCTGAGGATTTCGGAGACCGTTCGGAACACTCGTGTGTTCAATTCAAGGCTTCAAACTGACGAGGCTGAACTCCCGGCCAGGGAGTTTTCAGGTATCGTGAAGAGTGAGAGAGAGACGCGCCGGACCGCTCTCCTCTCAATTCCACTTTCATTTCCTTTGTTTTTCCTTTCTTGAGAAATAGTTCACGAACGCTGGAACTGCTTACAGCGCAATCGTGTTTCTATATTTAAAGTACCCCGTCTTCTTTTCTTTGAGACATTGTTGTTTTCCTGCTGAGACTATTTTTGGCGACTAGGGAACTCTGGATATTTAGGCTCACATGCTGTGAATTGAACAGTGTTGTAGGGCCCCATATCGTTTGAAAATAAACGTTGCTTGCTGCTTGTGCACTATTCGGTGCATATGGAAATCTGGAACTTCTTTTCTTAGTCCTAGGAGAACTAGGACCTCGACTGTTTATGGAGGATTGCTGTTGGGCTCCTTGTGAGTGTGTGACAGTGGTAAACATTTGATGTTGTTTTGTCTGCTTATTTCCCTGTGCTGCCTCTCATCTCTGTCTCTCTCTTGTGTCTATACAGTGCGACTCATCAGGGAGAAAGATGTTCTAGACCAAGGAGACAAGCGTTTCTTCCCCACAGCGATCTTTCTTTGTTATTTTATCCCCTTCCCTTTTCCCCGGGGTACTCCCTTCCATAGTGTGTATACCTACATTGTGGGCGATAGTGCTCCGGGAAGGAGGGAGGCCACGCTACTAGCCATCGTTCCTGCTGGCCGCTACGAAGAGGTCAGTGGCGCATTTTTGTGCTTTCTTCTTGTGCTACTGACAGCCCGACAGATTGTCAAGCCTAAGTTGGACGCCCAGCCTGGACGATGGACACCAATGTAGTGTTGACCTCACTGCTGGAGAGCCTATCGGCTCTGCAGCAGGAGGTACAAACCTCTCGTTTGGAAAATCAAGAACTAAGGAAAGAGATGGGCACGTTACGTAGGGAGATGGCCGGCCTATCTCGAAAAGGTGTAGGGTCAGGTTCTTATATTAGGGAAGCTACCTTCACTCCTCCGGTGCATACAGTACAGGCACCTTCCCCAGGCACCACACAAGGGGGAGGTTTCTTTGCAGCCAGTCCTATTCCCCCACCTTCAGTTGACTCCACTCCCACCGTTCATGTCATACAAAATACCGAAATACCTTTAGCACCTCCAGAACGTTTCTATGGAGAACCAAAGAAATTTGAAACCTTCCTTAATCAATGCCGACTGCATTTCTTGTGTAAACCTGCAGTTTTCCAGGATGAAGCGGCAAAGACAGCTTTTATGATGTCGTACATGGGAGGGAATGCAGCCAGTTGGACCATACCATTGATGGAACGAAACGACCCTGTTTTACATAGATTCACAGACTTTTGTTTGGAGATGAGAAAACTGTTTGATCGCAAATCCCATATGATGACCCTGGATCGTGAACTAATCACCCTTAGACAAGGTTCTCAGGACCTATTGACCTATATTACGACGTTCAACCGCCTAGTAGTGGAAACGGACTGGCCCCAGGAAAAACGAACCACTCTTTTTTACCAGGGATTACGTGGGGAGTTAAAGATGTCCTTTCACAGGTGGTACAGTTACCCCAGACCTGTGAAGAGATGATCGATCTTACCGTGCAATTGGACCACCGACTACAGGAAAGGAAAGGGGACAGGAACCGGGGGGACACGCGTTTTCTGTTTCCCCGACTCAAACCCGCTACCGAAGAACATTCCAAACCTTCTGAAGGGACCGAGCCGATGCAGATAGGGGGCATCCGAGGACCCCTCACCTCAGAGGAGAGAGAAAAAAGGCGAAAGATGAAGCTATGCCTCTATTGCGGAAAAGGGGGCACTTCATCAGAGAATGTCGCGCCCGGGCCCAGCTTCCAGAAAGAACCAACGTTCCACGAGTGCAAGCAGCCATGGGGCAGCGAGAACCGCCGGAAAACTGGAAGGCTTGAGTCAGGATGAGATCACTGGTTCAGGCGACGGACATACTACGATCTCCTCAGTGATTGCCAATACCATCCAACCAGCCGTGGCACACTTGACTGTTAGTATTTACCTTCAAGTTACGAGGGATAAGAGTATTGAGGTGGCGGCATTACTGGACTCTGGTGCTACCGGAAATTTTATTGATCAGAAATACGCCATGACTATAGGTGTGCTATGTGAAAGGAAAGAGATCCCAGAAAACGTAAAAGCAGTAGACGGTACTGCGCTGTCTTCTGGACCAGTCAAATACCATACGGTTCCACTCATGATGCAGTTCGGTGAGGACCATTATGAATACATCCAGTTTGACCTCATTGACGCACCGCAGTTCCGTCTTATCCTAGGTATGCCATGGCTGACCTTACATGATCCTGTCGTTCAATGGGCTGCCTGTACAGTACTCTTGAGTTCTAGCTATTGTAAAGAGCACTGCACAAAGCAAGCGGCCCTTCCAGAAACAACCGAGAGCACCCAGGCAAGCTTACTGGCAACCGCATGTGTAAGAGACAGATACTGTTGTTCCATCGCCTTGCCCGAAGAGTATCAGGAGTACCAGCCTCTATTTGATAAACAGAAAGCCACCCAGCTTCCACCCCACCGGGTTTATGACTGCCACATTGAGCTGATGCCTGGAGCCGAGATTCCCTGCAGCAGGGTGTATGCCCTGACGGAACCCGAGACACACTACTTAAAAAACTACCTCGATGAGAATCTAGCCTCTGGCTTCATCAGGCATTCCTCATCCCCTGCTTCCTCTCCGCTCTTTTTCATCCCTAAGAAGGATTGTGACGAACTTCGAACCTGTATAGACTACAGAGCGATCAACCGAGTCACAGTAAAAAAACGCTATCCACTACCACTGATTCCTGTGCTATTGGATCAACTCAAAGGGGCTCGCTATTTCACGAAACTTGACCTACGAGGCGCCTACCATTTGGTGAGGGTCAAGAGTGCTGATGAGTGGAAGACCGCATTCTGGACGAAGTTCAGGCTTTTTGAATATAGAGTGATGCCCTTTGGGTTATGTAACGCCCCGGCGGCTTTCCAGTATTTTATGGATGAGGTTCTTCGGGGGTTTCTGGACACATTCTGTGTGGTGTATATAGACGACATCCTTGTCTATTCGTCTAGTCTCCAGGAACATGTGACTCATGTAACAGCAGTCTTGAACAGGCTCCAACAACACTCACTGTATGCCAAATTGGAGAAATGCTTGTTTCACGTCCAAGAAGTAACATTTCTAGGATACATAATTAATGCACAAGGGTTCCAGATGGAGACAGGCAAGGTCGACGCAATCACTCAGTGGAAGACCCCACAACAAATAAAGGGGGTACAAAGCTTCTTAGGATTCGCCAACTATTACCGGCGTTTCATAAAAGACTTCTCGAAGATCATCCACCCCATCTCCAGCCTATTGCGGAAAAACACCCCTTTTGTTTGGGGAGAAGAGGCTGAGCGGTCTTTTCAGATCCTAAAAAGGAGGTTCACTCAGGCTCCCATTCTAAGGCATCCTGACCCACAACTCCCCTTCATTGTAGAAACTGACGCTTCTCAATACGCCTTAGGAGGGGTTTTGTCTCAACGACATCCCAAAACAGGACAGCTACATCCTGTGGCCTATTTCTCAAAAAAGCTCACCCCCAGTGAAGTGAACTACTCCATATCAGATAAGGAACTACTGGCCATAAAACGGGCTTGCGAGGAATGGAGACATTATCTCTTGGGAGCACACCACGTCATAGAGATCTACACAGATCATCGGAACCTGTTGTTCCTGAAAACCGCCAAGGCCCTGACACCTCGTCAGCTACGATGGACTCTTTTCTTTTCCGATTTCGATTTCATAATTAAGTACCGACCAGGCCCCCAGAACGGCAAGGCGGATGCTCTCTCTCGCATAGAAGAACCCGAAGGAAAAATGTTGCCAGAGAACCCAGAACCGCCTTCGATACTCCCTGAGATAGCCTTCCAGAACCAATCCATTGCATTAATCACCTCACAAGACTTTCTAGAAGATCTCCGAGTGTCCTTAGCCGACATAGATACTCAGGCCTGGATTCAAGAAGATCCTGAGCATCGTACAGACAACAAGGAATTGTTGTATCACCATCATGCATTGTATATTCCGAACAGCGATTTACAATTACGAGTGTTGGCATGGGCTCATGATTCTCTATTGGGAGGACACCTGGGAAGATACAAGACCATAGCCTGTATAGAGCGATCCTTTTGGTGGCCCACGTTGAGAAAGGATACAGAGACATACCTACGGAATTGTTCTGTGTGTGCACAGGGAAAGGCCAGTCATACCAAACCTACAGGTCTCCTACAACCATTGCCCATTCCTCCTCGACCTTGGCATACTGTGTCAATGGATTTTATTGTGGAAATGCCCCCATGTGAAGGGTATACCACCATATTGGTGGTAGTTGACCATTTAACAAAATGGGACACTTCGTTCCTTTGAAACATTTGCCTACATCTTCTGAATTAGCCCTTGTTTTCCTTCAACACGTGGTGAGAGTCCACGGAATTCCTTGTGTTCTCATTACAGACCGGGGATCACAGTTCACCTCTCGTTTTTGGAGGGCATTATGTACAACTATGAACATTGAAGCCAGGCTTTTACCAGTTACCATCCTCAGACGGATGGGAAAACAGAGCGATTGAACCAAACTCTGGAGCAGTACCTCCGTTGTTTCACCCTCCAAAACACCACGGACTGGTGCACACTTCTGTGGATGGCTGAGTTCGCCTACAACAATGCGGAACACTCCACGCTAGGCTGTTCTCCGTTCTTTTGCCTCTATGGTCACCATCCCAACATGCTCCCTTTCGAATGGCAAATAGAATCTAGACTTCCGAGCATTCACGAACATCACGCTCATCTCAGGGCCGTGCTGATCGACGCTAAACAGCATCTGGCTTCAGCTCAACTTGCACAAAAACACATTGCTGACAGAAAAAGAACCAAAGAACCCGTTTATCAGGTGGGGGATAAGGTATGGTTAGCAACTAAGAACATACACCTTAAGGGAGCAGACAAACTAAAACCCAAATACATTGGTCCCTACAGCATCGAGAAAATCATCAACCCTGTAGCTATGAGACTGTCCTTGCCCTCTTCATGGCACATCCACCCCGTATTCCACGTCTCACTGCTCCAACCATGTCCTGTTAGCATACGGTTACCTGAACGACCCCTCCCTTTGGAAGTTGATGGTCAGGATGAGTTCGAGGTACGTGAACTCCTGGATTCCCGAGTAGTGAGAGGGCGAGTGCAGTATTTGGTGGATTGGAAGGGTTATGGGGTAGAGGATAGAACTTGGGAACCAGTACAGAATCTCCACTGCCCTGAGTTATTAGAACGTTTCCATACTGCAAATCCGGGTAAACCTGGACGACCGCCGAGTCGGCGATCCTTGAGAGGGGGTTCTGTCGCGCTTACACTTCATAGACATGAAGTTAGGGCAGATAGGGCACACACGCGCCATACATTTCTTCCCTATAAGCGTGGATGCCGGTTTGCCTGTTACAGGAGCCCACTGCACTACAAGTCCCAGAAGGCAATGGGGCACAGCAGAGGAATATAAGCACCGCCCCTACAGGAAGTAGGTGCTTGACAATCTTGGCACAATTCGCAAGTAGCGGAAGGTATTCCCCGCTGGAGACCGTTTGAGCAGCATTTGCTGAGGCGCTGCGTTTCCCTGAGGATTTCGGAGACCGTTTGAGCAGCATTCACTGAGGCGCTGCGTTTTCCCTGAGGATTTCGGAGACCGTTCGGAACACTCGTGTGTTCAATTCAAGGCTTCAAACTGACGAGGCTGAACTCCCGGCCAGGGAGTTTTCAGGTATCGTGAAGAGTGAGAGAGAGACGCGCCGGACCGCTCTCCTCTCAATTCCACTTTCATTTCCTTTGTTTTTCCTTTCTTGAGAAATAGTTCACGAATGCTGGAACTGCTTACAGCGCAATCGTGTTTCTATATTTAAAGTACCCCGTCTTCTTTTCTTTGAGACATTGTTGTTTTCCCTGCTGAGACTATTTTCGGCGACTAGGGAACTCTGGATATTCAGGCTCACACGCTGTGAATTGAACAGTGTTGTAGGGCCCCATATCGTTTGAAAATAAACGTTGCTTGCTGCTTGTGCACTATTCGGTGCATATGGAAATCTGGAACTTCTTTTCTTAGTCCTAGGAGAACTAGGACCTCGACTGTTTATGGAGTATTGCTGTTGGGCTCCTTGTGAGTGTGTGACAGTGGTAAACATTTGATGTTGTTTTGTCTGCTTATTTCCCTGTGCTGCCTCTCATCTCTGTCTCTCTCTTGTGTCTATACAGTGCGACCATCAGGGAGAAAGATGTTCTAGACCAAGGAGACAAGCGTTTCTTCCCACAGCGATCTTTCTTTGTTATTTTATCCCCTTCCCTTTTCCCCGGGGTACTCCCTTCCATAGTGTGTATACCTACATTGTGGGGGATAGTGCTCCGGGAAGGAGGGAGGCCACGCTACTAGCCATCGTTCCTGCTGGCCGCTACGAAGAAGTCAGTGGTGCATTTTTGTGCTTTCTTCTTGTGCTACTGACAGCCCGACACTTAACTACACTGCCCACTCAGCTTGTACACATAATACCGGGGACAAAGCAGGCAGGCTCCTTGCGTGGCTTATTAAACACGAGGAAGCTAGGACCCCTATCACATCAATTTGCTCCCCACAGGGCGCAATGCTTTATTTGCAGCAAGACATACATCAGGAATTCACATCACATTACACCACATTATATAAATCTAGAGCTAATATAACGGCAGAAGAGATTCACCAATATTTAGCAGACATTACCCTCCCACGACTAACCCCAGAACAGAGACTAGAATTGGACGCCGACATCACCACTGAGGAGATACTGGCGAGTATGCGCTCCCTGGCCACAGGGAAAACTCCATGCCCGGATGGCTACCGTCGGAATTCTATAAAGCATTCACGGACACATTAGCACCTCAGCTTAAAAGAGTATTTGATACTTCATGTGCAGATTTCACGCTCACTGTCACGCAGAGAGAAGCACTGTTGGTCTCCCTCCCTAAGCCAGGTAGAGATTTAGACTCATTGGGTTCCTACAGACCATTGGCTATACTCAACACCGACTATAAAATTCTAGCATCCATAGTGGCTGCCAGACTGGCCCCACTGGTTAAGGGCTTGGTACACCCGGACCAAAATGGCTTTGTCCCCACCCGCAGTACCTCCCTGAACAAACGGAGGCTCTTCAGAGTCCAGGAGTATGCTATAGCTACGTGGCCCGACTCTGGCTGCATGGTTCTGGACCTGAAGAAGGCCTTTGATTCGTTGGAATGGCCCTATCTTTTTGCAGCGCTGCATGGGTACGGGTTCGGGGACAGTTTCCTTCAATTGATTGGATTGATCTTCGCGCAACCCACCATCAGAATACGCACAGGTAACATTATATTGGAGCCCATGCCTATCAACAGAGGCACCTGACAGGGCTGTCCCCTATCCCCACTGCTCTTCTCGTTGGCAATGAAACCAGTGGCAATGAAATTATGTACAGGAGGTGGGGACTGGGGTATTCAGCTGGGGGATGGTTTACATGTAGTTTCGATCTATGCGGATGATCTTTTACTATACCTCAAGGATTTACATAATGTACCAGAGCAACTGGCAGAAACACTGGGGCGATTTGAGACTATATCAGGGTTGAAGGTCAATTGGGGTAAATTGTGCCTCTACCCCTTCAGGAATGAAACTCGTAACCCAGAACTCCTTGTTAATAACTCACTCCTTAAATGGCAGCATTCCACCTTCAGATGTTTAGGAATTTTTATTTATAGTAGCCCCGCTGACATACTGGAGGGTAACTTGCACCGAGCTATATCTTCCATTAGGACACCTAAGTACATACCATAGCCAATTTAGGGGTGAAAGCACAGAGACTGGGGTCCTAATTAGCAGGATCCCAGTCAGACTAGTCAGAAACAGCATAACACCAGTCAAAAAGTAGGGGTAACCATAAAAGCAGATCCTACTTTCCTACAAAGGGGAACAAGAATCCTCCTCCCCAAGCGGAAGGCCTGCACGACCTGACACTGTAGGACATCCTACAGACCATAATCGCCTCCAGCGAGTGGTTGGAGGCCAAGATAGACTCCACAGGCACACACTTGGGCATCCTCAGAGAAGACCACAGGCGACTAACGGAATGAGCTGCGGCAAACCAGCGCCAGATGTCGGAAACCTTCCCAGATATAACCGCAATGAAAAAGCAGCTGGCTGTGCTAGAAATAAAAGTACGCACATTTGAAATGTGGGCCGAAGACGCCAAAAACAGATCCCGCAGGAATAATATCAGGGTGGTGGGTCTGCCTGAAAAAGTGGAATGCGCCAACATGGTGGACTACCTTGAGAAATGGCTGCTCAAGGAAGTGGCGCCGGAAGGCTTGTCAACATTCTATGCACTAGAGAGAGTCCACGAGTGCCGGGGAGACCGACTATGCCTGGGGCCGCCCTTGGGTAGTGGTGGCAAAACTGCTACACTACAGAGATAGGGATTGCATCTTGGCACAAGCGTGACAAAAGGGAGACATCCAGGTGAACAAAGTGACGGTGCGAATCTTCCCAAACTTCTCCAGAGAGGTACAGAAACAGAGGGGCTCATTCCAGAGCATGAAACAAAAACTCTGTCAGTTAATCTTCAAATACACAATGCTCTACCCAGCTTGACAACAAGTGTCCACGCCGGATGGATCGTAGTTCTTCCAAGCTCGGCAGGAGGCCTGGGACTGGCTGGTGAGACACTATAGCAAAGTGCTGCCTTGTGTGCTCAGACAGCTGAGAAAGCGCAGGGGCAGATCCAGAAGCAGAATAGCCAAAAGGGACACGCTGACCCCCACACAGGAAGAGGTGCAAATGGAAAGGCAAAACGCGATGAAGGTAGTGGCGCTGATGAGCTGAAAGGGAACGGAGCAATCGATTTTGGAAGGAAGCGAAGCGGGGATAGAGTCGGACTCCGAGCAGGGATCCTGTACATCCGAGACTCTGAGTACCGAGCTTCCGAAGGTGACGCCGCAAACAGCCGACGACATCATCTCGAGGGTGTGGTAATTCAGAGGGGATACTGAGGGGCACTCAGATTTACCTGGCCCAACGACAAGGTACTGTGATTGCTGCAGGGGCAGACCCGGTGGGATTCTCTGATACTCCTGAGCTGGATGGCGGTCATAAGGGCTGGAGGAGCAATGGGCCCCCCCTTCTGACTGAACGATCTGAAAGTAACTACTTGCGGAAACACCTTACTGGTTTGGATGGGAGGCAACCACTTTCTTGTCCTGGGGAGTGGGAGTTGGGGAACATGTTTGCTGTTTCAAATGGGGGGGGGTTGAGTTGCACTGCTTACTGAGTGTGTCACAGACTCGCGGCAGCTGGGAGGAGGGTGAATGGGGAGGGGGGATGGCATGCACCCTTACATGCAGCATCAGATGACAGGTACACAGATGTATAAATACATGACTTGGAACATCAGAGGAATGCACACAATGTCGAAGAGATATAAGGTATTTTCCTATCTCAGAAGAGCAGTAGTGCAGATAGCCCTACTGCAGGACACGCACCTCACATGGAAAGAGGGATTAGCACTGCATAGGCGCTGGAGAGGGCAAGATTTCTACACATGTACTCTGCTTATGCGCGAGGGACTCTGGTATGGATTCAGGCAGGAGTTCCATTCCAGCTGATAGACTCCCTCATAGACCTGGAGGGCGGTATGTGGTGGTGCTGGGACGATTAGAGAGGCGGGAACTGAACATAATGAGTGTATATGCCTCTAATACTGAGCAACCTGCCTTCTTCGCCCACTTGACTCACTGTCTGGCCCCGTATCTGACCAGCCCTATGATAATGGGGTGAGACTTCAATAGTGTGGACGATGTATATCTGGACAGATCCTACCCCCCACTACAAGACTCTCCGACAACGTGCGCAGCACAGGCATTTAGTAGCTGGCGGCGACGTTGGGGACTGTTAGATTCCTAGAGAAACCTACATCCTCGTAACCGTGATTACTCATACTTCTTGGCCATGCACGACGTCCATGTGAGACTTGACACCTTTTTATGCACTGCAGACATACAGAGACTAGTACACACTGTAGAATATTTATCCAGAACAATATCGGACCATAACCCGACCCTACTAAACCTAAAATGGGCAAACCCTAGACCAGTAATCCCTACCTGGAGACTCCGCCTGGACGCCTTGGAGAACCAGGTGTTCCGGGAGAAGATCACTCAATACTTCAGATATAATGAAGGGACAGCCACATCGCCGCTGGGGGAATGGGACGCCTTTAAGGTGGTCCTGCGGGGTCAGTGCATAGCAGAAACTACGGGGGTCAGGCGCACGCTTCGCCGGGAGGTTGAGGAGGCAGAAGAGATCTTAGGGGGCTAGAGCGCAGACAGCCAGGGCACCCAGAGCTCCAACAGACAGTCCAGGAGGCTAGGGAGGAAGTAGCGCGGCAGACAGAGAGTCTCAGGTGCTTCAACTATAAGCAATATTTGGAGCGAACAAATGCTGAGTGGGATACAACTGGGTCCCTTCTAGGGTGGTTAGCCAGCCCCATAGGAAAGGGCTCTCCAATAGTAGAGATGGACGATGATGAGGGCACTAGAAAGTACACGCAGGAGAAGTGTAGTATATCCTGTTATGTATTTATGTGTATTCCATCCTCGTTGGCGTTATTCATGATGAACTGGTTCATGACCAAATTGTCATGTACACTAAGAATAAAGCTATACAGCATAAACTTTGGGTGGAAGGAGAAAATTCACTTAAAGAAATTATTACTATGGTTAAAAAAGCTGAACTATCCGATCGATGTGCTAGAGCTACACTTTCTCAAGGAAAATCTCCAACTGAAGTTGTAGGGAAAATATCTGATAACAAACAAAAGAACTTTATGAGTAATGACAAGTTTAAAGACCAGAGGAAAGAAAGAAAAAAAGGAGACTTTGTCGAGCAAGGAAGAAACACAAATTATGCCTGTTACAGATGTGGTAGTTCATCTCATTCAGCAAGATTTGATAGATGTCCGGCAAAATCCGCAAAATGCTTAGAATGTGGAATTGTCAGCCACTTTGCTAAAGTGTGTAAAAGGAAACAAAGAAAACGATTTCCATTGTCTCAGAAAGTAGCATGTGTAAAGGACAGTGATGAGGGTAGCTCATCCAGTGAGTTTGAAGAGTCGTCAATTGATAAGTTTATCAATCGCAGAAGAGTGGTGTTAAACATTTCATATGAGGGTGCCTCTAAATCACTATGTTGGATGATGATTGGTGGTGTTGAAATACAAATCGCAGCAGAGTCTGGCTCACCGTATACCATTGTGGACCAGTATGTGTGGGATAAACAATTTGTTAATCAGATTGGTGGATCTCTTGAACCCTCTGACATTTCACCAGAAAGTTATACTGGAGAAAAGATTGATATAGTTGGTTTTAGAACTTTAATGTTTAGATTCAAGAACAGGCATGCTATTTGTAAATTGTATGTTGCTAAAGAGGGTCCCTCAGTTCTGGGATGGAGAGATCAAAAAAGTCTTAATATTATTCTTGATCCCAACAGCAAGGAACAAGTGTTGGTTGCATGCGAAGGGGAGAATACCAAAGCATGGGCTTCGCAGGAATTCTCTGAGGTGTTTGATGGTAAGATGGGAAAGTTGAAAGGTTTTTTCCATAAAATTAGACTAAAAAAAGGTGCTGTTCCAAAAATCCATAAAGCCCGCAATATACCTTTCATTGTGAGGGATGAAGTTAAAAAAGAACTAGAAAAATTACTTGATTTGAACATCATTGAGCCAGTAGAGACTTCTGAGTGGATTTCTCCATTGGTGGTCGTACGCAAACCCAATGGAAAAGTTCACTTGTGTGTGGACTTGCGCTGGCTCAATGGTAATATAATCGTTGATCAATTTGCGTTACCAAGAATTGATGAGATGCTAATGTTGACAAGGCAAGCCAAATTATTCTCTACTCTGGATTTAACCTCAGCTTATCATCAGGTAATGCTAGAGCCGGATAGTAGACACCTCACCACATTTTGTACACCGTTTGGGTGTTTTCAATTTAAACGCATGCCTTTCGGATTGGCCTTCGCGGCAGCGGTGTTCCAAAGGTTAATGTTTCAGTTGTTTAACCATATTCCTGAGGTTGTCTTCTTCCAGGATGACATTCTTGTCATGGGCAAGAATACCGCACACCATGATGAAATTCTAAGGAAGGTCCTTGGTATTTTGAGAGATAAAGGGCTAGGTGGAAATTCTAAATGCAAATTTGCTGAAAAAAAGTAACGTACCTTGGGCATGAAATTTCTGAAGCAGGTATTTGTCCTAAAGAAAAATTAGTGGAGGCTATTACAAGAGCTCCTGCACCCAAGAATAAGGAAGAGTTACGTTTGTTCTTGGGCTTAGCAGAATTCTATCCAAAATTTGTACCAAATCTTTCTCAGAAAACACACAAAATGAGAACTTTAATGAAACATAATGCTCATTTTGAATGGAATAAAGATTTACAGTTTTGTTTTGTGGAAATCAAAAATGCTCCCATTCTTCAAGCTTTTAACCCATCTGCTGACACTTTTATTACCACTGATGGTAGTGGTTCTGGGTTAGGTTGTGTTTTATCACAAATGTCTGCACAAAGTAAGGAGGTTAATATTGCTTTTGCGTCTCGTTCTCTATCTCCCACAGAAGAAAAATATTCGGTGATAGAGAGGGAGACGCTAGCTTGTGTGTGGGCTATGGAGTATTTTTGGAAATTTATATGGGGCAGGAAGTTCACTTTATGCTCAGATCATAAACCTCTAACGAAATTACTAACTACGGAGGGATTATCTAGAGCTTCCGCCAGAATTGCTCGTTTCTCTATGAGATTACTTGATTTTGTATATGATGTGCAGTATTATCCTGGAGTGAAAAATGTGACTGCTGACTTTCTCAGCAGAATGTCGTTATCACTCCAAGAAGTTGAACAAGATCCATGGTGTGATTATTCTGTTGCATGTATTTTGGATAAAGGCATCTCTTCATGCATTAAGAAGGAAGAATGGATGGATGCCTATCTCAAAGATGAAGTTTTACTGGAGGTTAAAAATAAAATTACTGATGGTTGGGGTAAAATGCAGAGAAAGGAGTGTAAGGATGATTTAAAAGCCTTTTGGGAGGTTAAAGATGAACTCAGTCTATGTGGTGAGTTTATTTGCAGAGGCGAAAGAATTGTTCCCCCCAGTGATGTCAGGAGTAAACTTGTACTCTTAGCTCATGAGGGTCATGCAGGTATTTCAAGAACCAAACGCAATGTAAAAATGTTGTATTGGTGGCCTAAGATTGACTTAGAAGTTGAAAGGTTTGTAAGAGATTGTGCTGATTGTGAGTGTGCTGACAAAACTTTTAAAACTTTTAACCCTCCTTTATCTTCTTTGAGTTGTCCCAATCTCCCTTGGAAGGAAGTAGCCATGGATATAATGGGTCCTTTGACAGACAGAGATGGTAGAAGTTGGTACGTCATTGTTCTGATGGATTTGTTTTCCAGATGGGTTGAACTGGAAATTCTTGACAAAGTCAACACAGCGAATGTTATTGTATTCCTTCAAAGGATTTTCCTTAGAGTGGGATTTCCAGCTGTTATGTTGACAGATAATGGTGTTCAATTTAAATCTGAAGAAATGAAATTGTTCATGAGACAGGCAGGTATTGAGCAAAAGTTCACTGCTCTCTATAATCCCAGAGGTAATGCTGTTGTGGCGAGGATGAACAGAATGGTGAAAGGTGTTATCCAACTTTCCATTAAAAGTAAGGGCGATTAGAAAACTGAATTAAAAAGGATGGTTTGGACTTATAGATTAACTCAGCATGAAACAGTGGGTCAGAGCCCGTTTTGTCTTATGAGAGGTAGGTTGCCGTATTGCAAATTGAATCCTGGTTGGATGAGAAGGAGTAAAATTGTGGACTTAGATGTTGATAATGTTAAGGACTGTATTAAGTCTTCTCAATCTAATAACAAAATTTATTTTGATGCCAGACATAGAGTTAAAGATGTTGACCTGAAGGAAGGTCAGTGGGTAAGAGTGAAATTGAGCAAGAAAACAATTAAAGGGGAAAGCCGTTTTAGCACTCCTAAGAAAATTGTTAAAGAGATGAAGAATACTGTGGAACTTGAGGATGGTGGCATTCACCATATGAGTCGATTGGTTTTGGCGAAACATGATTTGTGTGCTGGAGAATTGCCTATGGAGAATCCTGTTATTAAAAAAATGAAACGCTTTTGGTGGTTGGAAACTAAGAATTCTGATAATGGTGAGCTGGATGTTGGATTAGCTGATAAGTCTGGAGAATTTGTTGAACCTGGTTTGTGTGAGGTTTTTGGTGAAGAGCATTGTTTTGGTGGTAATGCAAGAAGTAAGAAAGTTTTGGGTGATTCGGAGACTGTCAGTGATAACCAAAACCAGCAGGTCTGGAAGGATTATTAGGAAAACCAAAGTGTTAGAAAATGTTGTGTGCACATAGCAGTTTTTTTTGTTGTTTTAATTTTCATGCATTTCTTTTTTGTTTTGTTTTGTTTGAAAAGGGGGATGGGTAGAATGCATTTTAGTTGTTTAAGAAGGGGATGTGTAGTATATCCTGTTATGTATTTATGTGCAGGTTTCCCTTTAACATGGAATCTCAATACGAGTGTTCCTCATGCTTGAGATTCCATGTTGCCTAGCACTGTGTTGGAACTGTAATAGTTCTCCATGGGTCAGTTGGGACCTGAAGGTGTATGCATCCTTTCTTCGGATTAAACTTGCGCCTGAAGTTTACCACTGCAACTGGTTTCCTGTGCTTATTTGAATGAAGACTCTACAAGAAGATTAATGGCATCTTTGCCCAGTACTATGCTGGGCTTTATAGGCATTCAGCACAGTGCGACAAGACTGCAGTCCAGGAATATCTAGCTGCTACGGCGTCTAGAACCAGAAGAGACGGAGATGCTAGGGATGGACATTACTTTACAGGAGGTACGGGAGGCTATCAAGCATATGGGGCATAACAAGACTCCAGGCACTGACGGCTTCCCGGCTGAGTTCCATGCGACAAATGTGGACGAACTGGCTCCCACATTGGTATCACTATTCACTGTAGCTCGAGATACAGGGATGCTGCCGGTCAGCACCAGGGAGGCCCTCATTGTCCCGGTGCTGAAGCCAGGAAAGCCAGCGCATGATCGCATGGCCTACAGGCCACTTTCCATGCTGAACATGGATTACAAAATATGGTTCCATGTTTAAATATCGATGTTAAAAATATAGATGAAAAAAATATCGATGTAAAAATATCGATTACAAAAATATCGACTCCCTATACTTAAACAGGTAAGTACAATATTATCGACACAAAAATATAGATGTAAAAAATATAGAAGTAAAAAATATCGATTTAAAAAAATTACATAACTTAAATAAAATTAATTAAATAATATTAATATTATTAACAAAATAAATTACATTTAATATATATTTTAACTAATTATAACAAATAAACTTAATTTAATAAATATAAACACAAAAAAAGTGTACATACATTTTGATAACTGTTATCTTTATTTAATTTATAAACTTTTTAAATTATATAAAAATAAAATATACACATATATAAATAATTTAATATAAAATAATATATTCTATATTTAATTAACACATTAAACAATTAAAAAAAGAATAAAACATACATTTAATAACAAAATAAACACATTAGTAGGGAAAGCGCTGGATAGCGGAGGGGTAAAAATTACTATTCCCACTCCAGTGAGTGCAACAGTAGGGAAAGCGCTGGATAGCGGAGGGGTAAAAATTACTATTTCCACTCCAGTGAGTGCAACAGTAGGGAAAGCGCTGGATAGCGGAGGGGTAAAAATTACTATTCCCACTCCAGTGAGTGCAACAGTTGGGAAAGCGCTGGATAGCGGAGGGGTAAAAATTACTATTCCCACTCCAGTGAGTGCAACAGTAGGGAAAGTGCTAGATCCCACAACAATAAAAAACAAAAACATCACATTTTTTATTACATTTATTTTCCAATATTAACATAATTAAAATTAAAATTTAAATATATTATTATTACAAAGATAATAAAAAATCATTAATTACACATTAATTAACACTATAATATCCACAACACACACCTAAAATTAATTACACAATTACAATTAATAATTACTAATTAATTAATGGAAATTAATTTAAAAATATTTAATAATGAATGAATACAAAAATGTATTACTTCCCACCCTTCCCACCATTTACACATATAAACACCACAACACATACCTAAAATTAATTAAACAATTAACATAATTATTTCTTAATTGATTAATTGAAATTAATTAACAACTAATTATCAAACAATTATTAATTAATTAATTAACACATCTAACTCTATAAATTCACAATTATACATATTAATTATTCAACAAATTTTATATAATTAAATTACTTCCCTGTGTTGTGTATATGGCGAATTACGGGTGGGGGCAGTGATCAGTCCACAAATGCCTTATGAGTCTGTGTCGGCTTCTTTTAAATGTACTGTATCTGAATAACGTGTCTGATTTGCTACCAATGTATTTTCGTTCTTTGAAAAATCTAATAAAATTTGATTATCAAAAAACAATTACTTCCTACCCTATTCCCCTATAAACCCACAACCCGCTACGGAACTAAAAACGCAAAATTCAATTTAAAAAAAATTATTAACTACTATAAATAATTAATTAAATCTATATAATTAAATTACTTCCCACCCTATTCCCCTATAAACCCACAACCCGCTACGGAACTAAAAACGCAAAATTAAACTTAAAATAAATTAATAACTAGTAAAATTTTAAAACATATAATAAAATGACAAACAATTCTCATTAAAAACACTAAAATACATAACATTATTAATAATTCGATATTTTTGTCAACTATATTTTTGTAAACGATATTTAAGATGTCGATATTTTTGTAATCGATATTACTTACCTGTCAGTCGATATTCTTGTCAACTATATTTTTGTTGTTGATGTTTCTTCCCCACGATATTTTTGCAGCGATATTTATGTCAATCGATATTTCTCCGTCGATATTCCTGCTCTGCACCCAAAATATTAAGTAAGATATTAGCAACCCAACTACTGCCATACATGCAGGGGCTAGTCCACCTAGACCAGACTGGATTAATTCCAGGGCGGAATACAGCCATAAACATATGGCGACTCCTGACCATTATGGATGTAGAGGATTATGATAGACCAGCAGCGGCGGTGTTAGCAGTAGACATTGAGAAGGCCTTCGACAGCCTGGAATGGCACTTTATGTACGAAGTGCTGACCATGCTGGAACTCGGAGGTGGCTTCTTGGCATGGGTAAGACTGCTCTACACAAGCCCGACGGCTAGAGTATGTACAGGGAAGGCCGTTTCTCTCAGCCAGGCAGTAGGAAGGGGCACGCGGCAGGGATGCCCCCCGTCCCCCCTGCTGTTTGCCCTAGCTATGGAACCCCTGGCTTGCCGGGCGAGAGTGGGGCAAGACTATAGAGGACTGGTGATGAGAGAGACACAGCATCACATAGCCCTGTACGCAGACGACCTCCTGCTGTTCCTCCGAGATACGTTGGAGGATTTGAGGGGGGCACAGTCCATGCTGGAGCACTTTGGAAGGCTTTCTGGCCTAAAGGTCAACTGGCAGAAATCAAGAATGTTCCCCATGACGCCTAATAGACTCCCACCGGCCGACCTGGGCAGCCTCCAGTGGGAGCCTAGCTGCCTGGCATATCTAGGGGTGAAAATATATCATGGCCCCACAGAGCTCTTGGAGGGCAACGTGGGCAGAGCGATATGCTCACTCCGCTCACTCCGCTCCTCTATAGCATTTTGGAAGTCCCTGCCATTGTTGGTAGCTGGCAGAGTGGCCATCCTGAAGCTGGTGGCGCTGCCACGCCTATTGTACTTCTTCGGGACCCTCCCGGTCTGGATTCTCCACGTGACATTTGGAGACCTCGATTCGCTGATCATATCGTTTATATGGGGAACAGGTCATAGGAGAGTGGCGCTGACCACGATGCAGCGCTCCACAATGACAGGTGGGTTAGCAGTCCCAGACCTTGAAGCATACTACGTGGCAGCTGAATTTAACTGGTTGATCCAGTTGCTAGCTGCTGAGAGGAACCTGGGCAGAACACAGCCATTTGCGCTGACTGCCCCGGTACGTGCAAAAATCTTACTGTCTGTACAGAGGAGGTCTGAGGGGGATACAACAGAAACCAAGGTGGTAACAAAATGCTGGGCTAGGTATCTGCGAAAAGCTGGTTGTAGAGTGCCCTACTCCCCTGACTTGCCCATAACAATGCTCCGACACCTCCCATGCGGGGGGCACTGGGCGGGGCTTGACGCTTGGGAGGAGGCAGTGGTGAGGGTAGTAGGAGACCTCTGCCGGGACTCTGAGCTGCTCTCCTTCGAAGATTTTCGGATGGTATATGATCTACCCAGAGGACACTTCAGGGTGCACAGAACTCTCACCTTGGGACTGAGGAAGCACTTGGACACCGGCTGTTGTTATGTTGCTCTATCGGCAGGGAAGATCAAAACGGTCTCCTACCTATATAGAGCAATATGCTGCGACACCCAGAATCCCCTGGATCAATTATTACTACAGTGGGAGGGAGACTTGGAAAGGCCGATCCGTGAGACAGACTGTGAGACAGACTGGGAGACTATAGTCGAAAGGACTCCGAAAGTATCTGGGAATGCGAGGTTCAAGCTAATAAACTATTATGTCTTCACAGGGTGTATTTTACCCCAACACAAATTAGAAGATACTTTCAAGAGGACACAGCAGCCTGCCCCAGGTGTGGGGATAAAGAGGCCCACATATTGCATATGTTCTGGGAGTGCCCCACCTTGCGCGCATTCTGGAAGGAGGTACTGCACATAGTTGAAGATGTCACTGAAAGAGAGATACCACACACTCCTGGCCACTGCCAAAACAAAAATGACAGGGAAATTCCAAGACCTTGCTTATGTCCTGGCGAGAAATCACCAGGACCTGGAAGTCGCCAGGAGGACCGAGGGTGGGAACATGGAAAAAGGAAATGGAGAAATGGGCAGGTGCAGAAGGGAGACTCCTACTAAGGGAAGCAAGACGAGGCATTGGCACACTAGACAAGGCAAGGGAATGGGAGTGGCTAGTGGACGAACTGGCAGCAATAGGGCGGGAGACGGAGAGGGCAGGCGCCTCGCAGGCCCCAACACCTGACCGGGGAGAAGAGGAACCAGGCCTGATATTGTGAAGATTAGCCGAACATCTGACCCTAACCCCATTCTATGCAAATGCACAGTACCAAAGATGTTAGAAAAAGGACCCCACTGCACGACCATATGGCATTCAGACTTTTACCCAGAAGAAACTGCAACTCAAGGGGGTTGAGAATTGAGGGGGGGCAGTATTAAGTTATTGTTTAAGAGAACAAGAAATGTATGAATAACGCCTTACGTGTACTGTAATGCATGTGTGAAGTTTGAGATGCAATATTTGAAAACTCAATAAAATCTGGTTTAAAAAAAAATGGTATATTTTGCATCTCAATGCACCATTGTTGTCTGTCTTTCTGTTAGATCGTATGCTCAAAACAGATTTGTACTGTTGATGTAACGCCATGGCATGTGGCCAGAACTTAACGTTTGTAACGTCCAGCTCAGTATTACTATTGACCGTAATTGTGACTGTCCATGTTGTAATATAGACATGTCTTGCTGTATTATGTCAATTGCGGAAGACACTATGTTGCCCAGTGAATAAATTCTGGATGATAAAGTGGTCATACCGTTGTCAACCACAGCCAAAGCCTTTTCTAAATTAACCCTATCAATCTTTTGCAATCTGTCAGCAACTTCCTGTTGTGAAATCTTCCACAACTAATTGTATATTCCGGTCAAAAAGCACTTTTGAAGTGGATCCCTGAGATCCATGTCATTCAGAAAGAAGGGACAAGTGCTGTTTCACCTGGGAGAGTGTTGAGGTTTGTAGCCAATCTAGGCATAACTTTCCAACACTATATGACGTCACTACCCCAAGTGTTCTGTTTGTACATATCGCTGATCAGGCCTATTGATTATAAACCCTTCGGTGTTACCCAGGAATCTAGATTGACACCCATTTGTGTCCACAGGCCAAACTAACCATCCCTTCCAATTGCGGTCTGATGAATTGAAAGAACCATTACATATCATGGTATCTAATGTATCCTCACTGTAGTGTGTCAAGTGCTGCCATTTCTCGAAGCCTGAGGATGCGGGAATACGTGGTGTGTTCCAAACCTTCATTTTTGCTATACCAAGACATGAAGTTTTTTGCACTGTTTTGCTCAGGAAAATCATTTGATGTGGTATGAGGCATGCTCTAAATAAGGCCTCCGTTCCCTGAACCTGCCAATTTGTTGTCCCCCAGACAGATTTTGTGTCTATGGTCTCTTTCCAAAAGTCAAAACCCTGAATGGACAGCTGGGAAATAAAGTCAGCAGAGTATATCAGCTTGGTGTTTGTTAACATATTTTTCTTTGCAGGTGTAGGTGCAAGCCTATAATACGAGGCTGGGTCTGATGTTTCAAAACCTGAAAAATAAGAAAACTTCTGTGCAAAAGTCTTTGAACTACCTTTCGGCGGTGTTGGGCAGTGTTTTCATTGTGTGCAATTATAAACAGCACGTGGGATATTAGCTTTATGTAAAAAATGGTGACCATAATGCTGGTAACAGAACATGTCTCCAAAATTACTTGTTACATCATACAATTCATCATTAGAAAATGCAGCTGATTGCTCTAGATCTGCTAGCAAATTATGCACAGTTTCAATGTTCCAAGCATCAGAGAAAGTACTAGAGGTGATGATATAATTTCAGGAAATTTTAAACAAACAGGGAATTTGTAATAATTCAGTAGGACCATATGCGTCATACAATACCCTGTCTCATACAATTCCTTCAGGAACTGGAACCGCTGTAATGTTCACCAGGGACAAGTCTCTTAGTTCATGGTGTGATGATGCATGTGGTTTAAGAACTAAGTTCACGAGTTGTACTGCAGAGCTTTCTGGGAGAAAGTGTCCATTCAGAAGTAGGAAAAAGACAGTCACTATACCAATCCAAAGTACCAGGAAAAGTAATCTAATTGTAATCCAGAGATGTATCCAGGGAACAAAGAAGTAAGGTTTTTTTTCAGCCAAAGTTAGAAAGCATACTCTTGTAGCTTGAAAGGGAGAGGCTGTGTTGGCAGTTCAGGTTCACTTGGATCTGATGAAAAATTGTCATAATGCACGAAGTAGCCAGATGCCGACCGGTCTATTCTTGGCAGCACAGCAGGTTTTGTAGAACTGGTAGATTACTCAATCTGTGGCATGTTTACATTTACATCATCAATTTTTCAAATTGAAATTTCTGTACTTTTTGATTGTACAGTTATAGTTGTTTCAACAGGTAGAAGTATCATTTCATTGTCGTTTACAGCTTCTCTTTGGAAAGTGGAGTCTTCAGTCATTATTAAAGCTTCCATCTGAACTTCCTGTACAGTAGCGAGAGGAGTGCGGCGGCTACCCAGGAGCCCACGTGGCCTACTGTTGAGAATCGGCCTCATAGTGTGGTTTGATCAGATCAAATGAGACAAACATTTTGTCTCGGCAACCGGCAAACGGTGAAGAACTACAGTTCTAGACAGGTACAGGCGCTCTGAAAGATGGCCCAAATTCTTTTTTGTCCACCATTTTCTCTCTGACCAGGTCCCCAATCTTCGGGACCCAGGCAGGTCTTGCTCGTACTGTTTTCACTTCCCCAGTGGCGGTGCGTTTTACTTGGACGTTGCTTTGTACAGCTTGGTATTCTTTAAAGTCCTATAAAACATCCAAACGATCATTGATGTCAAATGCGGTTTCAGCTGCCACTGTGCTAACACTATCGAGGTCAGGTACCCACATCCTCATCCCAAACAGTGGTTCATAAGGTGTATGACCCCCCAGGGATTTTCTTGGCATGTTGTTAAGTGCCCTCTGGACCCCATATAGGTGATTGACCTCACTGCCACCCGAGCCTAATACCCTCGCTGTCAAGGATTGCTTTAAGTCAAGGTTTTTCCTCTCAACAACCAAATTTCCATCGGGATGGTACGGGGAGGAATACCACAAGGCCACACCCAAACTTCCCATGGCTTCTTTGTAAGACAGAGGGCCAAACGCCAGACCCTGGTCGGAATATAGTTTGCCAATTGCGTATGTGTGGATAAAGACTTGCAAATCCTTTATAACAGTTCGAGTGTCAGCCGAGTTGCAGGGCCAAATCCACAGGAATCTGGAGCATGAATCTACTGCCACCAAGATGTACTTGTAAGCCCCGTCTGAGTGTAAGGGTCCGCAGTGATCCAAAAATACACACGCGAGAGGTTTGTCTGAGATCAATAAAGGTGTTTTTGGTGGACGTGCTACGGTGGAGCCCTTCATCTGCTAGCAGATGTCACATTTAAGGACAAAGCCCTTGGTCTGCTTAGTAAGACCTGGACACCAATAGCGCTGCTTTAGTAGTGAAAATATAGCAGTGATCCCTGCATGAGTTGAACCCAGACACTCGTGTGCAGCTAGTATCAATCCCAATCTGCGATCAGTTTTTGGTACGACTCTATCCCCCACTCCTGGAATCTGAGTATATGGAGTGTTTTGTACATCTAACTTGTAGGAGTACTTGAGTGGAAAGCCTTTCGGTGGGGGCTGAGCTGTTGCATGTGGCATTGACAGTTATCATAGATGTTCCGTCTATCCTCGTACTGGATCGAGTTACTGCAGCAATGACAGCAGTGCATACTGTTGCCTTGGCGGCTTCATCCGCCATTGAATTTCCTACAACGTGAACGCCAACACGTTGATGACTCAATGTATGAATAACATGAGCCTGTGGCAGGCCTTCTTTCAGCTTTGCCACTTGTTCCCAAAGCATCTTGTGCTTTACTGTGCAACCTTTGGATTCTCTAAATCCATTCTGGCCCCAATTATGTAAATATTCGTCATAGGACTGGAGACAGTATAATGAATCACACACAATTAGTGTGGGGAATTCACAATCTGTATTTTGTAGTGCCAGTATCAGGGCTTTTAGTTCCGCCAGCTGCGCCGTGCAATCCCCTAGGGATTGAATGTATGTTTTCCCAGGATGGAACTTTCCGTCATGCATGTGCCCTTTCACTATTGCGCATGCCGCGGAATATTGTTGTTTCATTTCTATGGCCGGCTGGGGAGATCCATCGGTATAAATGATACATTCATATCGATATAGAGGCATTATTTCATTCCGCAGAGCATATTCTTGTTTGTACTGCAAGAATGGTTGTGTTTGTAATGACGAGTCAAATCTATAATCTACATCTGTTGCAGTGAGAGAGTTAGCTCATTGAATCCGTCTTGGATGTAATGCTTCAGCATTCAGGATGCTTGCCTTTGTAACGGCCTCTAGGGTCGGTACCGGGGTCTCGACAATTATGCCTTTCCCCAGCGCTAGTGCTCTCTCTCTCACTACAGCAGTCTGTGCCGCTGTGAGTATCTTCTCAGTTGGTGCAAAACGCATTTCAGCATTCGCAACCAAATGTGATTTGTATGCAATAGGGACTGTATCGCCTTCATTGAAAGTGATGTAAGTGTACCCGGTTGGTCCAGTGACTACGCGGATCACCAGGTTAGTTGTGTTAACATGTGTATGTAAATGTTTAGAAGCTATCATGTCAGCTTCTACGGAACGCAGAATATCTGTATGTTCCTGCGTCCAATGATGTACTGAAAAATCAGGTTTAATGAAGTCGTAGAAAGGTTTCACCTTTTCTGAGGAATTCAAAATTTATGTCCTGCCAAAATTCATAAATGCTAAAATGGATTGTAGTCTTTTCAGAGCCGTGCACATTTTTCTAAAAACTGTGCTGTCAGACTTTTTCCTTCACTTGACAATTTGTACTCTAAAAATAGGACACTGAGGTGGGCAATTTTTTATTATGTGGTTCACCCTAGACAAGTGCAACATTAATTCATCATCCATCAGATAGATGTCATCTACATAGGACAAAATTTTGAAGTAACTCTGTTACCCTGGCTGAAAACATCCCGGGGCTGTTCTTATACCCTCGTGGTAATCGACAAAATTGGTGTTGAGAGCCAAGCGCCGAGAATGCTGTCAAATATCTGCTCCCAAGCACTATATTTTGGCAGAAAAATCCATTTGAAATGTCTAGTGTTGTTTTGTATTTTTTCCGCACAATGTTATTCATTAGTGCGGCACTATGTGCATTTTGTACTGCAAATGTGCGTGTGGATGCGTTTAAATGTCTATAATCTAAGACCAGACGATATGAATTATCGGGTTTCATTATGGGAAACGAGGGATTATTCATAGGTGAGGTGCAATTTTCTATCACACCTTGGTATTCAAGTTGATCTAGAATCTCCCTGACTTGTTTCTTTGCCTCATGTTTAATCTGGTATGGTCTCTGTGGTTGAGGAATTGATTTTAATGGGATTTCGTGAGAGGTGGCTCATCATCCCACTGAACATGATTGCGGTAAAATGCAGGAGCTAACACCCACTCCTGTGTGTATGAATTTTTAACTGATTCTTTTATGAGGTCGGAGAAAGCAGGTAAAATAACTTCTCCCCCCATTGGGCAATCCATTACGAAATCAGGTAGTCAATCTTTTTCAGCCAAAAGAATATCGTAACCATATGTCAAGTGCTCCCAAAAGAGACCCTATACTTGTCTGGGTTTGTCCCCCTCCATTTGGAGTGCTATTTCATATAAATGATGTGGGACACTTACCCTTGTATCAGGCGTTTTCACTGTGATATGCTCATTCAGCGCTATTACCCCCAGATAATCCATCAGGTTTTGGCAAGCTACTGTGACTTCTGCCACGCTGTCCAGGATCGTCACTGCCCATTCCCCGTGCAGAAGCTGAGTCCTTAGTAGCTTGGTCATTTCTAATTTTAATCCTGGCTACTTTTTCCTTTTTAACCTGAGGTTTAGAAGTCTTTTGTTTAACTTCTTGTTTAATGATGTAGTCTAAAGTGTGATGTGTCTCCCTCTTCGGCTTGACTCGCACTTCCGATCTGCGCTCTGACTGTCTGTCTCTCTCCGAACGTTTTTCAGATGACTCCTGAAAGGAACGAGAGGAACGTGTATCAGTATCCTGATACCTGTCAGGCTTTCTAATGTTGTTATGGTTTCTCAAATTTCATTTTCTCTCGGTGTGCTCCTGTTGAGTAGACCCACCCCGTGACTGTATTTTTGTTGTTGTTTATTCTCCCATTCCTTCTTTGAAGAATGGGGTGCTTGCTTAGAGTTATCCTTTTCAGAATTGCTCTTAACTATTGGTTTCCCAAGCCTGGTTCCCAGATTATCTCTACCAAGCAAAGCATATGTATCATCGATAATCTTAGGCAATTCTCGCTCCTGCTTTGCAGGAGTGAATTCCCTCAGGCGTTGGCGTATAGCCACCGCTGCTGCCTCCCCTTTTATGTTACTCAGCATAATGGCCAATACCTGGGCAAAATTGCCCATCAGTTTCATCCCGAGATCTAAGGCAGGCTCTGCCCCGTACTCATTCTGCCTCTGGTTCAGTACATCTGGTATGACTGCTATTGAAGGAGTACCATGTTTCTGGTATATACAGCAGCGAAGATTGTACCCCAAGTGACACAATCTTCTATCTGGGGAGCCATTCCTATTGGAAAGCATATTGTCAGTATTCTGTGTTTTTCCTGCGGATCCATATGGAGAAAAACTGCTTCAAGCTGTGCTGTTTTTTGTGATATTCAGAATGGGATTTGCTCCCGGCTGGTGGGAATCTTTCCCATAACGGCATATAGTATTTGTGGGCTAATACCTGTAGTAACCATGTGTGGTTGTGTAGCCTGAGCAGCCCTTGCAGGCTGGACTGTTAATGTTCGCATTATGTATTGTGTAAGATTTCTGTAAATATTTACTAAATCTCTGTAGAGTGTACGCATTCCTGCTGCTGATAAAGCAACAATGTCTGGATGCGGTGTATATGAAGCTAAGTCCGGCAAGGTCGCGCCTTCTCTGCTGAGCGGACAGAGTCTCACGTGTTCTGTGGCATGGTGTAGGGTGCCTTTAAACCAATTAATGTGCTGTTGGTAAGTTAACTGGACTTCTAAGTCCACGTATGGAAAAAACTCATCTGGTGGTTAAACTTCAATGTATTCTTGAAATAACCGTGTTTTTGGATCTGCAGGCGGGAATTTAACCCAAGAATAGAATACCTCTGTTCTGAATGCTTCGTGTGCTTCAACCACAAAGGTAACATCTCCACCCATTGCCGAGGGGGCCATGTTGAAATAACTTCATGGTAACTGCCTGTCTGCAATTTTCCTAAATATTTAGTGCAATACTTGTTTTTCAACGTCCTCAGACTGTTCGGTCATTGTCAGAGGAGTAGTATTTAGCAAAAGGTTTATAGAGATATGGTATGCACAATGTGGGAACTTCTAATCCTTCAAGCTTGATCAACCTACAGCCAATATATAGGGTATACTTACTCAGCTGAGGCAGATTTGTTTCCCTTCCCACTACGGACGTCTCTGGGTAAAATGTGAGTAGGGGTCTCTGAGAAAGCACGACTGAACTACTCAATAGTAATACTCATCGGTAATTTGACCATTGAATAACCAACGTTGGCGGCGCCATGTCGTGTAGTTCCAACCAATACGTAGGATCTGCGCATTGTTTGGACAACATAAACTAAGGGCTTGGTGTCTAGACTGATTCCGGACACCCCGCAGGATATATTGGCCTAGAGACTAGCTAGCTCACAGTGCCACTGTAAGCACCCTTAACCTATCAGGGAGCGAATAGTTTTCTGGCAACCACTGAACATGACAACCCTGACCCCTCCGGGATCATGGAAACAGTACAGAACCTTTCGCTCAGTCAATCGTGCTCACTTATTCTAATAGAAATATACAGAGAATACACAGTGGGGCGTATACAATAATATTTATTGAACCAACGTTGTCTTGCATAAAATACGTGTGCTGCAATGATTAGTACACAGAAACAGATAAAGGTGATTACAAGCACCAAAAGCGTAAATAGTTGATATAGTTCTATCATGGTGCTGAAACAATGTATATATGCGGACATATAAAACAAGGCAGTAATCGAACGTACTCGCAAACCCTACTCTAAGTCTACCTAGAGTGTGTGTAGGTGTAGAGCTGAGAATCCCCTCAAGGGATGATCCAACCCCATTACCTGATGGGATAGAGTGAAAGATCCCCATCTTGGTCACGAACCAGACCCCCCTCACGAGATATCAGACCGTTGCGTAGTGATTTCTCAACATGCACGGACCTCGGTGCCAGCAGAAGTGCCTCCTCTGCTAATCTTTCGAGATGCTCATTCTTTATAATATAAAGAAGCCTTGCAATGTATGTATAGATTAGTGATGTTATGGGTATGTAGATAGTCCTGTTGCCCCGTGGATGAATATAGTGATGACATTTGTACATAGTGCGAAACGAGACCTTGTACATGATGTTCAGGGCGTTGTGATAATGTTGTGTGAAGCTAGATGTGTAAACAAGTTTAGTTTCAGGGAAACTAATCCAACATTGTCGTGCACACAAATATGTGCAAAAGGTCACAGCTGAAAATGTTATTTGTGAGGACAATGTAAGAAATAAGCTGCATCGCTACATGGGCCTAACTTGGGAATAAAACAACTCGGGTTCTTCTTCCCCCCACAAGCAATCATGGGACATGTGGTTCATAGGAGTCCCGATAACCACACGTCCTTCCTTCTCCGATCCCCGTTACTCAGCACGTTATTTCTTTCAGTCTAGGCAGCCAATTTCTGCACATCCCGACAGTGTTCATGCTTTGGTAAGCGCCTTCTTCTGATGCGCCGTGACACTGCCTCTGGACAATTTTTGGATTAATAGAACAGAAGTTATGTATTTTTGTTTTCTTTTCCCTTTTATGTTTCTTAATACTATCTTTTCTATTGTTGCTCTTCCATAGCAACGTATCTTGTAGTTCTAACATTACACACCTACGAAGAGAACTCTCTATTCATGCTAATGTATCTCATAATGTTCATACAAGATTGTCAGATAATATGTGGTACCAGCATATGTCAGACATAGGTTTAGACCGTACCAATGAATCATGCTTCGTCTGCTCTCTAATTCTCCATGCCACAGGATCAGATAGGCTACATTCAATTAAAGATGTACCCTCAAGGACAGCTGTATGTCTTTTGCATCTCTGCTTGTGTAGGATTAAGGCCCAAATTCAACTAACACATGCTAATGTAGCACGCTTTTTAGTCAATGCCACAAAATATGACTCTTCAGCAGATATTTTATATATCCTTACAGATAGGACATTAAAGATGAGATAACACGAATGAAGAAAACAGTTCGTCCTACTAATGTAGAATGGATCCAGATGGTTTTAGATTTAGGGTTTTTAGGAGTAACACACCCACCCACTGAGTGCAATAGTTATTTAGTAAATCCTTTACTGCAAGGTTGTGTTCATAGGCCAGGATTTAGAGTTACTGGGCCAGTTTTTTCCCATGATCAATGGCATTCTGATATTGAATTTCCCTGTAGGGTCATGTCTTTATGTAATGGTACTGATGTTAGTCAGGATGGAGTAAAAAAGTGCGCATGCATATGGAATGAAAACATTGTGCGTTACACTTGGATAGATAGTACAGTAAGTCCTCAGACAGTCATGAGACTAACTTCTGTTTCTTTATGTTTCAGAGGAAAATGCACTGTTAATGTAGGTCGCAATGTTATCTGTAGAGACACAATAAAATATGCCGACATGCAGGGGGGCATCTCTTGCCTCATGGACTATTATTGGCAGTGTGGAGAACTACTGTATGCCCAGTTACCACAGAACTGGGGAAGCCTCTACTCATTCGTCACCTTGCACTTGTTTTGGTAATTCCTAGAATTAACATTTCAGTTCCACATGAACATCCCATGAGCCGTCCAACAACTTTGTTACATCATCATCGAAGGAAAAGAACTGCAGAGTATTATAGCACTAATACTTGGAATGATATTTATCAAGAATATCGATGCACAGTTGTTCTTTGGAAGCATTCTGCCATTTGTTCAGGCTAAGGCAACAGCTTGATGGCTGCAGATAACTCGATGTGAACTTCTCAAGTGAATCAACACTAAAAAATATGGATTTAATGCCATAAAGGAAGAGCTGCATGCTATGAGAATGATGATAATGCAGCACCATTATGTACTTGACCTTATGAAGGCCATGTAAGGAGGGGTATGTGCCAAGATAGGAACTGCTTGCTATACTTTTATCCCAGCAAACAATGGCGGACAGTGGAACTTTGTCAGAGGCTATACAAACTTTGCACAAGAAGAAAATGGTAGCTGAAGGAGGCGCCCCAGATAATTGGTTTACCAGATGGTTTTCTTTTCTGCCATCCTGGATATCAGGGCTGTTGGGAGCCTTGTTGCCAGCTATTATGGCCCTACTAGTTGTGTATTGTGCCATCCAATTAGTCTTAGCATTTTCTGAAAGGATTGGTACAAAGGTGGGAGGGATGTTTCCAGTTAGGACCCCAGCATGTGTAGTAGATAATCAGGGCAACACATATCACTTAGGGCCAAGTGTAGATCAAGGTCAAGAACCAGTAGTTGAAATATCAACTAGAGGGGGGAATGTTATGGAAAATATGAAATGTGAAGAAATGGCGCAACAGCAGTAGAGAGTGTCACACAGCTATACATGGTGAAAGAACAGTGCATGCCTAAACTGTTGTGCTGATGAGAAAGAGGTGAAGAGTTCACTTTAAGACGGGATGAATAACTAGTAAGGTTGTAGTTAAAGGAAAACTCATGTTTGACAAGCTTGAGGGAATTTATGGCCTCAGCACACAGGCACACTGGCACATATTCTGTGTTTTCAATAGATTGAAACATGATTAGACAATAGGAGCAGGAGACTGAATTAGCCAAGAACATACAGAATCTGATAAGAGGTCTTAGGAGCACAGTGATAAAGCACAAACACCAATACACATGCATTCAACGCAAATGAATATGCATTAACCACAAATACGCACCCATTCAAAAGAAGAAGAATAGTTTGTTAAGCACTGTTAGAACTGCAATAAAGGATGGGAAGAGAATTAGGTTAAAGTTTAGGGTCACAGGTGAATTAGTGTTTTTTCCAAAACCATTATGTATCTGCCTAGTAATTCATTGTTTGAACTTTTGTAACTAGTATTGTTTGACTGTGTATAAAAGTAGCTGCCCGTGAAGCAGCAAATTGAGACCGGCTGTTTACTTGTGTAAACCCTGCCGCAACAGTAAAGAGCTGTTTTTACATTACCAAAAGTAGTCTGTCTTTTTCTTAATTTTTAAGTTACCATGGAACACCCATCAGCAGAGAGAGTGCCACAAGTTGCCTATATATGTTGGGAAAGTCCTTTATATCTCCTAAAAGGGCAATTTGGGGGTAAGTGTCGGGTGCGAGATGTCATGCTGTTGATCTCTTGGTTCAAAGTGATCCAATAGGCTTGGATCGGTGCGCACTGTCAAGCAAGGTGTAAAAAGTCTGCGTCTGGGACACCACATCTCCAGCATTTGATTTCTGTAGTTAAGCCATGTCTGGCCTTCAACGTGGTGTAGTATATCCTATGTATGAACTTAACATGCAGGAGACGTAAGCTGCCATTAGAAGAGAATAGTTTAGTCCATTTCCAGGTTGCAGGTGGAATGTCGAACCCTAGTTCAATTTCCCATTTATGTTTCATATTGGTGAATTGAAGGGAGTTTACTGGGGTGATGTAAATATAGATTCTGGTAATAAGTTTAAGCGGACTGGGGTTTGTCACTATCATCATCGGGAGCAGCCATTCCTTTGGAAGGAGAGGCAAATGTTGCGTATTGTACTACGGAGTCTATTGTATAGTAGTGTCAGACAAAAACTCCCTGAAGCCTGGAATTTAGAGTTTACAGATAAGTCTCCTATTTTCGTCCCTTTGGCTTGCAGTTGCTGAATCACCACAGTTTCTGTTGTCATAGGTACTTTGGGAATATTAATATGTGCAATGTGAGGAGAGCATGTCTGTATAGCGTGTATATGTGGCTAAGCTGGACCATATCCAGGCAGTGTGGGGCACCATGTGACTTTCGGAATGGGATTGTATTGGGCGCAGTATGATTGCAGTTTTGAATGGAAATGGAGCAGCAAGCCCCACTTCTAAGTTGCGATGCAGCAATTGTTGCGTGTCATGCATCCAATAGTGGGTGAACTGGGCCTGCACAGGTAAGCAGTATTGTTCCAAGTTGGGGGCAGAGAACCCACCTCTCCTCATATGGCAGCATCAACTTAGCCCAAACAGTTCTAGGATGACCTCCAGCCCATGCGAGTCTAGTCAGGAGTCACGTTAGTTACGTAAAAAAGGCTCTTGTGAGCAGAATGGGGAGATCCTAGAACAAGTATACTTGCCTGGGGAGAACCACCATTTTCATTATTGAGAATCTACCTGCTAGAGTTAGAGGGAGTTTGATCCATTTTTCAACTTGCTGTTCTAGCCTGGCTATACATCGCCCATAGTTTTTCGTAACCAGAGTCTCTGTATCAGTTTGAAACCAGATACCAAGGTATCTTTTGGGATCCGTCTGCCATTAGAGAGGAAAGTCTGACTCAGGGCAGTCAGTTGACTCAGTCAACGGTCTGAGGACTGACTTATCCTAGTTTATTCTAAGCCTGATCTAGCACCAAAGGATGTCTGGTCATATCTTCCGACAAATTGCTGCTTATTTGTTTAACATGGGGATAGGTGTTTACAAATTCCTCTCACTTTGCAGTCAGTGAAATAAAAGTAAAGTGATTTGTATGACAATCTTGCTGGGGTACATGAAGTGTGAAAGGAAAGGCTGTGGGATGTAATTTTTTCATAACACAAAACTAAATGTAAATACCTGTAAATGAACTGTACACATTCAGCAGTTAGGAAGCCAAAAGTAAAGCACTTTTTTGTGATTCAGAAGTGTGATGGAAAGAAAGATTTTAATATGATCAGAACAAATCAAGACACTTTACTTGGTGATGCACAAATAATATAAATTCACTGAAACCCGAGTTCCACACATTATCATTTGTGTGCAGTGTAGTTTTATCAGTAAAACGGTATGTCTGTGAAAGGTTTGTAGCTATTTCAATGGAAAATGTGCTGTCTGTAAATGACAGTGCACTACCGCACAATGCATTAGTTACATTAAAAAATCTAACACTTCTTGTGCATTACTGCTAGGTGGGTCAGGAGAGTTTGTTGTTCTAAAAATTGGGCCATGTTTCTAAAACTTTTGACAAGGTGTGGCCTAGACTAAGGACGTACTGCGTTCAAACAGGAAGTGATGTTTAACTAACACACCACTGTTTTCGGTGTGTTCCCAGTGCAGATGTAATACACATCCCTAAAAATAGCCTGCACAGCCACAATTACGTAACACCACAGCCTTCTAGTCTGTTTCTATATCAATTAATTCTTTACAATTTCAGAATCCCAATTAAGCTGAAATCTCACAGCTCTTATCTAAATTAATCCCACCCACATAACATCCATTTAAGTTCAGAATAGTATGTGCTAGCAGGTAAGGATACACACCTGAGCTATTTAACTCAGCCACAACCTTATTCCGCAGGAGTCTTCATCAGAGGGCTCACAGTGTTATTTGTTAAGTTGGAGCCAGTATTAAATCTGAGAGGGCATCTTACTCAACGTTCATGACAAAAGGTTGCACTGAATTCAACAAACAATTCAAGTGTTGCAGGTCTGGACTACTATTCTAGCTTTTCCAAGAGCCATTATGGCTCCATCAACTGACTGTATTTAGATAGAATATTCCATTCTGCAGAGTCTGCTGCAGTGTTATGAAAACTATAAATGTGTTTTTCCACTATATTTAATATGTTATGTTATGCAGATTTGTAGAGTGCACTAACACCCGGGAAGGTATCCTGGCGCTGAATTTGCAGCTTAGATGGGAGCTTTGCCCATATGACCATATGTTCTCAAAGAAATTCTTTAACAGAGCAAAATGACTTATGAGTTGCCTGAACTTTAATAGCATTGTCTGGAAAACAATCACACATTTGAAACTTTACCAATTCTGTTCTTTTTTCATGATCTAGCAAAGAATCATGCCCCAGTCTATGCAGTTTTGCAATCTCTAGGTGACTGTCTGGGTGCAGATTTGGTGACTTGGCATCTGTATGTATGCTTACTCTGTTACAAAGTGAGGGGTAGCACTGTAATATGAAACTGGTCAAAAATAACAATTTACATAAATTACCTACATTGGGTTGTGAGCACTTTTGTAGATCCTCTTTTGATGTTCCTAGTTTCGTACTTGGTGCATGGTGCTAGTCATCTTTGGCAAGGTGATTGCCTCTGCCTTTGTCCCATCCCCAAGCTCAGAAGTTTAAAGTTTTGCCTGCCAGAATGTTTGTTAAACTGGGTCTCTATGTGTTCAGTGTTGAAGGCCGGGTTGTTTAATTTGGAATCAGTTCTTGCAATACCTGTTTTTCATTGAGCCAACATCTGTTCCAAATTACAACACATCCGGATGAAAGTACCAAGGACTCTGTTGGTCTTCCTCAGCCACCAGCTGTGAACTGTGGGTGCCGAAGAAGAAATTAGCCTGCTCCGAGTCATATTTACCCACCATCAGTATATCAGGACTTCAACAAAAAAATTAAAGTTTATCAGCATTTGTTACACAACAATCAACAGCTTTGTCTGAGGTGTTCTAGAATATGTGAGGAGGGCGCAAATCATTGAAATGAATGTCAGGAAGAAATGGCTTGGCATAACCAGAGTAACTGTAAATACTAGAATTGGGTCTCCCTAGTGTACTATTTAAGTACAAACAATGGCTCCTTTACTACTGGCTTGGTCTTTTTAGAAGCTGAAGAGGCTCCTTAAGGTAAATCATAAAATCTTGTCTGCAGGAGAAGTATGCCGATAGTTGGGTGGCTAACCTACTTGATATAAAGGTATCCCTAGACTTTGCAGTAGGGGCTGAACTTCAAGGGTTGTCTGCTGCTCAGCAGAAACAAACATTAAAGCTTTTAGTAAAAGAGGGCTTCAGGAGGAATGATTTAGAGAATTAAGATTTAGAAGAGGTGTGTAAGAGAGATTACGTTTGTCATTTAGAGGAGTCAAGGTATGGGGGGCATATTCAGCCTTACCTGAGGGATATAAAAAGCTCTTGTATAAGGAGGTGGGCCTTGAAGGTTAGGCTGGGGCAGGTACCAGCTTTCATACAGTGGAAGCTGACCAGACAGGTAGGGTCAGACATAGTTAAGTGCCCATTCTACCAAAGCGTACCATTAACCTTTTTTGCGCTTACTCATAGCCTGCTTTTGTTTTGATGTTAGCAGGAGAAAGTTGTTGTTACTGGCCTTTAGAATGACACAGGTCCATCATACAAAGGATATAATGCTACTAATCCTAAGATGTGATAATATATTGTTGTGTTATGCGGTAGGGAACTTCTTGTCCGTTATTTACTATCAATTAGTTAAGCAGAATGGTGGGCCGCATTAGTGATATATGCAAAAACAACAGTTGATGGACAGAATGCAGAACAATGTCATACATTCACCCCAGTACAGAGATCTGGGCCTAAATCCATCGTTTTTTTGCTCACCATGCCATTCCAGTTTGAACCCAGCCATATGCAAATCAGTCTTGACCCTGTGCCTCATGGGAACAGTCCAGCCCGAACTGCCAAGCCAGGTCCTCCCTGGACTGGAAACAAGCATCCTAGGACCGGTTTCGGGGTTTCACCCTCTTCAGCCAGGATAGCTTAATTCCAGTGGCATGGAGAGCACGGGACCCACGTCTGGGCATACCCGTCCCACTCGGGGTGACAAATGCAAAACAACAGTTGATGGACAGAATGCAGAACAATGTCATACATTCACCCCAGTACAGAGATCTGGGCCTAAATCCATCATTTTTTGCTCACCATGCCATTCCAGTTTGAACCCAGCCATATGCAAATCAGTCTTGACCCTGTGCCTCATGGGAACAGTCCAGCCCGAACTGCCAAGCCAGGTCCTCCCTGGACTGGAAACAAGCATCCTAGGACCGGCTTCGGGGTTTCACCCCTCTTCAGCCAGGATAGCTTGATTCCAGTGGCATGGAGAGCACGGGACCCACGTCTGGGCATACCCGTCCCACTCGGGTGACAAATGCAAAAACAACAGTTGATGGACAGAATGCAGAACAATGTCATACATTCACCCCAATACAGAGATCTGGGCCTAAATCCATCGTTTTTGCTCACCATGCCATTCCAGTTTGAACCCAGCCATATGCAAATCAGTCTTGACCCTGTGCCTCATGGGAACAGTCCAGCCCGAACTGCCAAGCCAGGTCCTCCCTGGGCTCACTGTGCCACTGGAATCAAGCTATCCTGGCTGAAGAGGGGTGAAACCCCGAAACCGGACCTAGGATGCTTGTTTCCGGTCCAGGGAGGACCTGGCTTGGCAGTTCGGGCTGGACTGTTCCCAAGAGGCACAGGGTCAAGACTGATTTGCATATGGCCAGGTCTAAACTGGGGTGGCATGGTGAGCAAAAGAATGATGGATTTAACCCAGATCTCTTGACTGGGGGTGAATGTTTTGATTTGTTCTGCATTCCGTCCATCAATTGTGTGTCTTTTGCTTTCTCGCCCTAAGTGCGCCAGGTATGCCCAGACGTGGGTCCTGGGCTCACTGTGCCACTGGAATCAAGCTATCCTGGCTGAAGAGGGGTGAAACCCCGAAACCGGTCCTAGGATGCTTGTTTCGGGTCCAGGGAGGACCTGGCTTGGCAGTTCGGGCTGGACTGTTCCCATGAGGCACAGGGTCAAGACTGATTTGCATATGGCCAGGTCTAAACTGGGGTGGCATGGTGAGCAAAAGAATGATGGATTTAACCCAGATCTCTTGACTGGGGGTGAATGTTTTGATTTGTTCTGCATTCCGTCCATCAATTGTGTGTCTTTTGCTTTCTCGCCCTAAGTGCGCCAGGTATGCCCAGACGTGGGTCCTGGGCTCACTGTGCCACTGGAATCAAGCTATCCTGGCTGAAGAGGGGTGAAACCCTGAAACCGGTCCTAGGATGCTTGTTTCGGGTCCAGGGAGGACCTGGCTTGGCAGTTCGGGCTGGACTGTTCCAATGAGGCACAGGGTCAAGACTGATTTGCATATGGCCAGGTCTAAACTGGGGTGGCATGGTGAGCAAAAGAATGATGGATTTAACCCAGATCTCTTGACTGGGGCTGAATGTTTTGATTTGTTCTGCATTCCGTCCATCAATTGTGTGTCTTTTGCTTTCTCGCATTAGTGATATGGCAGGAGTATACTGAGGTTGTTTTGTGGTAGTCTTACCCTTAATAATAGAGAGACTATTATGTATAAAGTTAATACTTACCTTGCCTAATAGTGCTCGGTGTAGTAGTAAACATATTTTGCTCTACTGTCGCTCTATTTTGCACATGAGAAATTGTATTTTGCGCAATAATAATTGCTTATCTTGAATGGACAAGCCTAATCTGTCTTGATTAAGTGCGTACAGTATAAAAAACGAATGTAGAATTATAATTATATTTTGTACTACTGTCACCTTATTTTAGCACAAAAGAAATTGCTCTTTGCTCATTGTGAATTGTTTACCTAATGTCTATCTCGCTTAATTGAGCATGGGATAAAAATAATTGTAACTGTAATATTACCGCTCCACTTTGCACATGAGTAAATTGCATTGTGCACATTGACAATGCTTACCCTGTTTGGAAATATGATTGATAAAATACTTTTGTGATAATGGGTGTAAGGCAGTGTGCCCTATCGCGGACGGGAAGAGGATGGATTTTAATGTTTTAAACATTGATTGGATAGTGGGTACAACTAGTACTTGCTGATATAAAAAAAATGTTTTTTTGTTTGTAAATAAATGTGTTTTAAGATGACAGGAGTTTCTTTGGTAGTATGTGTGTATACACATTGTTTGTATTGCCTTGTTGGCATAATAACAAACTGCAATGAAACCAAAACTAAACTAAGCTACTTGTAATCTCCCACTATTATTAACTCTCCTCCAACTGCTAAATGTGAAAGATGTTAATCTATGAGTGATTGGATGTCATCTTCCACAAGGCCATACTGTCTTGACATTGGTACCTTGATTTCATGCTCAGTTTGTTTTCTCTTTGCTTAAGTAATTACCTGCTGTTTTTTTATCCAGATAAGCCTTTAAAAGAAGTGAATTTCATTCTGATATGGTATGTTGATATGCGGGTTATTGAGGGAAGAGTTTGTTAGGTTAACTTGACTGAAGTGTTTCAGTTATTTTCCGTAACACTTTTCGACTTTTAAGAGTTAATTAGGATTTCCTATAGAATATTTTTTATTTCTTTTTTTAATTAAATTGTGAGGCACTGTAACTGTGAAAATGAAAAAAAGCATTTATGACTGCATTGCTGTTGCAACCTGTAAAAAGGAAACCGCAAGAAGGATTTCTATTTCACTGCAGAGCTTGATTACAAAATATTTAACAAAGTACAGCTGAAAGACATTTAGGAGAAACACTGAAAAATTAAAAGTGCAAATTTGCAATAGAACATGTATTTACAAACACTGTTTCATGGAACCTAAGGAGCAAGGGTCATGTTGTATTAACTAAAATTAAATGCTTTAAGTTCAGGAGGATGTCTTTAACAAAAGCAAAGACTTTGAACATTGTTTTTCTTATTCTATCTAGTCCTCGTGGAGAGGCAACGTGTAGAGTTGATTTTGTTATCACGTTTTCTACAGGAAAGAGAATAAGAGAGTTCAGAATTGCATTTACGTACACTAAGGTTGATAATTTTCTATGTAATGAGAGTGTGTAAAGATTTCTGGTGGATGATTAATTGAACACTAATGCAAGCCCCTGTTCTTCTAGTCTGTATTTCCCAAGAAAACAGAAAAGGTCAGTGTTTATTAAAGATAAAGGGGAACAGGAGAGCATAAGGTGAAAATAAATGTATACTGAGATGTTTACTAAGTAATAGACTGAAAAGAATAGAGAATCATGAATAACATTTATTGCATTCTCAGTGCCAGGGAGAATTGCATTAGAATCAAAGAGAAAGATTAGAGTCTAACATAATAAAGTTCAGGAGAGAAAGGAACATGACTCTCAATATTGTAAAGATGAATCTGTAACGTCTGAAAGCCTGTCTTTTTGTCTGCTTTCATCCACTCTCCTTACCCTTGACAAGCTGTCAAATCCTTTGTGTAATTCACAGTGATTTGTCAGTTTTGAATTCGATCTGGGAGAAAATCATCGTCTTGAAATCCTTGTGGTTTCCACAGCATAAAAGAAAATTAGGTTAGTGCTCAAGATTGTGACACCTAGCCTCTTTTTTGCTCTTCCTAGATGGCTGAGGTGCAACTTTACTTCGGTCTTCCCGAATCTGGGTTCATCCAACACTGAAACCGCAATCCGTGACATGGCCTCCTGTAGTACCTGCACACGATGCTTCCTAAGGGCCTTATTACGAGTCTGGTGGTCCGCGAACCTCCAGATTCGCGGGGGCACCACAGTGGCGGTCTTCCGACTGCCCGACTATGACCAGGGCAGTCGGGCGACCCTGGAACCACAGAGATCCCTGGCGGTGGGTGGCAGTCTTGAGGCTGCAATTTGCTTGGCGGGGACGCTGCACCCCACCAAGCATATTACGAGTTTCCTAATTGCCACACTTTTCATGGTGGTGCGACTGCCATTAAAGGTGTGGCGGTTAGGAAACAAAGGAGGTCTCCTTGTGCCTCTGCACCATCGGGTGCATGCACCCCAGTACCTGCACGGCATGGACTGCACTGCCGTGGGAACGCCAAAGAACAGCCCACCAGACAGGAGAAAACTCTTAATCTGGCGGGCAGTTCAAACACGGGTTTGGCGAGCCACCAAACTCATAATAAGTCCCTAAGTTTGACTCCACCAAGATCAAAGGTGAAGTGGGTGACACTTCTGTTTTGGCACCCAAGACCGATCCTCTGTGTTTATCTCCCAAGAAAGTTAGTGATAACATTGCTGAGGCAACCAGTGACTGAAAGGGCCTGAGGATCACAATCAAGCTCACTATTCAAAACAGGCAAGCTCAGATTGAAGTTGTACTATTTGCCTCTGCTATGATCATCAAAGCCCTGACGGAGCCACCATTCAACAGAAAGAAGCTGAAGCATGGTCGGCTCTAGGGCGGTGCGACCGGTGCCACTGCACCGGGTGCTGACTCTTCGAGAGGGCGTCGTGTTTGGAAGTATTTTATGGTTTTAAAAGCACCTGCTGCTGCATTGCTGGCCTCCGCAATTTTCATACAAAAATAAAAATGTTAAGATAACACAGTAATTAACGTTCTTCCTGGAGAGAGAAGGAGTTTTGTCAAGTGGAAGTTTTAACTCATTTTATGGTAGCACAGAGGGTTAATGTGCCTGCTGTACCATCCAGATCACAAAGTACATATAGTTTAAATAGGTCAGTGCTTTTGTCAGAGAGATCTTTTTGTTACTAGCAGTGTAGATGTTAAAATCCTAACAGAACAGTGAGCTAATAACTGTCATCAAAGAGCTGTATGCAAGGGGGGGCGTGGCTTGCCGAGCAGCGTAATGGCCGCTCGCTGAGAGGGCTCCGCGGGCCACAACAATATCCTAAATAATCCTGCCTTAAGAGTGGTCATAGGCGACAAGACACACTGTGCTGGGTGTGATAAGTGACGCTGGCTGCGTGTGGGGACGAAAAGTGAAAGCGGCGATGCCCTTTGACGCCGAGTAATTCATCATTTTCTGACTAGGCGGAGATCCCTGCCGCGCGGCGTGGTACGGAAGCCGGAGCAGCCAAGGCGGATACTGCGTGAGCCTGCGATAAACTGGAGGGCCGAAGCGTTAACACAAGCAATGAAGTGCCGACCAGTGTGACGGGGGGATTAAAGGAATCTCCCGGCGAACAGCAGACCTGACACTTATTCGGAGTGTGGGAGCAAGGGCCTACTTGAAGACGCTCCGTAGCTCCACGCGGCTGGCCTGGCCTGCTGAGTGGAGCGCCCGGTGTACGTGCCTGCCAAGGACGCCTGCTGGTGCAGTGCAGTGAGTCCCGGGTCTGCTTGAGCGGTACGGATGGTGGCTGTGCTGCGGGGGTCGGGCCCGGGTGATCGTTGCGGCGAGGCGCACTCCTGGGCCTGGAAGCGTGGTGGCGGAAGGGCGGGGCACCTGAGGCATCCTGATTGAGCGCGCTGAACAGGCCGTGCGAAGATCCAGAGGGAGTGTGGTGTCATAGCGGATCCCAGAGGCGCATGCTGCACTGACTCGAGAACGAAACCCCAGAGCTCCCAACTACAGCGGCACTAATTGGCATGGCACACGGGTCAGCGTGATGATTTAAATTTAGAAAACTAGTGACTCTCAATACCTCCAAACCTTGTCCTGATTGTAAGGCCTCATTATATGCGTCAGACGCAACCGCGAGGTATCAAGCACAGGCACCCCTAATAATCACGATCCCAACACAGGTTACATATCCAGCTGGATCACTGGCAACACATCTTGAAGGTTGCACTGCTTGCCCATTAATTGTACTGTGAGCAATATTGAGACTTGATCATTGTTAGCTGCTGCAAGTGCGCTAAACGGTCTGAGCTATACTGCTGGAGCTATTCAGAATCTGGTGTGGAATCCTTTCAAGTATGGGCAAGTACGACACCAAGCAGTCTAAGCTCTCATTTGAACATAAGAGACTGGCAAGACATAAAGACAACGATGTAGACGCCGCGAAGGAGGGAGCTGATGGTAGCAGCGATGATTTCCGCACCCTCCTTCTCGATATGAAGGCCAGCTTAAAAACCACTGATCAGAAATTAGATATGATGAACTCCAGAATGGACCAGATAATGAGACAAGTGGACTCGCAAGAGAATCGTCAGGATGCTCTGGATAATCGGGCTTTCGACAACCATGAGTTTCAGGTCGAAACAAAGGAACATTTATTAAACATGGAGAAAGTCCTAACCATAATTAAGGCCAAGAATGAGGATTTAGAGGCCCACTCTCGTAGAAATAACTTACGCATCACAGGTATTCCTGAGACAACAGCGACAGGGAAGATGGAAACTCACGTGGAAGACCTGATGCATGAATTGTTTGACCCGGACCTCTCGTCACTTTTTATCGTAGAAAGAGCACATCGCTCGCTGGGGCCCAGACCCCCGGTGGGCTCTACACCACGTCCAATCATAGCACGCATACTAAACTATCGTGACCGTGATGCTATTCTCCGCCTGGCCAGAGCGGAAGGGAACATTAACCACAAAGGAAACAGCATCTCAATTTTTCCAGACTTTACTCCTGCTGTTCAAGCGGCCAGACGAGAATTCGTGCCAGTGAAAAGGTTGCTGCGACAGGCTGAGATTCCATATGCCTTACTCTACCCAGCCAAGTTGAAGGTCAGCTATGAGGGATCGGCACATCATTTCACGGACGCTAAATCTGCTCTGAGGTTCGCTAAACACATTGGGAAATCCTCGAGGGCTGAGAAATCTCCCTCTAAAGAAACGTCTGGAGCCGGACTAAGTGATAACGAGTGAGATCGAGTTTAAATGAATAACAAGGGAAGTGTGCTTATGTTATTATGTGAAATCCCTGTAGTAAAACCTAAGCTTTCTAAGTGCGTCTGCGATGCTCTCGCTTATCGAATGTGGCCACCCTGGCGGGGTCTTTGTAGGTACGTCCATGCCCCAAGGGAGATCTACCAACACTAGTCCGCAGCCAAATGTCCGAGACTGGATTTTCAGTTTGTTGCTTGGGGCGAGGGTATGTACTCAACCTAATTGGGGGGTTGGTGTGGGTGGAGTGGACACCGTGTTGTTGGGTTAGTTAGTCAGGACAGCTCAAAAGTATATCACCTAATTGACAGCTACGAAAAACGTCATGTGAATCACAGTCAGTTTTATTCAGATAGTACGGGCTATATTAGGTACTAGAATAAATTATAACTAACCCATCACCACGGAGATTAGTTTTGAGGCTTTATAGTAGTATGCAAGGCACTGCCGCGGTAGTGGAGCCCAGGGCGCTCGCGCTCTGGAACTCTGAACTAGACCCCCAAATCACAACAGAACAATGGAAGTATTGCTGCGCCCAATTAAAGATGCTTTCCCCAAACTATAAATTACGCTTAATTCACTTTAAAAATCTTCATAGGTTTTATCGCACCCCCTCCCAGCTACACCGTATGGGTCTGAGGCCCACAGATAATTGTTGGAGATGCAATGCGACCTCTGCAACATTCCTGCACGTTGCTTGGGATTGCCCCACTATAGCTAAGTACTGGTTAGAGGTCTTCTGTATAATCGTCGAAATCATAAATACACCAACCATCCCCACCCCGCAGCAGGGTCTGCTGGGATTCGTTAAAGACACTCCAGAGAACCTCCGGAAAGTACTTGCGATGCTGCTATTGCTTGCCAAACACGGAGTGGCTATTCACTGGAGGAAATTGCAAGCCCCTGAGGTGAAGGAATGGCTTTGAGATATTACATATTGCCAAACCCAACTCTCGTTATTCTGGGAACTCATGCCAGCAGCTTCCAGGCCCAAAGACATCTGGAACCCCATGCTGGAGTGGTTGAGGGCACAAAACTCAGACGATGGCAATTTAGATACACATGCCATCGGCACTATGGTCTCCAGTCCCCTAAGGTAGTAACAAACCAATGACAAATTGTGCTGGGTAAGCGGTCTGAATATTGCTGCAGACGACCAACTCTGGGGTTTTAAAAGTTTGTATGCGATATCAGTGCTATTGCTGTCCAAGACTGAATTTATATGACCAATGTAATTGACTGTACTAAAGTTTGTTTTTATTTTTTTGGTTGTTAATGAATATGTGTTTGTGTAAACAAGCTTTGTATAAGGGATTATGTGCAGTATCCTGTTAATGTTATTAATATGAAAATGCGAATAAATAAAATGTTTTTTTTTAAAAAGAGCTGCATGCAAACTGCAAGGTATAGCTAAGAGCATTATGATTTTTAACTCCGCCTTTCATTATTCTAATGTTTCAAAAAGGGTTCATTTCGGAAAAAAAAAATCCTTATTATTAAATGTAACCCCCAACCATGTGCTTCTCCAGACCAAGCACTCGTAAACTATACTGTCTACCAGTATGGTTGACATGTGACTCACCTTGTAGTCTACTGTCTTATGTAACATTTCCTATACACTGATTTACACACATATGATTGATAGTCTCTGTGTAATGTGTGTGTGATGTAAAGGGTAAACAGCCCTTATAACGAATCCGTCACCCCGCATGCAATTACAACGCGGTTGTTACAACGACCGCGTTGTAACAACGCATACCATTACCCCGCAAGTCGTAACAACGATTTGCGGAGGGGGGGGAGGTGTTGGATTTCAAATCCAACACCTTCTCTACTGTCGCACAGACTGGAGTTGGAATAGTAAATTATACTATTCCAACATCCAGCGCCCCCCTCCGCAAGTCGTTGTTACGACTTGCGGGGTAATGGTATGCGTTGTTACAACACGGTCGTTGTAACGACCGCGTTGTAATTGCATGCGGAGTGAAGGCATGCGTAATAAGGAGGCATATTCGATGTAAAGTGCTCTGACACCCTTCACTGGTATAGGAGGCGCTATATAACTAATTAAATACATCTGAGAAAGAGTGGATGCGGAGACTTGCGGGGCACTGTTAAAGGGTAGTAGTGAGGGAGTCTGTAGGGGGAGCCAACAAACATTGTCGCACAGGGCGCCACCAGCGCTAAAGCCGGCCCTGAGCAGAAGAACACAAACATAGTGGCAGCGTCAGCATAGATGAGATTATTTCCAGTGCTCGTCATATGAGGCACCGGTCCCTGGCCAGAGAACTCTCTGGTACCGTGAAGGAAATCCTTGGCACTGCCCAGTCTGTTGGCTGCAAACTTGATGGAAGGCCACCACATGATATAGTTGACAATATAAATAGTGGTGCCTACGAATGTCCAGCTAGTTAAACGGTTGGAATTGCGCACAGTTTAATAAAAACAAGAAATAAAAATAAAAAGAGATTCTGACACATAAGTAATTGGTTCCCTAATTCAAGAATTACCTATGCCTAATTTCTGCCTGCATCAGTCGAACAGTTTAACACTCATGCCTTTAATACTTTATTGAGTAATATAATCACACTGCTCTGTGTCGCTTCTGCACAAGAAAAGAGGGACTAGTCTAGCCCGTGCAACTTTAGTTTGAGTGGGATTGCCCTATCAGTTTCTTGAGGCAAAATTTTAGGGGGCTCAAAATTTGTCAACCAGTTAAACAGAGTATTACATTTACACCCGTTAGTTAAGTCATTGATATTTAATTATATTATTTTGAGTTGCCTATTTAACCATTAAAAATGAAACACGTAGTCCAACACAATTCCTTCAACTAGCTACACTGACTTCAATAAATTGCTAGACTTCTTTATTTTATCTATTAGGTTGTAGCTTTTAGGTTTTCCCTTCTCCTGGATTTCTTTTTTAAGTTGAAAAGGAAGTTTATTGATATAATATAAGACATCACTAACTTCTTTTTATTAATCACTGCTTCCAGCTTATCCAGAAAGAGGGACATGCATATACATTTTACAACATCTATAACACACATGCATCCAATGCTTTTAACCCAACATCCCATTATTTGTACTCGGTCTCACTATCTATGAGCCGAGTTACTCACATTTTTAACAGCAGTATAATTTTTTTGTTAACGAGAAGACCAGCATCTTAAAACAACAGAGGAACAACGATAACCATAGTAGGGAATCTGGATTACCCCCCCTATCCTCCCTCCACCCTTGTGGCAGCGACAGACAGGCGACACAGTACCTCTTAACATAAGTAAAAAACTAGTGGTGCACCTTTAACCGATTTATGAGTCATATGTTCAAGGTGTGAGAGGGCGCCTGTGGCGATGTTACATTGTTACATCGGCGGGTATTGGGGTGGACCCAGTGCTCGGCGAACTATGTATACTCTCATTCTCACCCTCATTCTCTACCATGGACATTTCCGTCAACATTTGTCCCCATTCCAGAAGATCACCCTCCGCTTTCTCATCAGTCCGTACTGCTTTGAGACGACATCCCTCAGCTACCCCCCATTCCCGCAAGTCATCTCTCCATTTTTTCCATGTGGGTGGTGCTGGGCGTATCCAGTAGATCGCTATCTGCCGCTTCGCCAGGACCAGGCCCAGTAGCGCAAACTTATAGCGTATCCTTGTCCCTTTCTTGGGCATCGGTAGCACACCCAAAATACAGCGTTTTACGGAGGTGTCGATCCGCACAGCCGTGGCCGTGCCAAGGGACAGCACCATCTGGTGCCAATACCTTTGCAGGCGCGGACAATCCCAGACCATGTGTATGAACGTGGCGGGGTCTGTGCCACATCGCGGACATGCAGAAGACAACCCTGGAGTGAACCGCGCTCGCCGCTGAGGAGTCAGGTATGTGTGGTGTAAATATTAGAGCAGGATTAACTTGAACCGTGCATTACTTGTAGCTTCCGCTACCTGTGCAAGTGCTCTCTTCCACTCACCGTCCGTCAGTGGGACGGGTAAGTCGTCGTCCCATCTTGCCCTGGTCATATCTAGATGCGACCCCCGGTCCTCCTTTAATGTCTTAAATATGCGGGAGATAAGCCCACGACTAGAGCCAGAGTCTAGCAATGTTACCCACGTGCAGGACTCTCCAGGCTCATCGGGAAATGTTGTCCACATCTCACGTACTGTGCGCGATATTTTTGCATACTGTAGAAATTGCCCCAGTGGCACCTGAAACCAGTCCTGAGCTTCTTGAAAGGTCATGAATGTGCCGTTCTGATACTGATCCCCTGCAGTCCCACAACCCCCCTCGTACCACTTTCAATCAATCAATCAATCAATCAGGGGTTTGTTAAAGCGCGACTACTCACCCGTAAGGGTCTCAAGGCGCTAGGGGTGGGGGGGTGCAGGTTCCATTCCATCAAGGAGGGGGTCTGTCGAAGAGCCAGGTTTTGAGGTTTCTTGCGAAGATGGGGAGCGATGTTGTCTGTCTGAGGTGGAGCGGAAGGGCGTTCCATGCTTTGGCCGCGAGGAAGGAGAAGGAGCGGCCTCCCGATCTGGTCTTTCTGGTGCGAGGGACCACGGCGTAGGAGAGCTGGGCTGATCGTAGGGTCCTTTGGGGTGCATAGAATTTGAGTCGGCTGTTCAGGTATGCTGGTCCAGTGCCGTGGAGGGCCTTGTGTGCGTGGGTGAGCATCTTGAAGGTGATTCTCACCTCGACGGGGAGCCAGTGGAGTGTGCGCAGGTGCTGGGAGATGTGGCAGTGTTTTGGCAGGTTGAGGATCAGTCTTGCGGCGGCGTTCTGGATGTTCTGTAGCTTGCGGGTGAGGTTTTTGTTTATTCCGGCGTAGAGTGCGTTGCCGTAGTCGAGTCTGCTTGTGACCAGGGCGTGAGTGACGGTCTTTCGGTGTTCGAGGGGGATCCATTTGAAGGTCTTACGAAGGAGGTGGAGGGTGTGGAAGCAGGAAGACGAGACAGAGTTGATTTGGCGGTCCATTTTGAGCTCGGAGTCCAGGATGATTCCCAGGTTGCGTGGTGGTCCGTGGGGGTTGGCGGGTTTCCGAGGGCGGGGGCCACCAGGTGTCGCTCCAGGCGTCGGGGTTTGGGCCCATGATGAGTACTTCTGTTTTGTTGGTGTTTAGTTGTAGGCAGCTGTTTTTCATCCATTTGGCGACGGCTTCCATGCCTTCTCGAAAGTTGCGTCTGGCGGTGTTGGGCTCGTTGGATAGGGAGAGGATGAGCTGGGTGTCGTCTGCGTATGACACGATGTTGAGTCCGTAGGTTCTGACGATGGGGGCGAGTGGAGCCATGTAGACGTTGAAGAGCGTCGGGCTGAGGGAGGAGCCCTGGGGGACTCCGCAGGTGGTAGGTGTGGGGTCTGAGAGGAAAGGGGGGAGTCTGACCGCTGCGTCCTGCCGGAGAGGAAGGAGCGGATCCAGTCGAGGGCCTTGTCCTGGATTCCTGCGTCGTAGAGTCTGCGTATTAGGGTGCGGTGGGAGACTGTGTCGAACGCCGCTGATAGGTCGAGGAGAATGAGGGCTACTGTTTCTCCTTTGTCCAGTAGGGTGCGGATGTCGTCTGTTGCGGCGAGGAGGGCGGTTTCCGTACTGTGGTTTTTTCTGAAGCCGGATTGGGAGGAGTCGAGGATGTTGTGTTCTTCAATGAAAGTGGCGAGTTGGCTGTTAATGGCTTTCTTGATGACTTTCGCTGGGAACGGGAGCAGGGAGATGGGTCTGTAGTTTTTGAGGTCGGTGGGGTCCACTGAGGGTTTCTTTAGGAGGGGGTTGACCTCGGCGTGTTTCCAGTCGTTGGGGAACGAGGCGGTCGTCAGGGAGCGATTGATGGTGTGGCGGAGCATGGGTGCGATGGTGTCGGCGGCTCTGTTGAAGATGTGGTGGGTCCGTCGGTCTAGGTCCACTCTCTCCCCACTGCTCCGCTGTGCCGTCTCTTGCCTCCAGACCCCGACCTCCTCCTTGGGAGGTTCGAGGCTGCTGCCCGCTCCTGCACCTGCTGCCCGCTCCAACTGGGACCAGACTGCCTCCAACCACCGTAACCTTTCTCAGACGCTTTTTTTCTTAATTTTCTTTCCCTGTTGTGTCACTGTTATTGTGCCCATCTGTGTCTTGCTCTAATTCCACCACTGTTTTTATTTTCTCGTGCCTGCCTGTTCCTTTTGCCTTTCGCCGCTGCTGCCCCTGCGGCCCCTCCCCCCCGGAATTTCCCCTCCGGAATTTCCCCCCGGAATTCCCCCCGGAATTCCCCTGCTCCCGCCTCCCAGCCTCTCCTCCCTCCCACCTCCCCTACTTAATGGTGGCCGCTGCGCGGTCGCGTGCAGCGGGCGCGCCACCGGTGCGCCAAAGGCAAACCTGTTTGCGCCCGTCCGCGACCCGACCGCGGCCAGCGCCAGGAACCCTGGCCCTCCCACTACCCATCGCTACAACACCACCACCCTCCTCGCACTCAACCCTGGAAGACTTAGAGAATGCCAACAGGCCTCGCCGAACACGACCCACGGCCAGTTCTCCTGCCTCCACTGCCGCCAGACCCTCACCACCACCCCGGCCTCCAACACCACCGACGCCAGCACCAGCGACACCCTAAAATGCATCCTCCTCAACGTACGCTCCGTACACAAACACGCCATGGAAATCTGGAACCTACTCGACTCTCTTTCGCCCGACATAGCCTTCTTCACAGAGACCTGGACCAACGCATCCTCCGCCCCGACATCAGCACCGCCATCCCAGACGGATACAAGATCCAGAGGAAAGACCGCCCCAACCACCCAGGAGGGGGCCTCGCCATCGCCCACAAGAGCACCCTCCGCCTCACCACCTCCAGCGAAACCTTCCCCTCCGCCGAACACCTGCACTTCAAGATCCAGACCACCCCCAAAGCCACACTCCAAGGAACCCTCGTCTACAGACCCCCCGGCCCCCGAACACCCTTCGCCGCCACCATCACCGACTTCATCGCACCCCACGCGATCGCCTCAACAAACTACATACTCATTGGAGACCTGAACTTCCACCTCGACAACCCCAGCGACCCCAACTCCACTATCCTTCGTGACAACCTCGCCAGCATCGGACTTAAACAACTCGTCAACACACCGACCCACAGAGCAGGACACACCCTCGACCCCATCTTCGCGGCAGGAAACAGCGTCCATTTCAGCCACAGAACGCAGCCGCCATGGACCGACCACCACTGCGAAAACTTCGCCATCAACAAACCCAAAGCACCCAAACCAGCCCCACGCCCACCACGAAGGAACTGGAGCAAGGTTACCGTCGAGCAACTTAACTCCACCCTCAACCGAGACAACCACACCTGGGCACCCGACGCAAACAGCGCAAACGACGCAGCCAGAGAACTCCACACCTGGATCTCCAACTGCGCAGATGAGCTCGCCCCGCTACGCCAAGACAACCGAAAACCACACCACCTACAAGGACGCCATGACGGACTACCACAACCAGATCAGAGCCACCAAAAGGAACTTCATCCACAACAAAATCCTGGCCAACTCCACCAACTCCAAGGAACTTTTCAGTGTCATTCAAGAATTCACCAACCCACGCAGCGAAGCCACAGACATCACCCCATCCCAAGACCTCTGCGACAAGCTTGGAACCTATTTCCACCTCAAGATCAAAAACCTTTACGACAACTTCATCGACCATCCACCAGGCGCCACAGACGGCCCCCCGCCCCCCAGAAACACCAGCCAGCCCACCATCTCCAACTGGACACCGATCACGGCCGAAGACACCGCCTCGACCATGAAAAGCATCCACTCGGGGGCCCCCACCGACCCCTGTCCCCCTCACATCTACCACAGAGCCGTGGTCGCCATCGCACCCGAACTACAACGCACCATCAACACCACCTTCAAAACCGGCACCTTCCCAGACGACTGGAAGCGCGCAGAAGTCAGACCCCTGCTCAAGAAGCCCACAGCTGACCCCACCGACCTCAAGAACTATCGGCCCATCTCGCTCCTCCCTTCGCAGCCAAAGTTGCAGAGAAAACAGTCAACAGGAAACTGACACGATTCATTGAAGAAAACGCCGTCCTCGACCCGTCCCAATCCGGATTCCGAAGCAACCACAGCACAGAGACCGCCCTACTCGCCGCCACAGACGACATCCGCACCCTCTTGGACCAAGGCCACTCCGCAGCCCTCATCCTACTCGACCTATCAGCGGCCTTCGACACCGTCTCCCATCGCACACTAGTCGTCAGACTACACGACGCAGGCATACAAGGAACAGCCCTGGACTGGATCCGATCATTCCTCACCGGAAGAAGCCAAAGGATCAGACTCCCACCCTTCCTCTCCGACCCCACGAAAATCACCTGCGGAGTCCCACAGGGTTCATCACTGAGCCCCACCCTCTTCAACATTTACATGGCCCCCTCGCAGCCATCGTCCGACAACACGGCCTCAACATCGTATCCTACGCCGACGACACCCAGCTCATCCTCTCCCTCACCAAAGACCCCACCACTGCCAAACTCAACTTCCAGAAAGGAATGCAAGACGTCGCAGTCTGGATGACCAACAGCTGCCTGAAGCTCAACGCCGAGAAGACAGAAGTCCTCGTCCTCGGTACCACCCCTTCTGCATGGGACAGCACCTGGTGGCCGACCGCCCTCGGAAGCCCACCTACCCGCTCAGACCACGCCAAGAACCTCGGCATCGTACTCGACTCATCACTCTCCATGAACCGACAGGTCAACGCCGTCATCCTCCAGCTGCTTCAACACCCTCCGCATCCTCCGCAAGACCTTCAAGTGGATCCCCCCTGAGTCAAGGAAGGCAGTCATCCACGCACTCATCACCAGCAGACTGGACTATGGAAACGCACTCTACGCCGGCATCAACAAGTCCCTACTCCGCAAACTCCAGACAGTACAGAACACCGCCGCCAGACTCGTCCTCGGCATCCCCCGACACGAACACATCAGCCAACACCTACGAAGTCTCCACTGGCTCCCCGTGGAGAAAAGAGTCACTTTCAAAATCCTCACTCACGCCTACAAATGCCTACACAACAACGGACCCAAATACCTCAACGACAGAATCAACTTCCACGTACCCAAAAGAAACCTCTGATCTTCCAACCTCGCACTGGCCGAAACCCCGCGCATCCACAGAGCCAGAGCAGGTGGAAGATCCTTCTCTCACATTGCAGCCAAGACCTGGAACGAGCTACCGGCAGACATCATACGCGCCCCCTCCCTGAACACCTTCAGGAAGACCCTCAAGACCTGGCTCTTCGGCTAAACAGATCTGCGGACCCCCCCCCCTCAGCGCCTTAAGACCCTCACGGGTGAGTAGTGCGCTTACAATTCCCTGATTGATTGATTGATTGACTTCATTGTCTTCAGTGTGTCTTCGGTGGTGAGGGCTGTCCAATCCTCAATCGCTGGTTTCCGGGTGTCCGGGGTGGTTGGTGAGGGTTCAGTGTGTTGGTTGTCTTCGTCGAAGTTGTCGTAGATGCTCTTGATTTTGTGGTGGAAAAAGGTGCTGAGTTTGTCGCAGAGGTCTTGTGAGGGAGGGATGTCGGTAGACTCGCTGGTGGGTTGGGCGAACTCCTTGATGATGCTGAAGAGTTCCTTGCTGTTGTGCGCGTGGGTGGAGATTCTGTCTTCAATCCCTTTTTTCCTCGTTTCTCTGATGAGTTGATGGTGGGCGTTGGTGGCGGCTCTGAAGTTGTTGTGGGCTTCTGTGGATTTGGTGTTCCTCCAGGCCTTTTCGAGGCGGCGGCATGTTTGTCTGGACTCTCGAAGTTTGGTGGTAAACCATCTGGCTTTCTTGGCGCAGGTATTGTTGTTTTTCTTGAGGGGTGCTATGTTGTTGATGCTGTCAGAGATCCATCTATGGAGGGTTCGGGCTGCGGTGTTCGGGTCGTCGTTTTCCGCGATGGTTGGGGTGGAGTTGTTGAGTGAGGAGGTGAGCTGGTCGTCTGTGATTTTGGTCCAGTTTCTTCGTGGGAGCAGGTGCTGGTGTCTGTGGATGGTGGGTGTTCTGAAGGTGAAGTGGACGCAACGATGGTCAGTCCATGGGAGTTCGGTGGTGTGGCTGAAGGTGATGGAGTTTCCTGTAGTGAAGAGGGGGTCGAGGGTGTGTCCTGCTGAGTGCGTGGGCTCAGTCACGATCTGGCGGAGTCCAATGTTGTGGAGGTTGTCCAGGAGGGATGTGGTGTTGGGGTCCAGTTGGTTGTCGAGGTGGAAGTTGAGGTCTCCCAGCAGGGTGTAGTTGGTGGATGCGATGGCCTGCGGGGAGATAATGTCCGTGATGGAGTCGGCAAAGGGTCCGCGGGGTCCAGGGGGTCGGTAGATGAGGGTTCCTCGGAGGGTGGCGGTGGGGCTGGCCAGTATCTTGAAGTGAAGGTGTTCCATCAGTTCTGTGGGCTCGTCGGGGAGTGTGCTCAGGCGGAGGCTGGATTTGTGGATGATGGCGATTCCTCCTCCTGGGCGGGTGGGGCGGTCCTTCCTGGAGATCTTGTATCCTTGGGGGATGGCGATGGCGATGTCCGGTCCCGAGGTGGTGTTGGTCCAGGTTTCGGTGAAGCACGCTACGTCCGGGGTGGTGCTGTCGAGGAGGTCCCAGATTTCTGTGGCGTCTTTGTGGAGGGGTCGGACGTTGAGGAGGATGCATTGCAGGGTCTTCGGTACGGTTGTGTTCTTGTGGGCGGGTTGTGCTGGATCCGTGTTCTTCGCGGTGCTGCAGGTGTGCCGGCAGCGGTGACAGCTGAAGGGACCGTGGGTGTCAGCTGGTGATGCTAGCTTGCAGTTGTTGTTGCGGCCTGAGTTGAGTGCGTGGAGTGCTGCTGGGTCGTAGCGTTGGCGGGGCGGAGGTCCAGGGTTCCTGGCGCTGGTCGCGGTTGGGTCGCGGACGGGCGCAGACGGGCTTGCCTTTGACGCGCCCGCTGCCCGCGGCCGCACAGCGGGCGCCATTAAGTAGGGGTCAGGGAGGGCTGGACAGCTGGGAGGTGGGAACGGGGAGGGGAGCTGGATTGGGCCGGTCGCGCTGGGGGGGAGGGGCCGCGGGGGCAGCAGCGGCGGGGAAAGGTAAAGGGAGGAAATAAGGGATAAAGAAAAAAGGGAAAATAAGCAGAAATAAGGCACAAAAGAGCAGAGATGCAGAAAAGTGCAGAAAGGTGAAAGATAAAAGAGGGTAGAAAAACGAGTGAAAACGAGTGAAAGAGCAGAGCGAGAGGAAGGGAAAATGAGCAGAAATAAGGCACAAAAGAGCAGAGATGCAGAAAAGTGCAGAAAGGTGAAAGATAAAAAAGGGTAGAAAAACGAGTGAAAACGAGTGAAAGAGCAGAGTGAGAGGAAGGAGACAGAGGTCCACTGGACCACCAGGGATGAGGTGCAGGGAAACCTGCGGGTGGAGGAGGGCCTCGATCACCAACACTCGAGAGTGCAGGGGCAGGCCTCACTTAATGGTGGAGCTGCGAGGGTGGGAGAGCAATTTCACTGACAATGAGTCAGTGGTCTTGCTTTGAGAGATCCATGACCTCCTGGATATTCTGGAAACCCTTCAACCACCGCAGCGGTAGTGCGCTAGCGTATGGGGCCTTCCTGACCACCAATGTCAATGCTTGCTCCCAAACCTCCGTAACCCGGCGGATTATATGTGGGCACATTTAGGGACCCTAGAGCCCATCATTAGGAACTGTTGCAGTTGCATCCCCTCGTTCCAACTCCCTAGTAGGTCTGTCTCAACCGTGCGCTCCCCCATGCACCATTGAGCGGCATATTGCAGCAGGCCAGCCATGTAGTATAGCCGCAGGTCCGGCAACCCCAGGCCACCCCTATCCATGTCTAGTTTAAGTATTTCCAATTTGGCTTTGCTCCGCTTTCCAGCCCAAACTAGGGAAGTCAGGAGACTGTTCAGTGTGTCGAACGTTGACTTAGGGATTTTGCAGAAAGAGTTCTGGAGCACGTAGAGGCAGCGAGGCAGTAGTACCATCTTGGATACCGCCACCCTCCCCATAACCGACAGCAGCAACTTGTTCCAAAACGATATGGACGCCCGCAGCCCATCATGAACCCTCCCCATATTCAGATCATACTGGGACTCCGGCCGATGGGCAATCTGCATTCCTAGGTACCGGAAGCGATCGCACTTCCAATCCATGACAACTACGGGGAGGTCGTGAACTGCCCCTCGCGCCAGTGCAGCGAGCAGGAACAATATTGTTTTCTGGCAATTAATGCGGAAGCCAGAAGAAGCCCCAAATGCATTTAGTATTTCCTGAGCTGCTGGAATTGCCCCTTCCAGCTCACACATATAAAGGAGAGCATCGTCGGCGTACATGGAAACCACATGAGTACGACCGTCTACCACTAGCCCCCATGGCGCCATATCTCTACGCAAGCGTACCGCTAAAGGCTCCATGGCCAAAGCGAACAGAAGCGGCAATAATGGACACCCCTGCCGTGTGCCCCTTCCAACCTCTATAGTGTCCGACACGTGCCTCCCAGTCCGCACTCTGGCCATCGGTTTGTGGTATAGTAATTTGACCCAGGCTATGTACTCACTCCCAAACCCCATTCTCCGCAAGACTTCCCAAAGGTAGTCCCAGCGGAGAGTATCGAAGGCTTTTTCAATATCCAGGGCAACTACTGCCGCCCTGAGGATTGTGTCTGCGACCGAGTGGAGGACATGTGACAATCTCTGTAGGTTCATGTGAGTTCCTCTCCCAGGTATGAACCCGCATTGGTCCTCATATACCAATGAGTTCACCACTCTCCTCAGTCTGAGAGCCAGAACTTTGGCCAGCAATTTGGCGTCCACTCCTAGCATGGAGGAAATACAATCTTAACTGTATAATCTGTTAAGATAATATGGGAAGGGAGGGGGAGAAAAAAGAGGGGAAGGGAAGAGGGTAGGAAATGACATTCATGGAATATTATTTTTAACATAACCACTTATATAATTATTAATATCTACTGAATTACATAATGAAAGAAAGATGAATAAAAAGGAAATAGTAATGATATATAGACAACTAAAATGAAATCATGGGGGTTTAGGTACTTCTTCAACTCGGGGATTATGGATTTGTGCTGTATTTGCAGATATATCTAGAAAATGAGTAATAGGCGACCATAGGTATTCTCGTTTCATTGCAAGGGAAATGGGGTGGACATATGCTCTATCTAGCCTGTGGTTATACCAAACCCCATACCACCAGGCTTGATAAGAAATATTGGTGGCATTCTTCCATGCCCTGGTAATCTGTTGGAAAGCAACTGCAAGGAGTAAGTCGATAATATGAAAATTATTTGAGTGTGATTCCCATTCAGAAGATACACTACCAAGAAATATATTAACAAAAGTGAAGGAGATTTGTGTGTGAAAGATATTATTGATTTGTCTCCAAACTTGTTTCCAGAAGTTATGAACATGGGGACATGTAAATAACATGTGTTGTAAATCTGCTGGGGATGCATTACAGGAGGAGGGAGAGAGATTAGGGTTTATTTTATGTAATGAGACAGGAGTCAGTAAGAGTCTGTTATAGATGTAAAATAAAGTTTGTGTAGTATTAGCAGCCCTGGAAGATTTTCTCATTTTAATCCAGACCCTATTGCAGGTAGGAATAGAGAGGGACAGTTGGAGATCAGTTTCCCATAAGAGTTCCACCTCCGTTTTATCTCGAGTAACTGGAGAAGAAGATAGATGTTTATAAACTTGAGATGCGGACGGGGAGAGACATAAGACGGAAAGGACAGGAGGAGGCGAAGATGACAAGGTATTAATGAGTGTCAAACGATTGTAAGTTGACTGAATCAATGAAATTAAGGACGCGTATTTAGATGTATACAAGGTAGGTAGAGAAAATCGTGCTTGAGCAACTGTAAAGGTTATACATGCATTATCTTGAGAAAGTTGATGTACCCAGTGAAGCCCTTTAACATGCCAATCCTTCCAAAAAATAATTCTGTTATTGATTTTAAGATTTTTATTGTACCAAATTGAAGAATGTAAAAATTGATCTTTGGGAGAAAGGTGATTTGTGAGTAAAGGTTGAAGAATTCTGCAGCTATTATTAAAGATGAGAAGAGAAAGTGACAAAGGCCGGCGTGTAAAGGATAAAAATTCTTGGAAGGAGAAAGGTTGAAGAAAATTGTTTTCAATGGTAGTCCATAACGGTAATGATGAATCCTCATTATCATCTTGGAGTAATAGAGAGGATTTTTTAAGAGAGAACGTGGTATGATAGGTTTCAAAATCAGGGAAATTGATACCGCCCAACTGTTTTGGTCGTTTAGGTTTATGTAAAGACATACGAGGTTTCTTATTATTCCACAGAAATTTCGATAGTATAGAATAGATTGTTTTAAAATGTGACTTAGGAATATTTACGGGAATATTAGAGATATAAAAAAAAAGTATTATAGGCACCAACATCACTTTTATCGTGTCAAGACGGCCCCATCAAGATAAAAACATGGTATTCCATCTGGACGTGGTAGTTTTCAAGAGGGTCTGTAATTCTCTTAAATTTATTAACATGGATTCTTTAATGGAAGATTTTTTTTTTGATAATCAAATTTATTAGCATTTGAGGAAAACAAGACATACAAAGACAACATGGGCGTGCACAATGTATCAAAGTCCATCACCAGTAGACAACAGGAGACCCGGCCTAAATGTAAGGCCCTCGAACAAGCCATCTCATCGGAAAAAGCAATGTAGCGAGACAGGAGAAGAACATGCACAGCATTCAAAACAGTAAATTTAGCCACTTGCCCCAAACCTTTTCAAATTTTTCAGGACATCCCCGGGCCTCAAAGAGGGGTTCCTCTTGGGCCGCGCACCAATCCACCCCCCGTCGCCACTTACGTACAGTAGGGGGTTTGGCCTGTGACCAGGCCGCTGCAATATCTCGCTTGGCCACCGCAACCGCAGTGCCCAAGAAGCGTTTGTCGGCTCTAGAGCCGTGCAGGCCTTCAAATACTCCCAGGAGAAGGCGTAAGGGATCATGAGGGACCAGCCACCCCAAAGTCTGCATGAGCTCCGATTCCACACCCGCCCAGAATGAATCGAGAACAGGGCACAGCCAGACCATGTGAAAAAAATCAGCCGGGGCGTGGCCACATCATGTACAATCTGGGGAGGGGCGTAGTCCTGCCCTGTATAGGCGCGTGGGGGTGAGGTATGCCGTGTGAAGGTAGTAAAGTTGGATAAGACGTAGTTTAGAGGAGGTCGTCAAAGTTTTGGGAGCCATGAGAGCGTCTCGCCAGTCTGCTTCCTCTAGGGGACCCAGCCACCCCTCCCAGCGGGTCCGCAGCGAGTCTAAGGTCACAGGGCCATTGTTCACAAGGGAGCGGTAGATCTGCGACACCCCCCCTCTACCCAAGTTCCCCATCATGACCTGGGCCTCTAGCGGACTGAATTCAGGAAGTGAGGTGTCTGGTGGGATATGCATAGTGAGGGCGTGTTGGAGCTGCAAGTACTTGTAAAATTGGGTGGTGTGAAGGGAGTGGCGTTGCTGCAGATCGGAGAAGGCCCTGATGTGGTCCCCCACCCAAATGTCCCCAAGGAGTGAAATCCCGATCCGATCCCACTGCCGAAAGCCCTGAAGGGTCGATGCCTCACGTAACCAAATGCCGTACCACAGAGGCGTATGTTGAGTAAGCTTCTTGTCCCATCTCGTATAGCGCAGAGCAGAGCGCCAAGCCGTTAGGTCCGCTCTAGTGATAGGTGGGATAGTATGTGGTATGGGGGCACCGTACAGGTAGGCTTGAAGTTGTGGGAAATCCATAGTTCTGAGCTCGGTCCGGTAAGCCGGGTCAGACCAGCCTCCAGCGAACCAGTCGTGAACGACAATAAGTCTAGTGGCCAAGTAGTAAAGGTGAAGGTTAGTCACCCCCATGCCACCGTCAAAGGGAGGTATCCGGCAGCGAGCCAAGGCCATACGTGGCCTCCCACCCCCCCACAAGAACCTAGTAAGCACTCCATCAAATTCGCGGAACCAACCACCCGGGAGATGAAAGGTGGTGTTTTGGAGAATGTATAAAAAAACGGGGGAGAATCATCATTTTAAAAAGTGCCCCTCTTCTGAGGGGGTTAAGTGGGAGGGATTGCCAGCGTTTAAGGTCGGCTTTAGCTTTCGTGACCAAGGGTGTGAGGTTAAGAGCCCACTCCAGCTCCGGAAGCAAGGTCACCCAGATCCCCAGATATTTAAACGATTGTCTCCGTAGGGGAATGGTTGACTGCCAGTCGAAGCAGGCCCTTGATGGATGGAGGGGGACCAGCGTGGACTTCGCCGGATTGAGCCGTAAGCCTGAGACATTCTCAAAGGCTCGGAGCACCTCCAGACAGCGTGGCCGGAGCTCTCTGGGTCGGCTAGGAAAAGTGGGACATCGTCCGCGTATAGGGCAATTTTATCGACCTGATGGGGGTCCCAAGACCATCCTCGAATTTGGGTATCATTGCGTATGAGGCAGGCCAGGGGCTCCATCGCCAGCGCGAATAAGAGCGGTGAGAGAGGGCACCCCTGATGGGTGCCTCTCCGGATGGAAAACGCCTCCGAGAAGGCACCATTGGTCAGGACTCGTGCTTTAGGGTTGGAGTACAGGACTCGGATAAGACGTCTAAAAATGGGGGCCGAATCCCATTGTGGTGAGAACGTCCTCCAAATAGCTCCAATCAACCGTATCGAAGGCCTTCTCAAAATCGATGAGCAGTAGGGCCAGATACGGGGTGATTAGATGGCGATGGGCGAGGGCGAGGTGGAGGCGTCGTATGCAGTGCCGGGTGCCGCGGGCAGGCATGATGCCGCATTGGTCCGGGTCTATCAATTCGTGCAGCAGGGGACGAAGACGCTGAGCCAGGGCAGTGGCAAAGATTTTCATTTCGGTATTGATGAGAGAGATCGGGCGGTAGTCCGCACAGGAGAGAGAGGGTGGCTGGGTCTTTGGAATGACCACGATAGTGGCCAGATCAGTCTCCGAGGAGAAGGAGCCCGTCTCGACCACGTGCTGGAAGAGGTCGACCAAGTGGGGGACCAATAAGTCACGATATGTCGCGTAGTATTCCTGCAGGAAGCCGTCTGGCCCTGGTGTCTTTCCAGAGTGCAATAGGGAGATAGCTCCATGTATCTCCTCAGGAGTAAAGGGAAGGTCAAGGTCTGTCGAATCGGCCTGAGCAAGGCAGGGGAGCTGGACCTCCGCTTGCTCCAACAGTTCAACCAAGGAGGCCCCAGGGGACCGGGCTGAGTAGAGCTGGGCATAGTAACCCGCGAAAGCCCGGGCGATAGCTTGCGAATTACAGTGGTGGGTACCGGCAGCGTCACAGATTTCAGGGATAATTCGGTTGGCCTTGGGGTAGAAGACCAGATTGTGAAGCAGCTTTCCATTTTTGTCGCCCCATCCATAAACACAAGCCACAGTGGAGCGCCACAGCGTCTTGGCCGAGTCTAGGGAGATCTGGCGGATCTCCTCCCGGAGCATCGCGAGCTGTCTAGCGGGGTGGGTGACATCCGTGTCTCCAGGAGTCAGCTCCAGCCGCGCGGCCTGTGCCTCAAGCTGGGTCAGGCGAGCAGTCTGTGCCGCCCGTTTCGTGTGAACCAGACCTCTGGCCACACCACGTAAGGTAGCCTTACCGGCCTCCCACAGTGTGCCTGAAGAAGGGACCGAGCCCTTGTTGACCAGAAAATAGTGCTTCAGTTCTACTGCAAGCGCATCTTTGATCTCCGTATCTTGCAAGAACCACGCGTTTAACCGCCAAACCGTACGCACTCCACCGGTGGCATGTCCCAAGCGGAGGGAAATAGGGGAGGGGTCCGAGATTCCACGGGGGAGAATAGAGACACCAGAGACCAGTTGGCAGTCGGTGGCAGGGAGGAAGATCAAATCAATGCGGGAGTGGGTATGATGGGCCGCGGAGGTGTGAGTGTATTGTTCCTGGCGGAGATTCCAAATCCTCCAGGCGTCACACAAGCCACGGGCCGATGACCAGTCCGAAAGCTGTTTAGAAGAGGTGAGGCGTGATGAGGAGGGATCACCTGTCGTGTCAAGGGACGGCTGCATAACCGCGTTGAAGTCGCCCCCAATTATTGTCTGACCCTGGGGCAGGGCAGAGATTACCTCTGTAAGGTGATGGAGAGTAGAGGGTAGTGTGGCTGGAGGGATGTATGTGGACAGTAGGTTGAGAACCTGTCCTTCGAGCCTACCGGACAAGGCCACATGGCGGCCTTGTGTGTCGGCCGTCACATGTACTGGGGTGAAGGGGAGACCTCTTCGAGTCAGTATAGCCACCCCCCGGGAGCCTCGAGTGAAACCGGAATGCCAGACCCTGTCAAACCCGTATCGGGCGAGAAAGGAGCAGTGGGTTCCCAGGAGGTGTGTCTCCTGAAGGAGGAGGACGTCAGGCGCTTGGCGCTCCTGAGGACTGCTGCACGTTTGATACGGTCTAGTAAACCATTTACGTTCCACGACAAGACGTGGAGGGATCTACCGTGAGTGGGCATCTGAGGAGCGGTTGGTGTGGGGATAAGTAGGTCTGGGGGAGCCTGGGTCCCAGGTGAGGCGGCTCCTCGCAGCTAGGATAGGAAGCTGTTGCTTGCGCATGGTGATATGTCCCCTGTCCATGGTGATGGTGTGTGCGTGTGATGAGCTGTCATGAAAAACAAAACCCAATGGCTCAAACCAAGCCGAAAGAAAAAGAGTCCAGAGGGCAACGGCCCTCCCTTCCCCCAACCCCCACCACCCTATACTTCCCGAACCGAAGCATCTGTCGCCCTGGAAAGAAAAATAGGTTAACAATAACAAATAGCTAAGCTAAAACGTTTAGCAGGGCAGTTCGCGGCAATGATGGACCCATCCATAGTGACAGATGTCATGATGTCATCAGCTAGGTTGAGGTGCAAAGTATCACAAGAATACTGCCTCAGTACTGGCCCGGTGGGCCTCCACAAATCAGATCCCCGCATCATCACCAGATCTCAGGAGCGCAGGGCTTCTAGAAAGGTCGGAGTCTGACAAGGCGGGGCGCAGTGTCCCAGGTGGGTCCGGGTCGCAGCTCAGTTCGTCCAGTGAGTTGGTGCGGCTGCGATTGGCAAGAGCCTGGGTAGCCCCAGAGGAATGCGATAGCCGGGGCCCAAGACCTGGCGATCGCGATGCTCCCCCCCGCCGATCTCCCCTTCTGCGGGACCGGGTGTGTCTCCGTTGTGGCTTGGGAGGAGATGGATGTGTTTGTTGAGGATCCGACAGGGTGGGAGAGGGAACAGGCCGTGGCCGCAGAGGTCGCTCCTCAGTGAGCCAAGTCCAGGCAGCCTGCGGGGTGTCAAAAAAAATTGTCTTGCCCTGAAAGACGATTCATAGACGGACCGGGAAGAGGAGACCATATCGCAGTCCCAGAGTGCGGAACTTTTGCTTAACCTCTGCATACGTGCGACGCTGAGCCTGCACCTCCCTCGTGTAGTCCGGGAAGAGCATAATGGTGTTGTTTTGGTATTTCAGGGGACCCTTGGCCCGGGCCTCTCTAAGGATGGCGTCCCTGTCCCAGAAGTTAAGGATTCTGACGATGAAGGGACGGGAGGGGGCCCCGGGAGGAGGCTTAGGCACCAGGGAGCGATGGGCGCGCTCAACTGCAAACCACGGAGAGAGAGCCTCTTTGGGTATCCATGACTTCACCCATGTCTCCACGAAGGTGTCTGCGTGGCCCTGTTCAGCCCCCTCGGGGAAACCTATGAGGCGTAAGTTGTTGCGCCGCAAGCGATTTTCGGCATCCTCAGCACGGCGGTGTAATTCAGAGGTGTGGCTCTGCAGACGGTTCACCTGGGTCCGAAGCTGTCCCAACTCGTCCTCAACCGTGGAGAGGCGCAACTCCGCCTCCGAGATCCTTGCTGTGGCGTTACGAAGGTCCTGGCGGATAAGGGCCATGTCCACCCGGACCTCGCCAATCTTGCTCTCCACCGAGGCCTGGGAGGTACCGATGGCCTGTAGGATCTCAAACGATGTCCTTACTTGGCCTAACGTTGAGGGAGGAGTCCCGGGGCTCGCATTTGTGACAGTGGCGCAGGACGGGGACTCCGGCTTCCAACACTACTTATCGTAGAAAAGCATATGAAAATAGACAGAGCACAACAACAACCCGGAACTCCCCCTTCCCCCAGGGACCCTCCCCCCACTTCCCATCTCCCATCCCCTCATCCCACCCGTTATGTGTCAGGTAAGTTTATGTATGCCACAGCTGCAGCTTAAGGTGCAGCCGGTGGGAGCTCCGTGAGTCTAAGAAGCGGTAAGTACTTAGGACATGTGAGTTCTCAGAATTCGGAGGTAAGCATTGATAGAAATGGTTTCCAGAGATCTGGGAATGAGGCTTCTTGATTGGAAAGAGAGAGAGAGATGCGTTCCATACCCAGTATGTACCATATGCGGTGTAGCTACCTCAGATGGGTAGGAAGGCGTCCCAACCCCCAGTGAGCCAGGATATTCTGAAGGGCCGCTCCCTATCTGGAGGCCTCTACGTGATTTGAGAGGAAATGTAAGAGCGTTGGGAAAGCCTAGGAGAGTGTAGGCTGGGAAGCGGGGGAGCTGTGTATCAAAATGAGAGTCGATTTCATCAAGCACGCACGTACAATAGTTGGCAATTTTAGGGAATTCCCATAGCAAATGTGTCAATGTACCAGGGGAACCGCAATCATGCCATCATAGGGGGTCTTGTGCGGGGTTCCCTCTGTGGAGTCGAGGGGGCGTGAGGTACTAATAAGTGGCTATTTTAGTAGCCATCTCTATGCTTGCCAGATTGCGCGCAGTATGTCGGGCTCTATAGTAAATATCCTCCAATTCCCTCTGAGAGAGTGTGCAACCCAGTTCTGTCTACCATCTCCTCTGGCCCGGGGATTTATTAACCGCTAGGGGTGGTCAAAGAAGGCCGTACATTTCAGATATGAGGCAAACGTCTGAGGATTTGGATAACAACCACCTCTCAAATGGAGTTAGAAGGCGCTGCGCCTGGGATCAAACCGCAGGATGCATCACCCAGTGTCTGATCTGATGGTATCGATAACGTTCAGTCTCAAGGAGCTCCTGTTGCAGGCGAAAGTCCTCGAAAGTCAAAGGGCCAGACTCATCAAAGAAGTGTCCAATAGACCTACGGCTTTCCTGGGTCCACTGGGTAAAAGTCCCTGTGTCAAGGCCAGGGGTGAATTCTGGGTTACCCACTATGGGTTTTAGCGGCAAGGGGAATGTTGTTAAGGCTCTTTTCTCTGCAACTCTGTCCCATGCTACCAGAGGGGCCTGCGTGACAGGTGACAAATAGAGACTTTTGGGGCATGCCGACTTGGGGAGGAAGAGGATCTGCCATAGAGATTGTCCAGCTACCGCTCTATCCTTAAAAAGCCAGTGCTTTTCAGATTGTCCGACCACTCGACGAACATTTTCAGCTGTACCGTCCAGTAATACTCCTGTAATTTCGGCTCCCCAAGACCTCCCTCCCTTGGGGATCAATAGCACAAGTCTCTGTGTAGACGAGGCCTCATGTCTGCTCATATGAAACGGTCCGCCTCACGCTGCATGGAGCGTAGTGAGCCTGAAGGGGGTTCCAGCGGGAGGGTTTGAAAGAGGTATATTATCTTCGGTAGTATGGCCATCTTTACCGCAGCTACTCGGCCTAGCCAAGACAATGTGTCAGGTCTCCAGCGGCGCAAGTCCGTTTGTATCTGATGGAGCAATGGGATGTAATTCAGTGACACTGTGCGTTGTGTGTTCGCGGTGAGTTGTAACCCGAGGTAAGGTACTGCTGATGGAGCCCATTGTATAAGATAAGTTCATTGCAGTCCCGCCAATGTGGGGTCCTTAAGCGATATGTTAAGAGCTTGGGATTTGTGGATATTGACCTTAAAGTCCGCCGCCTGTGAAAATGGATCCAGTTCGGCCATAAAGGCCAGAAGAGAAGTCTGGGGGTCTTCCAACGTTGCCACCACATCGTCTGCGTAGAGCTAAGTGTATGTTTATCCCCTCCAAAGCGCACCCCAGATATAAGAGGGTTGTTGCGAGTCCTTTGGGCCATTGGCTCTATGTATAAAGCGAAGAGAAGGGGGGAGAGTGGGCACCCCTGTCTCGTACCTCTCTGGATGGGAAAGTTGTGGAGGTGTAGCCATTTACTCGTACCGTTGCCAAAGGCCTGGTGTAGCTACTCAAGACCCATTTTTATAAATCTAGCGATGAGACCGAAATGCTGCAAGGTCTCTCTTAAGTAAATCAATCAATCAGGGGAATTATAAGCACGCTACTCACCCGTGAGGGTCTCAAGGCGCTGGGGGGGCAGGGGGGGGGTAAGCAGCTCCGTTCAGTCGAAGAGCCAGGTCTTGAGCGTCTTCCTGAAGATGTTCAGGGAGGGGGCGCGTCTGATGTTGAGCGGGAGCTCGTTCCAGGTCTTGGCTGCAATGTAGGAGAAGGTTCTTCCACCTGTTCTGGCTCTGCGGATGCGCGGGATTTCGGCGAGGGCGAGGTCAGCAGATTGGAGGTTTCTTTTGGGTACGTGGAGGGAGATCCTCTTGTTGAGGCATTGGGGTCCGGTGTTGTGGATGCATTTGTAGGCGTGGGTGAGTATCTTGAACGTGACTCTCTTCTCAACGGGGAGCCAGTGGAGGTTTCGTAGGTGTTGGGTGGTGTGCTCGTGTCGAGGGATGTCGAGAATGAGTCTGGCTGAGGTGTTCTGTATGGTCTGGAGTTAGCGAATGAGAGACTTGTTGAGCCCGGCGTAGAGGGCGTTGCCGTAGTCCAGTCTGCTGGTGATGAGCGTGTGGGTGACGGCTTTCCTTGATTCATGGGGGATCCACTTGAAGGTCTTTCGGAGGACTCGGAGGTTGTTGAAAAAGGCCAATGTACTCTTTTGAACGCTTTTTCTTCGTTGATAGAGAGGGGCATGCGTTCAGTGTCAAAGCGCTGCTCTTTATCAATGATATGGAGGAGTCACTTTGTGTTATCAGCGCATTGACAATTAGGCACAAATCCTGCCTGATCTGGATCGATCAGGCCGGGAAGGAGGAGGGATAGTCGTGATGCTAGAATCCCAGTGAACAGTTTTAGCTCTACGTTGAGGAGGAAGACTGGCCTATAAGAAGCGCACTTGCACCTGTCCTTACCGGGCTTTGGTATTACGACCACTGAAGCTTCCAACATAGTTGGTAGGAGTGATGAAGAGGTTCCAACGGCTTTGTAGACTCTAGTGAGGACAGGGGCCAGAATAGGGAAGAAGGTCTTGTAAAAAAGGGAAGTAAACCCGTTAGGGCCTGGGGATTTAAGCAATTTCAGTTTTGAGATGGCAGAAATCACCTCCTCTATCCTGATAGGGGACTCAAGAGACTCGGCCTGGTCTTGTTTAATCTAGTGGGGGCCGCTTCTCGAACGTAGCAGGCCGGGGCATCTGGGGAGAGGTCTTGTGCCTCATAGAGCCCCACGTAGTATTGGTGAAATGTTTCGGCAATCTGCTGGTCTGTGGTCTGTTCCTCTCCTGTCAGGGTAACCGCCGATGTGATCCCGGATGCCTGTCTCTGTACTCTCAGCCTGTTGGCTAGCAGTCTCACACATCTATCCACCCCGGCGTAGAAGGCATGGCGCAATCTAAGTGCTGCATACTCTACCCAGTCCAGAGCTAAGCCAGACAATTGAGCTCCTGCGGCCTCGAGCTGTCGCCAGATCACGTGGGGGCACTGGTCCGTTGATAGCAATGGGGGTCTCGGGAGTGTCATTTGTCGCCAGGAAGTCTTGTAGTGTCTTCGAGATCTGTTGGATCACCTCAGGACGATACAGTAACGTGTCTCTGAGGTGCCAGGATCGTGGGGGAGGGCGAGTGAAAGGGAGGGAGAGGGCCAATGTCACTGCCGAGTGGTCCGACAGTGTGCGGGTCAATATGTCTACTTGTTGGGTGATGCTCTGGGTGCCAAGCTAGTAGTCAATTATCACGTAGGTCTTATGGGAATGGGAGTAAAAGGTGTGTTCTCGGGCCGTGGGGTGCAAGGCTCTCTGAATGTTTGTTAACCCCGTCTCTTTTAACGGCTGTAGCCCCTCCTCGGAGAGGGCCCCAGACTGTACTTGACGTTGAGCCGATGTATCTAGAGGATTGTCAAAGGCAAGGTTTAAGTCACCCCCCAGCAGCAGCATCCGGTCGGTTGATCTAGTAAGCTCAGTCACTGCCCTTTGCAGGAAGCCCTCTTGCCCCTCATTAGGGACATAGACCGATCCTATTGTAAGAGTGTGTGAGCCTAGCATGAAGGAGTAGGCCAGTAGTATACCCTTAAGTTCTGCTTGTTTGGAAGCAATCTTTCCGGGGAAAGCAGAAGAGACAAGGATGGCAATCCCTGCAGATTTAGTGGACTGGGAGGAAAAGAGCTGCTGGGGGAATGCCTTAGAGCGAAGCCTATGGGTATCTCCAGGGAGGAGATGTGTTTCATAGTGGAGGCAGATGTGGGCTCCAGAGTGCTCGAGGTAGGAAAGGATGGCACGTCTTTTGACTGGGTTGTTGAGCCCTTTCACATTTAGTGTGATGATTTTAAGAGTCCTCTTCCACATTTTGTAAGAATATGCCCTAACAGTTAATATCTGCCTCAGTAATTGGCTTACAGTCTTAGTTCCTCTTTGCACATTTTGTTACAGGAAGGTTTACTACCTTTTACTACAGGAGACTCAGTAGGATTCATTTTATCCATAGTTTCCGTGCTACAGGTAGCTGCTAGTGTGCTTTTATTAGGGTCAGTCATTCTGGGTGCAGCATTACTCCTGCGACTGAACCATTTCTCCTCCCCCAACGTCAACTTTTGCCTGTAAATCCTTTTGTGTGCTCTCCTCTGTTATTTCCTTGCAACTATTTTTGTTCCAATAATAGTCTGTTTGGACTAACATTCTCCACTGAACTCCTCCGTTCTGCTGTAGGCCTAAATTTCTCCATACTGGATTGTGTATGAGCGAACTCACCTCTTTTCCCAAATGTGTTGCTTATGTTGAGTCTAATCAGGTTTTAAAAGTTGCAAGCCTTTTCCTACTTTTTTCCGACCCACCAGCTCCTGGACTGATACATTTACACGTTTTTTTGGGCTGGATAATGTTAGGATTATGCCATGCGTTAATGCTAATGAGGGCTCTGTGGGGTTCTGCCTTTACACCAGTTTATGTCAAAACACTCACCAGCTCATTGCACACCTCCTCCATATCAGACTCCAGTTCTGGTTTCCTCACCGCCAACCTAATGAATTATAGTCATGGCCACTGGAATTATGCAATTTGGCGGCTGTCGCTTTTTTCTCATATCTATGGATTTGCCACATGTGGCAAAGAAAACAAATTGTTTCTAACTCGAATAGATCAGAATTACTGAAAATACAGCGACATGTGTTGTCACACACTGAAAGGCCTTTTGCAAAGGTTGACTAGTCACCTTTAGTTGCTTATTGCTGTGTTTGGGTATTAAACTGGTACTGGTGAGGTGAAGCCTTAGCGCAGCAATATGTAAAAATGTCAAAATAATGTATACTATCACAAAACACGCTGCATAATTTGCATTTTCTTGCCACATATGTTAGTCAATTCTGTCACATAATTTGGTCCTTCCCTGTTCCAAAAATTCCAGAGGCCCTGATTATAGTTCTTGTAGTTCTTTCTTTCCCTAAACCTTGCCAATCCTCTCTGTTGTTCTTATGGAGCCAAATTAGTTTCACTGTTATTTGAATTTTGGTACTGATGCTAGCTCCTTTCATACACTTCCAGTCGATAATTAAAGGTCTATATGACCAGTGGCATAACCAGTGACAATCACGCCTATAGGTATAGAAATGTACACCCGATCAACTGGTAATGAGAAGGATGGTTCACCATCGAAGTATAAGGAGCAATACATATTCCAGAAAAGATCTAGAACTTGCCCAAGTTCAGCTTATGCTCCTTAAGTCAATGGCCCAAATTGAGGTTGGAGGTGTTTCGGTGGTTTGGGTGTCTGAGTATAAGCAGGGTTGTGTGTTGCAAATTGTGCTTACATTGTGTTTATCACTTTGTGGTGTCTACTTTAAGTCTGAGAAGCTGAACAGAAGAGGTAATGTTCTTTTGATGTACATCGCTGCTTATGCAAATGCATAAGCGCTTGTTGTTGAGAAGTTGAAGTTGTTATCAGACTAGCCGTAGTCTAAGATCCTGGGATAGATATTAACTTTATTTTCGTTTAACTTGTCTGTTAAGGTTTGTGGTGTCGGTCTGGGAGGTACCATCAGCCACACAATTGTGATAGGGAACTGTACCCAACTGTTGTGAGTGTACTAATAGTAATTGGTGTTGATAGATCCATTTAGGCAGAACAGAAACTGCACTAGTCAGAGTGATAATCCACTGGCCGAAATTTCACTTGTGTGCATGATAATATTTGGTAAGAGTTATTCTCTGTTTATTACCTTGAGTGAGTGATAACTTTGCCTTGTTTTGTAAAAGTATTTCTGACATGAAGTAATTGTAAAGGAGGGAGAGCCGATATAAGGTGCTTCAAGCTACATGATCAGGTGCTGTGTTGGTATTGGTTGGTTGCTGTGTGTGCCATGCTGGTATTAATCATCAATTTATCAGGTGCTGCACTGTAAAAGGCTTGTATAGAGAGTGCCACACTGGGATTGGACAAAAAGGAAAATGAAGGAGGACTCTGGGTGGGACAAGGAAAGCGAGCTCTCAAAATGATACAGAGGCCAGTGTTTTTCCCTTGAGAGAGGTGCATGAAGGAGGATATGTGCATGAGCCCTGGAGTTGAGGTGATCTTGCTACGTTTATATGAACCAATACCCAAAGTTGAACACGTTCTATGACATTGTGGTTCCTAGTGACTTATAGGCTGAATGTAAGGTGTCGATACAGTGGCCAAATGCAGAGCCCCTAAGGGCAGCTCAGACAAATGCCCGATCTCTTTTGGTCATGCAGAAGTACAATCAAGTGATACACTTTTTGAAGGGAAGGGAAAGGTCCCATATAAAGAGACTGACTGGTTGAAGATTATCCTGACCACACAAGAAGCGTCGGTGCATGCTTATTATGAGCGTCTCATGCAGGTAGTTAGGCAGCATAGCAGTTTTGAGAACCCCGAAAGAGGCAATTTCAGTAGTTTTGTGTCCCAGTTTGTTCTTGGATTGGGTCCGGAGATCAGTTTGCATATCCAGCAGAATAAGATTTGCTGGCAGAGTAAACCTTTAGATGAAATACTTCAGTACACAAAGCATTGAAGAGATGATTTGGAGATGAAACAGAAAAAGCTTAAAGAGAAATTCATATTATACATATTCAGACAAAACGTACACAAAAACGATTTCAGAATGGTCCATACATGGGAAATGATCTTAGTGGTGAAATGCGAGGAGTTGGATTTCAAGGAGGAAGACAGATGGTGCAAAATGGGAATGGTGTTCCACAAAGTAGAGACCGTGGTGTACCAACTGTCCTGAGTACCAGAATAGATGTGGTGACATTGAATCGGTCTAATTCATGTAATTATTGTAACAGATTGGGCCACTGGAAGAGTTAGTGTAGGTTAAATTCAAATCGAATGTCTGGTGATGGTCAAATGCAAAATGCTAATTCAATGCTGATGCAAAGTGTATAGATTCAGAGACCCCCGAATCCCAATATGTCACAAGCCCCAATGATGCAGGTTTCCCAAGCCCCGATAGGGTATGAGAAATCTTAGGTTCAATGTGAGCCATGTTCCAAGGGTTAATCCAAACCCCTTTGAGAATTCTGCCATTTTCCAACAGTTAACAGTTTTTGATGTTTCCGGACACTATGTGTAGTGTCGTGTGAGTTTATAATGAGTGAAGCTTTGTGGTTCTTGATGGACTCCGTAGAACTGTGACGTAAGCATTAGAGCGTAGTGAATTGAATGCAGGTTTAGAATGTTGAGTTTGCGGTTACACGCAGAAGAATAAAGACGTTATAGTAATCTTAATGTGTGGCATAGTCATTGGCGAGTACCTGGGCTGGGGAGGACGCTACAACTGGTGACAAGATAGGGGATAAGTAACCCGAAGATCGACAGTGCTCTCCCAGAGAGTTTGCTGTAGTCCAGAAAACTGCTCATGAATGCCACGTGTGCCTCTGTCAAAGTGCGTAATCGACGTTTGGCGTATGTGGAGTCAAAGCGCAGCCCCAGTTCCATGTAAAGCATTTGAAGTTTATGAAAGCTTTCCTGAGAAGTCTACACATCGGGGCCTGAGAACCTGCTGGGAAGGCCGCACACAGAGGTACTGCGCTACTATGCAACTCAAAGCCATGCATTCATGTGGAGTGATAATGCTAAAGGCTGATGCAACCAGGTTTTGAAAGAGCCGTGCAAAGTGCAAGATAGCACTGTGAACAGGAGCGCTGATCGACAAGCTGCTGACATGGAGGCCGGAGGTGCCCAGAGTGAGTCAGTCATGAATGTGAAAAGTAAGCCAAAGCACAAGGCCAAGAGATACAAAGTGAATTTTCCACAGAAAAAGTAGTTGTGCTTCAGGTGTGGATTTTCATTTCCACACAAAGGTAAATGTCCTTCTATTGGGCAAATCTGCAAAGGCTGTGGAAAGGAGAACCATTTTGTGATGGTTTGCACGGCAAAGGAAAAAGTAAGTGCGACACAGAGCAAAGGCAAATTGGCTGACAGAATGTTCCAGAAGTGATGTGTGACGCATGCCCATAAGGCCGAGCGACCACATCAGCTGAGGCAAATCTATACCAAACGAAGTTGATCGACATCTAAATTTTCGTCAAACAGTTCTTACATATCAATATCAAGTGAAAATGAAGACAATGGTTTCTGCCATGTCGATATTTACCTCAGAGACACATGTACATGTTTGACTGGCCGCCTGTGAGGAGAAACACTGATCCAAGAAAAATTGACACGACTAAGCACCAAAGTCATTCAATCATTGTCCGTAGATCACACTAAACGTCAATGGTTATTCAATACCTTTCATTATTGATAGTAGTGCGTCACTAAATATTATGCCTGAGGTGAAATATAATGAACTGTCTTCATTGTCACGACTTATGCCATCAAAAATAAAGTGTTTATGTGGGCTGCATTGACACCACTAAAAAGTCAAGGTTAATTTGTAGCTATGATGAGGCATAAGAAAACAAACTTACAAGCACCCATTCATGTCCTTCAAGGTACAGCGTCAAGCGCCTGTTCACTCAGCTTCAGCACAGTGCTGATATGGGACTGATATCTGTGAACTATAACATGAATGTTCATCACAAAATAATAAGTTAATTCCCTTCATTGTTTCATGGGTTGGTGTAGGAAAGTGCCCTTTTTGACATGGTCACCCCCCACTTTTGGCAAATTGTACTGATGTTCTTGACTGGATGTGCACTGGGTCCCTGCTAGACAGACCCCAGTGCCAGTACTCTTACCCTAAAAAATGTATATGTGATCAATTGTAACCCAATTGGCAAATACTTTAGCACTACTGTAAATCCCTGGTAAATAGTAGAGATGGTACCCAGGGCCTTGGCACTAAAGAGGGTCCCTATGGCCTGCAGCATGTATTATGCCACCCAAAGGAACCCCCACAAAAACAGCAGGCGCACTGCCACTGCAAGATGCGTGAAAAGGCGCGAGCTCTTCTGAAAACACGACATTGCTAGAAATGCCCAAATACACTACATGCCTTATATGTAAGTCACCCCTACAACCGGCCTCAGAGCCCTTAGGCAGGGTGCATTATAAACCCTGTGAGGGGCATAGCTGCATGAGCTGGTATGTCCCGATGATGCCTAGTACAATTACTAGGGCATTGTAAGTGATCCGGCAGCCATGTTAAAGAGATGTATTGGGCACGGGTCATTACGAGTTACCCAGCTACATAATGGCTGCACTGAAACTAAGGGTGTTTGGTATCAAACACCTTATCTCAATAAATCTATACTGATGCCAGTATCAGATTTATTGTGACATGCACCCAGAGGGCACCTTAGAGGTGCCCCCTGAAAACCTACTAGCCCTCTAGTGTGCTGGCTGACTGGTGTCATCCGGCTTGCTACCACAGACAGGTTTCTGACCCCCTGTAGGTGAGAGCCCGTCCTCTCAGAGGCCACAAACAATACCTACTCCAGAGGAAGTGTTCACACCTCCTCCAGCAGGATGGCTAGTGAAATCAGCATATCAAGGACAGGGGCTTCAAAGCCTCTGCCGCCTTGCATATGCGACCATGGCTTCCCCCAGTCCTGGGGAACACCACCCCTTGCCCTGAGGCCCATTTGGCATCAGGGCAAGCGGGAAATTAGTTAGTCAGAAGGTGTGTCACACTTACAGGCTAGGCACACCCCTAAGGTGGGCCACATGAAGTGGACAGCCGAGAAAGGTTTTACCATTTTGAATCTAGAGAAACTAGAAACACTGGGTGAGGAATATGCCCACTTTCCACAAGAAGTGGTCATATAGGGTGTTTAGTTACCCTAGGGGTAAGTAGCCCATTGGCTACTACCCTACACTCACCTAAATACCCCTAAATTCAGTATTATTGGGTCCTCCTGACACCAGGAACTCAGATTCATCTACTGCTAATCGAAGGAAGGAAGGACAAAGAAGAGCCAAAGTCATGAGAACAGAGGTCCTGCACCAAGATTGGCAGCAAGCCCTGCCTGGCTGCTTGCAGCTCGACAATCACAAAAACGGACTCATCCAGAAGCTGAACAGCCTCCCCAAACCCATGGAATACTGTTCCCGCCTTCAACAGCCAAGCAGCATCTCCCTTGGGGTGGAGAGGCCACCCCCCTGCATCTGCAGGCACTGACGGCATCGACCCAGTACTTCGTCTTGCTGGCCATCGGGCCCACCAAGGGAGCAACTCATCAGGAAGAGGTTGTTGTGAGTCCAGGAGGCCAGCACCGTTGCTTTCACCAAGTCTCAAGAGGCTGACCTCTCCAGGAGCTCTTAGCATCAATACCCTGGGTGGCGGAGCCCTTGCAACTACCAAGGCTTGTTGTGTATCCAGTTCGGACACCACCAATGCCGACACCGACCTGCCATCAAAGGACTACAGGATCCACTAGACCTTCATTGCTGCCCTGTTTTCTCACCCTCTCCCGGTTCCCAAAGCCAAGTGAGAGCCTCTAACTACAGTGACCCGCCTGGACAAAACACCTCTGCACCCGAGCCCCCTAGCCCGGGTTCCCTTAAACCAACTATGTCCCTGTGCTCCAGAGACCCTCAAGAGCTGAGCCCCTCTTTGGGTTCTGCCGGACTTGTCCCCAAAGCAAACACAAGGAGATAATGGACGGAGCGCTGAAACATTTCAGACACTCACCCCCAGTCACAGATCTGGGTTGAATCCATCATCATTCTTTAGCTTACTTCACCACCCCAGTTCAGACACAGCCATATGCAAATCAGTCTTGACCCTGTGCCTCATGGGAACAGTCCAGACTGAACTGCCAAGCCAGGGCTTCCTTGGACCGGAAACAAGCATCCTGGGACCGGTGTCGGGGTAACACCCCTTATCAGCCAGGCTAGCTTGATGGTTAGACATTTCCAGGAACAAATAGGGCTCCATTCCAGGGACAGATTTTACCATGATAAAATTACACATAGAGCGTTTGTGAAGGGCCGCAGACTCACGTACCGCAGCCGCCCTTTCATAAAATGCCTGTTTTGAATATGATATATTTTGCCTAACTATTCCTTCTGGATCAGTAAACAACTCGGACAGCCCAGAGAATCTATAACTCTGAAAGTATTTACCTGATTCTGATGATCTTGGTGTCTAAAATTATATAAAATCTGTGTAATCTTTCTAAATAGGTCTCAGATTTCCTTCTTGAGTGTGTGTCTCATTTATTGACTGTGTGTGTACAACAAATGCTTAACACTACCCTCTTATAAGCCTAAACTGCTCAATCACACTACCACAAATAGAGTACTTGGGATTATTAATTTAAACCCTGGAAACCAATAAGGGTCGTCTGGCCCTTTTGCATGGAGTGCCCCTTCATTGGCACTACCATATATAAAGGCCAGCTTCCTACAGTTTGGAAAACTCAAGACTATGAAAGTCCAATTATACATTAGTGAGGACATGCGTCCTACTGCACAAAGACACAGACGAGTTGCCTTTCACTTTCAGGAAGCTGTTGAAAAAGAACTTGAATCCTTACTCAAACACAATATCATTGAGCGTTCCACTTGTCCAACTCCATGGGTTTCTCACATAGTGGTAGTATCCAAAAAGGACAGTGAAGAAGCTGTACCTCTCTGCGTGGATATGCGTCAAGTGAACAAGGCAGTGTAAAGAGAAGGACATCCAGGTCCGCACACTTTCGACATGACAACACAATTGAATGGTGCTAAGGTCTTCTCTGGCTTGGATCTGAATAAAGGTTATCATCAATTGGAACTCGAGGAGAATTGCAGGTACATTACAACCTTTTCTACACATGTTGGTCTGTTCTGTTACAAGAGACTAAGTTTTGGTATGCCCTCAGCTGCGGAGCTATTCCAAGATATCATTCGACATATCATAAAGCCTGTCATGAATGCTTTCAATTATAGTGATGACATATTGGTTTTTGGTGCTAGACAGAAGGAGCATGACAAAGCTCTCACGCAAGTGTGGCAGTTGCTCGCTGATGCTGTTTTAACTTTGAATGCCGAGAAATGTGAGTTCCATAAGACAAAGTTAAAATTCTTTGCCCATATCTTTTCTGATAGGGGCATTGCACCCCATCCAGCTAAAGTGCAAGCACCGTCAACTGCCAGTCCCCCACAATTTTACATATATTCTTTGGCATGGTCAGCTGTTGCTCTAGATACATGAAAGACTTTGCCAAGGTCAGTGTGCCATTAAGAGACTTGACGAAAAAAAATGATTCTTTTCTTTGGTCACATGCATGTGACCAAAGCTTTCAGAAAATCAAACAAGCTATTGAGAACACTACTGAAATGGCATATTTTGATCCAAAGCTTCATGCTGAGGTTGTTGTTGATGCTAGCCCTGCTAAGTTGGGCGCCATCCTTGTACAGCACAGCGCACACCCAAATGCTCGAAGACTTATTGTGGCATATGCAAGCCGAAGTTTGTCCCAAACTGAATGTGCTTATTTAAAGCCTGAGAAAGAAAGCTAACAGTGGTGTGGGCCGGTGAACATTTCCACCTATTCTTGTATGGGAAGCCCTTCACGCTTGTGACCGATCATCAAGCATTGTTGACTACCTTTGGTAGTCCAAAAGCAAAAATGCCTCCTCATATTGAACCTTGGGTTCTGTGATCAGAAGAGTACAACTGCACCATTGTGCATCGTCCAGGGAAAGATCAGAACCCTGCTGACTAATTCTCACAATTGCCTCTACAATGCCCTGGCACTCACTCTAAAACGACTGAAGCTTACATACATTTCGGAGTGAAATCAAGCACTCCAGCTGCCATTTCATTGGAACAAATTGTCACTGCCACAAGTCAAGATGGTGACATGCTGAAACTGAAAGACATTATTACACATCAGTCTTGGTACCAGCACCCACAACCTTGTACCAATAACAGTGAATATTACAAGTTTAACAATGTCAAAGATGAAGTGTCCATTACTCAGGAAGGTATTATTCTAAGAGTGTCGAGAATTGCCATTCCGGAGAGTCTGCGACAACAGATAATTGAAGTTGCCCATGAAGGACATTGTGGAATTGTTGCCACCAAATGAGCTCTCCGAGACCAAGTCTGGTTTCCACATCTCGACAAGAGAGTTGAAAGAGAATTATAGGCCTGTTATCTATGCAACTGCCTTTCATCGAAAACCCCTCAACACCCGTCCACCATGTCAGAGTTGCCATTGCATACATGGGAAAGAACTGCCATGGACTTCTTTGGTTCTCTTGACAACGGACATCACCTGATGGTAATTGTTGGTGAATACTCCAGTTTTCCATTGATCGAAGATCTCCCACCTCTCACTCAAGAACATTTCATTGAGAGATTAGACAACATTTTCCCAGCTTGGGGTGTTCCTGCGATCTTAAAGTCTTACAACGGCCCACCTTTCAACAGTTGAGAATTCCGTGACTTTCTTAGTGATCTTAATGTGAAGCATCAGAAGGGCACACCTCTTTGGCCACAGGCCAATGGCCTTGTCGAACTTTTCATGAGTTCTCTAAAGAAATCTGTCTAGCATGCTGTACAAGAAAACCTCAACCTTAAAGCTGTCTTAAATTCCAGTCTTGGAGCCTACCGCTCAACCCCTCATTCGGCCACAGGTGAAAGTCCTGCAAATTTGATTTTCAGGAGAGCCATGACGACCAAGTTACCTCAATGGACCAACAGAAGAGCAAATACTGAGGAAGAAACACGCCTAAAAAACTTGGATCGTGAGAGGAAATGAAGGCCTATGCAGACAAGCGTCGACATGCAAAAGATGTCGCGTTCACTAGAGGAGATAGAGTGCTTGTTTGTCAGCATAGAAAACGAAACTCTGGTGCTCCTTACGATGCTGAACCATTTCATGTTGTGACCAGCAAAAGACACATGGTGACTGCCCAACGTCCTGTGGAAGACTCCTTGCATTTTCGACATGTGGCTCATCGCTCGTCAGGCACTGATGTCATTGTAGAGACTGAGTCTGAAAGGACAAGTGAAGAACCCCTGACTGCTGCTGTTTCTTCCTCCCTACCACCTGTCATGGACATTTGTACTAGCTGTCCCTAGTTTCATAAGACACGGTTGGGACATGTGATCCAAGCACTACGAAGACTCATTGAACAGTTCTAATTGTATATATTTGTAAAAAAAAATATTTTTTATTTAACAGAGGGGGAGATATATATAGTGTTGTGTGAGGTTGCAATGACGGAACCTTCGTGGCTCCTGATGGACTCCGTAGAACTGTGACATAAGCATTAGAGCATAGTGAATTGAATGTAGGTTTAGAATGTTGACTTTGCGGTTACACGCAGAAGAATAAAGACATGTTTTACTAAGCTCCATGTGTGGCGTAGTCATTGGCGAGTACCTGGGCTGGAGAGGACGCTACACTATGGGTCTAGTCAATCACGACAGTGTCTAAAAGGGGAGGGAGATTGCGCACTTGGTTCAGTCTTAGAGGTAGACCAAAGTGGTCCATTCGTTGAAGGCGAGGTGAATGGCCACCAAGTGTCCTTCTTAATCGACACTGGTGCTACTGTGTCCACTGTTAGAACAGCAAAAGTCACAAACCTACCCTTCTTGAAAAAACAGATTCAAGTTTTAGGCATTGCAAACAAACAGATTCAGGCTGTGGTATGTCATTCAACTCCAGTTAACCTGTTAGTCCAAGGCTTATTATGCAAGTTAAATTACATAATTTACTGTACACTGGAGGGTGCCGAGTTTCAAACCCATAATGAAGATGTGGATTTCAAAAAAGCCAATCAAGTGATGGTTGTTGTGTTGTTTCCCATGATGACTGCAAATGATTTGCCCCTTCATCTGAAAGATTCTGTACCAGGGACGGTGGCTGGAATTGCCCCATTGATTGAGTCTATGATAAATAAGGGATCCTGAAAGAGATTTTGGGGAGTCAATCTAATTCCTCTAGTATGGGCCGGCAAAAGCCTAGCAGCAAGTACGCACTGTAAAGAACTTTAAGAATATTGTTGTGTTGTGGTACCAAATCCTGCCTAATACTTTTTCAGATACCCTGTGAATCTGAAAGGTTCACTGTGGTTGACTTGTGTCAAGCGTTCTTCTCCATACCATTGCACAAAGAGAGCCAATTTCTTTTTGCGTTCTGGTTCCAAAATAGAATTTTGGCATTGTGCCCATTGCCACAAAGTATACAGAGAGCCCTTTGAGTTTCAAAGAGATCTTGAAACAGAATCTGGAGACCTTGAAGCTACCGTACAACTCAGTTCTTATACAATACATTGACAACCTTTTAGTGACATCAATGTCACAAGAAGCTTGTAAGCAAGACACTGTTGCCTTACTGAATCATTTTGCTGAAAATGGACATAAAGTGTCCCCGAGCAAACTGCAGTATTACAAAAAGGAAGTCATGTATCTGGAACATCACGTTCATAAAGGAGCAAGGAAGATGTTGCAGGAAAGAATCGCTCCCATTTTCAAAATGAACCCTTCTGCTACGCAGAGGTTACAATGTTTTTGGGAATGGTGGACTACTGTCGTCAGTGGATACCCAACTTTTTCCTAGTAGCAAAGCCTCTACAGAGGTTGACACACAAGGATGTGTCTGATCCACTACCATTGGACAACGACAGACTGAACGCCTTCTTAGAGCTGAGAGAAATTCTTTGTCGTGCTCCGGCTCTAGGAATGCCAGATTACAGTAAAGAGTTCATTTTGTATTGCAGTGAGAGGGAAAGATGTGCTCTCAGTGCTTACACAAACACTTGGTGATTCCCAAAGAACCGATGGCCTACTTCTCATTGGCGCTTGGTCCCGTGGCCGCAGGGCTGCCAGGCTTGCCTAAAGGCCATGGTTGAGGTAGGTATCAGCATTGAGCAGATTGAGGGCATTGTAATGGGCTATCCTCTTTTTTTCTAGCTTAAACCCTTCTATGTTGTTGTTATTGTCTGAGACTGAAAAGGATAGTGGGGGGAAGGTCGAGGACAACTGTCTTGATGTGACTGAACTGTGCACCAAGCCAAGACCTCACATCAAAGATGAACCCCCTCCAGAGCCTGATTATGTATTGTTTGTGGATGTCTCATGGTTAAGAAATGATGGGGGAAATTTGAGCGCTGCTTATGCTGTGAATGCATAATGGACGCCTCCTGGCTATGTGACGTAACCTTTGCCGAAGAGGCTGAATTAGTCTCTCTTACATTAGCTTTTCGTGTCTCAGACCACTGGAAAGTTACCATTTATACTGACTTTGGTGTCGTCCACATGTGATCACAAAAAGGGTTTATGACAATTTCTGGGTCACTGATCTGAAATGGGAAATACATCATGAGGTTCTTGGAAGCAGTGCAAAGGCCTCTGGAAATACTAGCTGTGAAATTCACTACACACAGGAGCAGAAATGATTGTGCCACTGTCAGCAATCGGTATGCTGACGAAGTTGCTTGCTATTGCGCTCATGGGTCCTATGTATTCAATAAAGAATATTCACATAAATCTGAAAATGAGACCAACTTGAACTTGGAGTTAACCATTGCTGATACGTGGGAGGAAGTCAAGATGTTAAGAAACTGAAGGAAGAAGCGCCAAAGACTGAACAGCAGGGTGGGTTAGAGGAGGTTGTGTGAAGAATGGAGATGAGATTTGGGTTTCTGCTGATGGGAGACCTGTGCCAGACAGTTTTTTGCCACCGATGGTCAGACATTTTCATGGTCCCGCACATATAGGGAGGGATGTGATGCTAAGAATGTTCAGGCAGAATTGGTTTAACCCCCATTTCAGAGTGATGGCTGGGAATTTTTGTCATCGCTGTGTTACCTGCAATTAAATGTAGTGAGGAGGTAACATAGGGAGATCAGGAGGCCCTTTTAACAGGATGCAGCTGATTTTATCAAGATGCTTTTGTGTAATGGGCTGCGATATGTCCTGGTTTGGTGTGTGTCTTCTCCTGTTGGGTGGAAGCCTACCCTACTAGGAGAAATGTCAGTCTCACTGTAGCCAAGCTATTGATATGAGAATTGATACCTAGGCTCGGATTCCTGGTTTCTATTGAGTCAGACCGCAGAACCCACTTCAACAACGAGGTTCTAAGAATGCTGTGTGTAGTCTTGCAAGTTGAACTGTGACTGCACTGTAGTTATCGACCTGAAGCATCTGGAATTGTAGAACAGATAAAGAGGACTTTGAAATCTCACCTTGCAAAAGTGTGTGCATCTACCTCTCTGAAGTGGTCGGGTGTCTTGCCTTAGTGTTATTGAGTCTCTGGAGTACTCTTGAGTGACAAACAGGGTTGTTGCCGCATGAGATCCTCATGGGGAGAGCCATGAGGCTGCTAATGCGCTTGTGAATATTTCAGATGATATGGTTCTCAACTATTGCAAAGGACTGGCTGATGTGATGAGTTCTGTCTCTCACCAGGTTGAAGCTGCAACTTCCCTCCTGAGCCAGGAAGAGTGCCATGAACGTAGTCTGGGAGACTGGGTTCTGGTGAATAGGCATGTCATAAGGTCATACCTGGAACCCTGTTGGCGTGGCCCATTCCAGGTTATACTGGTCACCACCACAGCCGTCAAATGTGGTGGACTGCCTAACTGGGTGCATGCATTCCTCACTCATTGAGTGAGACATCATGATGAATAAGTGGTGACAGCGACCACTGATTCGCAAATCCAGACTTCTGAATGCCCTGAAGGAGCAGAGAGGGGCGAAGAGAGCACACAGGTGTCTCGAAGTCAGCAAGTACCTCAGAACCCAGAGGTGTCACAGTGTCAAATTGAGGCAAGTTCTCGTGAATGAATCTAGAGTAGCCAAAGTGAATCAACCCAGTGTACAAGTGGATAACGACTCTGATACAAGAGAAGGACCAAGCAATGTGAGCAGTGGTGACCGCAAAAGAGAAGGGTGGCCAAGGAGCTTGATTATATCTGTGGAATGCATCCCACAAACTGTCAAAGAGGAGAATGAGTCAAACAGGCTAAGTGACATTGAAGATGACCAGCCAGTAGTCAGGAGATCGAAGAGAACAAGGGTACCTAGATTAAAGGTACTCAGCCCCTGAGTGGAAGTACTTTGCAGAAAGTGCACTTTATCCGATCTTCTATGATTTAGATACTTAAGGAGCAGTGCCTACAGAACCACCATGAATAAGGCTACCACAGTGAAGTCTTCTTGATTCCTTGGATTTCATTTATCGCCATTGTAACTGAACTGAACAAGATCAGTTACATCTCCATATCAATTGCCTAGAACTGTTAGCAGGTTCATTTGCCATAAAGATGCTCTCCGCCAGGAAGAATATTTGCTGCATTCTTTTGCGGATGGACAACATATCCACAGTCAGGTACATCAGCAAACTGGGTAGTATCAGGTCAAGAATGTTGGAGGAGATTGGCAAAGATTTTTGGCACTTCTGTCAGAAACACAAGATCTCTGTAATAGCAGAGCACATTCTATGCCCAGACGTGGGTCCCTTGCTCACTTTGCCACTGGATTAAAGATAGCCTGGTTGATGACGGCTGTAAGCCAGAAACCGGTCCCAGGATGCTTGTTTCCGGTCCAGGGAAGACATGGCTTGGCAGTTCGGGCTGGACTGTTCCCATGAGGCACAGGGTCAGACTGATTTGCATATGGCCATGTCTGAACTGGGGTGGCGGAGTGAGCTAAAGAATGATGATGGATTAAACCCAGATCAGTTGACTGGGGGTGAGTGCTTGCAATGTTCAACACTCCGTCCATCATCCCCTTTGGTTTTGCAACAGTTCACTAAACACCTCGAACACTATGCCAAGAGGCAGAAGAAAGCCCACTCATCTCCTTCCAATTCTGCACAAGCAGGAGCTTCAGCCACCCAAGAGAGCTCAGCCAAGTTGCAGATCTGGCCTCAGGCAGAGGCTCTGCACAATCTGTGATCCCTCTAGTCAAAACTATCACAATAAACGGTCATTTCTGTGGACTCAGACACTGCTTCTACCCATTCCTCTCACTCTGACCTTACTAAGCCCACAAAAAAGAAACAAAAGAGTTCTAGAGTACAACTACTGACCAATGCCAGGTCCTCCTCAGCTCCCAATCCTCTGGCATTCGATCCTGAGGAAATTGTACACCCTAGATTGTCAGAGTGCACCCCAGCCCCTGCGGTGACTGACTATATTAAAAACCGTTTGCGTAAAAGCTTCAATAGTGATATTAGAAATCGATTGCAGGACAAATGCCCCAAACCTGGTCTCCCTTAACATTCTTAAAAAAGTATGCCACGGCCTCTCATGAAAGGTCTTGATTGTGCCTGTAGGGCGTGGCAGGATAAACTGCTGGATATCACAGGTCTGCTAGGACAGATCTTAGAGATGGCCTTGGAGGCCAAAGGATTTGGTACGAAGATTGACCTTTAAATTCTGGCAGGCTGGTCCCTTACCAGCCATATGCAACCACAACCTTTACCGGTAAGCATTATCCCTCTGTCACAGGTATTTTTGGGGGCAGGATACAGCTCTTTTATCACAAATGGACAGAGACAACACACAATCCTTAGACAGTATGCAAGGATTCTGATTGGAATTTTACAATACTCCCATTCAGAGTGGTGCCTCAACAGCTCCTTTTTTCCACTTTCATAGATTCAGGAGCTCCTACACAAACAAGCGATTGCTCCTTTTTTTCCCATTCCCAAGGGCTTTTACAGTACCGTCTTCCTAGAGCAGGAAGAAAGGCGAGGTCACAGATTGGTACTGAATCTCAGGCTCCTCAACCAGTGGGCAGTTTACTGTCATGATGGGGAAAGACTGGATGGTCCAGTTGGACCTCAAGGACACTTACGCATTTTTGCAGTGCACAGAAGGTTCCTTCAATTTTAGTGGCAAGACCTTTGGTACAAATTCTAAGTTCTTCCATTTGGACTCTCTTTGGCCCCATGAGGGACATTAAGAAAGTGTTGAAATCCGCTTTGAGCAGACAGTTGATATCATTGAAGAAAATAGAGAGGATTATCAGCCTGCTGGCATCCTCGATTCAAAGGATATTTCTGGGACCTCTGCATTACAGAGCTCTCCAACGACTGAAGATCAGACATCTACGCAACAGATTGTCTTACAATGATCAGATTCCTCTTTCCGACAATGCCAGAGCAGAACTCAACTGGTGGATGCTGCATATGGATGCTTGGAATGGCAAAGCTATATTCAGCGGGGGCCGTGGCCAGCCAAGTTGGGCGGGTGGACGTAATCCACCATGGCTCCATCGCATATTTTTCAAAATGTAAGACATAACAGGAATAAAAACAGGCTGCAACTGTGGAGCATACCGCACCGATTGAGGAGGCAGCTTAAACTTTGAGCAAGGAGCTGCAGACACAACGGATGGGATCAGATTAGCCGAAAGCCGTGCTCCGATTGGGCGCGAGCGGTGAACTGAAATGGCCGACTGGGGATGCGTTGCCAGTGAAATTAGAGACGGGCCCACAACAGAAACACTGACGGGACTCCAAAATATCGTCCGACAAAGCACGAGAAAAGGTGAAATCAGCAGAAGCGCGGAGAAAATGTATCGACCACCGAGGGCCACCGAGCTGGGAGAAGCTCACCAGCGCAGAGCAGGGGAACAAGACGACCATGCAACACCAAAAGCAGAGGCTCCTAGAAGTTGAGAGGCGGCAACAGCAGGGACAGGAGCGCACGCGGGGCACATTACCCCACAAAAGCAAAACCTAAGCGGGAGGGCGAAAGACCCAGTTACCAGGTGGCGGTTGTACCGGGTTGCCTGACCTTAAGATGGCACCCGGTGCACTGCAATGAAATCAACGGAGGGCCCCAAAAGATTTTGAATGAACGCAACCCTGGGGGGACAAAACTATAGGAGCCCAGGCGATCATCGGGTGAGCATAGGGGTGTTTACTGGAGAGTTGTCCTACCCATCATCTTGCACGAATGAAGATAAACTAGAAGGTTCATGCTTGATCCTAAGATGGCGTCCGATGGGATAATGTAGAAACCCACGAGGGAACATACCGAGGATCTCACAGGGGCCTACAGGTGAATAGACATTCTTCAGAAGTAACAAACAAAGCCCTAAAACCCTGTTTATTACTCATTGGGGACCGGCTGACGCCAGAGGGCAATGAAACAGACCACAAATTTGGCGTCCCCACAGACAGCAACATCGCCCAATCCAGGGCAGGCAGGCTGCATACACCATGATCCTTGCGAACACGGACTAACATGCACCAGCGGCGATCGCTTTGCCCCCTAATATATACAGCTTGAAGCGCCCGCCTCATTTTTTTTCTATTTTTTCTAATATAGTTTTATTGATTTCACAACAGTACAAATCTTATAGCCAGTGGTTCCTAGCTGAAACATTGCATTTGTAAATGAAATTAAAGAAAACAAGAAAGTCTCCCACCCTCCCACCACCCCTCCCCGGACTCAGACTAACATTTTTATACATGCCTATTGGTCAACCACACAATATGAAACAGTTATATACAATGTCACATGTAACTTCCATGACATGAGCAGTATACACAAAGCTAAACTGTCCCACACTGTATTCTTCCTATTTGTTATGACCAAGCCTTCACCACAGATATGTGTGTTCCAGTTCTATGGTTGCAGGTCTATGGCCGTGAACTCTTCCAACATTGCATTCCATTCTAGCGAAATAGGTATCTTTCGCATCCCCCTTTGTTCTTCTCGTTTAAGCTCGGCTCCCTCCGCTCTACCCCAGCGGACCATCTCATTATGCCAATCTAATAATGGGGGCGATCTGGCAGCCTTCCACCTCATAGTTATATTTCTTTTTGCTAAGATCAATGCCAGGTTCGCAAATTTGCGGGCAGGGCTACCCTTCTTTCCCTTGGGACCTAATCCCAATAAGCAATATTCCAGTGACTTAATGTTCCGCGTCGGGGCTACACTATTCACAATTTCTTGCACTGATGACCAATAATGGTTCAGCCTCGGGCAGTCCCATAACATATGCAATAAACCGGAATTTGGGGAGTGGCAGCGAGGGCAGTCTCCCGGCACTTCTGGGAACATCAGGCTTAGTTTGTGCGGGGTCAAATACGCGCGGAGAACAATCATAAGCTGTATAAACTTACATTTTGGGTTCCTAGAGACCTTGCGCAGGTGTTCCAGTAGTGTCTCCCATTCCTTATCCGTGAGTGCACGGCCAATATCCGTGTCCCACCTGTCACGGGTCGACTATAGTGGTGCTAAAGTGTGTGTACGGATACCCAGTGCTTTAAATGGGCCGGTACTGTCCGGTACGGAGTACCGGCACCTTTTTATTTTGGAAGGGATAGTACCGGCACTTCTCAAGAGAAATGCTATACTTTTAATTGGAGAGTACCGGCACTTCTCAGAAACAAGCAGGTACTCTGCTACAGAGTACCTGCACTTTTATTTTTCCATTTCAAGCACTGCGGATACCCCTATATAACCATTTTGTCAGGTGACTACCGTTACCCATCAGATATTGCATTTGTGTCAGTGCATGTGTTACCGGCTCTCCCCCCCCTGGGGTCCACATTGTTCAGATATAGTGAGAGATGTGTGCGTGGCACAGAAACAATCTATTCAGCACTCCCATTTTCCTCACAAATGCATCATGATTCATCAACGTACCGTTGGTAAAGAACGTGCCTAGCGTGGACACCCCTGTCTCCACCCATGCCGCTATATGTCTAAGAGTCACCGTCCCCGACGGTATAGGGATTCCCAGTAGGGGTATGTTTGGGGCGTAAGGTGCTGTTATCTTAGTGTATCGCGTTGCCTTCTTCCAATACAACAAAGCCGTCCGCAAGAGTGGCGGCGCCGTCGAAGGAATTTTGCTGCCTGGTAGCAGCAGTGCGTGTAGTTCCCCTCGCTCCCACGCCTGGGGAGTCATAGTTATTTCTCGTAAGTTGCGGCCTGCAATCCAATACGCTAACCATTGCAGTTGACCTGCATAACAATAAGCTCGCAAATCTGGGACTCCCATTCCCCCTTGTTTTGTGGCCAGCTGTAGTTTGGGAAGTCCTATACGTCGACGTCCCGAACCCCATATTAGTTCAATGAGAAGAGTGTCCAATAATTTAAACGTCTGAAGCGGAATTATAATAGGCAGGTTAACGAAGTAATATAACAGCCTCGGTAGCATCACCATTTTAGTAGTGGCAACGCGCCCTGATACCGATATAGGTAGTGAAGTCCAGAACCGTATTTACTTTCCAAGCGTCGTTATAGCTCGAGTCAGATTACCATCTAATATATCCTCCACATCCCGGTATATCTGGACACCCAAATATTTTAAAGTATCAGTCGCCGTCTGAAACGTCCAGCAGCCAAAGCGAATTGGTTCGGCCCTGGTCATGTCATTAAAAAAATATACATATGATTTGTTCTCATTGAGGGAGAGTCCCGAAAGCCTTTGGAATACCGAAAAAAGCGTGGAGATTGGGTCATAGTCATCATCCAAATTATTAAAAAATAAGATGAGGTCGTCCGCATACGCCGAAACTACATGCACCTCACCGTTTATTCGTATCCCTTTATGGCCTGCCGAAATACGGAGCTTATGTAAGAGAGGCTCCAACGCTAAAATAAATAGTAAGGGTGAGATTGGGCAGCCCTGCCTAGTACCCCGCGCTACCTGGTATTGTTGTGAGATGTGGGCCCCCGTACGAGCACGCGCCGTAGGGTTCGTATACAACAGTTGCACCCATTTCATGAATTCCAACGTATTCAACATATAACCCCATTGTAGGGAGTCAAATGCTTGACGTAAGTCCAAGGAGATGCAGCCCCGTGGAGAAGCATCTGCAGGTGTGTGAGACATTACCTGGTGAAGACTTCTAATATTGAGCGCTGTACTTCTACCCGGTACAAATCCACACTGATCAGTGTGTATCAGTCGGGGGGTATACTGCAAGAGTCTGTTTGCCAGCAACTTACTCAGAATCTTATAATCTGTGTTAAGGAGTGAGAGGGGTCGGTAACCTGCCATATCTTTGCTGTCCCTGCCCGGTTTCGGAAGGGAAACCACCGTCGCTTGTAATGTGGTGAGTGGAAGGGAGCCACCATCAAGTGCTGCCCGATATAATTCCTGTAGGCGGGGAACCAACATTGCAGAATATGCTGCATAGAATTCTATTTGCAGTCCGGCCTTACCCGGCGACTTGTTATGGGGAAGGGTTTTAATCGCTGCCTTTATTTCCATATTAGTAATAGGCCGTTTTAGATCTGACATGTGGTCACTAATTAACTGTGGGAGTTGTAGCCCCTCAAAGAATGCCTCATATTCATTGTCCCCTGCCTCTTCTGAGGGCGCATACAGCCGTTCATAATACCTTCGAAAGGCAGTATTAATTTCCAACTGGGTGCGCACAACAGCGCCGTCTGGGGTAGTTATTTCAATAATAGGAGATACTGTCGGTGCATCTCTAATTATCCTAGCAAGCAGTGGGCCCGCCCTATCTGCATTCGCATGTTGTTTCTGAGTGTATAATCGGTAATCTAGGATACGGAGTTCTTCCAGAAGTTCAGCGTGTGTTACGTGCATCTCTTATAGCTCTGCTTTGCTTGTGTCATTCGATACTGCTTCCTGTTCTAATGTGTCCAGCCTATTTTCAACTGCCTTAAGCTTGTCGAGTAGGACAGCGCGCGTCCCTACTTTCGTGCTGATCGCCACCCCCCCGTATCACAGTTTTAAAGGCGTCCCATTCAATTTTTCGTGTGCTAGCTGTGTCTGTGTTTTCAGTAAAGTAGTTAACTATGGCCGTAGAGAGAGCACTGTGGAACACCGAGTCTTCCAATAGTGAGGGGTGCAATCTCCATGTTGGTATGGGCGTTGGGACCTTCCCCCAAAGCAGTGTGGCTTCGATCGGGTTATGATCCGAGTAGGTTTTGCCTAAATGCGTGGTATCTGCAACGTTTACTAATAAATGCAGTGAGCAAAATATTCTATCTATCCAAGTGTGCAGGCCATGCGGCGCCGAAAAGAACGAGTATTCTCTATCAGTGGAGTGCATCGCACGCCATATGTCTCCCACACCCCAGCCTCCGGCCCATGTCTGGAGAGCATCCGCCTGCTTCCTACATCCCGCGCCCTGGAGGGGAGGGTGTGATCTATCCAAATCTATGTCCATCACTGCGCTAAAATCGCCACCCAAAACCCACGGGTACCCCTCCCAGCCCACCAAGGCAGTACTAAGGACCTCAAGAAATTTGTCCTGCTCTGTGTTTGGGGCATAGATGCTCCCTAATACTATGTGCTCCCCATCCAACAGACCATGCAACAGCACATATCTCCCGTTGGAATCAGTCAGTTGTTCTAAGAGCGTGAAGGGGGTGCCATTTCTGACCCAGATTGCAGCCCCACGGGTAAACGCAGAGTAAGAAGTAGAAAATAATTGACCTCTCCATTTCTTTTGAAGCTTAGAGGCTTCCGCATGCATTAAATGGGTTTCCTGAAGAAGTACTATATGAGCCTTCCTACGATTTAATTGCGCCAGAATTCTATGCCTTTTGTGTACAGAACCCAGGCCTCTTACATTCCAAGATGTGTATTTGTACCTATTAGGCTGCTATCTGCTATGGGCAGAGGTCCCTGTGCACTGACCATCAAATGTACTACATGTAGCTGAGTCCGCATACCCCAATAAACTTCCCAATACTAGGTTCCCCCACACAACATTAGAGGACCAAACTATGAAAAGAAACTCAACAAAAACTCTGTAGTTTCCATAACCAAGTGCATTCGCCTTAGGGGGAGTGACCACCACCCGCCTCATATCGCACTGCACACAATACTCAATGTTCATTGTCTTCAGAGCTCCAGCCAAAGCCCTATCCTAGAACCTATAATACAAACAGCAAGACCTTCCAGTGATAAAACTTGCATAGGTACCCATACATCTGACGTATTCAGCATAACTTGTATAGGTTCATACTCATCTGACAGTCCATCCCAGCGGAAGAAGAAGAGCACGGTAGTCAACCCAAATAGTCATTGACAGTCTGTGGAGTGACCAGGGGGAACAGTGCCACACTACTCTCAGAGTCAGACTGGGCATTAGCGTCTTCAGAAGAGTCCACAGTTTCTGCTACTGACTGCGCATTGTGTGCTGCCAGTGCTACTGCCGTCAGTATAGCGTCCCTTTGACTGTCCGAGATCTGCTCCTGCGACGGGTTTCCTCCGCTCCCAGGTCCTGTCTGGCGCCTCTTGTCAGTTCTGTCGCGTCGAACACGCTGCGTCTGCGGCTGTTGTCTTCGGCTGGATTGGGAAGAGTGCTGTGATGTCGGTGGTGACAGGGTAATTTCCATCCAATCCGCCGCCTCGTCCGGACTGTCAAAGAACAGGGTTTTTTGATCATGGATAACTTTGAGGCGAGCTGGGAATAACAGTGCATATTTCAAATTATGGAGCCGGAGTTTCTTTTTGACGTCTTGGAACATAGCCCTCGCCCTCTGCACCGCCAGAGTGAAATCTGGATAGAGAGAAATTGTTTTGTTTTCGAATGTTATTGGAGCATTCTCTTTGGCCGCGCGCAATATCGTGTCCTGGTCTTTATAATTCAAGATCTGCGCTATAAGCGGCCTAGGCGGTGCCCCAGGGAGGGGGGGCCTAGGCGGAACTCTGTGAGCATGTTCCACACTGTAATGTTCTGTGAGACCCACTGTTGATACCCGTTCTCGCAGCCATTGTTCGACAAAGTGGGTGGGGTTGGATCCTTTGCTCCTTTCCGGTATACCCAGTATGCATACATTGTTGCATCTCGATCTCCCCTCCGCATCATCCACCCTGTCCTGAAGTCCTTTCAATTGACGCTGTAGTTGTTCTATCTGAGAGGAGTGCGTTGTCTGCTGGGGTATGAGGTCATCCAGTGCTATTCTGTTAGATTTGACCTTGTCCACCAGCTTCGTGTGATCTGCTTTCAGTAAACTAAAACTGGTAGTTAGTGTACCGATTTGAGTTTCAATAGCAGTACGAGAGTCTCGTATTTCCTTTAGTATCAAATCCAGTTTGTCCTCACTTCGAGTGGGCTCCGTAGGCGGAATCACATCCAGGTCAGGGCTTTGCATCTGGGTGTCTTGTACCGTACCCGGTGGGCCGACCGGGGGCGGGGGGTCCGGTTGTTTGGTCTTGGGACGCCCCATGATGTTGAGGGACCAGGGTAGGCGGCTCCGCCGCGCCCACACTACCACACCACTCGTTGGACACAAGTGGACAGCCCTCTGTATTCCCACGCCGGCTCACTGCGTGTCACACCTTTCCGTCACAGGGCTACTTTGCGCTCTCCACACCTCAGTGCATCGTGCTCTACTGCAGCTCAATCCGAATCACTGATACCAGCGAGTGTCCGTTTTGTACTCAACTTGGCCCCACTTCACTATATCAATACTGTAAAGGCTCTGCGCGTAGACAAGGCAGAGACTGTGGCAGTGATCAGTTAGTCCTTACCTTGGCTCCCAATATTCTTCTTGACTGGCAATTGCGCAAATGGATGGGGGATCGTACCCAGCAAGGTGTAAGACATTCGTTAGCATACACCTGCGTCAAATGGCCATCTTCCTCCTTGCATTCGGAACAACAGTAGTCACTGGGGCCCCTCTATTATGGTTATTTTGCTGTGCTCCTGTCTGTTGACTTATTCATTGTAGCCGTGTGCACTACTTACAGGTTGCACTGTATAGGGGCCCCAACTGGTCTCCCCAATCCTCTCTATGCGCAGCAGACCACGGCGAAGTCCCAGGCACAGACGACCCCACAGCAGTTCACCATGCCGATATGTCGCCCCAGTAAAACACCGCTATGCACCTGTGAGCTGGGGTGACGAAAACATGCCGGGGAGTCACTGCGTCATCATCAATGAGCCCCTGCAACCGGCCAGCCCCTCCGTAGTTGCGTGTATCTGGGCCCCTCTCGCTACGATCAGGCCGCCCAGCTCAGCTCACCTCCGATTTACATGTCGGCCGCTTCGGAGCAGCGTGTAGATCCGGGCGTGACGCAGCAAGCAGTTCACTTATCAGCTCCACGTCGGCCCTATTTCACATAACTGGCGGCCAGGGCGGGTCACTTTCCCCCGGCCGATCGCGATGCAGTGAGCGTGATCAGGGGCAGGGAGCTCTCATTTCCCATTCACATCCCTCTCGCCGATCTTCTCCGTGCTCGGGACTGTATCAGAGCTCCGCCCGCCATCTTGAGCCGCTCCGGGCCATCCGCATCTCACAGAAGTCGACTGGCACGCAGATCTTATCACCCAGTCCGCTCGATGTCAGGTATGCAAGAGGGCAGCTTCACTTGTCACACAGATCAGATCCGAAGCTCCAGGTTCGCACAGCGCAAAGTCTACGCCGACGCCATTTTACTGCATCGTCCCCATTACGGACTTGGCTCCAGACGTCATCGGACCGTTTAGAACGAAATCGAGCACCAATCGACTTGTTTTCAGAGACTCTGCATACCACGGATACTCCGGTGTCCAGGGCGCCGATTTGAGAGCGCGGATGGTCTAGTGCCGTCAGGATAATTGCCACAGTTTCAGGGCTTGGCACGGAGCTCCTCTAGCTCGCGTCCGCCATGCTTGGCGGTTGGCCACGCCCCATTTATGCCTCCAAAAAAACAGCAGAGCAACAGGTTATCCAACTACTTTGCCCCTGCCGAGACAAAGGGAAACCGACTAAACACAGGGGACTCCAAGACAATGGCGCTCACGAAGGAGGTCCTCCTATCTTCCTTGAGCGATTTTAAAAAGGAGTTAAGAGAAGAGCTTAAGGGGGATCTAGCCTCCTCCATTGTGGCACTGAAGTCCGACCTCTCGGAGAAACTAATGGCACTACGACACAATGTGGATTCGGCAGGCAGTAGAGTGTTAGATCTGGAAACCAAAACTGCAGAACTGGAACAAACAGTTGAACGCATGAAGGAAACCACAACCTCTCTCCAGGCACAACTACGAGAAGCAATACTAAAAGGCGAAGATGTAGAAAACAGGACCCGCAGAGACAACATCAGGATCCAACACCTGGAAGAGGGAGCAGAGGGACCGGATCTGGAAGCCTTCATGACGTGTCTATTTACAGAACTGTTAAGTTCCCCCATAGCTGACATCAAAATAGAAAGAATACACAGGGTGGGAAGATTATCGCCGGGTGAGAAACAGCGACAGAGGGACATCCTAGCTAAAATGCACTCATTTAAAACTAAAGAAGCAATCCTGCAAGCTGCAAGGAAAAGAGAGACAGTGTCCTTTCAAGGAGCCTCCTGTTTACTATTTCAAGATGTGTCCCCGGCCACTCTGGCACGGCGCCAGCAATTCCGCCCGGTCACGGATAAACTCAGATCCGATAACATAAGATACAGATGGACTGACCTGTTTGGTCTAGCTTTTGAGTACAGGAATAAAAAGCACAACTTCACGGAAGTGAAAGAGGCCTTGAGACATTTGGGGTGACCCCTACTGAGGATGGGAACACAGACAACGAATCCGCCACAACAGAAGTACCCTTCCCGAGACCTCATGGGGAAGGCCTATGGCTTTCCCAACGAGCCCTTAAACAGAGGAAAAGATGAATAGGTAATACCGGGCAGAAGCACTAACCGGGAGAGGCACGGGCTCTCTGTCCAGTCCATATACGACATTGCCATGGAAGACACCATCCAAAATACAAGGGAAAAGCGTGGCTTGTCAGAATGGAAGGTATCATTCCAGTCACGATCCATATGCTAGTCTCCAATTCGATCAAGTAGTTAGACCGCCCACACAACACATATCTTAGCACACTGACGGGAACTACTCTGAAGGTTTGGGATGAAGACAGCTGACTGGACATCGTTCCCCTCCCCATTCACCCCGGTACATTTCAATCTGGCGTTCCCGCCGGCTCAACAACATGGGCATTTTGAGGCCTGGAGGGAAAGAGGTTGCTTTGTACTGTCACAACTTGTTCACAATTGGGATATGCTTACCTTTGAAAACTGCAAAAGAGAGTTCTGCTTAACAAATAGCGAACACTATCACTACTTACAACTAAGACATTGGGCCTTACAGCCCAAGGCGAGGGAGGGGGCAACAAGGGATTTGACATAAATCGAGTACTTCGTCACAGGGGCAGGGGGAGCAGGGGCATAATCTCCGTTCTATACTCTCTACTACTACATACATTGCCTTCCCCAAGACCATGTTTTTTTTATTTTGGCCTGGGGGGGCTCAATCTGGGTCGCCCCATGTGACCTAGGGAGGCAGAGAATCCCTACCCTTCCCCCTTATATTATTTTTTTATTAAAAGTTTAGAAAAGGATGTCTTTAGTTGCACCAGGTCTGTACCGGCTCTTAACAATAAAACTAAGTTGTGAAAAAAAAGGTTCAGGGCAGGGGGCTGTAATAGCTGCCAGCAACATTTTTTTCAGGTTGCTGGCAGCCAATCAGAGCGCTCGTTTCTGTGGGAGAAAAATGGCCCAAAGGAAAAAAGCTCCCCGGGCCAATCAGAACGCTCTATTTTGAGAGACTCTTGCAGCCTCAACCTTCCAGATATCCAAATGTTTTTAAACTTTAATTTCTCAACAACAACAACAACAACAACAACAACAAACGGCAAATTTATACCAAATCACATAAATCACATACCATGCCCGTGGGGGCGTAAGTTATAGTTCGCTCAGGTAACTATAACTGCTGAATTTCTATGGTTTTGTACAAGTGAATTCTGACCCTAACTATAACGTCCCTGCAACCTTTGTTTTTTTCAGTGAATTTTCAAGGTTTTTCAAATTTCATTTCTAGAATATTATGTCCCTTTAAAGCTTAGTTTTTTAGTTAATTTGTGGGGTTTATTTTTAATACTAAGTGTATTACAATTTATTTTTATTTCTGATTTAGTTTTTTAGTACTGTAGACATTCTTTTTTAGGTCGAGCCTAGCTTTGCAGCGCATGCGCTGCTCGCTTTGCGAGGCATGCAGTATTCAGTATAGCGTGTAAGCTCCGCCCACTCTCCGCCCATCTTTTTCATTAGCTTTTGTCTTAAATACTGCCTTCCAATTGATCTTAGGCTTCTTAGTCCCTCCTTATGACGGCCATGTCGTCATTTGTGTCCTTCCATGGCTACTGACCCCTTTACTTCGACTGTTGCACAGCACTACTTTCTTCCTGTGCCCCCCCTCCCGCAGTCCGTGCCTTCTCGCCCGCCCCCCCTTTGTTCGTGCCTTCCGCATCCCATTTGCAATGCAATAGGTGTCGCGTAAACGCGAGTCCTATTGCATTGCTTGTTTATTTTATTTTATCGTTGCGAAGTCCTCTCACCCCTCGATCAAATTTCACACTGCATACAGTTGCATAAAGAAATAGATAAGACAAAAGAAAATGACGGAAACTCTTACGTCGCGGAGTCGATGTCTTTCAGTGGCCATGTTAAAGAGTAGGAGCATTCCTAAATGTCTGAGAGGAAGCAGTATACATTTAAGATGGCGGTTTGCGGTGCGAGGATTTTTGCAGTAGCTTGTTTCCGACAGCGTGAAGAACGTCAGTCAGCTAGCGCTGAGTGGCAAGCAACAGTACGTCACCCAGATCGCGCTGCGCGGCAACAGTACTCATTTTCCCGGCATGCCCCAGGCGTCTCCCTGACTCTTGCTCCCTCCCAGCATTCCGCACACCTCTGTCTCCTTGTCCGCTCTGAGTCCTGGCGGGGGGCACACGGTTGTGCGAGCTGTAGGCGCTGCGGGGGCGGAAGATGGACGTGAACAGCCAGGAAACCGACTGGCGCAGCGCAACCTTCAGACAGAAGCTGGTCAGCCAGATGTGAGTGCCAGGGATACCGGGCCCTGGGGGAAGAAAGAGGCAGTCTGGAGAGGAGCGGGGAAACTTAGAGCCCAGACAGATCGTAGTGGCAGGAAACTTTTGCCATCCGGCCTCACGCAGCTCCCGTGGCAGAGCTGCGGTGAGCACTGCTCGCACACCAGTAGTGTATACTGTCGGCAAAAAGTCCTATATGGGGAGGTATCGTGTGCCCATCGTATTATTTGTGCAATCCGGCATAATTGTCATACATGATTTATGTCATGAATGCTAGTCTTCTGTCTCATATGCAGCCCTCAGTGTGGGACCTATATATTGGCTATCACGCCTATATGCTGTCTTCTATGTATGGAAACTGTTATGTTGTGCTATCCTCGTGCACCTCCCCTGCGTCATATTTGCTGTCTGCCAAAGGTATTACTTTTCATGCCTTATATGCTGCTTGTCATGCATGTTGCATGCCATACATGTCATAGTTACAGGCCGCATTTAGTGTCATGTGATTTAAGCTGGCCTCTCTGTGGGTCATTATCTGGTATCCATAATTCCATGTGTACAGCCACCATGCCTTAAAGAATCCTAAATACAGCCTGCTATAAGCGTATGTGCGACCTATCTTGTCATTGGTGCTGGCAAAGCTTTCGTGTGTTATCTACAGACATGGGTACTATCTGCAGTGGCACGCATGTTACCCAACATGTTAGATGCTTCCAGACAAGAGTTTGTGTTGTCATGTTACATGTACACCCATCTTAATTGTCTTTCGTAAACTCCGTTGTAAGCATTACTAACGAGCCATTATTTTATATCATATGTGCCATAATTGTTGTGGCGACCCATCATGCCCTCTTTCTGCAGAGCTCTGTCTGCATCACACATGCTCACCCAACCTGCGTAAAATCTCGTTTATAATCGGACTGCTCCTTCCTTACACTTGACTAACATATCTGGAATCGAGCTGCTCATCCCTTACATTCAAACAACATAGTATCGGAGCGAGCATCCAGCCGCCCCCCAGCATTGCAACATAACCTTTCATCCCCTTAATCTCCACACTCACTATCTTCTCAGTCCTCTCTTTCCCCTTCATACCATCCCTACATTCTATCCTCGAGTTATCTGCCCAAATAATGCACAGCTCCGTTTTCCTACCTTTTGTGGTCCTTCACCCCTCTCCTCCTGTTCAGACTTTCTCTCACCTCCACTCACTTGATCCTGATCTAGTAAACGTCTCCTCACCTGATGATTAAAACAGCTCTACGTCTTTGCCTTCCCACACTCGATAAGTATCAATCGGCCTCACCACTCTATCCCCCAAAGCTTCCTTCCACCTTGATATACTTCCTGCTCTTACCACTACTGTCCTTTATGCTCCTCCTCTGTACACCTCCTCCCCTATTCACCCACTCTTTTCTACTTGCATCTTCCATCGCCGCCTTCCGCTGTCTCTTCAGATAGCCTACTTCGCTGTCCCTTTCGCATTATTGCATCGATCTCATTACCACAACAAGCCACCACCTCGCTCACCCACTCCCCCCAAACTTTTGCATTCCTGTCAGAGTACCTTGAACCCAGCCATCCCTCCCTCCTTAAGACCACAATATATATCACACAGTATTGGAACCTATATCATTCCGTACTGTACACACACCACACCATTGGCAAACAACACCAGCACATCAAATGCCACGGCTAGAAACCCAGGCTTCCCTTATCCACAGTTTAGACAACTATCCTTAGCCCTTATATCTCCACAGTTCACTGATACACTACCAACCACGATGCCACGGTATACTCAATAGAAAATCTTACACTTCTCGTCTTCCCTCCTTCTGGGTACCTACCCGTCCTGTCCAAATCAGTACACAGCACCCAAGTACATCGTACAGTACAATCCATACCTACAAATCTCATCACTGAGCCACCACTCATCTCCAGTACATCTGCACAACCCCCTATTCCCAGAGGCCTAACCCTCCCGTTTCAACACACTAGCTCCCAACCCAATCTCACCACCCACAGTTCCCCACTATACAGTTAATCATAACTCATACCTTTCTCTTCATCAAACCAATGAAGGTAATGTTGCAACACATTTCTGACCCACTAACCACTACACCAGATCCATCCTAAAACACCACAACAGAACTATGCTATGGGTCTCTGCACCTCACGGATACCTAGGCACACTCTACATTCTCCCATACACCCGCACACAGCACTTCTAAAACTCTCAAGTCACCCTACATAGGCAGATGCTACAGGCTTCTTCTAACTTAAGTCTATACAACTTCAAAAAATTTTAAGTAAAATTGCTAAATAGAAACTCGTTTTAATGGATGACCTGCAAAAAATAACTGATCAATTAACCCCCATACATGTTTGGATAGCTACAAATCGTTACTATACTTAAATCCTTTAATATCTCTTCTGCACAGACTTTGGCTTGACTCCTTCACCCGACCACTCACCCGTACGTCAGTATATGCAGCCAGCCTATGAATTGCATCAAGTTTCCCCTTCGTGAGGGATTGAGCATTGTGCTACATAGGGAACAGGGAGACACGGTAACCAGGGACAAAGGATAGAATTCAGACCACACTAGGCCAGCACCTGAATCTCAGTACCTCACACAGTAGACTAGATCTGTCAGGTAGCAAAAAGAATGCAGTACACAGGTCAGCATGACTAGCTGCTTACCCTTTACCAGGATATGTACTGCCAAGACTAGAAAAGTATGTTGATCTACCCACTTTAGCTACACATTTCCATTAGAAGAATCCAACACACTCTAGCTACAAGCGGTCCATTTGAACTGAACGTGAGTCAAAATTGTGAACATTGGCTAATGGGTTAGACTCGGGGTCAATTAATCACCAAAGAAATACCCTTCTGCTCCAGACGTACACTTACTATTAAAAGGATTATGTTTCTGGTAGTTCAAAATCATCTGTTGAAGTAGTTGCTGTTGTGTGCCTACACCTGGAGATGTTTTTATTTGATGGCAGAGTGGTTGAATGCAACACGAGTCAGTGGGTAGATGCATGCTTTCATCCAGGCACTTAATTATTTCCCAAAAATGTACACGATCAATCATCTTTACACTTGTATTCATTCATCTACCGTTTGAATTCTTCTTGCATTCATTCACCCACGATAAATCACACACACACACACACACAAAATACTTTCACTTCTTAGCCAGACTTACTGGCTTAAAGGTGATTATTTATATTTAAAGTTATCTCTAATATAGGGAATGACAGCTAAGGACTTCCCCAGTTGGTTAATAAAAATATGAAAAGTATACATATATTCCACAAATTTGCTGTTATGCCACCCGCGCCATTTTACAACCATAAATCTGGTCACAGCTTCTGAGGAGGCTGGTTGTTTCTCACATACACCCTGGAAAATCATTAAGCATACCCAGGGCTGCGCGTGCCAGAGTCTGAAGTAACTTTGTTGTCTGGCATGTCTTTATTGACTTGCATCATGAAAAAGATGTTGGAGATGAGCCAATAGCTGACGAGGTTAACAATGATTTATTATAATATATCTGAGGGTGGAAGTAACTTATCTTTTGGTGAGAACCATTATTACAGCCGAGTCTGGTGGCTCAGTGGGCTAATGCATCCACTATAGGAATTTGTATTTAATGTCAAGATCACAGATTTGAATCCCGGTAGGTCCATTCAGCCTTTCATCCTTCTGAGGTCGATGAAGTTAGACTTATTGAGTTGGGAGGAGTTTATTCACAATCACACACATTAGCACCACTCTACAGATTTTGCCAGAGCGCCACTTTACCGACTTTGCCAGTGAATCGCTACTTTAATTTTCCTGTAATTCTATGAACAACATTTATTCCCACAGTGGGGAAGTGCACCATTGCTGGAGGTACTACAATATCTGATTAATGCATAGAATGGAAAACGTTTGATGTGATCCTTATCAGCTGTTTTCCTTATTTTAATTTATAGTATGTGTACTGCGGCTCTGTGTGCAGGGATGTGGTCTTTTTAAACCATACTGCTTACGTTTTGTGCGATAATGTGCTGCATCGCTAAATACTTATAAGGTCCCAAAGGCGAGACCGATTGCATTGCAAATGCTTGTTTAATAAATATACTTTGTATGTTTAAAACATAAAAATCACATATGTAGTTAATGTAAAGTAAATGAAGTTTTTTTTCGTGTAATTAAACAAATTTTATTTAAAAAATATATTTTTGGGGTACCTTAGTCTCTTTGTGGGTTCGCAAACCTACTACTCTGTGGTTTTTATTCCCGATTACATGATCGGAATGAGTCCGCGACTCTGAATTGGCGGATTTGCCAAAAATCTTACAAATTAGTGCGTATTGGTACACCACTCCATTGTCATTAATGACAGTAGTGAACATATTTACAAGGATATATAAACCACCTTATATCCGTTTTTCCAAAAAGTTACCCATTTTACGAGTTTTGTGAATCCACGAATTCGAGGACCAGATTTGCGAATCATTCGAACACACACCCAAACTTTGCCTTCTGACTGGATACATGAAGACCCCACCCTTACACATAGAAAACCACACCCAAAAGCAATTACTTCTCCAGTGAAGTCTCTAGTAGGAGGATTGAGAACCAGTGCTGCTCTGCTTTTACACAATGGCTGAAGTTACATCATATGTCTAAGATGAGCATCCACAACCTGTTCAGGATGAGGAGGAAGACACACCACCTTGCAGAAAAGAAAGTGATGTGTGGAGAAAGCAGGTGCAGAAGGACAGTCGACCTCTACAGCAGCCTTGGGAGAACCATCATCAGCTGCAGTCATTACAATAGTGTCTGCCTGCGAGGAATTGAGTGACATGGCTATTCACTGTGCCAAATTCCACATTCTTGCCGCTGTAAAAATGTCTTCTGTGGGTGTATTCTTGGATACAGTGAAGAAGTAACGGTTAGGGTTTTTTTTTGCTTCTAGTGACTACATGTTTGTTGAAGAGTGAAGCCAGTTGCTTCTTTGCATTTTCCATCCTTATCCTTTTTACTACCCTGTCCACTTTTTGTTAAAAAAAAAAAACAAATGAAAAAACCCTGGAGTACCAGCTGAGCGAAAACCAAAGATATAAATACTTGCAACTACAACACGCATGGAAGGCAGAGAGGGTAGACACAGCAAAAATACCTGAATACACACTACTGGAGGGAAGACTCCTTCTGGGAGAAAAACCTGAGAAAGCCATTTCATGGACATACAAGACCCTAATAAATAACAACCCAGATAATTTAAAGGGCCTGAGGACTCAATGGGAAAACACCCTGGGAGAATTAGAGGAAAAGGACTGGGAAGCTGCCCAAATTCACCCGAGAGAGGTGTCCATTAAATTAAGATTACGGTTGATACAATTCAAAATCCTCCACGGGCATATTTTGATAGATCTTGTCTTCACGAAATAGGGTGGGCAGAATCCCCCAAGTGCCTTCACTGTAGAGTAGAAAAAGGGACATACATTCATACTCTGTGGGAATGCTCTCACATACAATCATATTGGGCCAAAATACTAGAGGAGCTCAGCAAGATCGTAGGGACACAGCTGCCAAGAGACACCAATAATGCCCTGTTGGGTATACCCTTGGAGGTGGGCATACCCAGACATACTCTTACAATATGTAACTTAGGGCTAGTAGTGGCCAAAAGGGACATAGCCAAACACTGGGGCGCCTCAAACACCCCAACAATGACCGAATGGAGAATTGGGATGGACCTCTACATGGAGGCAGAAAAGGTGACTTACAAAGCAAGAGGGTGCCAAAAAGAAATTCTCCAAGATCTGGGGCCCTTGGTAAAGATATTATTGACTGGAGATGAGTGGGGAGCCTAGCGAATGCCAACCCCTAACTGCAGACTAAAAGAGAGGGAAGGTGAGCCCTCACCTGTTCGGACATAAAGTGGAGAGTTACACCAAACTTGTAAAGCCGTCTGATGTGTATAATGCCAGCACCAATTTGTAACCGTATTACTTATGATCTGATTCTATGTACCTGTGGCCTCAGGATGTTCTTCGTTTATAATGCAAAGTTTTGTATTCTCAGAAAATGTATCAATAAAAATATTCCTCCCCCAAAAAAACCCTTCTAGAAAAAAAATAGTTCTCATCAGAACCACCATTTACTCAAACAAGGAGCTAACTCTGTGTTTTTAATGTGTCAGTGACTGTATCAGTGTAAGAGTGGGTGTGTCAGTGTGTGCAAGAGTGTATGCATGGGTGTGTTATTGGATGTGTTAATGTTTTGCTGGGTGTGTCAGTGCCTGCTTTGTTGTATGCCTGGCAGTGTCAGTGTCTGCATTAATGTATGCCAGGTGTGTCAGTGTATGCATTAGTTTCACCATGGGTGTGTCACTGTATGTGTCAGTATTTCAGGGTGTGTTATTGGATGCATTGGGTTAGATTAGGTGTGTCCGTGCCTCTATTGGTATATGCCTAGGTAGATCAAAGTCTGCTATGGGGTATGCCTCGGCGTGTCAGTGTATCCGGCATTGTATGCCTGGGTGTCTTATTAGATGCATTAGTGTTTGGATGGGTGTGTTGGTGTCTGCATTGTTCTATGCCTGGATGTGTCAGTGTCTGCATTGGTAAGTCTCTGGGTGTCTCAGTGTATGCACTCAGTGCCTGAGTGTGTCAGTGTTTGCGTCAGTGTGTGCCTGGGTGTGTTATTGGATGCATTACAGTTTGGCTGGGTGTCTCTGTGTCTGCATTTCTGTATGCCTAGGTGTGTCAGTGTGTGTATTGGTGTGTCACTGTATGTATCAGTGTCTGCGTGGGTGTCTTTTTGGATGCATTAGTGTTTGGATGGGTGTATCAGTGTCTGCATTGCTGTATACCTGGGTGTGTCAGTGTCTGCATTGGGAAGTCTCTGGGTGTCTCAGTGTGTGCATCAGTGTGTACCTGGGTGTGTTATTGGATGCATTAGTGTTTGGCTGGGTGTGTCAGTGTCTGCATTGCTGTATGCCTGGGTGTGTCAGTTTCTGCATTGCTAAGTCTGTGGGTGCCTCAGTCTGTACATCACTGTATGCCTGGGAGTCTTATTGGATGCATTAGTGTTTGGATGGGTGTGTTGGTGTCTGCATTGTTGGATGCCTGGGTGTGTCAGTGTCTGCATTGGTAAGTCCCTAGGTGTGTCAGTGTGTACCCTGGGTGTGTTATTGGCTGCATTAGTGTTTGGCTGGGCGTCTCAGTATCTACATTGCTGTATGCGTGGGTGTGTCAGAGTCTGCATTGGTAAGTCTTTGGGTGTCTCAGTGTGTGTGTCAGTGTGTGCCCGAATGTGTTATTGGATGCATTAGTGTTTGGCTGAGTATGTCAGTATCTGCATTGCTGTATGCCTGGGTGTATCATGGTCTGCATTGTAAGTCTCTGGGTGTCTCAGTGTATGCATCAGTGTGGGCCTGAGTGTGTCAGTGTTTGCGTCAGTGTGGGCCTGGGTGTGTTAGGGTAGGCTTCAGTAGGTGCATGGGTGTGTTAGCGCATGCATCAGTGTGAGCCTTGGTATGTCCGTGTATGCATCAGTGTGTGCCTGGTATGTTATTGGATGCATTACTGTTTGGCTGGGTGTGTCTGTGTCTACATTGCTGTATGCCTGGGTGTGTCAGTGTCTGCATTGCTAAGTCTCTGGGTGCTTCAGTGTTTAGGTCAGTGTGTGCCTGAGTGTATTATTGGATGCATTAATGTTTGACTGGCTGTATCAGTGTCTGCATTGCTGTATGTCGTGGTGTTTTAGTGTATGTAAGAATGTGCACCTAAGTCTGTTAGTATACATGGCAGTGTGTGTCTGGGTGTGTTAGTGTAGGCATCAGTATGTGCCTGGATGTGTTAGCATATGCATCAGTGTGAGCCTGGGTATGTCAGTGTGTGCCTGAATGTGTTATTGGGTGCATTACTGTTTGGCTGGGTGTGTCTGTGTCTGCACTGCTGTATGCCTACGTGTGTCAGTGTCTGTATTGGTATGTCCCTGGGTGTGTAACAGTATTTGTCAGTGTATGCCTGGGTGTTTTATTGGATGCATTAGTGTTTCGATGGGTGCATCGGTGTCTGCATTGCTATATACCTGGGTGTGTCAGTGTCTGCACTGGTAAGTCTCTGGGTGTCTCAATTTGTGCATCAGTGTGTACCTGGGTGTGTTATTGGATGCATTAGTGTTTGGCTGGGCGTGTCACTGTCTGCATTGCTGTATGCCTGGGTGTGTCAGTGTCTGCACTGCTAAGTCTCTGGGTGTCTCAGTGCGTACGTCAGTGTGTGCCTGGGTGTGTTATTGGATGCATTAGTGTTTGGCTGGCTGTGTCAGTGTCTGGATTGCTGAATGCCTGGGCGTGTGAGTATCTGAATTGGTAAGTCCCTGGGTGTGTCACAGTGTGCCTGGGTGTTGAATTAGATGCATTTGTGTTTAGCTGGATGTGTCAGTGCCTGTATCGGTGTAGTTGGGTGTGTCAGTGAGTGCATCGATGTGTGTCTAGGTGTGTCAGCGGCTGCATCAGTGTGAGCCTGTGTGTGTATGAGTACCTCTATCTGTGTGTAGCTGGGTGTGAACACTGCTGAACTGATGTGTGCCTATGTGTGTTAGTAACTGTAGCAATCTGTCCTCGGGTGTTCATCCTCAAAATCTAAACTTATGGAACAACACTGCAAGAACTAATTAGTAAAGTACATTACCCTACTAGATGGTTCCATTGATTTGCATAAAAAGAAAAAGAAATGAAATATTTATTAGTTTTACAATTAATAGAATTACAAAGGTAACTTACAATTTCAACAATGCATAAAGACATAATTCTAAGAAATAACTAGACATTTCTCATACTGTAAAGGTATGTATTAATATAAATAAGCATTTAATTTTCCCTTTTTTACTGTTCCCAGCTTCTTTACTCATACACCGTAAACAATGTACTTTTTAAGCAGTCATCATTGAACAGTGGGGAAAAAACAATCATAAAGATTGTAGAGAAAAAACTGCACCCTATCTCATTGCAATTAAGGAACACTGTGCATTGTTCTCCCTACAAATAAACATAACACAACTTATTTAACTATTTACAAATACAGTTTTGTGCACAACCACTTTAAACACATGCAGGTATATCTTTACACCAGCAGCACAAAAGTAGGCGATGCCTGCAAGCATTTTACAATACCTTCAGTGGAAAAGATTACAGCTAAATATGTGCAGTGTAATATTTGCGGCACACAGTTACCCAGCAGCACTGCCAAGAAGTATTCACATGGAACAAGTTCCAAATGGAAGCACTTAAAAAACAATTCATGAAAGGGGGAACAACTGAATGATGCAGGAGATACTAGGTGCAGCAGAACATTCCACCTCTACAGCACCCTTTGGAGAACCTTCATCAGTTGCAGTCATCATAATAACAGCAGTGTGTGAAGATTTGAGTGAGAGGGTAACTTATTGTGCAAAATGCCATGTTTGTCACAGTAAAAATGTGTTCTGTGGGTCCATTTTCCCTTCTACTGTTCTCAGGTTGTATACTCATACATCATAAATGATGTATTGTTGAAATAATGATCATTAATCAGTTGTGAAAAAAACAACCATAAAGATTGCAGTAAAAAAAAAAACTGCACGTTATGTATATGTAAGTAGATGTTTGCATGTGGAAATAGGTCTGCCAGTGACTGTACGGGTTTTTGAGTGGGTGTGTGACAGTGTGTGGGTGTGTCAGTATCTGTGTGAATGACTTTATAGGTGTGTGAGTACATGTACGAGTACCTGTATGGGTGTGTTTGTGACGCTTAAGTTAAATTAATAATAAATATATTGATTACTTTACAAGTACATTTTATTAACATATTAGAATACAATTTAACACCTTAACCGCGCCGGCAATTCCGCCGCGGTGCGGGGCGTTCTATTAAGTGGGCGGGGCCGCGTCAGCCAACGGACGTGCGCAGCACTACCGAGGTAGTGCTCGCGACGGCCGTTGGCCGACGGGCGCACTTAAAGGGTTAAAACAAACATAACGTATTTAACTATTTACAAATACAGAAACACAGTGAAATTTGAACTTTTGATTAACTCACCCATATACTTACACTGCTGCTGTCTATTTACTTTAACTCTCCAAATTTGTAACAGAGGGGGAGTTAGTCAGATTAAAAATAAAAATGTTATACAAAACACGTTTAAATGTTATACAAAACACGTTTTTTGACAATGAGGCAGAAACAATTTAAATAAATATGAATACAAATGTTTAGAAATAGAGTAACAGAATTTGGTACGAAAAATGAAGGACACTAAGGCGAGAAGAACAGCACTCAAACAAAAAAGCATATTGAAAGTGTGATTGATAAATTGTTTCCTCTGAAGTGCAAACTATTTATTTTCTTGCTAAATAGAATGAAAACACTGGATAAAACAGTGTTGTCGATGAAGAAACCTCCCTACAAAAAAACTTGTTAATAAAAAGTAACTTTAGAAAAATGTTCAAAGGAGAATGGAAGCGTACGTCTAGTACTGGGCCTTTTTTAATGAAGAAAGTTACTTACAAGAGAATGAATTTGTGTATGCTGTTGAAGCAACTGGCTGATTTTATGAAGTAAAAGACAGTAGTCCAGTTGCAAAAGAAGAGATGGTTTCTAGAAATGTAGAAGAAGAGATAGGTGAAGAGGTACAAGGAAGGCGTAAACATGTTCCTGTGTATAAATGGGAGTGCAGTAGCATTTGTATTTGCCAGGAATCAATTGATACAGTAGGACCCCATCCATGTACTTCCAGTGCTGCTGTCTATATACTTTACCTCTGCAAATATTGGTACGAATGAGTACTGGTATCGTCGTCCTGTTGAGCTTAAGTGCATGTTGTAAAATTTAGGAACAAGTGTATCAACAAAAATAGGGTACTTGTTACTGTCTAGAAAAGAAGAAAAGAGAATGGTTGGAATTGGAAAAATGTGAGGGGGATCTTCCTTATTGGGAAGTGATGTCCTCACACACCCATGTGGGTGTCATGCTTCATCATTGTGCTGTTTGCTCCTCTTGGGAGCGTCGTTGCAATGCCCCCCGGATCCCACGAGAGGGCTCTTTGACGGAGATATTTTTATATTTTTAAAGCAGAAGCGGTGATGGTGCATGCGGGTGTGTGGAGCTTAACAGTGGAGTGTGTACGTGAATTCAAAACTACCTAAAGGGTACCCTGTGATAAAGGTATTAAGGGGTCCCTGGGGTAGGATAAAAATGAATAAAAACTTGGCAGTCAATGCAAAGTTAGGAAGCACGACGGTCTGGTGAATAAAGCATAGGCACAATATGGTTTATGCTCGATTAGGTCGACATGTTTCTCGTCCTGGTGGTCCAGATGGATCCGTGGTGTTTCTTCAGGACCAGTCAATGTGGTGTAGACCCTGCCTTGGGTCCGAAAACGTGTGGGGGTGTTATAATATCTTGCCTATTCTGGTGGAACAGCATAAGGTCATGCAAGTACCTAAAATGTGCTTCTTTGACAAAGGCAGTTTGTAGATCCCCAGTTAGCAGATGTCCCAGATATTGGCACCACTGTTCCTCTGGCCACTCCGTAGCTTGGGCTAGTCTGTGCGTCTTTGTTCTTTTTTTCTCGTTCATCAAATCTAACACCTCCGATCAATGCCCACTCGTCCAGCATATCCCCCATTCAGTACAGCAATCGCTGAGCATGCACACATGTACCTCGACAGCTGGAAGATTCCTGGACTCCGGTGACACCACCTTCATGCAAAGACAGGCCGGTGATTAGGCAGCAGAGAGTGGTCCGCATGCAGCCCAGACACAAGCTGTAGGCAGAGTGGGTCATGTCGCCGAATGCCGGGAGTCACACCGGCTGTGACTGAGGAGGGGCGCAGGCAGTTGTGGCGAAACTGCTCAAAGCAGCAGCAGGTACCACTGAGCAAGATGTGCGGCATCCGTTGCATGAACGGGTGGCGGTTCCTTCACTAGTGTGGGGCCTCTGCGCGAATCGTGCGGCAGCCACGTGCAGGGGGGAGCGGGGCTACAGATGTAGCAGTGCTCGGGCGCAGTATGATTCAACTTGGGGCAAGCAGGCGGACCATGTAGTTGGTTGTCTGGAGGCACATGTGGCAAGTCCTTGTCGCCAGTGTGGTGGGGCTACCCAGTGCAATGGCGTTATCCCGCTAAGTGTAGCCTGATCGCTGCTGCAGAACAAACGCACACACACGCAGAGAGGGTATGGGCAGAAGACCACGTGCGGTACACGCCCCTTTATTATATAGCTCTGGCCAGCAGATCAGGAGTTGTCAGCTACCGCGGGGGAGGTCCAGCTGGCTCACTACAGTACAGATAAACATCAGACATTAAGTCCTTTGGACCAGCAAGAAGCTCTAAAAAATCTTGAAACTGCTGCAAAGCACCTGAAATGGAGGGTCGCTTACCTACTGCACCTTTGTAAGCTGATGGTAGTGTACAACAATTGTGTAACCATGATATTAAACAATAAACAACAGTTGAAGGCTGATAATAACATACTTATTGTGCTTAAAAGCTTAATGCTTGAAGCACTTAATAATTTAAGATGAATTTTGGGGGGATTCTGTGTTACCCATGTGATAGAATAATCCTAACAATGACTCCTGGTACTTATTGCACATCAAAGTTGCAAGTCACACACAGTATGTACAATATATCCCTTATATTAAGGCTTTACCAGGGCAGCCCATGTGCACATATTCCTGAATCACTGTTTTCTAAAGTATAAATTAGAAATAACAACTGCCTTTTACAGTAGTTCAAAGCTGTAAACTGAAAGCAGTAAGCGCTGCATTATTTGTAAAATTTGCAGATTTACATAGCCAGTCTCGTCACCACTTGAACTTGCCAATAGCAATGCCTCCTTCTAACAGGGCTTCTAAGCAAGCCCGAGGTCATGGGAGGTGCAATATGATTGCAATGCTGTTTTAGGGTGGCTGCTGGCACTTGAATGCATATGTTCGTGCCACCCTTCATTAGAATGGCAAGGGATGAAAGTGATTTTAAATTAAACTGGGGAAACAAATGGTTTGGGATTTTCTCACTCTCTCCACTCAACCTTGGGATTTCAGGCTCCAAACTCTTAACACAGCACTCCTTTATTTGACTCATTATGGTTCCTGCACCTCACTTGGCCCTCTGTCACAAGATGTCACCCTAGATATAAGCTTCTAAGGGCTACATGTACAAAGCATTTTTGAAGTCGCAAATGGCACAATTCGCAAAATCAGGACGTTTGCAACCGCAAATTTTTTTTTTGGGGTGTACAAAGCCCAAATTGCAACTTGTTACCGAATCGCAATTTGGATTTTACGATTCGGAATTAGGAAGGGGTGTGTTGAGGGCGTCCGTTTCTAATACCAAATTGGAATGGTAGGTACGAATGTTTTGCAACCAAAATACGGTTGCAAAACATTCACAATTTACCGCTGTTAGACCTGGCACCATTGGCGTGGGTCTCCCTTCCATTTTTTCGCTGTTGCCTCCTATGTTTTTGCTGGTCTAGATGCTTTGGGCACTTTGCCACTGCTGTTCAGTGCCAAAGTGCAAGTGCTCCCTATTATAAATTGTTGTAATGGATTAGTGACTCCATGATTGGCTTATTTGATTTACTTGTCAGACCCTAGTACAGTGCACCATGAGTGCCCAGGGCCTGTAAATCAAATGCTGCTGGTGGGCTTGCAGCACTGATTGTGCCACCCACAGAAGCAGCTTGTAAAATATGGCTCAGGCCTGCCATTGCAGAGCCTGTGTGCAGTCTGGAACTGCCATGTCGACTTGGCAAGTGCACCCACTTGCCAGTCCCTAAACCTTCCCTTTTCTGCATGTTAGTCACCCCTTAGGTAGGCCCAAGGTACCCCTGTGGGCAGGGTGCATTGTATGTGAAAGGTAGGACATGCCCTGATGTGTGTGGCATGTCCTGATAGTGAATTACAGCCAATTTCGTTTTTCACTATTGCAAGGCTATCTGTTCCCATAGGCCAGAATGGGGAGTTAGTTTATAACATCTTATAAACATAACTGACCCTAGGAACAAGATAGAAAAATAAAGTTTAGTATGCCTGAACTCAGAATGTTAAAATACATCTTTTAGTGTGGGTGATTTTTACATTCTGTGTTTGAAAATACCACTTTTAGAAAGTAGGTATTTTCTTGCCTAACCATCCAGTATGCCTCTGCTAGGTTTGTGTATTCCATGTCTGGTTTGTGAGTGACAGGGGGCTGGAGAGGGCTTTGGCTCCAGCAGTCTGATGAGTCAGGGCTGGGCTGAATAGGACCTGGGTTGAATAGAGAGTAGGGGGAGGAGATTTCCTTTCACTTGCCTGAGCCTACATAGAATAGAGAGTAGGGGGAGGAGATTTCTTTTCAGCTACCTGGGCCAGGTCTGCTTTCAACAACGCTGTCCCCACCTCCTGCTAGGAAGCTGCACCAGGGAGGACAGAACTGGTTTGGGCTGGGTACAGACACTCTCTGCCTTCAGAGAACAAAGAAATTGTGTGTATAAAAAGAGGGGCCCAGACCCCAGAACTTTAGATCACTTCTGGGAATCAAGACTAACCTTTGCCAAGGAGAGAAACCAAGGAAGCTGAAGGAGGAGACTGCCCCTGCGCTGGTTACTGTTTGGGGTTGGCCTGCAGTGGTTACTTATTGCCAAGGAAAGGAGAAAAGGAACTTTGTGTGTACTTTATCATCTTGAGGAAGATCTCCAAGGGCTTGAAGCTGAGCTTGCCTCCTGTTCTGAAGTCTCAGGGACACAAAGACTTCACCACCAGCTCCCCTGAATTTCCTTGCTGGGAATTCTACCTGCAGAGAGGTGCCTGCTGCTGTTGTTGGGGACCTCTAGAGACTGCGTGTCGCTGGGAGCTGGAAGCGCGACGCAACGAGGAAGAAGCGTGTCGCCGCCGCTGCTGTTGCATCGCCGAAGAAGCGTGCCGCTGCCTCAGCTGTTTGTCGACGCATCGCCGAAGAAGCGTGTCGCATCGCCAGAGAAGCGTGTCGCCACCACAGAGGTTACCGTCGCATCGCCGGAGAAGCATGTCGCAGGGCCTGTCGCGGCTCAAGAATCCACCGATTTCGCCGCACGGCCGTCGGGCGTGCACGCATCGTATCCAAGTTGTTGCATCCATCAAAGATGCCATTTTGTCGCATCGCACCGGATCGTCGCATCGCATCGAGGCGCCATCTTGTCGCATCGTAACCGGAACGCAGTAAGAAACCGACGCATCACCTCCTCTCCGGTAAGGAACGGACGCATCACCTTCCCTGCGCTGCAGTAAGGAACCGACGCATCACCTCCCCCGAAGCAAGGAACCGACGCATCACCTTCCCTGCGACCCTTTTGTTTGTATTGCGTTACACATCCAAGGTACTTTGAGAGTAAAGTGTTGCATTTACCATCTACATTGAACTAAGCTATTTCTACCATTTGAAAGTCATATTTTTGAGTACTGTATTGTGGATCTTTTGTCGTTTGGTCTTGTGTTAAATCTAGATAAAGATTACCTATTTTTCTAAACTGGTGTGGTGTCCATTTGTAGTGTTTTCACTGTATTACTGTATGTGTTCCCAAATGCTTTACACACTGCCTCTGAGATAAGCCTGCCTGCTCGTGCCAAGCTACCAAGGGGGTGAGCAGGGGTTATTTTAGGAGTGTAGCCCCCTTATCCTGACTAGAAGTAAGGGCCCCTACTTGGTCAAAGGTACCTACCTCTGCCAACTAGAGACCCCTATTTCTAACAACCGCCAATTCCGAATTGGTGGTAACCCATTCGCAAATGGGAAGCTGTCCCCAAGGGACCCTTTCACCTTTGAGAATGGTGGAAAAAATATTATTTAAGAGCAGGCAGTGAGCCTGAACAAGATTGATGCCCCCTGGACATGGGGCCAATGCAAAGAAGAGGCATTCCAGAAGATAAAGGCAGCCTTACTGAGCAAGTCAACGATAGCCTACTTCGATCCAATACGCAGACTGAGCTACTCGTTGATGCGAACCCTGTAGGCCTAGAAGCTGTGCTCACACAGGAAGTAGGGCCATGGAGATAGGTGCTGCTGGTATTCGCCAGTAAAGCACTGACACAGACTGAAGCATGATATGCCCAGATAGAAAGGGACGCCCTAGCTATCAAGAGGGCATTTGGACACTTCCACTTGTACCTCTGCAGAAGGCCATTCAGAGTGATCACTGACCATCACCCACTGTCACGAATAGAGTACTGGGCCATCCAGCTGCAGCATACCACATGGAGGTGGTTTACAGACAAGGGTCCAAGAACCCGGCAGCCATCCTCTCACGCCATCCACCCCACCTCGCAGATGGAAATGATGACAACGCGGAGGCGCATGTAGAGTATGTCAGCATGGGGTCACAAGGAGCCTGCCAGAAGGGACTCACCCTACGCGAAATTGAAGAGGTCACCAAGAAAGATACCATGCTCGCAAAGGTGGCAGATGCCTTGCAGAGAGGCTTGTGGCAGAACTTTCTCTGTGATGCCAATAGGTGGCATGGCCCAGATAAGGAGAGGCTCACAAAGATGTGGAGGCACTCGAGACGGCCTCATACAGAGGGCTCGACGGCTAGTAATCCCAGAGAGCCTACAACACCAGGTGGCGGCGCTGGCCCATGGCGGGCATCAAGGGGCGGTAAGGATGAAGTTGCGCATGCAAGAGAAAGTGTGGTTCCCAAAGCTTGAAGCCGCCTTAGATGAGATGGTGCAGCGATGTTCCTTATACCAACTCTCCAGCTTCCAGGAAGCAACTGCACCAATCATTACAAAAGAACCCTGCACAGCCCTGTGGTCCAAAGTGAGTTTGGATTTTGGAAGCTTCCCCGATGGAAAAGTAATCGTAGTTCCAGTGCACAGTTATTCGAAGAGCCCCATGGTCGATGTGGTCGGCTCGGCGGCCGTTGTTACCTAACACTGCAAAAGTGCTAGAAAAAACCTTTGCACTATTTAGCCTTCCAGAGGAGATCAAGACGGACAACGGGACACCCTTCCACAGGGGTCAGAATTAAAAGAACTGCTTGAGCACCTAGGGATATGACATCACCACGCCACAGTGGCCACAGGCCAACAGCGAGGCCAAGCGCTTTATGCGCACCCTAAACAAAACTCTCAGAATAGCCAGTGGAAGGAGGCAACCTCGAAAGATTCTTGCAAGGGTATCTGGGAACATCGCATTGCAGCACACAATGCTTTCTGTGGTCTCTGATGCTCAAAGGACCCAGACGTGACACCATCCCGGTCCACCCGGACTGGACTCCATCACCTTATGACCCTGTGAACACCCAAGCCCGGCACACGCAGAAAACATGTGTGCAAGTTTGAGGTGGCGAGCTGCAACACGCCTGATCTCGCCAGGTGACAACGTGATAATTTAAGACCGAAAGCTCGGGTGGAAGTTCAGGACACCTTTCGAACCCAGAGTGTGAAACGTGATCCGTGCCGATGGTACCATGGTCACAGCCCGCAAAGGCAGTGAGATAGTCGCCAGGAACATCTCATGGTTTCAGAAGGTAGACCTTCCCGGCCAACCGGAGCTGGAGACAGAAGTGCACGTCACTACATTGGAAGGCACGCCCAAAGCATGAGAGTCCTGGTATGTCGCTCCAATTGACGGATCTCTGGAACTAACTGGTGCAAAGGACAGCAGTGGTGCAGACCTGCGCAGCAGCCTGAGCACTTAAGAGACAATAGACCGCTCACGCCACCAGCAGTACAATCTCAGGCCCAATCTGCAGCCGAGCCAGTTGCTCAAATACTTTGCATGCCAAGTTGGGAAGGGATGTAGTGAGCCACCTGGACCTCCCTGCGACAGCTCACTGTCCCGGATACGCACCTTCAACATCCTCTGGCCGGAGGCATGGACAGCAAGTGGTCTTCTGCCCGTACCCTCACTGTGTGTGCATTCATTCAACGGCATCGATCAGGCCGCGCTTAGCGGGATACCCCCACCACAAGTAGCTATGAACTTTATTGATTAGTTTTACTCGGAGAAAGTATCATTCTAAGTGTCACACATTTGGTAGTTGAATGTAACTGAAACTGACCTGAAACCATGAAAACGTCACACATAAGCCATTTGAAAACTTGGCAGTTAACACCGCATATAAAAACAAAGCAAGAAAGTAAAGGTCTCGCCCCCTGTGGTAAGCAGGATTGGGTTCGGCCACGCTGCGCATAGGTCAGACGCACGTCTCACTAAACCATGTTTCTCTAGTCTCGAATCCCAGACCCCAATCTGATCTAAAAGAAAACTCGCTCGCAAACGCACAACACACAAGTACGCAGCTATAAAATATCAAGCTAGGCTCCATCATGACCCAATCAGAATCTTGCATTTGAAGCGTACTAACGTGGAACGTGTGTCCTATTCAGCCATTGGCTGATAGGTAAAAACTGGACTTCTTCTCTACCTACGCGTCATTGGTGCATCCGAACGAAAACATTGTGACGCTTTGTTGGCGCCGCTTGTCCCTCGACGAATTATTTCCGGTTGCTGTCAAAGAGGACGTCACTTCCGGACTGGGGGAAAAAAGGCTTGTTTTTTTGTTCGTTGGCGCAGTTTTCCGTTCCCTTCTCGGATTGGCCGAGGAGTGGGTTACGGCGCCTGCGAGTCCCGGGATTAGAGAGGATGCTTCTCCCGTCCGATATCGCGCGTCTGGTATTAGGTGAGCGGGTTAAGAAGAAATTACAGAGTTATACTTGCCCCAATAGGGGACATTTAGTTATTAGTGTTGTGAGTACAGCATAACATTTATGACAACATTTCGCTTATTGACAAGCACCTTTACTGCGATATCAAAGAACCTAAGAACTGCAGAACTATTACACAGAACTGCACGGGTTCTGCGAGTTCGCTATTCGAACCAGTTCAGATCCCCACAGTATCTGTTTTACAACCAACGAACTGTAGTATTATTTTCAGAGCTATTACATACTGTGCTATAAAATCATAATGCATTAATAGAAGAGTAGTCCGCATTGGTCGACCGATTGACATCTGTCTACCAATGCAAAGGAAAAATGGATCAGACCATCTATGTGCTTAAGACTACACAAATATATGCGTTTGTTTTCACACTAACTTATACAAACCACTTCGAAGCCAGTCCTTAAACAAACGCATGTTTATTTTTTGAGGTTTATGACATACAGTGATTACCTTTGGATGTCAGGGTGCAGCTTATTGCGGGTGACAAGTGTGGCTAAAGCCAGTTTTTTTAATCAATCAACCAATCATTTATATAGTGCAGCGCTGTCACAGCTGGGCGCAGTGGGTGCGACGTCTCAGTCGAAAATGCCAGGTCTTGAGGTTCTTTCGGAAGTCCATAACAGAGGGTGCTGTTCTAAGTTGAAGGGGAAGGTCGTTCCAGGTCTTGGCAGTGATGTAGAAGGAGCAGCCCCTGCTGCAGCGAATGTGTGTGGGGGCTAAAGAGGTGAAGTGCAGGTGTCTAGCGGGTCAGTGGAAATTCAGTGGGTGGTTGATGTAAGCTGGTCCTTGATCGTGTAGAGCTTTGTAAGCATGCATGAGGATCTTGAACTGGCATCTCTTCTGGATGGGGAGCCGGTGGAGGTTCCTGAGGTGGGGGGCAGTGATATGGGTCTGTTTGGGAAGGTCCAGGATGAGTCTGGCTGCGGCATTCTGTATGGTCTGGAGTCGTCCGAGGAGCTGGGTGGAGATGCTGGCAATGAGGGCCTTAGTGATGGTCTTTAAGATTCTTTGGAACGTGCGAAGGGTGTGGAAACAGGAGGAGGCGACTGCTTTAACTTGTCGTTTCATGGTCAGTTCGTTGTGGAGGATGATGCCTAGGTTGGGTGCATGGTCTGTATGCGTGGGTGTTGCTCCAAGTTCTGCTGGGCACCAGCTGTGGGCCCATACAGGAGTGTTCTTCCCGAAGATCAGTACTTTTGTCTTGTCGGAGTTGAGTTTAAGGCAGTTATCTTTCATCCAGTGGGCTAAGTTGGTCATGGTTTTGCAGAAGTTGGTTCTGGGGGTGGAGGGGTCTTCGGTGAGCAAGAGGATAAGTTGAGTGTCATCTGTGTATGAAATTATGTTGAAGCCATGGGATCTGACGATGTCTGCGAGGCGGGGTCATGTAGGTGTTGAACAGGGCGGGGCTGAGGGATGATCCGTGGGTTACAGCGCATATGATGTCATTGGGTTTGGAGCTTTAGAGTTGCGGCCCAGATACGCTGTGCGAGTCCTGTAAGGAAGGAGGTGATCCACATGAGGGCGTTTTGTTGTATGCCAATGTTCTAGAGTCTGTTGATCATGGTGTGGTGGGAAACGGTGTTGAACGCTGCTGAGAGGTTGAAGAGGATCAAGGCCACAGTCTCTCCGTGGTCGAGGAGGGTTCTGATGTTGTCTTTGACAGCGATCAGCGCAGTCTCGGTGCTGTGGTTGGTACGTAATCCTGATTAGGAGGTGTCAAGTAGGTGGTTTTATTCCAGGTATTCAGTGAGCTGTTGGTTGATGGCCTTCTCGAGCTGGGTACGGGAGCAGGGAGATTTTTGAGTTCACTTTGGCCGGCAGAGGGTTTCTTTAGGAGGGGTCTGACCTCTGCGTGTTTCCATGTGTTCGGGAAGACTGCTGTGGCGATGGAGGTGTTGATGATGCTGATGAGTTCCGGGCTGATTGGGATGGCTCCGAGATTTAAAAGGTGGTGGGGGCAGGGGTCGGTCGGTGCCCCAGATTGGATAGATGACATGATGGCCGTGTTGGTCTCTGTGGTAAGCGGAGACCATGTGGTAATCATTCGGCTGGTATGTGCTAGTTGGACGAGGCTGTTGGGTTTGATGGTCGTGGGTCATAGTTGTAGATGGTGGAGATCTTGCTGTGGAAGTAGTCCGAGAGGGTGACACAGAGTTCCTAGGGAGGGGTGAATGGTGTTCTCTGTGGCTGTAGGGTAGGAGAATTCATTGACTATTTTGAAGAGTTCTTTCATGTATCGGTGCAGGCTTTGATGACCTTTCTTTTGGCTTCCTTGATGCGCAGGTGGTAGTTGCTGAGGGCTGCTTTGTGAGTGGCTCTGTCGGAGGGGTACCTTGTAGCGCGCCCTCGTTTCTCGAGTTGGTAGCAGTTGTGCTTGGTGGTTCTGAGCTCTAGGGGGTACCAGCTGGCTTGTTTTGAGGTATTGTTGGTTTTTTGCTCGTTTCATCGGGGCAACTCTGTCTGCGCATTCGGTAAGCTATGCAGAGAAATTCTGGATTTCCTGGTCATGAGTCGGCTGAACTTTTGGGTTGGGTGGTGCCAAGGGCCTGGGTCCACTGTGTCTCAGTTATCTTGCTCTAGCTGCGGTGGGAGGAGCTGTGGTGCTTGGTCATGGTGTGCTGAGCGTTGGAGATGGTGAAGTGAACAATGGTTTGATCAGTCCAGGTGAGTTCTATGACGTGGCCAAATTTGATTCTGTTGGTGTAGGTGAAAATGGCGTTGAGCGTATGTCCGTTTTGTGCGTGGGTTCGGTGACGAGTTGGGTGAGGACGATGTTGTTGAGGTTCTCCAGGAGGGAGGTGGAGTTGTTGTCGTCAATGGGGAAATTGAGGTCGCTGAGTAGGACGTAGTGGTATGAGTAAATGGCTAGGGGGCGATGATGTTGGCGATGCTTCAAAGAAAACCGGTCGGGAGCCCGGGGGTCTATTCCAGGGTGCCTCTGAACATGGTTTTGGCGTTGGTGTGTAGTTGGAAGTTGAGGTGGTTCATGAGTGGGGTGGGGACGTCGCTGGTGCCGATGCAACGGATGGTTTCCTTGAAGATGATGGCGATGCCTCTGCCGTGTTTGTTGGTGCGGTCTCAGCAAATCATGTTGTAGCCTACGGGTGTTGCTGTGGCGATGTTGTGGTTTGAGGAGAGGGGCTGAGCCATGTTTTGGTGATGAAGGCAACGTCTGGGGAGAGGATGGTGATGGTGTCCCAAATTTCCGTGGTGTGTCTGCAGAGGGATCTGGCGTTTAGCAGGATGCATTGGAGCTGTTCCGGGTTGTTCGTGGTCTTCTTGGCGGTGGCAGTGTGGGTCTGAAGTGTGGGATGGGGGTCCTGTGTCGCATGAGAAGCGGCAGTGGTGGCAGGCGACTGGTCCTTTGGTGGATTGCGGGGAGGCAGTGTAGCAGCTGTTGTTACGGTGTCCGGGGTTCATGGCCAGCAGCTCCTCAGCAGTGTAGCGGCGGGAGGGCCAGGGGTCCTGGCGCTGGGCACGGTCCAGTCACTGACTGGTGCAGACAGGGTTGCCTTTGGCGCGCCAGCAGCGGGTCCGCTGCGCGGTGGCTCTGCGGGCTCCATTAAGTAGGTCCTGGGCAGGGGTGGGGTGCTGGGTGACAGGAGACGAGAGCAGGGCAGGGAAACAGCAGGAAAAGTCAGCAGCGGGGAACAGCAGTAATGGGCATGCAAACTGCTCAACTGCAATAATGGGCACAAGACTTAACAAAACTACACAAAGCTATAATGGCATAATATCAACAAACTAACTATACCTTAGGAAGGCTGACTAACCAGGGCTCTAGCAGGAACAGAGGCTGCGCGAGGGCGCTGCTAATCTGAATGGGAATGCGGAAGGCAAAGGCGGGCAGTAGAGGGTGAGAGCAAGTGCTCTCATTGGCACATGAGCAGTGGGCCGCTGTACTGAGTGGGGGAGCTGGCATAGGACCTGCTCTAGGATCTACAGGTAGATTCTTGGTGAAGCATGTAAGAAGGACTCGCCGCTTGTGATATCTTGTCCCAGCTGACGTACCTATCAGTCTTTCTAAAATCCTGTTACTGCTCACAGTTTCGAGACCGTTATTGGTGAAGTGCTTCCAGGATGATGTTTCTATCTAAGACAGCTCTCGGGAAGAACATAACCACAGAGTATACTTGGTGTTAAATCGGCAGGAGAAGGCTAACATAAATTTAAATGCAGAAAAGTGCAAGTTTAATAGAAAGGAAATGCCTACCTTGATCATATTTTATCAAACAAGGGAGTGAGACTGAGGAAGGAACTTGTGGATTCCTCTTGTGCTTTTGCTAAACCAGAGAGTAAAGAGGAGGATGTGACCTTCCTGGGCATGTTTGAGTTTTATGGTTGGTACATAACCGACATTTTGAGTAAATCAGTTGCTTTCACAGCTTTATGTAAGAAAGATGTGAAATTCGTATGGAGTGAGGAGTGTGAATGTGAATGTGAAATGTTGAAGGACTAGTGTACTTGACTTAATGCATTTGTACCTGGAATTGAGGTTATTGTGGTAATAGACATGAGTGGGAAAGGACTGGCTGCAGCCTTGTTGCAAAGGAATGGCAAGGGTGAAAGTGATTTCATTTGTATGAAGAGGTCTGAGAGGAGCTAAACTACTTCATAATTGAGAGGGAGGCTCTGGCAGTGAGTTGGGCTGTCAGGAAATTCCGGGTTGTTAGGACAATACCTTTACTGTCTGGGCTAATAATAAGCCACATCAGGATTTTCTTTTCCAAAAAGATCTGGACTCTGTTTCATCTTGCATCCATAGATGGGTTGTAGAACTTCAAGAAAATACATTTTCAATGAAATACATATTTGGTGTTACAAATTGTGCGACTGCCTTTCAAGTTTGGAGACGGCCATTTCTGCCTTGGATGCTGATGAAAGCTAAAGAAGATGAGTGTTGTATTGAAAGTGTGTGTATGGTAACTCTAGGAGCTGTTTTAGTGGAGGAAGGAAGTGGAATAGAGTGGTTGTTTTATGGTTTACATATTTTTATTGTGTTATCAAACAAAATCACAACCTACAGGCCGGTGGGAAAAACAACATAGAAGGGATAAAAAGAAGAAGAATAGAAATTAGAAAGGCAGAGGAAGAAGGACAGTAGAGGGGGGTGAGCAGACCAGCACTAGCTATTGTCGTGCATGTGTAGTGGGCAACTTCTTCTGTCGTGCGTTCCTGCTGCGGGGGTATCTTTGGGTCCTGGGAGGGATCTCTAGTAAGTCCAAGCACACGTAAGTACATGGGGCATGTAAGTTAATTAAATTCAGTGGATTAGAACTCCAATGTGGATTTCCAGGTTTTATCAAAACAGGGGAGTCTGTGTGATATGTTAGCTGTTATCTTCTCCATTCCTACCACCTTCCATAACTTATGTAGCCAGTCCAACCTGGTTGGGATGCCCTCCCTACCCCACCTGGTCAATATCACCTGTTTAGCCGCCCCCAGGGCTAGCGTAATGGCTCTTCCCCTGCATGAGTTCAGGGGGTATGTTAAGGCGTTTGGAAGGCCTAATAATATGTAACTTGGAAATCGTGGCAAGTCGGTGTCGTAAGTGGTGTTTGTCAGGCAATATGGAGTCCCAAAAGGGCTGTATCTTGGGGCAATGCCACAGCAGATGGGTCAAGGTGCCTAACTGGCCGCAGTGGCGCCAGCAGTGAGCGTCTCCCCCTGGTTTCCAGTGCGCAACCCTGTCTGGGGTATAGTATCAGTAATGTGCTTTTTTGAGGAACATCTCCTTACCTGCCGTGCTACAGGAGGAGGCTCTAGCTCTGTGCACGATGTCCTGCCATTCTTTTGGGAAAATTCCAGCGCACATTCTGTCTCCCATCTGCGCTGCGCTGGCGTCTTACTTCGCTGTGTGAGTGTAATTAAAAATGCGTATATGTCTGACAATAAACGTTTGTCGGAGGTTCAGGTTATGAACCATTTCTCAAATTTTGTTAAAGGGCGCCCTGCGTGTATACTAACACTCGGTTGGGTCACCCAGTGTCTTAGAGCAAGGTATTGCCAGTATGTAGATTTAGGGAGACCGTAACCCGCCGATAGCTGGGAGAAATCCATTATCCCGTTCTCATCAAAGAGATCCCCACCCAGAGTGGTTGTTTTAAGGAGTGCTGTAACTATTTGAAGAATTATTAGTCAGAAAGTAGTAAAATCTGAGTGTTGTTTTGCCATTTTGTTGATTTGAAAGAGGAATTGTTTGAACGGGATCACCTTCTGTTCAGTGGAGCCAGACGTGTGGTTTCTAAAGGTCTGAGAGCAAAAGCGGTGTTTTTGGTCCTTGAGGGTCTATTAGGGGAAGTCCGAACCAAGTAACGCCTCCAGGAATATTTTGGTGGCCTTGCCTAGATTTGGAAGGGAGAGAGTTGTCAGGTGTTGTGGTAAGTGCAATGATACTGATAACATTTTCAACCCATGTTTTCCTCCCTTGGTTTGAAGAGATTTACCCAGCGGTCCTTAAGAAGAAATTGCAGTGGATTTTGTGGGTCCTTTGAAGAGTGAGGGGTGCACACCATAATTAATTGTAGCCATGGACCTGTTCTCGAGGCGGCTAGAGGTGTCGTGTGTGAGCAATGTTACATCCAGCATATGTAGACACACTTCCTAGAATGTTTGTTCCGTCTAGGAGGTTTCCCCAGTGTGTTTCTGATGGACAGGGGCGTCCAACTCTTTTCTAAGGAGGTTGTGGAATTTCTTTGTTGCTGTGGCATTAATCACAAACAAATGTTTCTTGTGTCATCCTGAGAGCAATGGTATTATTCACTGGTTCAATCAAGGAGGGCAGTTGGGAAGGATGAACAGACTGGGTTGTTAAAGGGTGCTTCAGGAACACATTGTGTTATATAGACACCCTTCATTCTACCACTGATCTGTGACTGGAAGCACCACTCTGTATTGATACCAGATTGGTCGGGCTGGTTCTCATTCACATCTTCTCCCATGAATGCAGATCCAATTGTATCCCACTTATGGGCAAAGACAGATTTTCTCATCCCTCGCTTGTACTCCCATATTCAATAGCTTCCTTGCACATACCATCCACTTTAATACTTCCCATCACCATTTAGACTTCCCATCACCATTTAGTCAGGTTGCTTTCCAGCTTATTGCAATCTGTTGTTCCCCCAGTATCAGTGCTGGTTCTATGAACCTGCTGCTGATTTTTATTTTTTTATTTTTGAATTGTGGAAAGAGGCAAAAAAAAAATGGACTTAAGTCATACGGTCTAACTGTCTATCAGTAGCTTCATGGACAAAAAACATTATCCTTTACAAGTATTTTTCCAAGCTCGGGCAGTTCTAGACCATGTGAAAGAAGTCTGCCTCCTCCTCCTTTCATCTTAGATGTTGTGCCCATGCTCCTGGACAGAACCTGTTAATCCTCTTGAGCATAATATAAGTTCTGTATAGTAATTAACTTTTATTAGTTTAAATCATGTGTTCCTGGAAACACACTAGGCAGTACTCCTGAATACATCCCAATCAACATTGTCAATGTGTTTATCATATCAATCACCCATTTCTCCTGTTAACTGTGAGCATTTAGTCAAGGCAAGGAGTGCACGACACAGAAGTGAAAAAGTCCTAGCTCCCTTTAGTTGTGCAGATTGTTCTGAGCCCTCTGTGAAAGGGTGGTTTGCGATGTCCCGTCTTTCATATCTGCTAAATCCTATCAGTAGCCCATACAGTATGATTTTCCCTGTGGGTACCTCATGGTCTCTGATTAACTGATGGGCATCTTCTGATGTGTACTTTGTAAGCATCGGTCCTGCATTACTGGAGGACCCCTTTCAGTCTTGATAATCCTTCTGTGCCGCCTCTAGACTTGAGTATATCTACTTAATGTTCCAATTCGGGAGCTTTGATTTCACCCCCCCCCCCCGGTATGCCAGGTGTTAGCTCACCTCCATGTTGCCGTCCAGTGCAGCTGCGCTGCCAAATAGTGCAACTCCTAGTCTAGAATCACCAGCCCATCCTCAGTCGTGGGGAGACTGAGTTCAGCTAGTTCCACCCTGCTTCTGTCCAACCCCCATATCAAATCTAACAACATATAAAATGGTATAGCAAGTGTGCAGAGTCACCATTTTCTTAAGGGCTATTGTTTTTTTCATCTAGTAGGTCTGCCTCAGAGTGGTATATCTGTATTTTAAGGTAACCTAGTATAGTGGTCATCCATTTCAGTTTGTGTGCCCTTTCCTGTCCGTAGTTTGGTACATTGAAAGACACTGGATTTACTCCAATTCACCCTAAGCCTGAGGCAATACTAAATAATTCCAGGGGCTCAATAGCTCACGTAGTTTCTATGTGGGCATCATTTAAAAATAGCAAGCAGCTTGTCATCCATATAATGATATGCCTTGAAGCTTGCCACCCATAGCTATGCTGTGAAACTGGTCCCTTGCATCAACAGGTTCACAAGCGGCTCAGCCGCTGTGACAGAAGGGTAGCAGGATAAAGAGCACATTACATGCATTCTTTTACCTACAGACTATGATTTTGAAATCACCTGCGCCACACTATATAGTAGCAAGGTTCAGCCTCGAAATGCATCGCTCTTCCCAATCTGTTCTATTACAATATACAGTTATCTCCAATGTAGTGTGAGAAAGCTTTTTGACATCCATAAATATACCACCACTTTAGGGAGTGGATCCGCCAACTCATCTAATATATGTTGCACTTACCTTATGTTCACAGCTGTGCTGGGACCTGGGATAAACCTCCTCTGATCTGCTAGATCAATTGTTCAGGGGATGGAGTCTTTCTCAAAATGTGATATTTGGTGTTCTTCACCGAGATGGATCTGTACAACATCATGTTAGTCGCACCCTTTCTCAGTTAAGGTAGAATCATCCATATAGTAGGAATATTTCCCTTCTTGCAGCATTGAACACAGCCATCACTGGCCAGTAAGTGTAAGTATGGTTCATAAAACTAAACAGGGAGACCATCAGAGCTGGTTGTTTCCCCGCTATCCACCCCTAAGTACCTGGAAGTTTGTTTCCATTAGACTGTAGTGTTGGTGTCTATTGTGTTTTTTGGACTTTTTGCTTTTGGAAGGTGACACGTTGCCATCTGTGTGCTCATTGATGCTGGGTTGAAAGCATGACTGTTTTGATCCTAATGTTTGATTGCAAACTCCCTGGATGTTAGAAGCTTGTGGAATGTATCTGAGCGAATTAAGATTTATTTTCCCATGTTTCGCCTCTTCTCTTACCACCTGCCTCAAAGAGTTCTTGAAATTAGACTATTCCATCAATTACTTGATAAGTAATCAATTTACTCCAGTTCATTTTAAGCCCTGAAATCTCCCAAATTGATTAACTCGATCAACAAGTCATGGCTATATATTATCTGAATATAAGGATAATTATATCTCCTCCCCCAAATAGGCCACAGCTAACCTTACTAGGGCATCCCTTCTTATTAACTTTGCCAGGAGCACTAATAGAAGCCCACACTGAACTGGAGAAATGAAGCCATCGCTTCCTGGTACCCCAATTGAAAACAGTTGAATGATGAACAATTTTCTTACATATGAAGGTTTTTTTTTTTTTTAAATAATTTTTTATTTTTCACAGAGGGTACATAAAGAAGATATCCTTAAATTAGACATACATATAAATTACAGTCACATCAAGCAAAAGAGGAGAGTAAAGCAAAAACAAAACAAACATCAAGCAAAGCAGTCCCATACACGGTCCAGTTTTTGCAGTGACCGTATGCCTCTAATTTTAGCCAGTGCACGTTCCCTCTCATATATGTCTTTCATAAGAGCAAGCCATTCAGAAAAGACAGGGGCGAAATCCATGCTCTTGCAATGCAGAGGCGGGCAACAACTAAAGCAATAGAAAAAAAAATCTCGTGCCTCGGTCAGCACTCTTTAAAACCTAGCATAATCTCTTTGTTAGTAGGGAGGAAGTCATAACCCAAACGTTGGCCTATGAATTGAATAATTTTCCCCCAGAAGGTACCTAACTTGGGACAGGTACAAAACATATGAAGAATGTTAGCTACAATCAGTCCGCATTTTGGACAGCGTGACCTATCTCCCCTGTCCCCCCCGTACCCATGTACCTTTTGTGCCCATTTCCCAATCCTTTCAGGAGTGTAATAGAGCATGCAGATGGTTCAGAATTGTTGAAGCTTTAAATTAATTGTGGATAGAATTATATAGAGTGTCTAAATCGGTAACAATTTCTGAAGCAGCCGTAATTGTGCCTAAAGCCTGACTCCATTTAAGCGCCAGGCGTTGAGTGTCATTACTCCTGAATTGGCAAAGTTGTAGGTATATTGTACTAATTCCTGATTTCAGCGTAAGGTTTAGCAAACATGTAAGTAATTCATGGGAGTGTGGTGATTGCATAAGTTGTCGTTTAAAGAAATAATCCCTAATTTGTAAGTATTTTAAAAAAAAATTGTTGTGGAAGATCGTAGGCAGATTGTAAGGATGCAAAAGTACGAAAACCATCAGAATCATAGAGCTGGCCAAGCCGTTCAATGCCATAGTTCACCCACCGACGGGCGGTACAATCATGGAATATATTTGGGAGAGTTGTATTATTCCAAAGCTGGAAATAAATGTGTTGTGTGAGATCCTCAGGGGAGAGTAAACTGATCGAGAATTTCATGCCATATACGTACCATGTCCCTAACTGTCTTAAATCGGACTCTCTTATAGTAATTAGGATCATTGATCCCGTAGAGAAACATATTGCTGTCCGTACTCCGTGCGAGAGAGAGGCCAAAGTATGGCTTCTTGTCAATTAGTAAGCTTTGAAAGCGCCCAGTAAATGCCGCCCAGAAGTATAGTTTAAAATCGGGAGCTGAAGTCCACCCTGCTTAAAGGAGAATTTAAGAAAACGTATCACACGGCGTGCTTGCTTATATCCCCATATAAAGCTGTTAATTGCGCCTTCCAGTTTTTAAAGAAGAAATTGGGGACGCGGAGAGGGATAGCTCGGAACAGGTATAGAAACTTAGGCAAAATTCTCATTTTAATTATGTTGCATCTGCCAATTATAGTTATCAGGAGTTTGTTCCATTCAAGTTTTGAGTAACCAAGTGTAGCAATGTCTCATAATTAAGTTTCCATACCTGTTCAACAAGAGGAGAAATCCGTGCACCCAAGTAAGTTGTGATAGTACAGCCGCCTGTTATAGGTGTAGTCGAATCTAGATTATGGAGAATTTGGGTTTTATGAGAATTCAGTTTATACCCTGAAAGGCGGCCAAAATTTTCCGCCTCTTCCTGAATTGAGATCAGTGCTGTTACTGGATATGGTGAAAAAACTGCAATATCATCAGCATAGGCGATAACTTTCAGTTTGCGTGTCCCATTGCTGAATGGAATAATGTGGGTGTTCTGATTTAGTGCTTTAATAAACGGCTCGATATATAATGCAAACGGCATAGGTGAGAGTGGGCACCCCTACCGGGTACCACGTTGTATCTGAAAGGGGGCAGAGTGGGAGTTAATATATACAAGTTTAGCCTGTGGATTAGTATATAGTGCGCGGACCCATTTAAAACAAGCATTTGCAATGCAATAGGTCTCGCATTTATGCGAGTTTGAGCTATTGGCATTGTAAATGACAATGTCTTTTATTTATGTTTTGGTTTTAAAACATAAAAGACATTGTCATTTACAATGCCAATAGCTTAAACTATTGCAAATGCGAGACCTATTGCATTGAAAATGCTTGTTTTAAATGATTTGACATGTGCTCTGCCTGGCCTGCAGCAGCACTGCGCCCCATTGACATGCCTTCATACAGCACATGAATTACTTCTAAGGGCTGTAATTATCTGGACTCTGGGCACACGTGCCGTGGACAGGCTGCTGTCTCAGTAGGGCACCCCCAGAGTCGTCCCACGCCCGGTGTGTGTTGTGGGTGAGCGTGGCACACGCTCTGTGTACCTGAATAGGGCACAGACTCTGGGCACACGTGCCGTGGACAGGCTGCTGTATCAGCAGGGTACCCCTAGAGTCGGCCCACGCCCGGTGTGTGCTGTGGGTGAGCGTTGCATGCTCTGTATCCCTGGGTAGAGCAGGGACTGGGCACACGTGCCGTGGACAGGCTGCTGTCTCAGTAGTAGCCTCATGCCCACTCCTGCTCCGTGAGATCGGATGGCAGAGGCCCATGTTCACCACTTAAGGAGGTTAATCCCGGGTTAATTACGGCGCACTCAGCTCGCCGTCACTTGCACACAGAGGAGCAGGTCCGCTGCTGTTCACCCCGACGTGCCGGCTACAACACCAGTAGACCCTCTGTACTAGGAGGGCACAGACGGGTATGCGCGTACCCTGTGTGCAACAGGAAGGCACCGGCAGATACGTTGTATGTGCCACATACCAGCAGATGCATGGTGCCATGTCTGTATTAGGAGGTACCGGCAGATGTGTGCGTGCGCGTCTGCACCACGATGACACCGGCAAATGTGTGCGTCGTGTCCCGTACCGGCGGATCTGTGTGTGCTCCGTCTCCACTACGAGGGCCCTGGCCTGTACCCCATGTGCCCTGTACCGACAGATGCGTGCGTGCCCCCGTGTAAACCTGCAGACCTTTCCAGCATCTCGGTGTGCCAACGTCAGATCGCTGCACCAGCTCTGTGTGCCACCGTCAGATGTCTGCACCAGGTGTGTGCCACTGTCAGACCTCTGCACCAGCCCTGTGTCCACCGTCAGATCTCTGCACTAGCTCTGTGGGCCACCGTCTGCTCCCCGAGGGGATTGGCAGGTGTGCGCATGTCCCGCACTACCACGAATATGTTGTAAATAGAGAAGCCGTACCCTGGGATCCACAGTGTCTGCATTCTTCCTGGCATCAGTGGCCAGAGCGGTCCAGCAGCAGCGCTTTCTTTGGAGCAGACTCTCCAAAGATATTGATACGAGGTGCGGGACCTATTCCTGGTGAATCGGTGTGCACTTTTGTCCTGCGCAGTCTAGAATTGGTGCACAGAATAGTGATGCGATCAATTACTTGTTAGGGGCCGGGTGGAAGCCTGGCGAGCTCTGTGCACGTAAACAACAAGCTGTCGCCATTGCGCGAATGGAAAAAAAAAGTGCTTACCGACTAATTGAAGGAGACAGTCTAACGCCGCAAGTAAAAGATCCAGTCCTGATGGGCGGTCCCAAAAAGAGACAGGGCGGTAACAAGGAGGGACTAAGAAGCCTCATTATCAATCGGAAGCCAGCATTTACCATGAACGATAACGCCAGCCAATGAAAAAGATGGGCGGGGCTTCCACCCCACTTCTAAAACATACCCTACTACAATATGCCTCGCAGAGCGAGCAGCGCATGCGCGCTGCAACGCTAGGCGAGACCTAAAAACGGCCTTGTAGTCCGTTGGCAGTTAGTGTTGCCCATAGTGCGTCCCATACCACTCGGTCAAATGCTTTTTCAGCATCTAATAGGACCATCCCCAGCCTGCAAGATGTCCTATTAGCGATGTCGAACGCAGTTATAGCTGTATTAACATGGGCTGTAGTGTCACTACCTGTTATGAATCCATGCTGTTGATCAGATACTAGATCTGGCATAACAGGTGCTAAGCGATTAGCCAGTATCTTGGCAAAAATTTTAGCGTCAGAATTAATGAGAGATATTGGGCGATAAGACCCGCAATCGTCCGCTGGTTTCCCCTTTTTAAGGAAAAAGACAATATTAGTCATATCCCAAGATTTGGGGACTTCCATTTGATCCCTTATCTGATGCATGACATCATTCAGTAGCGGTAGGATGGAGTTTTTAAAAGTTTTATAAAACTCAATTGGCATGGTATCATCCCCAGCGGCCTTGCCAGATGGCAATGCGGCTAAAGCAATTACGATTTCTTCGTTAGTGATATCTTGATGAAGAAGGTCCGCTGCCTCTCTATTCACGGACGGAAGGTCGCAGAGCTTTAAATAGTCTTCAAATCTTGTTTGGTCAATATTACAAGATGAGGTGTAAAGTTCCTTGTAAAATTGAGTAAATTGCTCTAAGATAGAGTTAGGGGAAGTATGTATCCTACCATCTCTGCCCCTTATCGCGTCAATCCGCCCTTTAGATTTTTCGTCCGCTACCTGGTACGCCAGAATTCTCCCAACCTGATCCCCATATTCATATTGCTGAGAGCGATTCTTGTGATAAGCAGCTGCTATTTTTTCTTTTAATATCCTGCCCAGAAGTAGACGCAGATCTATTAAAGAGGCATAGAGTTGATCTTGATTTGGTCCTCCTAACCTAAGTTCCTCCGCATGCTGAATCTCTAATTGTATTAGTGCGTTACAAGATAGCCTAGCGTTGTTCTCATTAGTTTTATTCAAGCGATAAATATACTGTTGAGTAGTACCACGTTTATAAGCTTTCATTGTATCCCAGACTATAATAGGAGATGCACTGTCAACGTTAGATTGTAAGAACTCTGTTAGTGCTGAATGAGTATGTGATATAAATTCTGGGTCCGTCAACAAGTTCCTGGGAAATGAAAAAGACCGCTTGGTCTTATCTGCCTTTGTTAGCTGAAAGCAAAACAAAACTGGGTTGTGATCGGAGGTTATCCGGGGACAGACCTCGATTTTAGCTGTTAAGATATTATTTGTAGCCATGGCCAGATCTATTCTAGAATAGTGCTGATGAGGGGCAGAATAATATGTGTATCCCGGTGACGTGGGGTGTAACGCCCACCATACATCAGATAAGCTGTGAAGCCGAGCCAGTTCATAAATCAATTCTCGAACCCTCCGCATCCTCGGATGAGCCTTCCTATTAGTAGAATCTATGTAGTAGTTTAGTGTACAATTGAAGTCCCCCATAATAATCCGTTCCCCATGCCAGTCAAGCAGTTGAAGCATTAATTTATTAAAAAGAGTTGGGTCTTCTGTATTTGGGCCATACAATGCACAAAAGACACATTTTTATATCGCAGATTTCCAATTGTGCGATGACCCATCTACCTCATTGATCAGAAGAGGTTTTAAGTATTTTACCGATTAATCGCTTGTCCTTGAGTATCGCTACTCCTCTGATTGATACTCCCTGTGATGTACATTCAACTATTTCAAAACCTAACTGTTTCAACAAGCCCCTATCCTTGTAAGCCAAGTGTGTTTCTACAAGAAATACCACATGAGGTTTGTAGAGCTTAAGCTCCTTCCTGACCAGCTGGCGCTTAGATGACGCGTTTAACCCGGCTACATTCGATCAATCAATCAGGGAATTGTAAGCGCGCTACTCACCCGTGCGGGTCTCACGGCGCTGGGGGGGGTCCGCAGATCTGTTTAGCCGAAGAGCCAGGTCTTGAGGGTCTGATGTCTGCCGGTAGCTCGTTCCAGGTCTTGGCTGCAATGTGAGAGAAGGATCTTCCGCCTGCTCTGTGGATGCGCAGGGTTTCGGCCAGTGCGAGGTTGGAAGATCAGAGGTTTCTTTTGGGTACGTGGAAGTTGATTCTGTCGTTGAGGTATTTGGGTCCGTTGTTGTGTAGGCATTTGTAGGCGTGAGTGAGGATTTTGAAAGTGACTCTTTTCTCCACGGGGAGCCAGTGGAGACTTCGTAGGTGTTGGCTGATGTGTTCGTGTCGGGGGATGCCGAGGACGAGTCTGGCGGCGGTGTTCTGTATTGTCTGGAGTTTGCGGAGTAGGGACTTGTTGATGCCGGCGTAGAGTGCGTTTCCATAGTCCAGTCTGCTGGTGATGAGTACGTGGGTGACTGTCTTCCTTGACTCAGGGGGGATCCACTTGAAGGTCTTGCGGAGGATGCGGAGGGTGTTGAAGCAGCTGGAGGTGACGGTGTTGACCTGTCGGTTCATGGTGAGTCGAGTATGATGCCAAGGTTCTTGGCGTGGTCTGAGGGGGTAGGTGGACTTCCGAGGGCGGTCGGCCACCAGGTGCTGTCCCATGCAGAAGGGGTGGTACCGAGGACTTCTGTCTTTCTAGCCTATGCATCTAATTATCCCCATTGTAAAGCATATGAGTTTTCAAACAATACAAAATAAAAGATACACCTTGCAAAGCTTCTTTACCATCCCCCATAACTTTTTCCGATAAAGAGTTTTGAAAAGAGAGAGCTTTGGAAAAAAATAAACGGATACAAACATTAAACATTTGTAAAATGTCAGATTCGTTTGCAACGGATAGTGTCAGTACCCCCTGTGTTTTGAGCCACCAGTACCTCCCTGTGTTGTGCACACAAACCCCCTGAAAGCCCATCCCGGCCCTAATCCCCTGAGCCACCCCCCACCCAGTGTTCTGGAAAAGGAATCACCCCCCCCTGACCCGGCTGTCGGTCACTGACCGCCTTAAGGGAACATGGCCCCTGAGAGCCCCCTTAAATAAGTATCAGATGTATAGTGAGTAGTGCAATATTAAACCCCCAAAGATATGAGGAAGAAAAGCAACCTAATGTCAGGAAAAAAAGCAAAAGCCTGAGAAAAGACAGAAATAACAGGTATGTTTAGCAAGTGCTAAATGTCTTTTTGACAGAGGTGACAGAAAGTCGTGGAATATATCTGCTAATCTCTTGTAAAGAAAACATTCATCCCACTCAGATCATTCTTTAGGATGTTGCTGCCATCTAGAGAGCGCCAGTTTTGCCTCCTGATCCGAATGATAGATGTGTGAGTGGCTGTCCTTGATAACCTTCAAGCGAGCCGGTTCCTGCAAGTAAACCTGGGCCCAGATTGCTTTCCAAGGGTCGAAGAGCTGCCGCATCTTCCATCGTGATCTTACAGAGATCGGATCTTACAATGAGGGAAACTGATTCCACAACCACAGGTGAAGTAGGTCAGGCTTTGATGGCAATAGCCTGGCGCAGTAAGAAGTTGCCAACATAGATAAGGATTGGCCGTGGCCGTCGTGAGTTGGATTGTTCTGTTTGGTTCAGAAAAATTGGCAGCCTGTGAGCCCTTTGAATTTGGGAGTCCCAGTCAGCTAAGTCGGGAAAGGCCTTCTGGAACAACTGGACAATAAAAGCCCGTGGATCAGAGCCTTCCTTGCCTTCCGGGACTCCAAACACTCTTAAATTGTTCCGGCGCTGCCGATTTTCCATGTCCTCAATTTTCCCCTGCAAGGCCACAAGTTGACTATCGTGATCCCGGACAAGACTAGTGGAGTGTGTTACTGCCTCTTCATTATCTGCCAGCCGTTGCTGTAATTCCGTCATGTCGTTAGTAAGTGTGGCCACCTTGTTGGTTACTGCTGTTAGTGATTGCTGAATCATAGCGTTGTCTGCTCTGAGCTGTACGTAGTGCTCCTGCGCCTCGGTTCTTTGTGCCAGAAGTGCCTGCAGAATTGAACTTAGCGATGGTTCAAGTGGTTCTACAATACCTGGTGTTGCTGCGACTGCACCTGGCACCTTGCTTGAGGATAATAAAGCTTCATATTCTGTTGGATTAGAAATAGCAGAGAGTAGAGGAGGAGAGCCCGCTGTGAACAGATCCGTTTTCGATGCGTGGGTCATGATGTTATTTGCAGTTTGGGAGGGAGAAGGATTTTGGCTATTAGTGAGTCCCGCACCCTGTCCAGTGTTAGAAAGTCTCGAGATGATAGCTCTGACCTCTCCCTTTGAAGTGACCCATTTACGTAAGGGGCTGCCCTCTATCTTTGTTTTTGAATGCATTGAAGCAGTACCTTGAGCCCTACTAAAAAGTTCAGCAGACTTTTTAGGACATCTGACAGATTTATCAGGTTTAAAATTGCAGTTTTTTTTAGCGGAAGGAAGGCTAGCTGAGCCCTCTAAGAAATGTACTGATGAGTCATCCGTGTTCGGCGAGGGGAAAGATGAGGTGGGTGAAGTGTCAACTAGAACAGATTGCTCAGGAGAAAGATCATTAGAAAGATCATTAGAGTGCTTATCATCCCCTAGATCTGGTACATCAGCGTATAAGGGCCGCAACGGCTCTAAAAGAGGAGTATCTGCCCGTGTTGTTATTTTTGCGCAGCCCCGGTCGTCCTCAGGCAGCAGACTGTTACCTGCTGTATCAGCCAGAGTCAGCATCTGTGCTGATGTCTGTGTTTGCAGAGATGATAGCGAGTCGGCAGTATTCAGGCAAATATCAAAAGCGCCAGCACTCACCTTTGTCTGGCATACCTGCAAAACCGGTGGCTATTGCTGAGTCAGGTGTACTGCAGGGGCTGGTCCCCCCCCCCCATAGAAAGCGACCTCTCCAGATGCTCTGTATCCGACTGTGTGAGAGGAACCAGTTCTTTGCCCCTAGCAGAATCTCCATCAGGCCGCCCCCCCAAGCCCAAGTTGTACTGCCTCCAATAACATCTCCGCCATAGCCGCTTCAGGGGCAGCTGTAAGAATGTCAGCTGCTTTCCCAGAGTGTAGCATTTTCAAAACCGGTCGTCCCATACGGGGTGTGTTCTTCTTACTCGCACCCCCCACCGCCGTCTGCAAATGCGGCTCCGTGATGGAATTAACCGGCGGGGGAGTGGCCGAGTTGCGGTTTGAATGCCCGCTCCTCGGAGCAAAAACCTTAGGCGGGGCCATAGCGTACGTTATCAGCAGGCAAGGCCAATGGAGAGTGGAGACACCCGAGCCTTTTCGATGAAGGAAGCAGCTCCGGGTGTTCCCGAAAAGGAAAAGAAGCTGGGCGTCCCGCCGTAACATTGAAAGTTGGTGCCAAAAAAGCAAGAATGCAGAGCTGTGCCTTCTCTCCCGCTCCGTGTTTGGAAAGGCGGCGGTAAGTACCATGCACAAGTACGGTAGTTAGAGTTTGCGGAGCCTGCTCCTCACGGCGGAGTAAATCCGCCATCTTCCTTCTCCGCGAATACAGATTCTCAGTCGAAAATGCACTTGAACAAGTTCGACCTTAAAAGTGTGCAGATATCTGATTCCTACATATGAAGGTTTGTGTATGTGGATTTACAAAAATGGAGAAGCTTTGGAATTACATTTTTGATCATGTTAGATATTTTAAAGAGCTGCTTTTGATTTTGGGTGTGCGGAAGAGGAGTCCATATATGAAAGACTGTTCTTCATTTTTTTTGTCAAAGCTATTTGTGTTAGCCCACTTCAGTCATTGCTTGTCTCTCTTTGATTGACAGCATTTTGCTTTTGCACAATGTGCATAGCCCTCATAAAAATAGTCCCCTTCAGTGACTGGGCTGGTGGAACTGTGTGCGTTTCAAAATAATAAATGTAAATATTTAAAATTTCTAAATTCCTAACACACACACACCCACTGTTTGTAATGCACCACCCTAATATTCACCTCACATTGTGAACTACAGCATCACACAGATGAACAGTTTAACACATTTCCTCATTCCTAGATTATTAAATGGATTTCTTTTTACCATTGTAAATTCGATTTGCTTGTATGGAAATCTGCACTCCCCCCCCCCCATCCCCCATCACCCCATCACCCCCACCTCGTCTGGAAACATTTCTTCGGCATTCCGCTTCACCTAACCACCTATTCAAAGTCCATTTTACCATCAGAAGGCTGCAAGAAGGTATCAATTTACAAATTCGGGGTTGATGTCTCGAGAGTTTGATATTTTATAGAAGTGACAAGTGAACTTTAGCATAGAAAATGTTCTTTATTACGTAATAGAATTGTCAATGAAAATAAACATTTGACCTTATTTATTTGATATTCAGGATATTTGCAACAGGAAAAGCTTGCTTCTACATGCAGTGCTTTTATAGCCGAAAGCCCAGACCTAAAGGAATATGCAGAGCACTATACAGACGAGGGATTTGTGCCTGGTTGTTTACTGGTAAGGAATATTATCGATTATGACATGTATCCAATGAATGCTGATGATTTTGGACGATTTTATTTAATTCTGTGCCTCCTTTTAAGAATGCACACTGTTTGCTATGCAATGAATGGGGGCTTTCGCTGTCAGGTTTCCTACAATGTGAGCAGTTAATGTAAATTTTGTTGTCTGCTGCAGTTGTTTTCAGCAGTTGGTGTCCTGGCACTGGAGGTACCTAGTTTTGGTGGTTTCATGATAAAGCAATATGACCACAAAAATGTTGCTTTTCTTTTGAAGAAGCCTAAAGTTGTTTGCTTATCTCAGTGTTTGGTAGCAGCATCCTGGTTATTTGTTTGCTTAACATTTGTAGAGATGGGAGTGGCATTTTCATGACTCACTTAAATACTTTGGGCTAGCCATTATTGGTTTGGATTGGCTTTTAATATTTCCCTACTTGGTATTCAGTGGATCATTCTGCGAATTTTGTGTATGGATGCTCACTTAGCATTGCTCAAATTCACTTAAGACGTATTAACCTCTAGGCATCACCTTTCGACCTCCTTGTATAGTAGTGATCCCATCAAATCACTGCTGTTGTAAATATTTAATTCAGTAGCACCTTACAAACCACTCGTCTGTGAGCAAGTATAGGGCCGCTTCTAAATTCTCCTTGCCCCTTTCCTAATTGATGGCACATTCTACCTCTCCAGGTGTTGCCTCTGTTCACGTTCAAAGATGCAACCCTCTTGCTAAGAAGCTCCTCCCCAGCCAGTGTTTAATGTAGGCGGATCGGCAGTAGAATCCAGTTTATTGCTGATTAAGGATGGCATATCACAGTGCAGCTTTATTGGGGGGGGAAAAAAATAAATAAAAATAAATATATCGTGTAAAGAGTCCAGAGATTTCCCCAGAAGTGTACAAGGCTCAAAGTGCTCTATTTGTGGTAGTGCGTTCGAGAAGCATTAGGCCTAACACAGAGGAGTGTAAGACATTTGTTATGCACACAGTGATCAATAAATGACACACAACTTAAAAAGGTGTACGTTAAAAGGTAAATATGTTTTTCAAGAAAAATACTTATCACTTTCAAAAATAGACAGTGCAATTTTTCAGTTTTGCAATTTTAACCTATGGGAGGAAAACAAGACTGCAGTTTTGCAGGTAAGTACACGACTTACAAGTCCAGTCTTCAGGGTCTGTGGTCAACAACAGGCAGGGTTCAGGTTAGCATCAAGACTGCACCCTCAGCGGCACAGGGTCAGCTGGGTGCAGAGGTCAAACTCTGGGCCGAGCGCCCAATGTTAACCAATTAAGTGGGCATGATCGAAGATGTGCTGCTCACAGGTGAGTTAAGTGTTGTCAGGGGTCCATCTCCTGGGGTTAAGGTAAGCACCAAACTTACACCCTCAGCGGCACAGGGCGACCGGGTGCAGAGTGCCAACTAAGCGTCGGGCACCCAATGCAAGTCAATGGGGGAGATTGTTTGTGAAAAGTTGCTGCAGGCGCTGGCCAGCAGGCTGGATGAAGAAAACCCATTGCTGCCCAGGTAAGGTCTGATGCTAGTGGATGTAGGGACACCATTTGTATTTTGATGTCGGGAACAGCTTACCCGGCAGGTCACGGTCAGGGGGAGTCTTCGGATTCAGACTGCAGGTTTTGAGGTAGATTCCGGTGGGCCACTTGGACTTGGGCCATGGTCGTCGGCTGCAGAGGTGGGTCGGAGGTGGTTTTGATGTTCCTCAGAGCAAAGTTCTTTTTCTTTAAAGTCAGTTTCTTCTGTCCATGGGAGATTTAGAGTCTTTGTTGAAGGCAGGCAGTCCTCCTAGGATTTTGGAGGTCGCTGGGCCTGCAGGTCAGGTCGAGTTTTGTAACAAGGGCGAAAGGCAGCAGACAGGCCGGCTGGGCTGGCGCGGAGTCGGTCACTGGCCCTTTTTCTTTCTTGCTGGTGCGGCTCTTGGCGTCCGGGCTTCGTAGGATCGTCAGGAATCTGATTTCAGGATCTGGGGGTGCCACCTAAATCCTAGATTATGGGGTGTTACAGGGGAGTGACAAGTAGGGACCAATGAGTTCCTTACCCTGGGGTGTTTACACTCTCTATTATGCCACCTTCCTGTGGAGGGGGGGAGGGGGGGTTGGTGGAGTATAGCCCTAGCCCTGATTGGATAAGTCTCACCATCTTGAGGATGGTGGGCACTGAAAATGTGCTTCACTTCATCTCCTGCATCTGAGGGGTGGAGTTGGCGATAGTGGGCACACCTCCTTTTCTCAATGTTTTCCAGCCGTGTCTCCCACAAGGCCTTTTGAAGCTTCCCTCTTGAGCACTTTGCTTATCCTAGGGGTGGAGGTGTGACACCTCTGCCCAGGATGTGCTTTGTTTCTGGCATCGGAGAGCAGGGGCTCTCAACCCAGGGGTCCAGAAACATGTCTGGTGGTGTTTATTTATTTAAGAGTTTTATATAGCGCTGGCCAGACCCGACGGTATCGGAGCGCTTTACAGCATTGGTAGCAGGGAAATCACACAATATAACAACAGTATACACATTGACTCAAGACGCGTCACATAATATCACCGTAATAAGCACACTGACTCGAGGCGAGACTGGTTGAGGGAGTGGGGGATAGAGGAGGGAGTCGGGAGGAGGGTGAGGTAGAAGTCTTAAAGTCAAATGAGTCTATGAGCTGCTGTGAGCAAGCTTCTGCGGTTTGGCTGTAGCTATCCATTCGAGAGAGATCGGTTGAGGAAGAGGTCTTTGAGCTGCCTTTTGAATTTTAAAAAGGAGGGGATAGTCCTGATATGAACTGGGATGGAGTTCCAGATTTTGGGCGCGTTTCCTGAGAAGGATCGAGATGCAGTTTTTTGTTTGCGAGTTTTCGTAGGGATGAGGAGAAGGGTGTTGGTACTCCTGAGGCTCCTTGTCTGACCGGCCTTCTTGAGTTTGGAGGCCAGGTAGGCGGGTTTCCCTGTGTGCAGAGCTTTGTGAGTGAGGCAGGCAGTTCTGAAGTTAGCCAGCATTTCGATTGGGAGCCATTTTAGCTCTCTGAGTGCAGGCGAGATGTGTTCATATTTCTTTACTCCGGTGACCATTCTGGCTGCTGCGTTCAGAGTTGATCTGAGGGGGGCTAAGTGAGATCTTGCTGCTCCTGTGAGGGTTGCATTCCCGTAGTCCAGTCTGGACAATACCAGGGATTGAGTAGCTTGTTTGAGGTCGTTGGGAGGGATGAAGGGTTTTATTTTGTTGAGTAGTGTAAGGTTGAGGAAGGCGCTCTTTGCGGTGATCTTGATGTGTTTGATCATGTCTAGTTTTGGGTCTAGAGTGATTCCCAGCGATTTTACGGAATCAGCCAGGGTGAGATTGCAGTTGAGAGCATCTATAGCTTTTAGCCATTCTGTGATTTGGGGGTTCTCCTCCTTGTTGGAGATGAGGAGGATTTCCGTCTTGTCCTGGTTGAGTTTCAAGTGGTTGAGTGATAGCCAGTGTTGGACTTCTCTTAGTGTGTTGTTCAGTCTCTGAATGTCATCAATGGAGGAGGTTTCAAGATAGATCTGGGTATCGTCCGCATAGATGTGGAAAGGAATGTTGTTTTTTTAAGTATGGTGGTAAGGGGTTCCATATAGATATTGAAAAGTTGCGGGAAGAGAACTGATCCTTGAGGGACACCCCTGTTGACGGGGAGTAGGTCAGACAAGAAGTTTTCGATTTTTATTCTTTGGGTGCGGTTCTGTAGAAAAGAGGTGAACCACTGTAAGACCACCACTTCCGCTCCTACCCTTTCTTGAAGTACCTTAATGAGTAGTTTGTGGTCAACCGTGTCGAGGGCTGCAGATAGGTCCAGGAGTATGAGTAGGCAGCATTGGTCCGTATCGAGTGACTTGTGTATATCGTCTATGACGTTTAGGATCGCTGTCTCTGTGCTGCAGCCTTTTCTGAAACCCGATTGGTGGGGGTCTAGAAGGTTGGTGCAGTCCATGTGTTGAGTAAGTTGGAGGAGAACACATCTTTCCAGGATTTTAGCTAGGAGAGGGAGGTTGGAGACCGGTCTGAAGTTATTAAGGTTGTTTGTGTCTGAGCCCGTTTTTTTTAGTAAGGGCGTGACTTGGCCGATTTTGAGACAGTCCGGCATGACTCTGGTTCTCAAGGAGCTGTTTATGATCTTGGTCCAGAGCGGGGCTAGGGTGAGTTTGAGCTTTATGGCCAGTTGGGTGGGTATGGGATCCAAGACGTGTGATGAGGGTTTGGAGCTGGAAATCATTTTGATGACCTCTGCTTCGGAGATGGGGTTGAAAGATTTCCAGTAGTTTGGGGGGTGCTTGGGTGTGATATCTTCTGTCCCTAGGGGCGAGTTACTGTTGGTGGGACTGCGGTGATCGTCCAGGGAGAGTTCGATCTTGGTGATTTTATCATTAAAGAAATTGGCAAAGTTGTCACACAGGACTTAGGAGGCCTGAACTGTTGACGAAGGGGGCTTGGAAGTTTGTTGCCTAATGATGTTGAAGAGTTCTTTGGGCCTGTTTTTTGCGGTGACAGGCTGCCTAAAGTCAGTCAGAGACCACACCAGGGTTGGTAGGTATTCAGGGGTCGCCACTGAGGTGCCCTCTGGTTACATGTTTCAATAAATCCCACATTGGCATCGGTGTGGGTTTATTGAGAGGAGTTGTTCAGTAAAGCCATCATGGTGCTGGGGAGCTAGAGTTTCCAGCCCATGCACTATGTGGCTTCACTGGCACATACAATATTAAGAATAGACTTACATATTGTAGGGGGATTTCTGCTTATGTAGATATGCCCACACCAGAGATGTAGTGCGCCCTGCCTTAGAGCTTGTAAGGCCTGCTAGAGGGGGTGACTTACCTATACCTTAGGCAGTGCGCTTGGCATGGCACACAGGCAGTATGCCATGTTGACTTTGTCTTTTTTCTCTGCACCAAGACATGCTGCAATCCTTTGAAGCACTGTGTGCGATCGGTGCACAGATATACAAGAGGAGTTTTGCCAAGATCTACATTGAATACCATGAAGTAGTTGAAGAGGCAGTTATGTAGCATTATGGGAATTGGTTAGCATGGTCCCTTTATTTTCAATCAAAACCACATCATTTTCTAGATATGTTGCAACGTAAGGGAAAAGAATATTTATGAACACTATGTTCAAAGGATTGGACTCTGATTTAAAATGAGATTGTGTACTCACCTTTGCTGCAAAAAACGAACTATGAAAGAAAGAAAAATAGACTGCCTCTTTAAATTTGGAACAAAGTGGACCTTGTCCTTTTTCAATGTCTGAGCTACGGTTGCTTAAAATGCTAACGAACCCAGACCTGGAAATACAGTGGTTCTGACGAAGACTCATCCGAGTTGAAACGCGTAATGCCTGCTTGCCTTTCTTGCCTCAAATAAAGAAATAACTGAGCACGTTTGCCATAGTGGCATAACTGCTTCTTCACTGCTGCATAGTGTTCAATGTGGATCTTGCAAACTCCTCTTGGAATATGTTAGGTGTCCGTTCGCACCTGTGCTACAAGGTTCCTCGACCGTGTCGAGTTGAAGCGTCATGCCTGGCATTATGTCAGTGTATTTCGTATGGACTATATATATATATATACTGCACTGTATTCTCATACATCGAGTCGTGATAACATTTCTTCGAGTGTGTGCTGAATGTCCGTGCCTGTATGGTTCTGCTGGGATAGGCAGACAGGATGCTGGTGTGTGATATATATATATATATATATGTGTGTGTGTATATATACAAATACATACAGGTCCTTAGCAGAGTCAAGGATTTAATACTAATTAGCACTGCCTAATTTTATGAGGATTTTTATTCTTAGGTCGCAGCCTACCAGACAGTGCAGCTGCTTGGTATGCGAAAGACTTCTTGGGGAGTTTCAGAAGTTGCACTGGGAATGCATCATTAACGTTGCTTGCAATTTGGTTTTTGTAGCTCATACTTTTTTGCTTTTTCATTTGCTGGCTTAGGCTCTCCAGGATCACTTCATCACTCCCATGCTAAAACCTTATTTACCAGTATCCTTCCGAGAACTCCCATCTGTAAACAGTCCTGTAAATAGTGTTCTCATCTCATCACATTTACTGTGCATTCAAAGACGGAGACTGACTTCAAAGTGAGAGCATTTATGGACGGAATGCAGATTGTTCTCCCCGTGGAGTAGGGGTGTCACGGTGTCTGAAGATAGATTGGCGATTATTTGCAGTTGGGCAGTCTTAAATTGTAGCTTTCAAGGGAAAAGAGGAAGCTAGAAGCAAGTGTACGATAATCAAAGAATTCTAAATTTCAGGACAACATAATGATTATACATAAAAACACTGTGCATTGTTATAAGTTAATGACTGTTTAAGTAAATAGCTATATCCTATAAAGTAAAATAGTCATGCAGTTTCTATTTAGAAATAGTCATTTGCTCTAGATGCTGGTGTATATGTATATGTATATGTGTGTATATATATATATATATATATATATATATATATATATATATATATATATACATATTTATCTAACAAAACATCTTTCTATACGTTTTATATATACCCTACAGGCATTAACAAAGAGAAAAACAATAAAATAAGGACTTTGAACCACAAGCACTCCATAGTGCTTTTGAGAAAAGTGTGTAGAAGTTTTCAAATCTTCTTTTTCTACACTAAATTTGGACTCCTTGCCTATGTCACAGGTATTAAAAAATTGATAAAGACTAAAAAACCTAATAGAGCGAAATAGTCATGTAGGCTCTATTTACGATTAGTCATTTGCTTTTACATCTTGTTTTAGGCTTAACTGAATCATATACCCCAAGCGAGCCAAACGAACCGTAGAGAAAAGAAACTGATTGCTTATTTTTTAATAAGCATCTTGCTGATACAGAAATGGGTGACAACTAGAAGCCTTCTTCATATGAGAAACACACAGGATTTGCATGCAGCACTATTCACTAGATGATATCACGAACTATGCATGTTTAGTTCAGCCATCTAGTCCACATGGTCTCCCAAGCCATATTCGGAACATCGACAGTTATTTTGCCTTCCGAAAGGCACTAAAAACTCACCTCTTCCCTCACTAGCCTATCCACTTCCCCGTTCATCATTTCTTACATCTCTGGGTTCCCCCTTTTTGCTAGAGTGGACTTTTGCAGCTAGTTGCTATTAATTGCTCTTAGCGCCGGGACGCCCCTTTGCTGGGGCAGCTGAGCGCTTTACAAAACGGCTTAACATAACATGCAGCTTTTAATTCATGCTTTCCAAGCCAACTCTTGTAATACACATTCACACCTCTTTGGGTATAAATGGTTTTTATTCTAAAAAGCATGTGAGTAAACAGGCTTTATTTCACATATTCTATACATAGAATATGTTTTTAACTCTCAAATTCTCTAAATCTCTCCACTTGATGTTTGTCCCACTAATTGGTACTGAACAACATTATCCAAAACGATTTATTCTTCAACGTTTCAAAAATATTAAATATAATTTCAGGAAATCTTATTAACATATGTGCATATAGATTCTGAGACCATGCCTATTATGTATTCTATGCAGAGAAAGTTGAGACGGTCCCTTGATGAAGGCACCTCAGCCGAAACGCGCGTAGCTTCCATCTACCGCCAGCCTTCCCATTGTCTATGAATTATCTGGATCTCCCTTCTGTATATAAATGTGCATTGAAACAAACTGTTTAATTACTTACATAAACTAATTGCACTGTCTTCTCATGAATACATCATTATGTTGTATTGTTCTTTATGTATTGACAATTTTAAATATTTATCATAAATTGAAAATAATGTTTTGATATACAGATACAATAAACAAAAAATCAAAATCAAAAGTCTTTTGATAACAAATAATTAAACATGGTCATTAACTTATAACAATGCACAATGTTTTTATGTATAATCATTGTTATGTTGTCCTGAAATTTAGAATTCTTTGATTATCGTACACTTGTTTCTAGCTTCCTCTTTTCCCTTGAATGTTAATTTCCCTACGGCTAGCAAGTTCATTTTTGCATGTAGGGGTCCCCATCTTCCCAAACTACTTAAACTGTAGCTTTGACATATTTAATGTCTCCAAGAATGAAAACAAATTTCCATGGCAACCCCTTTTAAACACTGCTTTGCCCATACTGGCGAGCCTTCCAGTATTGTATGGTGTTGCTTGTTGCTGTGTGGGCGGGAACTTTTTTTTTGTTGCAGTTTTATATAGCGCGAACTTGACCCAAAGGTATCCGAGTGTTTTACATGCGCACCAGTTACATTACACAAGAACACATTCGTTTTTGGTAGGCACCGGGAGATTAAGTGACTTGCCCAGAATCACAGGGTGTTGAGCTGACACTGAGAACCAAATCTGGTTCCCCAGGTCCGAATTCGGCAGCTCTGGCCATTACGCCACATCCTCTCCTTGAACGCAGCCCCTACCTACACCTTAGGCCAAGTGCCCTACCTCCACTTCACTTGCAACATCATTGTAGGCGAGTGCGTGCGGAGCAGCTCATTGGTAACAACGGCAGCAGCCAGCAGTGGACTGGGGGCAGGGAACACCTGGCGAGATGTCACGTTCCTGTCTCAAAACTATCGTACTCTCTCTAAGAGCAAGGGCGCTGAGCGGGGCAGCAATCCTGCCTTCCGATCGCCCTCGCCCAAGGGCTCCTAATACTCCATCAGGGTATCTTCAATCATCACGCTAATGAAAGCTTTGTCAGTAGAGCCAGTAGGTGCAGGGGCATCGGGGTGCAGCAGTTTAGGGGTCTGCTGCATCCCAATAGAGGTTGTATTTTACTGTCAAGCTGATGACAGGGGACCCATTTTAGCCGCCTGGACCTTGCAAGAGCGACCTTGCTACGTCATTGCTTAGGGCCCAATGAGCATGTTTTCTTTAATAAGTGTTATTTCAGTTGGTGGTGGTGCTCCTCTGTAAGAGCACTCTACACTCACAAACTATCTTTAAGCAAGTTTGCTCGGGGAGAGGTCCCCTCTTCCTGCCGTAGAGGCTCCTATGCACCAGGCAAGTTGTTCTAAATCGCTGCCTGGATGCAAAGACCTCGGAAGGCGGGGTGGATGGGAGTGCCGTGTTCACTGAAAACGAATGACAGTGCGGCATGAGGAATCTTAGAGGGCAAATGGCTGAGCCGTCAGGGTCACAGGAAAGAGGCGCGCTAGATCAAATGTATAGCTCCAATTCTGCCTCAGGGGACTGAGGTGTCCCACCTCTGTAACTGCTCACTTAAAACACCACCGAGAGTGCGCGCCTTGTTTCCTTGCTTTTTCCCAACAGTTTTATATAGCGCAAACTCAAGCCGAAAGGTATCGGAGTGCTTTACATGAGCACCAGGTACATTACACAAGGAATGATTACACAACAGAAGCTGCTCCTGAGTTTTTTGACCAAAACTCTTTTAAATCCTAAGTGAAGATGCTGGCATCTCACAAAAAGTGAAGGACTATCCTCACACACCATCAGGTGTCATGCTTCATCATCGGCAGTCCTCGCTCTCTAAAAACTAGGTTTGATAGAGAGCGTGCCTTCACCTGGAGACAGGGAGGCACTTCTAAAACTAAGTGGGGGCCCGTGAAAGTGAGTGAAGTTTTAAAAACCAAGATAATTACCGAATTACATCAGCTTCTGTTGTGTATTCATATTAGGTTGGAGGCCAGCTTGCTCCGAGTGCCCTGCGCCTCTAGTTCCCTCCCCTAGGAGTTCCTTGGGTTAGTGCGTTACACATTACACAAGGACACACTAATTTTTTTTTTTTGTAGGCATGGGGAGATTAAGTGATTTTCTCAGATTCACAGGATGTTGAGCTGACGCGAAGCCTCAAACCCAGTTCCAAAGTGGCAGCTCTGGCCGCTACACCACATCCTCTCCAAAAGCCTTCAGCTTCTTCTCTTATCAAGTCTACCAGAGTATACGTTATCAACCACAGACAGCGCTCGTCAACTCTTCCTTCACTGCGCAAGATAGTACTAGGTTCTCCCTCGTCATGTGGGCAAGTGACTGTTTAAGTATTGGAACTTGGTATTTGAAATGTACTCCTTCCAACACTCACCCTCGTAGTGCTGGGGCTATATGGAGTGTGCCCTTCTGCTGGATTGTGGCGTTTCCTGAAGAGTGGACTCTGCTTAGAAGCATGAAGCTTCCCTTCTCGCCGTGCTTGTCCTTCGGCCCGTGTCCTCATCTCTGCCTTCCTCAGTGTCGGTGCCTTAGTGCCTCGCTACCACACGCCAGCGTCTCTAACTTCCAGAGTCAGGGCATCTGTTTCTTGCTGTACTCTAGTCTCTACTACAGCGAACTAGAATTGCGTAAAAAATATCAACACATAAATGTAGGCGTTTAAAAATATTGTGGCAACACATCCTGAATTGTGATTTAGAGACAACGATGCATATGCACTCTCTCAACCTCGAGGGATGTGCCCTGGCGTAGCGACCAGATAAAGACCTATACATGCCAGAAAGACTCTTGCCTGCCAAAATGGGATATGCATAAACAGGGGTACCAATACATAACAAGCATTGGCAAAGCCAATAGATCACACCTATGTGAGATCTATTGGCTTTGCAAATGTTTCTTAGCCATGTTGCAACATGTCTGAAAGTAAAGAAAAAAAGTGCTCTATAACACAGCCAGCTTTGACTGTGCCATAGCGCTTTTTTTTCTTTCTTTTACTTTCAGCCATGCTGCACTGAAGCCAGCTCTGCTGTACAGTATGGCTAAAAACACCGACAAAGCCAATAGATGTCTCATAGGTGTGACACATTCACTTTGTCAATGCTTGTTTATTTAGTTGTCTCCTTATTGGCTGGTTCTGAGGCTCATCCTTGCATGATTATACACGTCTACTTTTTTGTGGTTTTAATGGTGCGATTGTAACTTACAACTGTTTAAATGTGATAACTTTCTGTTATATTTTTCAGTCATTATTTGGAAAAAACTTGACGACAATTCTTAACGAGTATGTTTCCATGAAAGCAAAAGGTAAGCCTAATTTTTAAAACATTCATACTGTTCTCTCTCTGTATGTGGGTCAATTATTTAAACTTTTAATGATGCTGAAATGTTAGGTTTTATATGACGATTTTTAAATCATACATCACTATAGTTTTTACCATGCATTTCTTTATGTGCCAATGTGCAAGACGTGGATCGCGTGTCCTCTTGTGTAGGTTCATTGTTAGTACAACATGCGTGCAAGTCAGTTACCATTCCATTTGCTTCACAAGCCCCCCAAAAATGAAAAATATGCTGCATTTGTATATATTTTTTAAATCACACTATACAAAACTGGACTGTACCACATCCTTCTTTTCCGGCAGAACACAAAGCGTCCGCCTCGCCCCCTTCCGATCCAAGGCCACCAAGATCATCTGCGGCGTACCCCAAGGCTCCTCCCTCAGCCCAACGCTGTTCAACATCTACATGGCACCCCTCGCCCACGTCGCCCGACAGCACTAACCTCAACATCATCTCCTACGCCGACGACACCCAGCTGATCCTCTCCCTCACCAAAGACCCTCACACCGCCAAAGCCCACCTCCACGAAGGAATGAAGGTCGTCGCCGAATGGATGAGGACCAGCCGCCTGAAGCTGAACTCGGACAAGACGGAGGTCCTCATCCTTGGTTCCAACCCTTCAGCCTGGGACGACTCCTGGTGGCCAACATCACTGGGAACAGCCCCGCCACCCACCGACCACGTACGCAACCTAGGGGTCATCCTCGACCCCACCCTCTCCATGACTAAGCAGGTCAACGCCGTTTCCTCATCCTGCTTCAACATCCTCCGAATGCTCCGCAGGATCTTCAAGTGGATCCCCACCGAAACAAGAAAAACAGTCACCCAGGCCCTCGTCACCAGCAGGCTGGACTACGGAAACGCCCTCTACGCAGGAACGACGGCTAAGCTCCTGAGACGGCTGCAACGCATCCAGAACGCCTCTGCACGTCTTATCCTCGACATCCCCCGACGCAGCCACATCACACCCCACCTGAGAGACCTGCACTGGCTCCCTGTCAACAAGAGGATAACCTTCAAGCTCCTCACCCACGCACACAAAGCACTCCACAACTCCGGACCAGCCTACCTCAACAGACGACTCAGCTTCTACACCCCCACCCGCCAGCTCCGCTCAACCAGCCTCGCCCTCGCCACAGTCCCCCGCATCCGGAAAACGACCGCCGGCGGCAGATCCTTCTCCCACCTCGCCGCCAAGACCTGGAACACCCTCCCCACCAACCTCCGACAGACCCAAGACCTACTGGCCTTCAGAAGACTCCTCAAGACCTGGCTCTTTGATCAGTAGCAGCACCACTCCCCTCTTCCCCCAGCGCCTTGAGACCCTCGCGGGTATATAGTGCGCTTTATAAGTGACATGATTGATTGATTGATTGAAAACAGTTATGCAATGACTGCCAAAATAATTGTAAGCAACACGCTGAACAAGTGGAAATAAAACACATTGAACAAATACTGATTGCTGAATTATTAAGTCCTGAGAATGGAGCCGCAAAGGAAAATTTAATTCACTGCCCCATAGGTTAAAATGAAATTGCTTCTTGGGCATCTGGTGATGCTCTTTTTCCAACTCCTGTTTTTACTATTGTATTATTCGATTACTTTTCTGGACATTGGTTTCTTTCTCAGTTTAATCGTCAGCACATCGAAATAACATAAAATCTGCAGCACTTTTTAAAATGTTAGTCCTTTATTTATTTTACATGTGCAATTACACTACATAACGCCTTTTCCGCTTTATAAATGTTCCCAGTTTGGATAGGGTTTACTTGAGAGACAGGGAGATAACCTGGTTTGCCCAGGATCACACAATGCTTTCAAGTGGAGAAGTCCAAATTAGAGCACAGATCTTCTGGATTCACAATCAGAAGTGTTGCCAGGTCTTCTCCCTCATGGGTAATGAGTACGGCAGTCTCCCCAGCATCACATTCAGAACATTGAACAATGATGGCTGTGTGATAAATTTATTGCGAGGTGTGATGGCGATTTGCGAGTGGCAGCTAGCAACTGAAGACAAATGTGAGTGACCAGGTGAAATGAGACTGATATTTTTTATGCAGTGCACCAAAGTAGATCATCTGTTACTGCTTTGCTCTGATTCATGTCCAGTGCGCTTTAAAGAACAATTAAACCAGCCTGGCTGTGAGCATTTTCTGTGGTGGAAGGCATCTGTGGGACTTGAAAAGTTGATTAATTGCTTTGCATTGTCCTATGCCATTTGTTTCAGTTAGACTAATCAAAGATCCAACTAAAAAGACTTTGGATTTCAGAAGTAGAGGAGATTCAGCTAGAAGTGGAATACCTTCTATGGTGTATTACTTTAGAATGCCTGACTTGGTAGCATGGGGACATGCAGCACGTTTGTTTCAGTTAGACTAATATAAGATACATCTCTGGAGATTTTGGATTTATGAAGTAGAGGAGAATCAACCAGAAGTTGAATGTATTCTGTAGTGTACCACTTTAACAGGCCCAGCTTGTTAGCACGGGGACAAACAGATGTGGTATGTGGGTTTGAAAATGTGCTCTGTCCCAGTGCACGTTTGAGACTATTAGCAGCTAATATCATCAAGATCTGTAGGTGGATGCCTCTCTAGTCCTGTGTGAGTCTAACCTCGTCTCATATGTTTGAGGGGGGGTTCACTAAAATGTGTAAGACAGATGAGGAAACTCTAGCACAGGGAGATAGTGCTATTTACATGATCAGTTTGAATTGAGAAAGAGAAAAGGAAAACCCACGTCTGACAATTTATGCCCCAGATCAGGTACCACTACCTCTATCATAATGGATCATAAAAATTGTAAGCAACCTGTTACAGCTGTATTGATCAATGTACTGTGAATCAGTTTCATGGTCATGCCTGCCCTTTGTACGTAGTAAAATATGTAAATGTAGAAGAAATAATATGGGGATAGTTTATGTAGAAAGTGACTTAACAATTTGGGTTTCAAGGCTGCAAAATTAAACATGTATTGACAAAGCCAGTAGGCGAGACCTTGGCAAGCTGGTGTGATGATTAAAAAAAAAAAAATGTATATGTTGTATGAATATTGCCATATCATAGCACTATTGTCCCCTTGTCAATGCCAATAGTTCTCGCATGAGTGAGACCTATGTACTATGGCAGTGTTTGTTAAACATGAATTTAAACACATTCTTGCCCCCACTGACTACCATGCCATTATTAAACTGAGGGCAAGTCAATTGATTTTTGTACCATATATCTGGCCTAGAGTCTTATTAAACACAAAAAAGGTGATGTCATAAACCCTAAATGTACATGGTGTATTAGTGTTGATATGACCTTTCTAAGTCTTGTTGCCTATATCTTTGCCAGTATCCTGGTCTCAATGTTTCAAAATGAGATAGGTCTATAGACCTCACATTTATCAGTGGGCTTGTGTAGGAGGCTGGCTTAGTATATGGTGCACACTTGTTCAAATGGTGCACCCTGCACTAATCCAGACAACCCTTATGGTGATTTTAGTGGTCTTTGATAACCATACCCACTAACCACGCTCGCAACCTGGGGTTCATCCTGGACTCCACGCTCTCTATGACCCAGCAAGTCAACGCGGTCTCCTCCTCCTGCTTCAACACCCTCCACATGCTCCGCAAGATCTACAGATGGATCCCCACCGAAACCAGAAGGACAGTCACCCAAGCCCTCGTCAGCAGCAGGCTGGACTACGGCAACGCCCTCTACGCGGGAACCACGGCCAAACTCCAGAAAAGACTTCAACGCATACAAAACGCCTCATCCTTGGAATCCCTCGCCACAGCACCGCCCACCTGAGAGACCTCCACTGGCTCCCGGTCAACAAGAGGATCACCTTCAAGCTCCTCACCCACGCTCACAAAGCACTCCACAACGCCGGACCAGCATACCTCAATGAACGACTCACCTTCTACACCCCGAACCGCCAGCTTCGCTCCGCGGACCTCGCCCTCGCCACCGTCCCACGCATCCGCCGAACGACCACCGGCGGCAGATCATTCTCCCACCTCGCCGCCAAGACGTGGAACACCCTCCCCACCCACCTGCGACAAACCCAGGACCTGCTGACCTTCAGGAAACTTCTCAAGACCTGGCTGTTCGATCAGTAGCTGCCTCTTCCCCCCCCCCCCCCCATCTAGCGCCTTGAGACCCTCACGGGTGAGTAGCACGCTCTACAAATGTTTGATTGATTGATTGATAGAAAGCTCTCTAAGTGGTAGCTGTTGAGAGCAGCCTTCAGCTGTTGAGAGCAGACTTCAGGAGTGTAAAGCAGCTTGTTTTACCATATTTAATCATCAGTGCAGATTAGATGAAAAAGAACCACACAGTGTTTTATAAAAATAAGTGTTTATTACACAACACAATCACTAACGTATTGGTATGTCTCCTACCCGGAGATATCAACACAATACACAAGCATACTTCGAAATAATCAGGTAAGTAGCACAAATATAAACTGGTCTCCAGGGGAGACCAAACCATATATTAAGAAAGTGGAATATGAACTGCAAAGGAGAGCGGGGCTTGGACCAGAAGACTCCGAGGAGCAGGGGACACAAGGAACGACCAAAGGTAAGTACCCAGGAACCCCACACGGGCTGTGTGCAGAGTGGAAACACAGCTGCGTGCCCAATGGAAGTCAATGGAGAAGACACAGTTTCAGTTTTAAAGACGGACCCTTCCCGGAGGACAAAAGGTTGGAGAGCCACCCCACCCGTGGAAGCCCCAGGAACCAGGTTACCTGCACCAGGGAAGCTAGGGTCATAGGGGTGAAGTGAAGTCGGAACCTGCCGTAGATGACCGTGGGAGACCTTGAAGAAGATGACTCTGAAGAAGACTGTGAAGAGTCCGGTGGAATCCAAGGGTGGATTCGTGAAGTGAAGAACCTGCAAGCAGAGGGGACAGAGTCTATCCCACTCGTAGGTGACCAGGAGGCATGGAAGCACAATGCCCACCGATTTTGAGAGGTTCAGAAGATATGACGGTGACCTTGTCGCCTCAGTTGTGAGGACCAGGCAACGCTGAGGAAGAACAGGAGCCGTGCACGAGCTGTCTTACGTTGGATGTCGGAATCTAGGTGGTCGATGTCCAGCGGGAGCACCAACAAGCCTTGGCAGCCGCAACTGGCATGGAGAGCGAAAAGATGCTCTTGTTGGGACCAGCAAGGTCCATGGGACTCACCAAGTGCAGGAGAGTCAGAGCAGGTCCAGAGCAAGCAGGGGGATCCCACTGAAGCAAGAGAAGACCCTCAGGAGGACCCACAGGTCGGAAGGCACAGGAGACGCTGGAGGACCTCGGGCAGCTCAACAAAGATTGAGGCCCATGGTGCAGAGGATGCAGTGAGGCGCTGATCTTCGAAGAATGAGGTCCTGGTGGCTGGAGCTTCTAGTAGCCCGAAGATCGCTAGAGTGCAGAGCCAACAAGCCATGGCAGCGGCAAGTCGACACGGTGTACAGGTACAGGGGTTTGGTCCCAGCTGCCCGGACGAGGGATACTGTACTCAAAGTGGCTCAGAAGACAGGTCAGGCCTCTAGAGAGCTGCAGAACCACCACCTGTGTTGCTGGGCCTCGGGAAGTCCGTGGGACGTTGGGAGCAGCAGACCGCTCAGCTTCGTTGTGGTGCCTGCAGATGCAGGGGAGTGACTCCTTCACTCCCAGGGAAATTACTGCGGATGTCCTTATGCCCACAGGCCTTCTGGAGAACCTGGATGAAGCACAGACATAGACGACGCAGAAGACTTGAAGAACAGCGAGACCAGGAGCAGCAGGAGTCTTCCTTGATGCAGTCTTGGTTCCAGTCCAACGAAGTCTAAGTGTCCAGACCGTCGAAGAGTGTCTTGGTTTCAGAGGTGAGTCTTGAGCCCTTAAATACCCTAGGGAAAGGGTTAGAACGACTTGGGGGTTCCTCCCAGAGGAGTGGCTGGACAGAGGAGAGGATACTCCCCTGTCCTGTGTCCAGTTTCGCGCCAGAGCGAGATTCAAAGATTCCTGAACTCGCTCAAAACGAAGTATGCAAGGAGGGCACCGAATGTGCCCTTTAAAGCAGTCTGGTGGGGCTGGCAAGCGCCCCCACCTCAACCCAGTACTCAAAGTCCTGCCTGGGAGGTGGTGACACCTCCCTGTGATAGGAAACCTATTGTTCTAACTTCACCTACTCAAGCTCAGCTCATCAGCAGGAGGGCAGAATCGTGTCTGTGTCTGCAGCAGCACTAGCTTTCTGGCAGACCCTGAAAGGCTGTTACCGGGGGTACATGGGGTTCTCTAAGGAGCCCCCCAGTACTTGGGATCATACTTCCAGTACCGGAATCGGTGTTGGGCTGTGATTCCAACATGTTTGATACCAAACATGACCAGGTTCGGTGCAGCCATCAAATAGTTAGACATCTCTAAATGAATGATGTTCACTATATATCTTAAAATGGCTGACCGCACTTACAAAACCTGGAGAATCGACTCCGGGGTTTGTAGGGGTGTCCTGCTCATTCAGGGTCACCCTCACTCTTGTAATGAAACTCCCTGCCGTCAGGACTGAAGAGCCTGCCATAGGGGTGACTTATACGTTTCCTTATATCTGAGGTCACTGCACTTTAAACCTGTATCTGTGATGAGAAGTGCAAGCACCATCTCACACATGCTGCAATGGCAGGCCTGTAGTCACAGTTTAAATGGACTTCCATGGGTGGCACAATACATGTTGCAGCCCATGGGAGACCCTTGGTGTACATATGCCCTGGGTACCTCAGTACCATATACTAGGGACTTATAAGGGTGCTCCAGTAGCCAACTGTGGATGTACCAAAGTACTTACCAAAACCAATTTAGGGGAGAAAGCACAGATGCTGGGGTCCTGATTAGCAGGAACAAAGCAGACTAAGCCAAAAACATACTGACACCAGGCAAAAAGTGGGGGGTAACCATGCTAGAAAGATCCTACCTTCCTACAGCTTGTCTGTTTTGAGCATCACAACGGTGGTTGACTTGTGTAGGTCTCTTGGGAGAATGCCATCTGCCTTGGACTCCAGGAACGTGTTACAGAGCGATAATATTTGCTTACTCGCGAAACCTTTATAGTATTCTACGGGGAACCCATTGAGTCCCAGGGCATATCTCAGATTGGAGATCCTTAATCACCTCTCTTATTTCTCCTTCCTCTGTTTCAGCCTCCAACCCATCCTGATACTCCCTGGATTAAGTGGGGGGAAACAATATCCTTCAGGAATGCTCAGAGCCCCTAGTCCTGCACTGCAATTGTACTTCTTTATACGTTTCTGTAGTATCCAGCAAAAGCTGCCGCATCATTAGTATCTCCTGCTATTTTGGCACCATCTTGTCCATTCAAGACTGGGACCCATCTGTCCCCCTGGTCTCTCCTATCAAACCAGTCCAGTAACAACTTGCTTGCCTTATTCCCTATGTCATAAAGTCTTTTGTGCATGGTTAAATATTGGTTTTGTGCCTCACCATAGGTCACGGTATTCCTGTTGTTTATGTTTAAGGTGATACTCTACTGATATGTCTGTGGTAGAGAGTTTCTCGAGTGTCAGTATTTCTTTGTCTGTCTGTTCCATCTCTCTTCGGTCTGAGTTTTTTTTTTGGCAGCTTTAAGGAAAATTAATTGGCCCCTCAGTACCACCTTATAAGTTTCTCATATGGTCACCAGAGACACAACCGGGGCACTGTTTTCTGTGAAATATATTTCTGTGGCTTCCCTGTCTTTAGGCATTTTTTCCCTATCTTTCATGATCCAAGGATCTAGGCCCCATCAACTCCCAATTTTATTCTCTTCACCCCAAAATGCCACTCATAGTGGATAATGATCGGTTATGCCTCTGGCCAGACAAATGAGCAGCCCTGACTTTGCCTAGTGTATATCTAGGTGTAGTAAAGCAATCTATACATGAATGACTGTGATGGACCGTTGAATGGAACAAGTATCTTTCGTGTTGATGCTGGATCCTCCAAATATCTGTTCAAAAGCCTGCAAGAATTTTGTGAACTTGGTACCGGTCACTCTGGGATCTGTCCACATCGATTGACAGTGTAAGGTTCAAGTCGCCTCACATCACTAATGTCCTGTCTTGGAACTGCATCAGCAGAGGTCCTATCTTTGCAACTACTCGCTATTCCTCAAGCCAGTCCCATGTTTCTTGCGGTGTCTGGAAGTTCAACGTCTTATTTTCAGCCATGATTCCCAGTTTTGCTTGGAACATCATCATATGTTTGATTCCACTGTCTCTCAGTTGTTTTTTGACTGGCTCAAAAACTTAGTCATTGTTTTTGGACCAGAAGAATAAAGTCAGGAAAGATCCGTATTAACACTTTTTCAAAGTGGAGATGACCCTGTTTTCTAGCTTCCTGGAAAATTACACCCCTGTCTCCGTGATTAAGTGGGCAATGATACCTCTCAGGCTTGTGGAGGTGGGGCAGAAGCATTGGCGAGGTGTGGGCTCTTTCCGCAGAGGAAAAAATTGGGAAGTCCTTAAGGTAGAAGTGTATTTAAAATCCAATTTTCTGCAAAGAGCTGTACACTTGGTCCCTCCATCCTCCTAGTTACACCTACAATTCTTATATTGTTCCTTATGAATCTCCTATTAGAGTCCTCCAGTATTGCCCGTGTCATCTCATTGTCTTTCCGAAGTTTGGTAATTCCTGTGTAAAGGGTTTTTATCTCAACCTGAAGCTTTCATAAGGCAAATACATTTTTGCTTTCTTTTTCACAGATTTTACGCACATCTGAGCTGAACAGGTTGACCTCCACATAAACAGCATTGATTTTTCTCTCGAGTGTGGGTTTTTGTTGTTTACTGTAGCAATTATATCCCTTAACATATGCTCTGGTTCCTGTGTGTGGTTTGATCATTAAACTCTGTTAAGTCGCTCCTTTTCCTCCATCTCCCCAACCAGAAGTTTTGCTCTGAAAAAAGGCATACACGTCTATCTTATTTTGTTGCTTTTTTCCCAGCCCATTTTGTTGTTAAATTGTATAGTTTGACTTTAGGGTCTGTATCGCCACCATGGGTGGCTTCAATGTATTCCCTACTGTGATTTTTGGTGGTCATCCGCACTGCACCCCACCAGCTGCAACGGGGTGTTCATCCACCAGGCGGAACGCATAGGCAGATTCAGTTTGTTAACCCTAGTCTGCTCGGTCAGGTCGCTCTTTACTATTTCACCGTCTTGTGAAATTTTAGTTCCTCCAATGGGTGGTTACTGTAATAAAAATTGTCTTTTATGCGTTGAAGAGATCCCCGAGAGAGGTCCTCTGCTTTCCCTTGAACACCCCAAGTGTCGATTGGTTACCCGAGATGCTGGTATGGGCTTCTACTATGCGAGTCTGCTTATTCCCCCCCCTCCCCCACCCCCCCAAAAAAAATCAAGCAGTAGCAAGGCATTGAATAAAAAATCCTTTTCCTCTTCCACTTGGGTCTTTACAATCAATATGCATGTATATATTATGCAAGGTATAATGTAGCTTCTACTCACATTTGATAAGATATCAGTCTTCTGTTGAAATCAATACTGTTTCAGTCAAGCCGCAGGCATGCAGTCATTGCTCTAGCAACATTTCTTTGCAAGTTCTCTTTCTCATGTACTCGTAACAGGTATAGGTTCTAGGTGTCTCATCACATGTAGTAGAGTGTATATATTAATAAGCATTGTCTTGCATCCGACTGCTGATACACTGCAGTAGTGGAAGCATTAGTTGGCATAAGGAAATCCCTCCCATCTAGTTCTAAAGATAGATCTGAGTTGCTCATATTTCAGTATAACCATAGTGTATGTTACATTACCTAGTGCATCATGTCAATTTCAAAATTTTGTATGGGGAATTAGGTCAGGATGTCTGCACCCATTGAATTTTCATTGTGGCAATCATTAAGCGCACATGGGATTAGTGCATTTACTACATGCAATATTTTACTTTTGTTACTAGGTAATTTTCCTGTTGAATATGTGCTGCTAGACCTTCTGGGTGGTGTGGTACCACAGCTTCGTCGGGATCACCTCAGGTGCCCACCTCCCTTGTTAACTTCAGTATCATTGTAGTGCACTTGATGACAAACTTATCAGTATTACTAGGACATTAGCCAAGTAGGACTTTTACCCTTGATGCAGTACCAAGACTACTACCTACAATTTGTAGCAGAGTAGGGGACAATGTTAATGAACTTGTCCCTTCCTCTGCTGCCTTCTAGGTATGTTATTTCTCAAGTGAGCTAAAAAGCAGAAATAATAGACCACTGTCTATTGAGTTATATGTATTCATCCTTCCTGACATCTTTTCTCCGTTTTTCTTTTCTTTCCATTTTGTTTTATCACTAGCTCCCCCAAATATCACTAGATATTCCACTTCACCAACAGCACCAAATATTGTGAAAGGCTGTACTACCTTAATTTGAACATGTTTCAAATCTGTAATATGAATGCCTAAGTTGTCAAACTTTGTCTATCAGAAACGACGAGTGAAGTTCCAGCAATGGTATCATCGTTATGGAAGAAACTGGAATACACTCTTTCTCAAATTAGGTAATAAATATCTGTCTGTTGCATTTTTGTGAATATTACATTCACCAAGTCAATGTTACCGTTATAATGAAGTGAATAGTTATAATGTATTATTGAAATGAAATAGTTGTAGTGCTCCATGGTCAGCCCTTGCCTTGAAGAGGAGAAAATGCAGAGTGACGATTTTGTAATGGTGGGTTGAGATTTTATTCTTCTAGTGCGAGTACTTGGATTGGGAGGATGTGAAATTGCTTTCACAAGATAAGGAGGCGGTTCCGCACAGTTTATTTACTTGATATTTGGTCTGGCATTTATTTTCTTCCCGTCCCATTATTTTTAGGTACGGAATCTGATTGCATGGCAGATATGAATCAAATATGGTTTTACTAATGTTATCAAAATATGGTGCACAGAGTGGGTGTGGCCAATGTAAAGCTTAAAACTATGTTTTTAACCAGGAATTCAATTTCTGGTCGTTGAAATAGCCTCACACCAGAAGAACATTTTTGGGGCATCTCCCCATGTACGTGGAAGTATTTAAGGAATCCAAACTATTTTATTAGGATTAGGCATATAGTGTAGCACGCCATTAATTAATTGGGATGTTTTTCTTCACCTGTCCTCTCAAAGAAATCTTTCTGCTCACAGAAAACTGGGTCCTTCACCTCAGGTAGCATAGGTGAAATTTGGTTAATGTTTGTACAGCAAAGTAATCTGTACTGCAGTGATATATATATATATATATATAGTCTGTTTTGCTTTTAAAGAAATGTACTCAATTTAATTTTTTGGGATGGAGAGCCATTTATCAGTGTGTACTTATTTTGAGTTCCATGCTTGAGCCTTTTGTCTTCTTTCTTGTAGGATCATGCAAAATTCTGCTGCATTTTCTGCTCATCAAAGAGGTTAGTTATTTCTGGATCTAATGTGGTTATTTATGTGATGATTATACATACATTTGCCTACCCCCTGCTGGGCGACAATGCGTAAGCAGCTCAATTCACTTCACTTATTAAACTCTCTTTCCCCTATTGTGTTACCCTCACGTTTTTTAGGGTCTTATCTGATAGATCCTCTAAAGGCCAAACGTCAGATGTGGCTGTTTTGGAGAACAGTGGTACTGACGGGTGTTTCTCACTCAGCCCTCATTGAGTTAGGCTCAAGTAAAATGGAGGGTGGAGGGAGAAACCTGTCAGAATCTGTCATTCAACAGTGATATATTTAGAGCACCTCTCTACAACAAGTCTGGTAAGTACACAAAGCACAAGAAGAAGAAGTGGAAGTGTTTTCAGCTTCTCCATCCAAATGCTGTGCTTTCAGGCCTTGCTCCTGCTCTCCACCCGCGGAGCCAGCGTCTGGGCCTGCTCCGCGATACCCTGAGTTCCCCAGAGCCAGGATGATTCCCGCCCAACGTAAAGAATTGTACGATGCCATCTTTGGCCCACCGACTCCCTCTGGTGCACCTTCAGGCCCCATGGAGCTGCAAGATGTGCAAGCTGGGTTACTGCCAGTGAGCTCCTCCATTTCCACCCTCCCCACACACACCAGCTGGGCCTTTTGGATCCGCCATCTGATGCAAACTGACACTGCAACTGGTACCATTTTTCACCCCTTTTTCCCCTTTGGCGGTGTCCCCGACGACGCCACTGGTGCCGCTTGATGACGAGCACATAATCATCACCAACTCCGAGCCGGCACCATCCCAGCACTGTTTGACATTGATGCCCGTGCTATCCAGGCCCTACCAGCCTCTGGACTTCTCACCCCTAGATAGACACTTCCTTCCTGAAGGGATAGATGAGAAGGAATGGTTTGATCCTATGAAGTCAGACCCTGATCCACCAGAAAACTGGTATGAGGGACTGGGTGACGCCAGTGGTTTGCACATTTTCCCAGGCTGTAGCATGCTTTCCCCTCCTGGACCGGTTGCGGAGGAAGGTGCATCCTTTGCCACGTGATGCTGCCACCAGTCAAGTTCAAGACCAATGTCTCGACGGATTTACTTCACCCAGGATCGGGTTCAGCTAAACCCTTGCTCCCCTTCAGTTAAGCCCGCATCGAAGTTCTCTTGTAGGGCTGGGCCACACCTTGCACAGGGGCTCCTGTGCACCGGATGATTGCCCTAACTCATCATCCCGCCCCAAGAGACCCAGCCTTTCTCTCCCAACACATCTCTGAGAGCCTAGTTGTGCAGGCCTCAACGGCCAAGGTCAGCCGTAGTGCATTCGCTTCCACTTTACTGTATATGAATGCAAGAGACTTGACACCTTTAAGAAGCACATTTTTTTCTTCCTAGGGCCTAGCTTTGCGGTCAGTGAACATCACATGCCTCTTGGGCTGTTGTTCCCATGCGTTGTGGGACTCGGTTGCACAGCTGCTTCCCATGCTTCCAGAGGAGGGCTGAGCCATCCTAAACCAAGCTTCATGGATGGTTGGGATTCAGCAAAGTTCGCCATCAGATGTGGGTTGGACACCATGTACTTCCTAGGTAGATCTATGGCTTTTTTGATGGCGCTGTGTCCCCACGCCTGGCTGCGGTCCACTGGGTTTTCGGTAGATGCCCAGACTTCCCTGATTGACATGCCCTAAAATGCGTAGAGTTTCGCAGGAGATTTTTTTAGATTTTCCTCCAAATTAGGTAGTCGACCTATTAAGGAAATGGTTGAAATATATAAGGCTAAAGGAGTGACTCCTGCCAATATGGGGCTGGCCTGTGGGGTTATGCCTCCTGTACTGCTTTACAAGTAGAAGAAAATAGTTTTTTAAATGGCTTTTATGTTTACCTTTTTCTGCTTCTAATGCAATTATACATCAGGAGGTTGGCTTGCAGTTTTTAAAAGATATTGGTGAGACCTCTGTTCTTATGGCTTTCCATAGGGGCAAAAGATGAGTCCGGTTTCACCAGATCAATTATCTCGGATTGTCTAATCCTGGACAACGTTTTAAGTATCCCTTGGCTATCGTACATTAATTCTTCCCTTGATAGGTTGTTTAATTTATCTATCTGGTCAGACCCTACTCGGGCATTATTATTAACTAAGAGGATGATTTAAGATACCTTTGTACAGTATAAATTGGATCAGCTGATGGCAGTTAATAGAACAAAATCATCAGTCGTTTTTATAAGTGACTTGATTTGGAGGAGGGTGGAAATAGTTATCTATTACATGTGACAAATATGCAGCATCGTTTTGTGCTGGTAAGATTGAGATGTGGCATTGTGCATCATCTAGTGGCTTTCCCAAATATGAAATTCTGTCCTTCAGATATTAACTTTGCCCATGTGATGGTCGAAGTAAGCAAAGCACGTTGCACTTTTTATTGTTTTGTAAATTTTACCAGAATCTTAAGTAATTTTATCTTAAACCCACGTTAATTGTACAGAATATCAGATTACATAAAGCTGCTGTGAAATATTTGATTACATAAGAGAACCATCTGTGTGCTATAATGTTGCCCTTTTCGTCTTGAAAGCCATTTATTTGAGGAAAAGTCTCATGTGTTAATGGGCCCTGGAATATATTATGTTTTTAAGTACTGTATATAATGAATACATGTAATTGAATCCGCTATTGAGATGTTTAAATGTATCTAATATATGTTTTTGGTCTTATGTACTTTTATGGCTGTTTATAATAGCTGAATAAAGTTTTATTAATCAAATCGCTTCACCAGGTTTTACCTGATTTTGGAGGTAATCTGAGGTTAAGAGACACTATACTTCTCCCTGAGGCTTTACATCTCCACTCCTAGTTCTCATTCTTCTGTTCCCCGGTTCTGTCCTCTAACGCCCACCTCGTGTGTCAAGCCTCTGCTTCCTTTATTGCTGTGGCTCCCTCTCTTACCCCTTCAATGGTCTGGGCCACTTGCAGAGGTCTCCTGCCTTCACATGCCTGCGGAAGCTTCAAACAGCCACGCCTGTCTCCCTTGGCAGGGCCTGCCCTCATCTCTGGAGCATCTGCCATACTGGCAGTTCTGGGGTTTCTGCTGCCAGAATAGCAACAGCTGTCTCTTGCACAGGCTTTTGTTGCAGGGGCCACTACTGTTGAAGGGCTCAATTGGAGCTGCCTTGTCAACTCCTAGGTGGAGGCCTAATTTTATCTCATACCCACCTCTCTCTAGTCTTGAAGCCCCTGCACGGTCATCCTTTTTCTGCGGCACCAGCACCACATCTTTATCCCAAAGGGGGTTAAGTGTTCTCCTGGGCAAATCTTGGCTCTTCCCAGAAGCTAAGTATTTAATGTTTTTTCTTTCCACATGGATTGCAAAGAGGAAAGCTTGCGCCAGAAGTAGTATTTTAGGATATTAATGGTTGCAGCTTTCAGGAATTACTCCTTTATTGGTGGATGAGAGGCCTACATGGATTGCGGCATTCTCCCATTGGTTCCTTGTTATCCACTAGATGGTTGGAACTTGAACTTATTTCACATTACAACATTTGCTAATGCTGGGGGTCTGTGTTTAACCCATTCGTTATATACCATAGTTCTGTGACCTGTGCTCTTGCTATTTTCTTCTGTATGTGCGGCATATACCAGAACAGTCAGACTGCAAGAGTTCGATCCTGTTTATCTGACTTCAGCTACTGATCACTAAGCCTGGTTCATTAATGTGGGTACTTGCACTCAGGTTTGAGCTCTCTGAAGACATTTACTTAGCAACACTGCCATAATCTTCATGTTGGTTATAATTTAACATATAGATGTTAAAAAATATATTGTTGGTCATACCCATGTTGCAGCATAAACTCAATCTGAAGACTTCTATAAAACTGTTATTGCAATTATACTCTGAGGTGTGTCTGTATGTTTGTAAATTACTTCTAATCAGTATTTTTGTTTATCCTGTAGCCAGAACAAGATGTGGTATAGCGGATATGAGACGACAGAGAATGCTAGAGTCTCTCACTGCTTCAAGTTTATCTCAACAGTTAGGACCAAATGCTTCTAACCCGTCAGTTGCTAAACAACTCACTGTCCGCTGTGCTTTGCAAGCAAAACCAAATCCTTTGTTTGCAGGTTCATCTGGCACTTTGGAAAACAAGTTGGCTTCAAATCATGGTATGTTGTTTGTTATGACTGGCTTGACATTTTCAACTCGAACAATCGGAAAACTATTTAACTTTGTCTATGACTGTTTTTTGCTACCGTGCACCCACATAGGTAGTACTTTAAAGTCCATATAGCAGTGATTCTTGTTTTGGGATTTTAGGACTTTTTCAGAGCATTTTATTTTTTCATTATGTGATTTTTCCTCATTACCTGCAACCTACTTGGGGCATAAAAGTGCATCTGATGAGGCAAACAGAAACTGATGCATTATCAGACAGTTATTGCTGTTACTTTAGCATCTCCTGAAAAACTGCTGCCCTAACTGATGATCTTCTCCTGGGCCTCCTTCCTAGATCGTAGCCTCCCTGTGTATCCCCCCTCCAATCCTGCCTACTCCCTCTTTTCCCACCTGTTCCCTCTTTCCCACTCTTTCCACCCCCCCTCAGTTCCTGGGTGTGGACGATGGGTGGTGCCCGTGAACCTCAAATGAGAAGAATTACTATTTGACCCCTCGCATGATTGATCAGTCTATAGGTAAATGTTCTGCACCTATTTGGTTATTTGGAGTGTACTGCCATTTGGTATTTTCATGCCGATTGGAGTCCCAAGTATTGTTTAGTTTTCTCATGTTTCCTCCTTTTTTTGTTTTTCACAAATGTTCTTCGAGATTGAGTTGCATGTTTTTTTAATGTGGATAATGTCATTATTTGGCAAACTGTGTAATGCTCACTCATGATTCTGTGTTTATTGGTTTCTTTTATTACAAAAAATAATTAACCTATTTGGAAAAAAACAGTATCGGAAGCATTCCAGAACATTTTCAGGTTAAAAAGTTCTGCAAGGCAGCATTTGCGGTTACTTCTATTCGCCCTTTTAACTATATAGTATTCCCTTCGATGCAAGTTAAAATGTGGATAAACATTTGGTCCTCTTTGTACATCTTGGTCGAAGGCTTACTTCGCCTTACTATATAGATGCATCCCAGTATTTCTCACTACTTGTATATGTGTACATATAAAGCCTACTCAAGCTGTTCATTCTTTCAGCTTATAAATCTAAGCCTCAGGCCTTTTTTGGTGGTTAACAGGATATCCAGCAGTTAGGGATTTGAATGTCACTGTTGCATACATTTTCTGTATCTTGTTAAAGTAAGCTATGCGTTTGAGTCCTTTCTTATTCTTTTTAAGGTGGGAAATCATCATCCACTGCAGTTCTGGGTCAGAAGGACGGAAAACACACACATCTGATGTCTCCTGGAAGGCGAAAAAGGTAAGTAATCAGTTAGGCTTGTCAATAGTTAGCTTGAACTTCCAAGGTCTGCTTTGCTGGAAATATCTTTTCATTGATGGTTTGTAATGAGCAGTTGCTTGGTAAAGGAACATTAGCACAGGCAGGATGCTGCCCTTTTAATTATTATCACATTTCTGTCTTGCAATAATGCCAAGATGAAATTAGAACCATTCTCCTCTCCAAGCACAAAAGGAGGAAAAGCAGAGCGCTTTATAGTGCGTGTTGTGGTTGGGTGGTCGTGTGTGTTTTTTTGGGGGGGGTGGGTGGTAGAGGACTTCACATTATATGGGAAACCCTTTTAAGAACAAAAATGACACAACCTCTCATTCAGCTCAGCAGAGGGCTAAATTGACATCAGCCAACCACTAGATAAAAAACTACAAAAACAGAGTTGTATGGCCAAATCTCAAAACATTAGGTCAAGTGCTCCACGCGCTTTGTTTCTAGAAATGTTTGGACAGCCTGCACTTGTGCAACAAATTAGTCTTTTAACCAGCTACTGTGCGGAAACTGAAGTGAGGCGTCGCTGTTCATAGGCAGAAACTCTTATTTAAGAGATTCATGTTCTGCATCTCTTAGTAGGGAAACTAAAATAGACAGGAGAGGGATTAGAGAAGCACATATTACATCGGAGTTGGCAAGAATCATTTGGCAATGAAGGTATGGCAGAACATCATCTGGGGAAGCAGGTGAGTAAACAGATTTAACTGCATCATGGATAGAGAAGCATACCTGGAAAGAATGCTGGTGAGTAAACTGATTTCATGGGAGAGGGCAGATAAGTGGAATAGAGCAGCAAAGCAGAAGAGAAAACTGATTTCACAAAATAGCATGCAAGGGAAATGAAATGAGTAGGGGACCAAGCGGGGCAACAAATCTGATATCTGAGTGCATCATGAAGGGGGCATGGAAACATGGCAGGAGAGTGGGCAAATAAAACCGATTTTACTGGGCAGTGGCCTTTAAAACTGATTCAAAAGCATGGAAACATTCTTAGAGCGGGGGGCAAAGGAGAAAAGATTTCACATGAGAGTATGTAGAGAAAGTGAATTGAATAGGGGAGTTACTGTCAAAATAGAGTTTTAGGGGAATGTTAGGAAAGCTGATCTGATGGAAGGACTTGAAAAAGATTTGACAGGAGAATTTGTTGGGAAACAGGATAGAGTGTTGGAGATGGCTTGGAAGAGCAATAGAGTTACATTTATCTCAGGAGGAGGCAGAGAAAGGAAATAGAGGAGACTTATTTCATAGGTGTAGGAAATTGCCTCTTTTCACATGGTTACCTTCCACTTTTTGCCTGACATCTGATGCAACCTGACTTGATGTGCTCTGGGTCCCTGCCAATCAGGTTCCCAGGGCCTATGTTCTTTCCCAAGACTGTAACTTTGTATCCACAATTGGCACATCCCTGGCCACAGGTAAGCCCCTTGTAAAAGGTACCAAGGGCACTGTGACCAGGGAAGGCCTCTAAGGGCTGCATCATCTATTGTGCCACCCTTCGAGGTCCTGCACCTTAACACACATATCCATGTGTGCCATGCCTGCAATCCACTGCCTGAGGCCTAGGTAAGTCACCCCTCTAGCAGGGTGCACTAGCCCTAAGGTGAGGGTACAGAGGCATGAGCCCTGTACCCCTACCATGTCTAAGTCCATTCTTAGACATTGTAAGTGTAGTAAAGCTATAAAAAGTGTATGGTATGGGAGTTGGTCATTACGAACTCCAGAGCTCCATAATGGCTTTACTAAAAACTGGGAAGTTTGGTAGCAAACTTCTCAGCACACATTAAACCCACACTGATTTCAGTGTGGGATTTAATGTAAAATGCACCCAGAGGGCATCTTAGAGATGCCTGCTGAAAACCGACCAGCCGTGGTGTGGTCCCTGAATGGCTGCCCGCCATTTGCCATCACCAGACAGGGTAGAGAGCCTCCGCTCTCTGGGTCCAGAAACAAAGCCCATCCTGGGCAGAGGTGTCATGCCTCCTCCAAGGCCTGCTGCCTTTGGAAGCTTTCCCTGCCTTTTGCTGCCTCCAGCAACTGGCTCCCACTGGTTCTGACCCCCACTTTGGGCGGGAGAATCGGCAGGAAAACCAAGCTGGGAAGAGAGGTGTGACCACCTTTGCCAACCCCACCTCTCAGGTAGGGGAGGCGAGTTGAAGCACACATCTCAGTCCCCTCCATCTTGAAGATGAAGGGACTCAGACAATTAGGAAGAGGCTCATGCCCTCTCTTACTCAAGGGTGGCATAATAGGGGGTGCACCCAACCCAAGGGAGGGACCCATTGGTCCCGACCTGTACACTCCTTTAACGCCCCTAAATTTAGTATTTATTTTGTGTTCATTGGCATTTTTAGGTCTCGCGCCTAGCGTTGCAGTGCGCAGCGCGAGACCTCTTGAATGGGCTTTAGAAAGCTAACAACACGCTCGTGCGTGTGGTTAGCTTTCTGAAGCCTGGCTTTGGCTGTTGCGTGCGTTTTTTGTAAATAAAACGGCACGCAATTGGGCAAAGGCGGGTGCATGTCCCGCCTTTGCTCCGCCCATTCCCGTCCGTGTCTAGGACGCGCATCAGCGCGCGGCACGGACGGCAGGCTCCCTCCCCCCCCCCCTCCTGTGTGGTGCGCGCCCACCACTGGTTTCAAATGCCACTTGTTTCCCATTTCAAGCCCTGCTAATGAGACATCCTCATAAAGCAGGTTTCACTGCTGCACTGTAACGAGAGACTGTTTGTCACCATAAAGCGACACTTCCAGCGGCCCCACGGTGCAAAAACAGGCTAAACACCCAACTGACTGTTAATGACCTCACGTCTCGTACTTAACCAGCGCGCGCAGGTCTTGTGTTAGGGAATAGAAACAAGTGCACAGGGACAGAGCTGGCGACTGACTTGAACCTTCAAGTTCTCAGCAGACGGAAATGTGGTGTGTGATTATCAACGTAACCTGATCTATATGTATCATATGCCTTTGCGTAAATATATTTCGATAAGCTTATGTGAAAATGCATGTGCCGTGTATATATATGCCTGCCCATATATTCTAATCTATGCATATTGAAATTAGCACACTGTCCGCCACTAGCCGTGTCTAGATGAATGCTACGTGCCTGTGGTGTCTTCAAAGTGTGCATTCAGCAGAGGGTGCGGGCCACAGTCTGTGCACGCGGAGCTGCGCGCGCGCCTCTGAGCCGTAAGTTTCACTTTCGAGAGCCTTTGCCGGGAAATGAAAACTTAGGGAGGAGGGCGGGAGGGGGTGGAGGACGCGCCAATGGCTGTCACTGGGTGGCCCCTCGTGCACAGGCTATTTAGTACACACCGCATCTGTGCATGCATGGCAGCCAGAGGCAGGACGGGCAGGGCAGAAGCAGGCAGAAGCAGGCAGCAGAGGGCAGGCAGAGCAGGGCACCCGCCGCAGCGCTGCTCACTTGGTAAGTGTCACGGCTATTGCGTGAAGTGTGTCATTAGCCTACTTGCGAACCCTTTAAACCCCATATGGTGGGCGTCACGTATGCAGTGTTTAATTCTTGATCCTAGGCTGTCACATATATAGAGCCGCGTATTCATAGAACTGTGCGTCCCTGATGTCACAATGTCATATATGGACTATGGGGCTGACTACTCCAGATGTCAGACTGTCACACACTCCAAATGTCAGACTGTCACACACTCCAAATGTCAGACTGTCACACACTCCAAATGTCAGACTGTCAGTACGCTACCAATATCAGCCTGGCTCACAGAACTGTGCATTACTGATGTCAGAGTGCAAACGTACAACTTTGTATTCCTGACGTAATATTGACTTAAGGAACTGTGCGCTGCAGATTTCAGCCTGGCGCACAGAACTGTGCATTACTGATGTCAAAGTGCACACGTAAAACTTTGTGTTCCTGATATCAGATTGACATATAGAATTGTGTATTACTGATGTGAAAGTGACAGACATAGAACTTTGTATTCCTAATGTGACTGACATATAGAGCTGTTGCTTCTTGTGTCAGCCTGGCACATAGAACTGTTCATTACTGATGTCAGCGGCGCACGTAGAACTTTGTATTCCTGACGTCAGAATGGCATAAGAGCAGTGCGCTGCAGATGTCACCCTGCTACACAGAATTGAGCATTACTGATGTCAGTGACACACGTACAACTTTGTATTCCTGACGTCAGAATGACATATAGAGCTGTGCGCTGCTGATGTCAGCCTGTCACCCAGAACTGTGCATTACTGATGTCAGCGTCTGTGTGAATGTATGTGAGATGCTGGGCGCGAGCAGGTGTGTGTTTGTATGTACTGGTGTGTGCGCACGTGTGAGTGTATTTGAGAGGCTGTGTGTGTACAGGTGTGTATTTGGTGTGTGTTTGTATGTACTGGTGTGCGTCTGTGTGCAGGTGTGAATGAATGTGAAAGGCTGAGTGTGTTTTTACAGGTGTGTGTATGTACTAGTGCCTGTGTGAATGTATGTGAGATGCTGGGCGTGAGCAGGTGTGTGTTTCTATTTACTGTTGTGTGCGCAGGTGTGAGTGTATTTGAGAGGCTGTGTGTGTACAGGTGTGTATTTGGTGTGTGTTTGTATGTACTGGTGTGCGTCTGTGTGAAGGTATGAATGAATGTGAAAGGCTGAGTGTGTGTTTACAGGTGTGTGTGTGCATTGTGAATGTATGTGAGAGGCTGTGTGTACACTAACACTAATCCTTTTATGGGTTCCAGAGTAGCGTGCTACTCACCAGAAAAGCGCTTCAACACCCATCAGGGGTAACAAGTGCTATATGAATGCAAACCTTTCTTCCCCTTCTATCCCTCCGCTATCCTTCTCACTCCAAATAACTGACTAATATCCACCACTCAAATTACTTTCATATTTCACTATACTAATTCACCACAAATCCTTTATGGGTTTCCGGGGTAGCGTGCTTCAACACCCCATCAGGGGTAACAAGCGCTATATAAATACAAACCTTTTTTTCCTCTTCTATCTTTCTGCTATCCTTCCAAATCCAAATAACTGAGTAACCTATCCACCACTTAAAATTTACTTGCATGTTTCACTATACTAATTCAACACTAATCCTCTTTGTGTCCCGGAGTAGCGTGCTACTCGCCGAAAAAGTGCTTCGACGCCTCGTCATGGGTAGTAAGCGCTATATAAATGCAATTACAATACAATGCAAGTTTGTTCCTGTGTACATTGCTCATACTTTTTCATTTCTTCTTAATGGAAAACTAACAGTGGGGATGTGTGTGCGTGTGTATATACAATGTACCTTTCTAATTAATTTTAATGAAGTTATGGATACAGTGCATTTGGTTCAACCTTTAAATAAATAAAAATAATATAAATATATTTTTTTATTATATGGATTTTCTTGTAACATTTGTATTGTGCTGTTTTGTGAAAACCTTAACCACGCAAAAAACTTTACTTTCTAAATGTACCTAATACTTCTTCCTGCAATGTTTCGAAGTCTAATGAACGCTGTAGGCCTTGCAAAGAGTATGTTAAGTGCTAAATAACGAAATAAGTACTAATGCAATAAAATACAATGTACCTTTCTAATTAATTTTAATGAAGTTATGGATACAGTGCATTTGGTTCAACCTACAAATGTAAAAAAAAAAAATATATATATATATAGTTACGTGATTAATGTTTTAACAAAACAGCACAATACAAATGTTACATGAAAATCCATCTAAAAAAAAAAATTTCCCCACACATAAATATGCATGTAAAAATTAAATGTCATAGCGAAATTGTTAAACTTGACATTACATATTCATCACTAGACATTGTTCGCTCTCAGAATCCCAAGTTTATTTGCACAGTTTATACCTAAAGGCGTCTGAACCTACCTAATATCAATCGTCAGGGCTTTAAGTGGGCTGGGTCCGTCTGGGTCTCAGACCCGGAAGAATTTAAAACGGGCATTGAAGCGGGTCCCTGTTGGAGACTATAGTCATGTCCTAAACTTTACAAGCAAAAACACCGAGTGATTTAAAAAAAAATATATTTTTATTGAAAATATTGATAGCAAGAACATAGATCAGGTCACATCCTTGGTTACAAAATTTCAAGTGAGAGGGAGCTATGGTAAGCCAAGGAAAAATATATAGTAAGGACACTGCAGTACAATAGTTGGGGGTGGGGGAGTTTCTTCCTTTACAAAAAAAACCACTGTTACAAATGGAAAGCAGTGTCTGCTGGGGAGAGGATAAACCGGGACATGCGCCCGCCTTTTGCCCAACTTACACTTTACAAGTCCAGAACACACTGTCTGAGAGGCAACCACTGCACAACCATTTGGTCATATACTTAAAGGGCCCGTCTTCCGGGCTTTTTCATGATACCATTGTGGGTAGAAAAACCTGTTTTCACCGGAATTGCAGTAGTGTGTTTGAATTGTGCTGCCATCCTTCTTTCCTATTCACATTTCCCAAGGAGGAATCATTTAATGGGAAAACCACCTGGTTAGGATGGAAAACGTGCATGAGTTGGTACCCAAGCACCAATACCTACGATTATTTCCACAATTAGAGTGCAAAACCCAGGTCTTTAAGTGGGCCGGGTCTTACAGGTGCTGAGCACCGGCAGTTTTTAAAAGGGGGCCTTGAAACGGGTCTCTATCGGGCTCTGTTTTGTTCCCTGGCACAAAGTAATATCCAAGTATTCCCCAAGCTTAGTTGTTAAAAATATGCTTCATGGCTACACACTTACACGGTCCACACATGCTTTCTTTTTTTAAAAGTCGCTGCTTGTTTGGTTTACTTTTGGCCAGTCACTCTCCAACAGAGCATTTTGGCACTCCGACACCAACTGCTCCCTCCATCCTCCCTTAGTAGGTAACAGACATTGCCATTTACACTGCCAATAGCTCTAACTTAAAAAATGCGAGACCTATTGCATTTCCAATGCTTGTTCATAATTAACATCAACTATTACATAGCAAAGGCAAAATAGTCAGTGAAAAGAGAGAAAAAAGAAATACAATGTGTTCACAGTTCAGCACAGTAACAATCTCATCATGTCGTCCAGACTTTTCCCCTGTTTTCTATTAGCGTTATACACCTAAGCGTTGGTGCTTCTGGACTAGGACTATTCTGTTTCCCGTGGCCAGGTATCTGCTAAGGGGGGGTTATCTGAGGATTTTTAGCCAATTATAATATGTGGGGGGGTGTGGGGGGGTTTAGCCGGTCATATCTTTTGTCTGAGGATTCAATCAATCAAGGGTTTGTGAAGCGCACTACTCACCCGTGAGGGTCTCAAGGCGCTAGGGGAGGGGGGGCAGTTCCGGATCAGTCGCTGTCCTGGATCACTCGAAGAGCCAGGTCTTGAGGTCCTTCCTGAACGTTCGCAGGGTTTGGGAGCGTCTGATGTGTACGGGGAGCTCATTCCAGGTCTTGGCTGCGATGTAGGAGAAGGCTCTCCCGCCTGTTCTAGTTCTGCGGATGCGGGGGACTTCTGCCAGGGCGAGGTCAGCGGAGCGGAGGTTCCTTTTGGGTACGTGGAAGGAGACTCTCTCGTTGAGGTATTTGGGTCCGATGTTGAGGGATTTGTAGGAGTGGGTGAGGAGCTTGAAGGTGACCCTCTTCTCGGCAGGGAGCCAGTGGAGCTCTCGCAGGTGTTGGGTCATGTGTTCGTGGCGCGGAGTCCCGGGGATGAGTCTGGCGGCAGCGTTCTGGATCGTCTCGAGTCTGCGTAGAAGACCTCTGTTGATTCCGGCGTATAGGGCGTTGCCGTAGTCCAATCTGTTGGTTATGAGTGCGTGGGTGACGGTCTTTCTGCAGTCGGGGGAGATCCATTTGAGGGTCTTGCGGAGGATGCGCAGGCAGTTGAAGCTGGTGGAAGCGACAACGTTGATCTGGCGGTTCATGGAGAGGGAGGAGTCGAGGATGATGCCGAGGTTTCGTGCGTGGTCCGTAGGGATGGGGGGGGTTCCTGAGGGCTGAGGGCCACCAGGTGGTGTCCCAGGCGGACGTGCAGGGTCCGATGATGAGGACTTCGGTCTTCTCAGAGTTGGAGGAGATATGTCTTGAGGAGCACCCATATAACTCAGGGTCAGGAACTTAGTGGCAGTAGTTCTGCGTACGTAGCAAGTTGTTCTTGGCAGTATACCAGATCTTTTAACCATTCCTTAAACTTAGAGGCCCTTTCCCTTCTGCATGCTACTCTGTGTTTTGCCATAAGCAGCCCAAGCGCCACAAATCTTTTCGGTGTACCCAAGTAGCCCGATAAGCGGGGTGATGTTTATCTGTGTACCCAGCATTTGAGTCAGGGTCTCTCCTACGTGCTCCCAATATTTGGAGACGGCTCTACACATCCAGGCCAGGTGAAGGAAATCTGCCCCTCCCATCCCACATCTTTCACAATTGTCAGTGGCTTTTATCTTATACTGGTGTAGCCGTGCTGAGGAGTAGTACATCCTGTGCAAGAACTTGAAATGGATGATCCGTAATCTGCTGCTGGCCGTAATCTTTTCTGTTTGTTGACAGCAATATAACCATTGCGCGTCATCTACTGGGTGTCCCAGCTCCTCTTCCCATCCCTTTCTCACATCGTTATTGAGTTGAATTTGCGATGTAAGGATACTCCTGTAGAGTCTCGATCCAGCGTGGGAAGGGCTACTGGCCCAAAGCATGTTGTGCAGTGGGGCTAGTACAGGTTGTTTCTCCGGGAAGTTTGGGGTGGCTGCCCTGACGTCTTGTCTTAATCTTATGTACATGAAGTGATCAATGGGTGAGGGAGTGCATTCACCAAAGAATTCTTTCCTGTGGTGAAACCTCCCCTCTAAATACAGTGTCCCCCACGTGTGCTGTTATATCGGCACAACATACGTCGACATACCCGACATACCCCTTTGTGACTAACCGGAAGATTGTGCTGATATTCTAATGGAAGTGCAGTGTTTACACCATAGGAGCTCGTAGCTTTTTCGCGATGTTTTTCCAGGCTTCGTTAGTGCATTCAACAGTAGAATCCCCCCACCTCCCGCCTCCGTCCGGCCGACTCCGAAAAAGCTGGCTAATGGTATGGGTGCCATGTATACCTGTTCCACCACGAGGTGCGGCATGAAGGGAGGGGGTTTGTACTAGTATGCTGCGTAGTGCGCTTGTGGGCTTAGGTAGCACAGCTCTGGGTCTGGTACTTCAAATCCCCCTTTAGCAAAGGGCATTATGAGAGTGCCCCACTTGATTCTAGGCTGTTTACCCCCCATGCAAGTCGGATCAGCTGGCTTTTAAAGCTCTTGAAGAATTGGCCTCCCGGGGCATATGGAATGTTTATGAACAGATATAATAGCCGCAGCAGGGTCATCATCTTCATCAATGCAATGCGTCCGGCAAGAGACAGTGGCATCGCAATCTATCTGGTAATGGCATCTGTTATAGAATTCAACACCCTGTCGTAGTTAGCTCTCAGCAGTTCCTTCTTATTACTTGTGACTACTATGCCTAGATATTTAAGTTCTGACTCGCACCACTTCAGCGGAAACTCTGGTAGAAAGCTGGGCTTGTTTGGAGTGAGAGGGAAGATTTGTGACTTCAATTGTGATTCCTGAAAGCGCACCAAACTTAATGAATTCCCAGAGTTCACCATTGAGGCTGACATGGGGATCCCTTATATATAACGTGATGTCATCTGCGTAGAGTGACAATACCACATGTCTAGTCGGGTATCTTAGAGCATAGACCCTATGATATTGCCGGAGCATAGCTGCCAGCGGCTCCACCGCCAGGGCAAACAAAAGGGGTGACAGCGGGCAGCCCCATCTGGTGCCCCGGGTTATTTCGAATACGGGGGACTATGCGCCGTTAATAAGCATCTTTGCTATTGGTCTATGGTAAAGTAACCGCACCCATGCTATATACCTCAGTGGAAAGCCCATGTGCCTCAACACTGTTATCAAGTAATCTCACTTTAGGGAATCAAAAGCTTTCGTGGCATCCAGGAATACTGCCACAGCGCTAAGCTCCGGGTTTATGTCCTGGATAATTGAGAACAGCATGCACAAGTTATACGATGTGGCCCTGCCCGGGATGAAGCAATCTTGATCCAGGCACACTAATCCCTCCATGAGTAGACGAAAGCGATTTGCCAACAGCTTGGCAAGTATTTTTACATCACAATTTATTAAAGATAGGGGCCTATATGACTCAGTATAGTCAGTTTGTTTGCCTGGTTTTGGAAGGGAGACATTAAAGACCTCACGCATGGTATGTGGCAGGGTGCCGTGCTGGAGTGCCTCCTCATACACCTGCTTTAGGAATGGGACCAGTATATCTATATACGCTTTGTAGAACTTGGCCGGTAGCTCTTACGGGCTTGAGGCCTTGCCTGACCCCAGCTGCATGATGGCAGCTCTGATTTAGTCCTCCTCAAAATCTGCAGCAAGGAACTCCCTCTGCGTATCGCTTAGCCAGCCGAGCTATACTGCGTCTAGGTAGGGATCTGCTTCTACTGGGGTAGATATGCGAGTTGAGTATAGCGATGAGTAATATGTCCAGAAAGTTTGTAGTATTGCCTCTGTGTTTTTCTGGGGTGTCCCGCCTTCATCCCTGACTTCCATAATGTAATTGGAACATCTGGGTTTGCAAGTCAGTTCTGTCAGTGCCTTCCCTGGTCTTTCCCCCTCCCCATAACTCCTAGCCCTATGGTATTATCCACGAAAGAGGCATTCCTTCTCGGCCGTGTTTTGATATTCAGTCAGTGTCTCTCTTTTTGTGGCCTGTATTGTCTCATCCTTGTCCGTGTGTAATTCTGCTTCGAAAGCACGGAGGTATTTTTCAAGTTTTCCCAGAACGCGTCTGATGTCTTTTAATATAACCCCTGCCTTGGCTATGCATATGCCTCTTATGGTCCCTTTCAATGCTTCCCATACTGTTGCTTGGGATGTCACCGATTCTACATTGCGTTTGAGGAAGTCCTCTAATTCCTGACCCAGTTCAGCCGTGAAAGGGACAACATCTAGCAGCGCTCTTGTAGGGAGGTGCCAAGATGTGTAGTTGAACGGATTCCCTGGAGGGAGCATCCGCATGTACACTGGGGAATGGTTTGAATATGTGCGCGCTAAGTGTTGTGTATGGGTTACCCAAGTCGCTATTCCCCTGGAGACCAGCCAGATGTCCAGCCTGGACCAGCTGGAGTGCATAGTGAAATAATATGTTTCCTCCCTTTGCGACTGGTGGGCGTATCACCACGTGACTATTAGTCGTGTTCTTCTATAATCTGTTGTCCTTGGCGTTGGTCCTTGGTGTAATGCTGTGGCTGGGGATGGGAGCGTTCAAGTGCTGGTTGTATATTGAGGGGGTGGCTAGCCGCCAATGTTCTATGCGCTCTCTCCACCACCAGCAGCGGGGAGAAGGCTTCTTTCCCAAAGCAAGTGATCAGCATGTGTCCACATATTCCTCCATTTTCCCCGTATTAGCAGATTCGGGCACTCCTAAGATGCGAATATTGTTCCTCTTGGACCAAGCCTCCAAATATTAATTCTTTGCCGCTATTACCTTCACAAGGTGGTCCATTTCTTTCACTTGTTCGCTTCTCTGGGTAGTCTCATCCTCCAGCTCTGAGATACTATTTTCAGCCTCACCTATCCTGCCGTCTTGTTTTTCCAGTTTCTGTGTGATGAAGTCTGTGCGTGTGCACATGGTGTCCATTTTGGATTCAATTGACGTTAGGCTGCGTTTCATTGTCACCAGCAGTGTTTTCATGTCGTCTTCTGCCGGCCCGAGTCTGCGCCATCCATTGCTTCTGGATCCCGCTCCTGACACTGTCCACTTGCCGACTTGCGGGGTTCAAAGGGCAGCTTAGATTGCTTACCGTCTGGTTTGCCCATCATCCTGGTAGCGGATTGAGTACTTAGCGGTTGGGGGGGATACGTGTTGTCTTCTCTTCCACCAGGCTGCTTTCATGCAACTGGGATTGCGCCGTCCCTGCCTTCCAATTTGTAGTGATGGGCTATTCCCAGATCATCCATGGGCTGCCAGCGTTTTTCCAATCTTTTCAAATGGGCAATTTCTCTGAGTTTTAAGGGTGGGTGCGGGGGCGCACCAACTCCTGCACCAATGTTTTCCTGTTGCATAGGATAATGGTGCAGTCTGCCCCAGCCGCTAATCTGCCCTGCGCTGTGCCTCTTGTGCCGCGGTTAGATAGGCCGCTCTGCCCGATTCAAAATGGCGTCACCATCTGCCTCTCCGATCCCCTGCGCCCCAAGCCTCTTCTACGCCCCACTCAGCGTTTTTGCTCGGTGAGTATCCTTTCTTAGTGATGGTCTGTTCGGTAGAGAGGAGGGCAAGGCCCCGCCACCATCCGTCACACGTTTGCTAGCCTCCAAGCGATGCCTATGTGCTGCGCTTTAGCGTTCGGTCTGGTGCCACGCTCCGCGCCCCCTGTACCTTCTCTGCAATGGGGAATCAGCAGTATCCTGTCAGGCCTCCGGTGCCCGTCACAGTCGTGAGCTGCTGCCGGGGCCTTTGTTTCCTGCCTATTTCCCGCCAGTTGGGAGCTCGTTGCAGCCTCTCGCGTTCAATCTTGTTGCCGCTCATCCTGTTTGCCCTCAGGCCGCAGCCGCACTCACTTCCTCCTCTGCAGCCTCCTCAGCAATCGGGTTCCGCAATGGTGGTATACCGCTGCTGATCGGTCCTGTTTGGTCTTTCTCTCCACCGCACCACTTCAGCCCCCGCTGCTTGCACGTTGTTGCAGCCCTCTGCAAGCTCTCTAGGTGCAGGATTATGCTGTTTAGTCGTCACGGACTGCATGAGCCTCGCTAATGTGCGCCCATCTTGCTAGCCCGCTCTCTAGCGCCTCTAAATTTAGTATTTAGGGGCGACCCTGAACCTTGCCTCCTCCGATTCGAGGAAGAAAGAAGGACCGAAGAGCCGTGCTGAACCAGGAAGGAGAAGAGGACACCCACTGCCTTTGGCCCAGCCCTACCGCCTGTCCAGTCTATGACCTGCCTACAGCAAGAACCCCGGCGAGTCCAGCAGCCAGCAACCTCCAGAGCCTGGGAGGACCTGCTCTGTGACCTTCCCACAGACTCTGTCTCTCTCATGAGCCCCGGATTTGCTCAACCAAAGTCACACCTCCAGAATCCAGATACTGGTGATTCCGCGATTCTGCACCAGACGCCCACGGCCAGACTTTGAGTGGCCCATCACCCCAAGGAGGTCTCCCCAGCGATCCTGACCTGGGATCTGGTGATCCTCGACCTCCCTCAAGCTGACGCCTGCAGCCTCAACCTGAAAGGTCCCACTCACCGCTTCCGGCCCAACCGACAGTGTCCAGGCATCCCCCAGGATCCCAACTTGCCTTTCCAGCCGGTGGTAGCCTTCAGGAAGCCTCACTGCCAGAGCCAGCAGCAACTTTGTGAAACCGAAGGTCTCAATTGGGAAACACAGGTCCTCAGGCATCCATTTTGCACCCTGCACCCAGCTGCCCCAGTGCCGCTGGTGGTGCAGCTCCTGTGCTGTTCATTGGCCTCTGCAGTGCTAGGAGCTTTGCTCCCACACCCACGTGTCCTGCTCGTCAGCAGTCCCTAAGCAAAGGCCCCATTGGCTGACATTGGGCCCCTGCACTCAGCCGCCCCAGTGCAGCTGGTGGTGCAACTTGAGTGCCCATCTAGACCTTAGTCTTAACCCCCAAAGCTCGCCCTTGTAAGTAGAGTACTTGCCTTCAAAACCGATAACCATTTTTCTCCCATAGGAATGCATGTTATAAGATTTTGGGCCTAAAATCGTTTTGTGTAGAACTGTTAATGTATGGGGAAAAGTTAACTCGCTTACAAAGTATAAAAAGTTGTACTTACCTTGTATGTAGTGATCCTAAGGTGTGGTATCTAGGCATAATACCCACAGTACTCAAAGTAATCCAAAAGTAACAAAAAAGTAATTGCTGTGTAATTGAAACTGTCTTCAAAGCATTTGCCAACCTGTAACAATTGTAATTTCAGGACTACTGCATTACCTTGAACAGTCTTGCTTTTTTGATAGTATAGTTCACTTACCTGTGCAAAGTCCTGCTTGGTTCTAAATAAAACATAAGTATACCTTTTCTATACTTACCTAATTGGTCTGGATTCTATCTCTGAGTGTGTGTATCAGTCCTTGATTGAGTGAATACAATAAATGCTTAACCCACCCTCTGGATAAGCCTAACTGCTCGCCCACACTACCACAAAGAGAGCTGTTCGTACTTACCTAATTTAGCCTCTGCTATACCTCTGGGAACTCCCTGGACTCTGTGCACTCTATACCTCATTTTGATATAGTATGTACAGAGCCAGCTTCTTACAACAGGGAAGTGGGTGGAGAAACACATCTAATGGAGGATTGATGGATAGTAGATTTTACAAGGGTGGGAAAACATCCAAGGTATGGGTTGAACAAAACATACTTTTGTTATTTTCTTTTGCCCAGAGACTTTATTCCATGTAAGAAGCCTATTGTGTATTCAGGTCAATCATTATACCTGTGTGTGCCATGGTTGGTATTTTTAACTTTGCTGCCCTCTTGGTGACAAATAAAAATTTCTTGTCTTTTATTCAGCACAGATATTTTTGGTTAAATACTTTCAGCTCGTAAAGCAAGCTGGATGGGTAAACCAAGCTGGTTCTCCTTGTCTTATATTTTTTTATGAAACTTTGTTAGCATATGAAAATGTTACAAATAGTGGAGCATAATGTCAGTTGGTCCCTACAGGCCAAAAATATTCCTCACATAACCCAGGGTTTACAGAAAAGCTTGCAGACTTAGCATTGGTACTGCAGTACACAAAATAAAAATAAAATGTGGTGTTCTTCCCACAGGTAGATAAAATTGAAGGGTATGGGCAGGGACAAGGGCAACTCAGTAAAACGTATAGTTATACACTAAAACCCCTTCAGAAAGTGGAGAGGCCCAGGCTTCCTGGGTGAAAACCAACACATCAGACACAACAAAGTTGAGGCATAGATATCAATGCGCCATTCCGTTCAGCAAAATGAAAATCAGGAAATGTGAATACCCCTCAGCTAGGGGAGACCCTAAATGCCCTTCACCTTGTCAGAAGTTTATCTTGCATTTTCAAACCTTTCAAACACTCCTCAATTTGAAATACTCTTGGCGCAGCACAATCCTGAATCCTTTAGAACCTGATGTTAGTTTCACACTATTGTATCATGAAAACTTCCACAGCAGCAGATTTTGCTTCCATGTGCTGCAGAGCAGAAAACCCTTAAAGGTTCAGCTACTGTAACCTGGTACCTCAACACTGCTGGTCTTTTTGTGATTTTTCTCCATAGAGGCTACCAAGCCCTTTTCCCCTTTTGACAGACCTTCCAGGTGTATGTTCGCCACCTTCAGCCCGCTCCTGACCTATGGACTGAGGCTGAAAGTATTTATTTATTAGGGGCTCATTTCTACTTTTCCTTTACAGAGGGTTTTTACATACAAGGCACTGTTCCTTCTAGGTTTTTCCCGTTATAAAGCCACTGTCACATGGTAGTTAACGTTTTCCGGAGTTTGGGGAAATCCCAAATGGCTCTTCTAAAGTTTCATCTAGCCCACATACCCCGACACAGTTGTGGGTAGTTCCTGCCAACTGCCATGTACAAGTTAGGTTTCGCCCTCCAGAAAAGAGGAAGATGAGATTTGCGGTCCCTTATCACGACAACCACTCCAGAAACATCCCCAGATTTTGATGTCTATGCTGTGGTCGCCAGTTTGATTACACGAACGTCCTTGCATGGTCACCATTCTCCCTTGACACTGCAGGCACTAGCCCAAGTAGGCTGTCGCCTCTGCTGCAGCACTACTCTGCCAAGTGAGATGGATCACACCATCTTGACCACCTACTGTTATCGGGAAGGGGCGGAACTTGTCCGTTCAGGCGGCACCGTGGCAGATCATCAGTCTCTGAGTGAATCTTAGAAAGCATGTGGGTTTCACATACATCTTACTACTCCCTCCTATTCACCGTCTCCATGGCCTTGCCAATCTAGGAATGTATCGACACAAAGGTACGATGACACAAAGCGCCTGGAAGGAGCAGCTTTCCTGTTATTGTCTTGGCCACTCCACTGAACCTTCTATTTTACACCTGTACTTTAATGAAGCCGAATCGTTATTTAGAATGTAGCACCATTAGCCTCTTGAATGATAGTTGTGGCTTTGTTTCTTGTATACACTGCTGATTTTATTCAGTTGTGCAAAGAAGATGTTCACAACATGTAAAGACTAGACAAATTAAACATATTTACCTAATGGAAATGTCGTACAAAAAATGTCAACAGGAAATTAACCTGTCCTTACATACATCTTAGGTCAGCAAACAGTATTTTCTCACAGCGAGGTTCAACATGAGAATATAGCCAAAGGTGTGGTACATGCTAATCATACTGCATTAATTTGATAATATAACCCAATACATCTAGTGTGTTCGAAGGTATTCTGATATGTTCAGGTTACTGAAAATTTGGAATAAGTATATGATGGTTCTGTACCTTAGGATCTTCATTGATAGTCATAAACGCCAAATAATCTACCAGTGTCTGCTCGAACCTGGAACACCTCTTTAATGGAATTAACTGTGTAGAATGTTCTAAATCCAATTTAAATTTCATTGAAAATCCAATGTTAGGCTGTCTAAGATGTCCTTTTCTTTCTGAATGCTGTTAGTAAAACAGCCATAATTGGGGTTTAGCTGGCCTCTCACACCACTGGGCCTCAGTGCCATTGCACCGGCAGCATCATTGATACTTACAGCCCTAGTCCCCAGCCCACTACGCAGAGATATTACTCCTAGGGCTGAGGCTCAGAGTAGACTGTCTGCCCCTTAGTGTAATTTAAAAAAAAAAAAGGGAACAAAGTCCCACATCTCCCCCTCCCAGTGCTTGGACCCTGTTCCCTTTGCAACAAGGGTGGCCTTTCCCTAATACTAGCAAGGAAAATGGGCCTCCACTCCACTCTACTCTTTGCTACAGTCATAATTGGAGTGTAGTGCCCCCCTCACACTCTTGGTCCCTGCACCTGCTACATAAATGGTAGTGCTGACCCTTTCATTAAAAAAAAAACAGCCCCCATATGTTTCCCATATGTCCATTTGTAGATGGAAAAATTAGCCCCTAGATAGCACCCCTCCTGTGTGCCATGTCTTTGATTTTATCCATGGATCTCGCTCTTTTCCTCTTTTTCCTGGGCCATCACTCTGAAGCTGCAGGGGTCCGGATGATCAGGGCTCTGCTTCTGAATGCGACCCCGTAGGCTGCCCTTCATCTTACCAGAAAGGATATCTGCATTTCGAAGTGGGCAGGATTTGTGGGGACCCATGTGCCTATGTTTTCTTTCAGTTCACAAAACAAGTTCCCATACTTTTTGTTAAACATAAAAGAAACAGCCATCCCGAAAGGTTAATGTGGACCTTGCAGTGCCTCTGGGTCAAAGTGAAAAGTGAGGGGGTGGGGCTCTCAAGTGTTGAGAGGACAAAACCGAGGTAAAGAAGAAATAGACCTTCTCACCAAGGTGCCTGCTACCAGAAAGAAATGTAAATGTGTGCAGTTGGTTAATCACCAAATGGGCTGCTTGGGACCCAGTATAAGCTTTAATTGATGGAGTCACTGGAAGTTTCATGGTGACACGTGACAGAGTGTTGAGTTGTGTAAAGTGTCCTTTTAATGAATACTTGTAAAAATGCTTGCATTAGGTACAGTCTGATTACCTGTTACTAAATATATAAAGCGCTTGTTTTGTCTTAAACACTAAACCCAGAGCCACTGGAATTATGCGATTTTTGTGGCTTTTTTTTTGCATAATTATGGATCTGCCACATTTGCCACATAATCCATCATTAGGTGCATAAGCTGCAGATTTTAGAAAAAATTGTTTCTAGCTCAAATGGATCAAAAGTTACTAAAATGTGGCGACATGTGGTCCCACGCAATGAAAGGCCCTTGACAGATGTTAAATTGTCACCTTTCATTTACTTATTTCTGTATTTGGTTGTTAAACTGGTACTAATGAAGTAAAATATTTTCCCAAACAGTATTACCATGTGAAAAAAGTTCAAAATAATGAAATAATACTGTAAAAAATATGCCACATTATTCCACATAATTTGCCTTTTCTTCTTGCATAATTTTGTCAACCCTAATTCCAGTGGCTCTGACTAAACCATTCTGCAGCAGCCTATCTTATATTGGGTGTGATGCAGTTATAAAATAATGATTTAGATATTGACATTCTCAGTGCTTTCTGTTACAGGCTTGGACCTCATAGATTTATATAGACACAAGACCCTTTTCCCCACGGCGCCCACCAAAATTCATTTCTGTAACTCTTTCGCCTCTTACACAAACATCTGCAGCGATTGCGTTAACCATTTGAGGATTCATAAGTATTATCTTGAAACTATTTTTCATTTCAGTTACTTGCAGGTGAAAAATAGCACACAATAGTTCCAGAATATTATGCTCCTTTTAATCATGTCTTTGTTCCTGTCATGTACTTGTAATTGAAGACAGCCTGGAAGCCTGGAAGCGCGTTTTATAAACAAATTCACCCTTTTACGCCATTTTCATTTACAAGTTGTTACTGAGGCATTTGCGCCCCCCTGGGAACACGGCCACGGCCCCCCAGGGGGCGCGCCCCACAGTTTGAAGACCTCTACCCTAGAGTTATAAGCACAGAGAAATGCCCACTTACTAAAAGTGGCATTTCTAAAATAGTAATGTAAAATCAAGCTACTCCAGTAAGCAGGATTTAACACTAACATTCGAAACATACCAAACATGGCAACGCCACTCCTTTCAGATCTGTACTTGCCACTTAAACATATATAAGGGAATTCTGAATACTAGCCTATGAGAGGACTAGGCCTCACAGTAGTGAGCAACAAAATAGGCTGTTTGTCACTGTCAGTACATGTCACACAATAAAGGCACATGTCCTACCTTTTACTTACACAGCACCCTGCCCATAGGACAAGCTAGGGCCTACTTTAGGGATTACCTATGTGTAGTAGAAGGGGAGTTTAAGGCTTGGCAAGTAGTTTTAAATGCCAAGTCAAAGTGGCAGTAAACTTCGCTCGCAGGCCCTGCAGTGGCAGGCCTGAGAAGGGTTTGAAAGGCTACTTCTGTAGGTGGCGCAATCAGCGCTGCTGGCCCACTAGTAGCATTTTATTTACAGGCCCTGGGTATATGGGATACCACTGTACAAGAGACTTATAAATAAATTAAATATGCCAAACAGGTGTAACCCAATCATACCATCTGTAAAGGAGAGAGGACATGCACTTTAGCACTGTTTAACTGTGGTTAAGTGCCCAGAGTCCTAAAGCCAACAAAAACAGGGTCAGAAAAATAGGAGGAAGAAGTCAAAAACGTTTGGGGATAACCATTCAAAAAGGGCCAGGTCCAACGCAAGCCAAATAATTTCGACCAATCCATCATAATCAGATTTGTCCCCAAAGAAAAATTCAGAATGTTGGCTCTTTATCAAATCTACCCACACTTAAGAAAATGCATTTGGCGGTGTGCAATACATTTACAGGACATATTTTTTCGCATTCCAGTTTTCCTTCCTCACTGCAAATTTCTCAGTAGACCGGTAGTAAACAATCATTGTTAATATGCTGCACTCCCCTGTGGTGTAAAATCAGCTCCATGAACCTTTTCAAAATACACGGCAGTGATCGCAGCTCACCTGAAAAAACACAGAATATTTGTATACCCGTATCTCAATGATTGACTGATCAAGGCAGATTCAGTCAAAAGTTAAACAAATCTTCAAATCTGCACCAAAATTACTAACCAGATTAGGTCTCCAAGTAAATTTCAACAAGTTGCTTACATCACCAGTACAATGTCTGATTTTTGTAAAATAGATGCACAAAAAGAAAGAGTGTATCCTTCGGAGGAGAGGGTTCATCCATACAAAAGATGTGTAGATCTGATCCAGATGAACAAACCATCCGTTCATCAGATCTGATCACTCCTAGGATCCATGACGACATGCATATTCATAGTCCCAAATGCAAGACTATAAGACTTTTCAATAATGTCTAGAGGACCAATGGTCACAGACAACAGATTGGAAAGATCACATTTACTAAACAGACCACATTCAACAGTCTCTGACCTGGTGGTCCAAAGCTCAAAATTTACTCCAGTTGCAAACCATCATCACGGATGCCTCCCGGATGTGGTGCGCATATGTACCATCTAACAATTCATGGTCCGTGGTCTCACAAGGAGAAATCTTACCATTTAAATCTTTTGGAACTGAAAGCGGTACATCTGGCTCTCAAAGCCTTTCTACCATGTCTTTCCTTCAAAGAAATTTTAATTGAAACAGACAATACCACAATGATGTACTACATCAACAAACAAGGAGGAACGAAATCGAGACAATTATCGCTTCAAGCTTGAACAATGTGGCACTGTTCAACAGCAAGAGGCTTGTTACTCAAGGCTATTTATATACCAGGAGCGCAAAATGTCGAGACAGATTTTCTCAGTTGTTACCATGAAGAAAATCATGAATGGGTTCTCAGCGATGAAATAACACAATATATTTTCACAGAGTGAGATACTCCTACATTCGATTTGTTCACCACGGCACAAAACAATTTTTTTTTAGACTTCGCATCCAGAGTACCAGAGCCACGCTTAGTTGGCATTGTCCTTTTGATCAACTGATCAATTCCATTTGCTGATGTTTTTACGCCTATACCACTAGTGATTTTACCAGTTGCGGAAATCGAACATGAAAATGATCCTAAGAGCACCGGATTGGCCAAGACAATGGTGGTACATAGACCTTCAACTCTCTGTGAAACACCACAGAAGTCTTCCACTCAGGCCAGATATCCTATCCAGACTTCAGGGCCAAATTTTGCATCAGACGGTACAGTCTTTGAATTTGGCTGCATGGCTCCTGAAATCACACAATATGGTCACTTAAATTTACCAACTGATTGTATGAACATTCTTAAAGAATCAAAGCGCCCCTCCACAAGATCATGTCACGCTCCTATTTGGAAAATATTTTGTATCTGGTGTCAAAACAATGGGCAATAATCCTATTTCTGGTCAAGAAAACGCCATTCTTCCATATTTATTTTATTTGTCCAAATCAAAATTACAATTCTCATAAATAAAAGTTCACCTAGAAGCCATTACTGCATACAGGAAACTGCCTCAGCTACCATCCTTCTTCAAAATCCCTGTAATAAAAGATTTTCTTGACAGAGCTTAAGAAGGTTTTCCTCCAATTAGGAGACTTTTGCCGCAATGGAAACAAAATGTAGTGCTTTAAAAACTCATGGGTCCACCTTCTGAACCAATTCATAAAGCCACTCTACAACCTCTGTAATGGAAGACTACTTTTTTAATAGGTAATACCTTTGCACGCAGAGTTAGTGAACTATAAGCACTTTCAGCATTAGTACCTTTTACTGTCTTGCATCATCATAGAGTAGTATTACGTACTTATCCCTCCTTCTTGCCAAAGGTAGTGTCTGATTTTCACAATAATCAGTCCATAACATTGCCTACATTTTTCCCTAATCCTTCTACAGCAGCAGAAAGATCTCTCCATTCTCGATCTATTCAAAGGGTTCTCCGTTTCTGCCTAGACAAATTAAAAGATGTTAGGAAGACTCGTCAACTCTTGTACTCTAAGGTAATGTCCGTCAAGGTTTAGCAACTTCAAAGCAGACAATTGCAAGATGGATTGTTTCATGTATTTCTTTATGCTACCAATTAGCCAAAAAGAAGTCTCCCAGGTAAACCTAGGGCTCACTCAACACGGGACAAAGCATCAACAACAACATTTTCCAATTCTGGAAATTCTTAAAGCACGCTCCTTGAAGTCTATACATACTTTTACAAGACGCTACTGTTTGGACAGATACTCAAGCTGAATCTTGAGTTGGTCAAGAAACACTTAGAAATCTTTTCAAGTGATTCTTTTACCACTCTTTGGGAATGAAGCATTTTCTCAGAATAGTTTTGTAGTGTAGTTCCTATTTCCCTAATAGGCTCTGCGCATTGGAATAATATAACCTATAGGTTTGACATAGGACTAAGGTCGGTATGTCCCTATCGATTATATTAAACTTAATTACCTGTGCCAGCTAGCTCAGAGGCCACTAGAAACTTCTTGAAGACAAGAAGGGAATAGTTTCTGGCAACCACATAACATAAAACCCTGATCCCTCAGGATCGTGGAAACAATATACTACTTTTCATTCAGTCACTCATCTCAGAGAAGTACATAGAAGAAACAGTCGGGTGTGTTTACAATAAAATGTATTGCACAGTTGTTGTTCTAGTACTGGTTATATGTGCTGCGACAACTGTTGGACAGTAGCAGAGAAATATGGCCCAGCAGTGCAGTTAAATAAAAATGCATGGTACAGTTTTACCATTGTGCAATAGTAATAAACACATACATGAAATGCAGAATGCATTTAAGATAAAGCCTATACCCCTATGATGCCTAACTAGATGTACCTAAGTGTAGGTCTCAGAGAGCCAAGAATCCCCCTAGGAATTAGTCTAACCCCATTACCTTAGTGGGACTTCATCCTGGTGTTGAGCTGGACACCCCAGGATGGGTGGATGGACCTCTGCCAGCTGGAGCTGTGGCATGATGCAGGTTGCAGCGTCTCACGTCAGAGTGGCAGCATGGAAAGTCTTGGTCCTCTCTAGTTTGCTTGGGCAAAGGGAGGTATATTTATACCTGATAGATGCCTTGGAATGGTAGTATTGACGTACAGTCGGTCAGAGGAAGACGTCAGGAATGAACCCTTAGGAAATAGTGGTTCATGCATATTTAATGAGTTCTTGGAGAAATCAATAATCCTGTGCTAGGGAAAATCCCAAGAGCGAAGGGTCTTTGTCTAAGAACTCGTTGTGACATAGGTTAGTCACTGTTGCACATGGAAATGACGTATTTAGAATGGACCGTCTTCTGCACCCAGAGCACACGTCAGATAAGGGACAGACTCTCTGTTGCTCGTTATTTGTAAAGGGAGGGCCAATGTAGGTGAAAGGTCCTGCCTGTCTCTGTGGCATGAAGGATTTGAGCCTCTGAAACAGCGCACCTATGTTAGGGCCTCAATCCCAGCACATAACAGTTTTTCCCTATTGAATATGCTGTTTTCTCATATCATGGCAAAGATCGCTACAATATTAATTTATTTTTAGTTTGCTACTCTATTCAGCCTTACATTGAATTTTCATTTAAATTAACTTGGATTTAGAACATTCTTCAAAGTCAATTCCATTAAAGATTATATTTTCAAAGGTGTTCTGGGGTCTGTGCAGGCAGTGGGGAATTATTCAGCGTTTGAGTTCAATGAATATTCCTATGATGCAAAACTAGGACCATAGGTATGTAACCTTTCCTTTTGCCGTTTCGGCATACATGTAAAATTGGATAACAAGCTAATACTATATATTATGTATGACATAGTAACTTGACTAAATGGTGGGTTGCAATGTCAACAGGTTTTCTTTGCACTTAATTGTGTTTATCAAACAGTTAATTAGTGTTGCAAAGTCATCCTGTGTCCTGGGCACCCCCCAACTTTTTGCTGACTGGTACTGGTGGTAACTGACTGACTGACTGACCCTGGGCTCTGCCTAACCAGGGCCAGGGCCAGTGCTATGCTGAAAACACTTAGAATACAGTGAAAACACCTACATACACTAGGGTACACTAAGGGTTGGGGTACCCCTGTGATTGGTATGACCTACTCCATAGGGCCCTAGTACATAATAGGGCAGGGGTATTGAAACTACCCATCAGTCCCTAGTATAATAATAGGGCATGGCAGTTTAGAGGCCAGCAGCCCTTTCTGCACTTGCATGTGTGCACTGCTGAAGCCTGAGGTCTTTTTAAAAGCAGTCCTGTAGCCCAGAGCCACTTTTAAAAAGTAAATTGTGCCCAAACTTGCCTTGTGTGTTTGGGGCACTTACAAATGGTTAACCTACAATGTTTGGGCATGTTAGATACCCCCAGGGTCTCCCCTAGGTGTCCCAGTGGTGGGGAGTCGGCTATCTATAAGGTGGACCCTTATAACATTTGTTTTATATGCCCTGGGTAAAGTGAAATTGCACATTTCACTCCCCACATTGTGATAAAGTGCTGCCCAAAATCGACCTTGGTGGTAGGAGCACTGTGGAGGGAGGATCTGCCACATTTTTACATATTCAGAACCCTTAAAGTCTCCCCTAGGTGTTCCTGGGGTGGGGGGTCCTGTAGATATATGTAGCGTACTTATAAAATATGTTTTTATAAGCCCTGGTGCTGGAAAAATGGCCCAAGTCACTTTTCCCATTGCAAATCCCATGCCATAGGTTAACATTGGAAAAGGTTATTAGTTAATAACTGGAGAAAGAAAAGCCATAACACTAGGATTAAAGGACTCAGTAGAATGGTAATGCTAAATCCAACAATATGGTATTGTTGAATTTATTGTTAAATGTACAGACAAGAAGTTATAAGACTTTTTTTTGTCTGTAAGCCAAAATTCAACCCTGTGCTGCTCTACCCTGATTGGTCCGAGATAAGTGGGTGAGCCTGGCTGCTTTGAAGAGGTGATAAATGACCCCTGGGGTTAGGAAGCCTCTCAGGGAGGAGAGATTGCTGGGCATAGGAATGCCAGAGCAGTCGGAGGAGTCGTAAACCATGGACTTCAAGAGAAAGGGGAGGACCCCAGTGTCATTTACAACTTTACCCTGTTCACCTTCAGCCAGATGCTAGGCTTAAGAAAGGAATGAGCAGATGCAAGGGGGAGAGACTATGGAAATTAGCCATCCTACGGGTGTGTTTAGCCAGCCCTTCTCTCCCTGCTGAAAATTCTGACATTTTGAATTTTTGAAGAATAGTGGTTTCTGGGTTAGCATTTTGCCACACTCTGCAGGAAGTGGTCAGACCTTTGGGTGGAACCCTGCAGCCCATTGGACAGGAGTGACCTCCTGTTTGACCCAGAGAAGTTGGAATAAGTATCTGAGATGTGCAGAGCCCCTCAGATCTGCTGCTTGAGACTTAAGAAAGCAAGACGGGCTATGCTGGAAGTTTGATGTGCATTTCCAAAGGCCTGCACTCTGAAGGCTGCACCTTCTGCACCATCTGCAACTACAGCCTGTGGATTACTTCGCTGTAAAAGGACTAAAGAGTGGACTCCCTGCAAGCTACAGGTTAACTGAGCTCACCTGGAACATCACCACAAGAATCTGCAGCCTGGAGTACTACCAGTAGATTTGTAGGGATTTTGTTCAAGTGGATTGTGGGAATTGAAGTCTCCCACTTTCAAAGACCCTCTTGGAGATTCCAGAACCTTGGATTGTGTGTTGGATACTTTGGGACCGGCAATAAGAACTTCAGGAAGGAGTTCTAACAGGAACCAGCCTGTTGGAGGGGGCTGCACAAGACTGGTGAGAGATCCTCCAGAACAATTGCTCAAGGTGAATGTGTCCCTGTCAGAGGCAACGAAATGACCAAAAGGTGCACTGTTGGTTTCTAAGCACTAGAAAGTGACTAATCTTTAAAAATTCATATCTCTGGTTACCTACAGTGGATTTGTTTAGTTTTGGTGTAATTTAAAAGATAAAAATATTTCCTATTTTTATAAATTGGTGTTGGATTTTTATTTCGTGTTGTGTCTTAATTATTTACTGAATTGGTGTTTTTAAATGCTTTACATACCTGTCTTTTAAGTTAAGCCTGCCTGCTCGCAGCCAAACTACCAAGGGTTGAGCATAGGAATAATTTTCTAAGACCTATTCTGAGCCCTATACTGTGTTAGTGGCCTTATTGCCAGTGGCAGATATACATTTGCCCCTACTAATAATCCACTTTTCAACAATTAGGTACTCTGTTTCATGTATAATAAAAAGAAAACAACCCACGTATGGACTCCAGATTAGTCTGGCTCTCAGTATAGATTCATGTTTCAACTTTTTCCAAATGTACATATCTAATAACCCTACAACCTGTGCATATATTATCAAAGCAGTAGTGCCAAAAAACAATATATATTTACAAATTAAATGTTTCCACACCACTTGTCTGTTACATGTTTGTACAATAAACATCTTCCTAATGTTAGTACCTATTGAGTTTACCTTATGTGATGTCTAATTTTTTTTTTCTTCAGTCCTAGCAGTTGTCTTTGTTACCTATGTTAGTCCCCTGCGTATGAGAGGCGTCGGGAATAGAAGACGGGCGAAGCTCTTCCTGGGTGGAGCCTGATGCAGTCGGCTCCCCCCTTGGGAATCCTTAACTTTGGTTAAATCTGTAATCATTAGACGCCAGGCCGTCAAATCTTCAAGTTTATCATCCCTCCTGACCTTATTCATTCGTACTGATTTCGCAATGGCCCACTCCAGCATATCTGTAAGCCACTTCTCGATCCTAGGTGCAGTAGGACTGAGCCAGTGTATTGCGATTCGCCTTTTTGCTAGTACAAGCCCCTGCTGTACAAACCTTCTAGTGAGCTTCTTGCCTTTTGGTGAAGGCAGGAGACCCAATATCACCTCCTTTATAGTGGGTGGAATGACCCATCCCGTAACGGTCTGCAGAGTGTCTATAACCACCCCCCAATAGCTTGCTAGTTCATGGCAGTCCCACAGCATATGAATAAAATGAGCACCTGAGCCTTTACATCTGGGACACCTGTCTTCCCGATCCGGATAGATTTTATGTAGTATGCGAGGAGTAAGGTATACTTGATGCACCACGTTGTATTGGATCAATTTAAAACGCGTGTTGGAGCTTATTTGTTTGACCCCCTCGTGTACCCTCCGCCATTGTGTTTCCGTAAGAGGCTCCTCCATTGCATTATCCCATTTCCTGTGTAGTGGGAGAGGAGCTGAGGGGACATCCTCACGCAATGCTCCATAGATATGTGTGACCAGCCTACGCCCCCCCGCCAGAGTAGTTATCATCCGCAGCACCGATGAGGTCAGCGGCTCTTGTGGAAATGACGGCCATAATTCCCTGGCCACCGCGGAAATCTTGGCGTACTGCAAGAACTGCCCCGCGCCCAACTGAAAGGCAGTATCCACTTCCTCTCTTGTCATGAACCGCTCCGCAGTGTATAAATCCCCCATCAATAGGCAGCCACCCTCCCTCCCTCCATTTGTTAATGTTCATCACTTGCCCTATCCGCTTGAAGGGTACCACCGCCCACAATGGGGTTTCCGGAGCATATGGTGCTCTCCTAAGTACCTTCTGCACTATCGTGCCCCATATCGACGCCACATGACGTATAATATAAGGAAAGGATCCCGCCACTTTTGAGCCCATCATAAAAAGCTCTGGGAGGGAACCCTCCCCGTACGTGCCCGCCAGCAGTCTCTTCTCCCAATTGTCTTGCTCATCAAACCAATGTACCGCATGTTGCAGCTGTTCGGCCATGTAATAAAAGTTCAAACGGGGAACCTCCAAACCCCCCGCCCCCCATCGCCTCTTTAGGGTGTCCAGCTTTAGCCGTTTCCGTTTGGCGCCCCATAGTAGCTCCACTATCAAACTGTCCAACTGTTAAAAAAAAACCTCTGCGGGATCATATATAATGAATTCTGTAGGGTGTACAGACATCTCGGCAGGATGACCATTTTGGTCAATGCCACCTTCCCCCATCAATGATAACGGGAGTTCCTTCCAAAAGGCTATCGACCTTCTGAGTCCATCTATCCTCTTCTCTATATTGTCGGCCAGATAGGCCGTGCTAGTGTGTATTAGTGTAATCTCCAGTTATCGTACCCCCTCCGGTACCCAACGCATCCCGACAGCAGTCAACTCCGTTTCAGGCTTCCCTTATGTGATGTCTAATGTTATAAATAATGTAGTACATGTTGTCATCGGTGATGCCATCAATTCTATCTGTTGTGATGGCGCTTGATGTAATATACAATGTATTGTTTGCGGAGTAGCGTTTCAGAAGTTCTTTAGTAGTTACACTACCTTACATACTTGGTTTTACATAACAACCTTATTTTCCTTTAACTGTTTCTTTGAAGAAAATGTCCTCAATTGCTTAATCATTTTCTTTGTTAACGGACACCGATTTTGTATTTCAGTGAAGCTCAGAGAAGAAGATCCCATTTAACTGACAAAAATGTTGAGAGTTCAAGTTTTGTGCTGCTAGATGAACAAAATGATCCTTTACAAGAACTCATTGATGGAAATTTCCCTGTGAGTATTGACTTTGACTCCATGAAAAATCTGTGTAGCCCTCTGTTTTCCTTTAATTGCCAATTATTGTCATTATCACCCGTAATTTATCTAGAAAGTTTATTTTTTAATGCAATATCTCTGAACGATTAAGCCTTTAAGAAAATGTAATTGGATGCACTCTTGCATGCAATTGTTGCTTAGTTTCACGATTAAATAAATATCGCTACCTACAGCAGTTATCCCACCACCAGTTATCCTCCTTAAAACAGACTATGCTTCAGTTATATATTCTCCAGTTAGCCTGGTAAACCCAGTAAGCTTGTGTTCGGTCTGCTTGATCCATCATATGTCGGTTCCTTTCCTTTAATAAATGAGGATGCTAATGTATTTGAATATGTAATGTATTTCGTCTGTGCGGGGCGCAAATGTGAGAGCAGCAGATTATTTTTCTCAATAGTTAACATTTTGAATTTGTTTATTTTGCAGAAAATGGTTATTGAGAATGCCAGAGAAAAATTTCTGAGCAATAAATCCCTGCAGGAGAAGCTTGCTGAAAATATTAATAAGTTTTTAGGAAGGTAATGCCTTACCATATAAAAAATATTTGTTCTGATGTTACCTCATATTGGAAGTGTCTATACTTTAATAAATTTATGTGGTTGCAGTGATACTAATATTGCCCAGGCATCAAGACCAACCGACAGTTCTGCTATAGACACCGACAATGCAATTGATGAAATCCTTGGACTTGAGGTAAAACTTTTATCCCTCAGTATTCAATGTATTTATTACATGATAAATTGTTATCTTCAAGCAATTCACTTTTTGTCTTTAATTTACTGGTATTTCATATAATGTGAATGGAAAAAAAATAAGATTATTTTTTTAAAAATTTGATATGAGTCTGTGCTTTGTTTATAGAATGTTGTAATTCCTATATGTGCTAACATCCCTTGTTTATGTATTAAAATCACTCTTTTATTTATTTTTTAACAATTTTTATTTCGTCAATTGTCACAAACAATGCAGAGCTCTGTAACCCAGAGACAACCTGCAACGTATTACTCAAAGCATATTACGTTGACGTTTAACATAAACATTATTCAAAAAAACCCTGAAATTATAAGAAAATAGCCCTCCCCCCCGCACTGTCTTTGCGCACCACCAATGTTTGCACACCGTCGCCCGCACATGAAGAACACCATTCTCGGGACCCAACAAGCCCAGACCCACAACTCCTGCCCAGCTTATCCCTCAAGTGCCACATCTCTCACAACCGGGGGCTCCAGATCCAGGCCTTGATATACCGCCCACCTCTTCCAGATCTTATAATGCTTCATCGGGCACCCACGTGCCTGAAAAATGGGAACTTCCAAGCCCATATTAAAGTCCAACCCATTTTTCCACGCCGAAAGCGGAGGTGGAGCCCCAGCCTTCCACTTACGTGCAATGTCCAGTTTAGCCAGTGTAAAGCCTAGCATCATCAAATGGCGCTTATAACTATTCCCCCCCACCCCCTCCATTACATGTAACAATACCAATTTTGGGGAGTAAGGGAGCTCCCACCCCAAGACCTCCGCAAGGCAGGCCAAAACTCTTCGACAAAACCTTTCTATCACCGTGCATTGCCAAAGTGTGTGAAAGAGAGTACCTTCCTCCGAGCCGCAACGCAGGCACACCGGGGTCTCTATCAAGCCAGCCCTCCACAGCCGGACGCGAGTATAATACACACAGTGGAGATAGTTAAATTGGAAAACTTCGCTCGTGGCGGACGGCAGAGTCCTGCGAATAGCGGCCGAGTACAGGATCGTGTGTAGGGAATAGGATCCCATCTGGCACTGTTCCACTGCATATGCCGGATCCGAGCGGTCCCCATACCACCATTCATTCAATATCAGTAGTTGCGAGGCCACATAATAGGATTGAATGTCCGAGGTGGCCAGTCCGCCACAATACGTGGACTGAAAACGAGTTCGGAGCGCCACCCTAGGTGTTTTCCCAGCCCAAAGGAACTGTCCCAGACCCGAATTAACCTGGCGGAACCAAGAAAGCTTAACAGGGAAGGGTTGATTTTGCAGCTGATACAGCAACCGAGGCAACGAAACCATTTTAAAGATGGCCGACCGACCTGGAAGAGAAAGGGGCATACGAGACCAGGTTCGCAATTCGCCGCGCACCCGTACCCAGATCGGTGCCACATTGCGGTCCCAAGACTCGCCCGCCGAACCGGATAAAAAGACACCCAAATATTTCATGCCGACTGTGGTGACCTGCACCGCAGAGGCCCAGGTGCCCAGCTCCACTGGACGCCCCAGTGTCCACAACACGGACTTAAGCGCGTTCATGAACAGGCCGGAAGTCTCTCCGAATATTTCCATGATACGCAGCAATCTAGGGCCCGTCCTGTTAGCATCAGTCAGAAAGAAAAGAACATCGTCCGCGTAGAGAGCGATACGGTCCGATAGCCCCGGCGCCCATTCGAAGCCCGCCACTTGTGCGTCTATTCGCACCCAAGCAGCCAATGGCTCCATCGCGAGAGCGAACAGAAAGGGCAACAGCGGGCACCCCTGCTTGGTGCCCCGCCCAATCGGAAAGGTGAAGGATACGGCTCCCGCAACCCGGACCGACGCCGTGAGTTGCGTATAAAGAAGTTTTAAATAGGCCAGAAAGCGTGAGCCCAGATTCAAATGGTCTAGCAGCGCAAAAAGATACGACCAACTAAGGGAATCGAAAGCCCTATCCATATCCGCCAACAAGAGTGACGCTGGGACATCCAGTCTCCGAATCATGTCTATGGCAATGTGCGCCCGCCGAATGTTGTGGCGTGTGGCCCGTTGGGGCATGAAGCCCGCCTGGTCCATATGGACCAGCGAAGTGATATGGGAGCGAAGGCGAGTGGCCAGCGCCTTGGCCAAGATCTTGGCCTCGATATTCAGCAGCGAAATAGGGCGGTATGAAGAATGCTGGTCCGGAGGGCGGCCCGGCTTTTGAAAAACGACCACTTTGGCGTGTCTCCAGTCCCGCGGCAGGCACATACGCTCACGTGCCTCCTCCACCACCCGCAAGAGATGGGGTCCCAGCTGCGAGAAGTATCTCTTAAAGAACTCACAGGGGAATCTGTTGGGCCCAGGGGCCTTCCCGGAGCTCAGGTCGCCTAATGCCGTACCCAGTTCCTCTACCGTAAGTGGGAGATCTAAGGCCTCTCGAGCCTCAGCAGAGAGAGACCGGGGCGGAAGATCCGAGATGAAGCGGCGGACCATGTCCTCTGACAGGGACTCCTGTGGGGCATACAAATCGGCATAATAATGCGCGAAGCTCTCCGTGAGAACTGAGGAGTCACCCAATGTCCCACCATCCGGCCCCAGAAGCCCAGGCAGAACCAGGGAACTCACCGCCCCCTGACATAGTCGATGGAGCAATTTACTGGACTTATCGCCCCACTGATAGATCCTACTGCAGGACGCCAACCACGCCAATCGGCCTCCCCAGCAACAAGTCCGCGTGCGCTTACCTCGCTACTAGCAGTTGTCGACGCACCAGTGCCCCACCCTCCTCTCTACCTGCGCGTTCCAATTCCAACAGATGAGCCTCCGAGCGCACCAGGGATTCTTTTTTGGAGCGCCGTGCCGCGGAGCAGTAGGAAATGTCCACACCCCGAATGGTCGACTTCATCGCTTCCCACAGCAGTTCAGCAGTCGTCACCGAGCCCACTTTAACATCTAGATAGTGTGCAATAGCCTGCCCCAAATGAACCCTGTACTGGTCATCCTGCAGATGCCAGGGGGAGAGACGCCAACGAAAGGGCGGTCCCGCAGGGTCGAGCCGTAACCTAAGCGCGACCGGGGAGTGGTCTGACAGACCCCTGGGGAGGATCTCCGCATCCGACACTCTCAACTGCTGCAGCCGGCACGAAGACCTAGTCGAGCCGTGAAAACGATTCATGAACCACTGAGAAATAAGTGTATCCCTGCTCCTCCGCATGCTGTCGTCGCCAGGAGTCCACCCAGCCCAAACCCGACACCAAAGAGGTCAATTTAGTTGGTGGGCCCGCAGTTGGCGTTCCCCCTCGGCGCCATCTATCTCGAACCCCATCCATCACATCATTCCAATCGCCACCCACTACCGCCACCCCATCCGAAACATCCGCCCACAAAGTCATAATGCGTTCAGCCAACATCCAGGACAGGGGGGGAGGGGCTAAGACTACCCTCACCACCCGTTCCTCATAGATAGATCCTTGAATAAAAACATACCTCCCTTGAGTGTCTGCCCATGTCTTAAAGTGAACATATGGAACCCTACGATGGATGAGAAGTGCCACCCCCCGAGAACCCCCTCGTGAACCCAGAGTGGAAAACTTGGGAATACCCATATCTCTCCAAGCAAAGGGCCTTGGTCCCCAGTAGATGCGTCTCCTGCAGCATAAGAATATCAGCCTGGTAGCGCTTAGCCTGGTGAAGTATCGCCCCCCTCTTGACTTTATCTAGCGCCCCCCTGACATTCCAACTCACGATCCGAAGGGACACGGCTCCAGGCCGTGGGCTAACTACAGGAGTGGGCATTCAGAAAAACGATATATATAATGGACAGGACCTGTGGCGATATGTAAACGCACGGGGGCACTCAGCAACAATATGACAGTGCAGTATAATCAAAGCAATCCCCCAAAACGCAAGCAAGAGTGGCAAGCAGTGCAATGAGCAGGAACTGTAGTGACATGAAGGCATGTGGCGGAATACAAGAGCAATATGACAGTGCAGTGAAATCAAAGCAATTCCCCAAAACGTATGAAGTGAACCAAGAAGCATCAATAAAAAGCCTGTAAACAGTGAACAAGAACATCCCCATCAACCCCAAACCTCCACCCCAATACCTCAAAACCGCTGAAGTATCTGTCGCGGCGAAGGCGGCATGGTGACCCCAACGGGAGTCCCGGCCCACCTCCACCAATGGATCCCCAAAGCCCATCCATGATTCACGGGCTGACCCCCGGACCCAGAAAGGCCAACGGGGGATAATAGCCCAACCTATGCTCCGACAACCTGGGCGCATGAGTAAGTATATTCATCCACTGGGAAAGTTCCAGGAAGGTTATGAAGCCGGCCTCCCCGAACGGGGCACCGATGCTGATCTGCTGGCGTCGCTGTGGGACTGCGAGCGTCGTCTGGATCGCGAGCGCCTATTCCCCTTGACTTTAAGTTTGGGAGGCTTGCGGGCGGAGTCGCTCACTGACGAGTCGGATTCCAGCCTTGGCGGGGTATGTGAACGTACCCTTACTGTCTCTTCCGTCCATTGGAAGACGTCTTCAGGGGAATCAAAGAACAGTGTACGTGACTGATATACCACCCTCAGCTTGGCGGGATACAGAAGGGCATACGGCAGCTTTAATTCCCGCAAGCGGGCCTTCGCCGCCATAAAGGACTGACGTTTCTGCTGAACCAGATGAGTGTATATGAGAATACGAGCATTGTCAAAATGCAGGGGTTCCTTAAGGCGGGCCTGTTTCAGGATTGCGTCCCGATCGTGATAATTAAGGATTTTTGCAATGACTGGTCGGGGTCGAGCTCCTGGTGGCGGCTTCTGCATAAGGGCCCGATGCGCCCTCTCAATGATAAAGCAATTTGACATGGATTCTGGGGGAAGCCAACTGACAAGCCACGTGGTCAGGAACTGCTCCATATCTCCCCCCTCACAGCCCTCCGGGAACCCCACGAAGCGCAGGTTACTTCTCCGTGCCCTCCCTTCCAGATCTTCAACCCGGGAAGCCAGGCCCATAGTGAGAGTCTCCAACGAGGCCACTTTCTTGTGCAGGGAATGCACTGAGTCTTCCACACCAGAGATCCTGTTTTCAGCTGCTGTTACGCGCTCCGTTGCCTTGCGCAGGTCCAGGCGTAGGAGCAAGACCTCAGAGCCCACCTCCCCAATTTTGGTTTCGAGGGCCGTCCGAGACGGTGTTATGGCTGCCAGTAGAGCAGCGTTGTCCGGGAGTCCTCCCTGCGCACCCCCCTGTTCCACCGCTGAGGTCGCGGGGCCAGTAAAGCGGTCTATGGTGCCCTGCTTGGCCGAGCCCCCGAGTGCTTATCCCGTGTCATGGCAGTGCTAGGGCTCCCGTCTCGGGGAAGAGACGCCCACTCCAAAGTTTGCACAGCACGGCAGATACGACCCCAACCAGTCCGCCCTTACAAGAGAGGGGTACGTCCCCCACACACGGGAGCAGGTCCCAGGTTCGCAAACTGTGCCCCCCCCCTGCTGGGCCCCACTGGATGTCGTAGGGGCCCCGGCCTACTCACTTCGAATACGGCCCGACCTGACCGCCGAATCCGTGTAGGAGGGAGAGGAGCCCCTGAGAGGGGAAGAGGGCCACTGCCTCAACAGGGATAGTTCTGTGCCCCAGGGCCAGGGAGACCCCAGCGCAGCACCCCCCCCCACTGCGTCCGCGGTCCGATATGACCACCGATAATGTGCCAAAACAGGTGGGGGAGGGGAGAGAAAGCAAGAAACAATCCAAGGCCAGGGACCCCCGGAACAGGTGCGGGCCAAAGCGCACGTGGACGCCCCCGGTGTGTGCCACCACACAACACTGCTACTCTCTCACCACCCGAGTGTGGCCCGATGTGACCACCGATACGGGGCAGGGTGGCAGGGGTGAGGTCCGCACCCGCTGGAGTGGTCCGGCCAGGGGCCCACCCGGCGCAACGGACCCCGCAAGGCCCGGGAAGGGGAAAGTCCAATGAGGATGCAAAGAGAGGGGGGAGGGCGCTCCACAAGATCACCAGGCTGCCTCTCCCCCTCCGTAATGGCCCCCAGCACAGCACTCACCGCCACACTCCAGCCAGCGGGAATCCCACACCGGGGCTCGATGTTGACTCCAGGGGGCAAGAATCCAAAGCCCCCTCAAGGCGGAGGCCGGCCGAGAACACACAGCCGCACTTAAAGTGCGTCACGGTCCAATACAGCCGCTCCCTCACCCTCGCGCGTGGCCCGATCCGACCACCGATGCGGGGGCAGGGCGCGACGCGCGGGACCCACTCGCACTCCCCGGATATAGCCACGGGAGCCCCCCACAGGCAACGGGCCGCCCGGGCTCGAGACAGACCTTGTCCAAGGGAATTGCAGGGGGAGGGGGATGGGCCTCCGCAAGCACACCAGGCACGCTCACCCCCTCCGAGGTCGGCACTCCAGCGTCGCGTCCTCCACTACACCCCAACAGAGAGGGCCCTCCGCCGGGGCTTAAGATCGGGCACTCCTGGCAGGGCCGCACCCAGCTCCGAGCACTCTCGCGGCCGGCTCGGTTCACGCCGCGCCGCCTCGGATTCACCCACGGGGCTCACCGGCCACACACCTCCACAGAACGGGCTGAGTCGCGCCCAATGCCGGATGATGACGCCGCCGTCCGATACTCGCGGCTCTCAGCCCCTCATAGCTGCATTTCCACAGTGGTAGAAGACGTCGAGGCAGGATAAATTAAGGATTATGATGACGGGCTCAGCGGAGCTCGCCTACAGTGCGGCCGCCATGTCGGCTCGCTAAGCCACGCCCTAAAGTCACTCTTTTCAGCAATAGTTATATACTGTTAAAGGATTTCGAATATGTTCTGTCAAGCTTTGTGAAACTCTTAATTTTCTTTTTATCCTGTTTTCCTTTGTATCTAATGTTGTGAGACATTCCCTAATGTTTCACGGTTTGGGGAAATTGTTTAAGTAGATAATCCAAAACTATAAACTAGGTCTGTTTTAAAAGTATATTACTATTCCATAAGATATTATTTTATTATTTTTATAATGGAGGAATCGAACTGCAGATTCCTCACCTTTTGAATAGACAAAAATATCCCCCCTGGTCTCAGAATGGATTTAGAAAATCTTCATCAGTATTCCTGTGCACCGGCAGGTCGTACTGGCGGCTCTGCATCAATGTTATTCTGCACCGGATATAACATGAGCAGCCCTATATAGGCACCACCCATGTGCTCGGACATCAGTTCCTTTCTTTGCGTTCCGGCAGATACAGAGCTACGTCTCATTTCTCGGAGACCACCTTTTTGCCAAACAAATCTACCAGTGTGCAAGGGAAAATGTCACCGCCCAAATCTAGAGGGTTCAAACCTGGTGGGGAATGTCTATGTGATCCACACATAGTTTGCCTGTGATGCCCGGGGTCTGACCATGCCTACAAGGCCTGCAGCTACTGTGCCTTCATGCACCCCAATGCCATCTGAAACCTGGAAGTGAAGCTCTCCATGGCAAAATGCAGCAAGACTCCATGTCGCAATCTGTCAAAGTTTAAGTTCATGTTCTGGACCCGCTCCTGCAGCCGTTCCCGCGACAGAGCTCTATTGTGGGGCAAATCCTCAGGAAAGTCCAAGAAAAAACACAAGAGGTCCAAGCGCTACTCAGCACCCTCCCGTCCCTGAGAAGGCACAAGGGCTTCACCGTGCCTCCAGGTCACGCTCCCGGAGAGATTCCACTTCTGAGCCCATTCTGACATTTGTCCCATGGCAACACCGCAGCAAATTGAGGAATTTCATGAAGCCATGCTGCTGCTTTTTGCCATATTGACAGCTCCCTCTGGCATGCCCTCGGTCCCCAGGAAGCCAAGGGGCCTCCCAACTGGGCTTCTGCCGGTCTTCCACCATCTGGCTTTGCTGTGGGTTCATGGCCGACTTCGGTGCCGGTCCCCTCCCCGGCAGCACAAAGTAAGTCGAAATGATGTCCACAGACGCCTGTGTCACCAACTCTGGACTGAAGTGGCCAACCCATAGTGCTTTCCAGCGCTGAGATGGCACCGACCCACCTTCGACCAAGACCACATGCTGCTTTAACTGAGCCACCCTTCTGACTCTGACACAGTGCCTTTGCTGTCAAAAGAGCCCATGTCTGTCACAAATTGTTTGCCACAGATTCTGACAATGGTGGATATGATATCGGAGACTAATATGCCCAGCTGTATCAGGATGATAAATTGTATGAGGAAGTCCAAAATGCTAGTGGTCAGGATAATTCTCCAGACAGAAGACAGTGCCTCCTTTGCTTTTGTTATACAAAGGGTGGTGGAGGTTCTTGATCTCCAACTTCCTACTCAGGAAGTCAAAACCAGAGTCTTGACGAAGGTGTTGTAGCCTTTCCAGACGAGTTATGCACCCTGCCTTCTGTTCAATAATGCTCTTAACAACACGCTTTTAGGGACTCAGGCCCACCTGTTCATCTACAGATCGCCAAGCGCCTTTACCTGACTACTCGTGACCCTTACTTCCTCAGCCAGCACCCCACTCCTGAGAGCCTTCTGGTGCAGACTTCGGCCAGCAGGATAAACCTGAACTAGTTCCGCACCACTCCCCTGTAGGAAGCTGGTTCTGTATATGATATTGCTACTAGGTGGTAATACCATGCACAGAGTCCAGGGGTTCCCCAAAAATGTATAGGACTCAATGTAAAACCAAAAGGGCTGTATTAGTGGTAGTGTGGGCGAGCAGCCTTAGGCCTAACGCAGAGGAGTGCAAGACATTTATTGCACAACAGTGATCAATAATGGACAAACGACTCAAGAAGGAAATCCAGACCAATTTTAGAAAATTATACTTTGTTTGTACTTTATTTTGAGACCAAGATCTTCGTAATAAGGTAGGTACTTTTTTATTTAAAAATACTTAGCACTTTGGTAAATCGACGCTTAGAATATTTCAACACAGTCCAATGTTATCCTACGGGGAAAACAATATTGCGGTTAACAGTTACGTATTGCACTTACAATCCCAGTCTTAGGAGCCAAATGTCAGCAGGGGCCTTGGGTCAGGTGAGTTCCAAAACTGCACTACCAGCTGCACAGGGACGGCCCGGTGCTGAGGTCAAAATCGGAGTTCGGCCCAATCCTTTCCAATGGAGACAGGGTGTGCCTAGAGACACACTGCTTACAGGTAAGTAGATCGGTTGCAGGGGCCAAGTTATGGAGGTAAGGTTAAGCACAGGGGAGCCACAAAGCAGCACCAAACATTCACCACCAGCCACACGGGCGGCCGGGTTCAGGGTGCAATTTCGACGTCTGGCGCCCAATGCTTTTCAATGGGGTTTCTTCTTTCGGCAAAGAGGCTGCAGGTATGGCATCAGAGGTTGCAGGAGGAAGACCAACGACAGCAGAGGTAAGTGGATATGTAGGGGGTCATAGGGGCACTGTTGGTTCAGCTCACCGAGGCCCATGGGCTTCGGGTGCAGGGGTGCTGTTGGAGGTCGGAGTCTTCTTACCGGAGCCATTGTTGTCGGGGGAGCCTCTAGATTTACACTGTAGACGCCGTCATGGAGGGCCGGAGAGTTCTGCCAACGCTGGACCGCCGGGGAGACTTCACTGCACAGGAGAGCCACTCGGGCCGTGGCGTCGGGTGCAGAGTGGGCAGGGGACGCAGAAGCGCTGGGATCTGGAGTCCTTCAAGTAGGTTTCTTCCGGACAGGTCTGCTGTCCACAGGAGATTGGAGTGTTTTTTGAAGGCAGCAGTCCTGCTGGGAGTTTCAGAGGTCACTGGCTGCAAGACCGGTCACAGGTTCTCAGAAGCTGGAGACAGGCTGGTAGGGCTGGATCTAAGGTAGTCGTCGTCTTCAGTCTTCTCTGCAGGGTCGTCTTCTTTCTTCGTAGGTCGTCGCAAGTCTAGTTTCTAGGTCTGGGGTAGCCACCTGAATTCTAAATTCACCCTGCCTTAGGACTGTGAGCCCTGCTAGAGGGGTGACTTACCTATGCCTTCAGGCAGTGTTAGCTGGCATGGCATCCAGTCAGGGTGCCATGTTGACTTTGTCGTTTTCTCCGTCATAGGGGCATGCTAGCTGCAATGGCAGTGGCATGGTCCCAGTGAGGGGGGGTCCCATGGGGCCCTCGTCAGCTCCCGGGCCATAGGTACCCAGGGTACCATTGACAGGGGGTAGAAGTACCAATTGGGGACTTGTTTTTAGGGAAGAGCACTGGCACAGGGGACCTGGCTGGCAGGGACCCTGTGCATTACTTTTGAAACAACAGCAAAACCAGGCAAAAAGTGGAGGACCTAACCATGCAAAAGAGGCCTTTTCTCACATGGGTCTTCGCTACAAGTCCGGTCCTACGCTCTGTGAATGCTAGCTGCCTCTTAGGTAACTACTCTAACGCTTTGGGGGACTCATTGGCTCAGGCATTGCCCAAAGTCCCGGAAGAGGCCTGTACTATTCTTTCTCAGGCCGTGTAGGATGGTTGTGATGCGGGTAAGTTCACCATTCTTGTGGGTTGGACACCACTTATCCCCTTGGTAGGGCCACTGGCACCAGTGTGGCCCTTCACAGGCATTCCTGGATGCGGTCCACTGCCTTTCTGGGAAACGTCCAGGCCAGTCTTATGGGCATGCCATTTGATGGTTCCATCTTTTAAGCAAACTCAGCACTGGAGTACTTCAAAGACAGCAGGGCCACAGCATGCTCCCTGGGACCCTCTGCTCCTACCTTTTAGCCGCATCAGCCATTTTGCCCCCTCTGTGGCTAAGTTGGGGGCTTCCAATATCTTCAACAACCTTAGCTAGCACAGCAATCACCCCAACCTTTTTTTGGCTGCGGCACCCACAGGAGAGGGCAATAGGGACAGCCCGCAGACCAGTCTTTTATTCAAAACCAAACAACCCCCCACAGCTGCCACGCCCCCTAAGCTTCTTTAGCGTATCCTTGATGGCGAAAGGCATTCCTGTCAGAGACAGGATCCAACATTTTCTGCCAGGGTAGTGGGCAATAACTTCAGGCAAGTGAGGCCTGCAAATTCTTCAGTGGCGCTATGGCTTATCATTTCTCGAAACCCCGCTGCACCTTAAACTATCTTTAGATGAGATGATGGAAGACCATCTGTCTCGCTCTTACAGCAGGAAGTACAGGCTTGTTGGCCAGAGGGTCTGGCACCAGAAGTTGGTCATGGTTGTTACTCCTGTTACTTCCTGATGCCGAAAAAGGTTGGAGGTCTCCATTCCATTTTAGGCCTTTGCCCTCTCAATGCTGTTCTGTGGAAAGATAAGTTCAAAATGCCTACCCTAGCCAAGGTCTTGTCTGCTATCGACCCCGTGGCGTTGGACATGCAGTACACTTATTCCCAGATTCCCGTTCTCCAGGCCCACAGGTGTTACCTGTGGTTCACGGTGTGCCACAAGCATTTTCACTTCGCTGTGCTCCCTTTTGGCCTTACCAGCATCCCTCGATTGTTCACGAAAGTGATGGTGGTGGTGGCAGCACATCTTACAGAGATTGAGGTCCCAGTCTTCCCCTACCTCGTTTACTGGCTGTTGAAGGCGAGCTTGCCCCATGCAGTCCTCACCCATCTTCAGACTACATTGAACCACTTGACATCCTTGGGGTTCACTATCAATACATTGAAGTCCGACTTGACTCCTTCGCAGACGCTCCCCTTCATCAGAGCCATTCTGGGCATGGTGCAGTTTAGTTCAGGTTGTTCGGGCAATGATACTGATGTTTCAACCTCTTTCCTGGATCTCACTCAGAATGACTCTGAGGCTGCTGGTCATGCACGCCAGATGAGTTATGCAGGCTCTGCAGTGGGATCTGAAGTTCCAGTGGACGCAACACAAGGGGTATCTTTCCGATCTGGTCCAGATTTCGGAGGAGTCTACAAATGATCTGCAGAAGTGGCTGCAGGGCCACGATTCGGGCTGCGACCGACTCCTCTCCTTGCCCCACCCGGAGCTCCCAGTGGTTACCAATGCTTTGCTTCTAGGTTGGGGAGGCCGTCTGGGAGAGGTAGGCATCAGAGACGTCTGGGCTTTGGCGGAGGCTTGGCTCTATATCGACCATGTGGAGTTGAGGGCCATCCACTTGGCGTTGAAAGCCTCTCTGCCCTCCATCAAAGGGAAACTGGTGCAGGCGATCATGGACAAAATCCTCTCTGTGTGATAATGAACAAACTGGGCCGGTGGAGTCGTGGACCTTGTGCCAGAAGGCTTTGCTTCTCTGGACAAGGTTAGACCACCAAGGAATTTGCCTGGTGACACACCATCTGGCAGGTTCCCTGAACTGATAAACTAAGCTGTTGACTCCTTGAGGATCACTGCAGTTCCATACGGAGGTGGTATTCCAAACTACTCGGAATGAGCCTTTGTTCTTTGTTCAGGCTGCCTCTTTGTGAGAATCTCCTGTTGCAGCAGCAGGGCAAAGTTCTCCACCCGAACCTGCGCAACCTACACCTCAGTGCTTGGAGATTGAGAGGCAGCAGTTGAGTACTTTTGACCTTCCTCCTGAAGTTGTTGATGTGATCTTTGCAGCTAGATGTCCCTCAACAAAATCTGTATATGCTTGCCGTTGGTATATGTTTGTGGTCTGATGCTCTCTTGAGCAGATTGACCCACTCCATGCTAAAGTGTCCAAAGTTTTGTTGCTTGGGTTATCTCTAGATGAGCAAGGCCTTGCTTTGGGCCCTGTTAAAGAATACCTATTGGCTCTTTCGGTCTTTTTATGGTTGCCTCTCCAGTCCTCTTTATTCAAATTTCCAGTTATATGCTCCCACCTTCTCCGTTTATTAAGCCTCAAAGAGATTTAAATGTGGTCCTCACATTTCTCATGTGTGCACTGTTTGAGTCTCACAATTGTTCTCTCCAGCTCCTTACCCTCAAGACAGTCTTTGTTGTTGCCATAACATCGGCATGACAGATGAGCGAGTTACAGGCCCTTTCTGTTAAACTGCTCTACACCACTTTTTACCCAGACAGGCTCGTTCTGTGGACTCGAGCTTCCTTCCTTCTGAAGGTAGTGACTCCCTTTCATGTCTGCCATAGCATTACTCTTGTGGTGTTCTTTGCTTCGCCTTAACCTTCTAAGGAGGAGGATAGACTTAATTGGCTGTATCCAAAAAGGGCTGTCCGCTTCTGCATTTATCTACCCAAGAACACCTGTTGGACGATCAGCTCTTTATCAGATGCTCCAGAGCAAAGAAAGGCAAGACTATGCAGAAAAGACCATTGTGCACTGTACCGTCCTCTGCATTAAAATCTGCTACGCACTCACCCAAAAGCAGCTCCATAAAGGTTTACGAGCTCATTGTACCAGAGCCAAGGCTACTACCCCTGAGTTGGTGTTTGTGGTGCCTACTCTGAACATTTATCAAACTGCTACGTGGGCATCACTCCATACGTTCACAAGGCACTATTGTCTAGGCAGCCAGGTCCCCGGGAAGGGCAGTCCTTCATAACTTTTTGGTTTGAACCAGTTCACAGGCCCACCTCCTGGAAGATGCTGCTATGTTGTCTATTTAAAAGGTGAGGAATCTGGGGTTAGAAGTCTCTATCAGAAGAACAAGTTACTTACCTTCTGTAACGCTCTTTCTGGTAGAAACTCTTATCTAACTGCAGATTCCTCCCTGACCTTCCCATTTCTCTGAACTGGGCTCTTTCATCTAATAAGATTTTATCTTGGAGATTTGCACACTGGTCACAATTAATCAGATTTTGGTTCCATGTCTGCTATATAGGCCTGCGCATGTCAAGTCCGCCTTGGAACGACGTCGACATGAAGCTGTCCGCGCACAGGGGTACTGCTGAAGATTTTCTGGATCCATTCTGAAGCGTGGGGGAATATTAAAAAGCTGAGGTATCTGCGGTCTACCAGAAAGGCGGCTACTGATGGCAGGAAAACCTATACTTCCTCCCCCTAGCAAACCATCATTTACAGTCATAAGCGCTCAATTCTCTCACACACACTGGCACTTAGAGCATTTATTTCAATCTATATAGTAACATTTCTTATTTGAAAAGCATTTATTTTAAGAAGCATGTTATATTTGAAAACTTGTGACATACTATATTGTCCAGTTTTTACAGATTTTCTTCAATAAACAAGCCAACTTTAAAAGGGTATGGACAACTCTTGTAGAAATGCTGAAATAACTGTCATTCCACCATTACTAACTCATCATGTCCTGTTGGTGGCAGTTGAGATTGTTGTTTTTTTCTGGCTCATGGTGACACGACCTTGTGGCATTGAACTTAGCCTTATTTGGCTTTTTCTCGTTGAAAAGCTTTCCAAACCTTTCAGTAACAGCTGTTTGTAGCATGTGCTGCTGCAGATCATATGTTCTGCACATTCCTGCTGTCTAGTGTTGGCCCCAGATATTTGCAAGCTGTTTTTCTTTAAAGCATTCTTCGATTAAGCTCTGTCTTGTGACTCCTTCCTGAATCCCACAATGCAGCAGGACAAAGGCTCTACCTAAGATTGTTTTTCCCCCTGTCAGGTTTGGACATTTTTCTCAAGATCTGGGATCATCGAGGTATGACTAGGAACCCTTCGTCGCCAGGCATCAGATTTCCAATATAGGGCGCCGAATAAATTAACTTCACCATCGTCGTTTTGAATTTTTCCAGGACCGGAGGAGTTTACTGAGGACCTGGTCAGAAGACAATGACTTGTCAGTGCGTGGGTTATAGACAACAAAACCTTCCAGTTCTGCCCTATGTTTAATTTGACATTCCTTTGGGACCATCATTGAGTGTGTAACCTGTTTGCCTCAAGCGCACCCATAAGGTGTTTACAAATAAAAAGACTATTTGTTGACAGAGGGAGTGTCACTGGATACATTACAGAATGCAGTGATGAGACCAATCTAAGCATGAGCCAGTCTTGGGGTTGAGGACATTGAGAGACATTACTCTGATAAGGAAGGTCCATCAGGCATGCTATCAAAACATGCTGAGGAGAGTCCTGCCTCTCTTTCCTCAGAAAGGCATTCAGTGTAAAGGTTGCACTAAGGGCAAATACTTACCTAAGAGTACCTATACCTCCTCCTATACTGGAGGACCAACCCTCCGGGCTTTTGCCAAGAAGACCGAGCGCTGCCTGCGAGGGAGTCTGACATTGAGCCCAAGATTCAACAAAATAGTTTTTAACACTCTGCTTAGGCTGTGATCACCAAGCCTGCTTGGCACCAGGACCCACCCTTGTCTCTGAAGAACCCTTGAACCATAGTTTTACAGCCTCAATCTAAAAAGAGACCAGCCAAGCTCCAAAGCACAGAGTCGCCGCCATTTGCCTCGAAAACTTCACTTCAGTTAGTAGGAGAAGTGAATCTCAAGCTGTGTGCTGTATACAGTTTTGGAAAAGGATAACGCTGTGATAACTCATCCTAATTTTCTCCCTTAAGTAATATTAGCCTTCCCTGTCAATCAATTACCCTTCAATCCTTCTTGCAAGAATCTCTCCTTTCAAGCAGAGAGGACTTTACACTCTCTGGATGGTAAAAAGGTCATACAATTTTACCTTCATTAAACTAAAGATATTAGACACTTAAATAATCTTTTTGTTAATTATGGCCCAGTAGGTTTAGCCAATTTGAAACAGTTTTATTTCTAGGTGGATTGTATAGGAAAGTGCCCCTGTTTGCCATGGACACCCCCACTTTTTGCCACTGGTGCTGATGTTTTTCGACTGATGTGCACTGGGAGCCTGCTAACCAGGCCCCAGTGCCAGTGCTCGTTCCCTAAAAACAAGCTAAAATGTTCTAATTGTCACACAATTAGCGCACACTTTAGCACCTCTTTAAGTCTCTAGTAAGTGGTATCCCTTACCTAAGGCATGGGTACTAAAGAGGGTCCCTAAGGGCTGTAGCATGTATTATGCCACCCTAAGGGACCCCTATACAAATTGCATGCAGCCTGCCATTGCAGACTGCATGTCGTGGTGCAAACCATGAGTGAAATTACAACATGGCATTATCACTGTGTGCCATGCCTAAGTCCTTGCATGTAATATATGTAAGTCACACCTACAGCAGGCCTTGTAGCACTAAGGCACGGTGCATTGTACTACATGTGAGGCTATATCTGCTTGAGCAGCTATGCCCTTGTGCTGTCTAGTTCAATTATTAGATGGTACAAGTGTACAGGGAAGCCATCTTAAGAGCATGCAGTGAGCACCGGTCATTATGAGCTACCCAGCTACATGATGGCTTCAGTGAAACCTATAATATTTGGTATCAAACACTTTGTCTTAATAAATCCATAATAATCCCAGTTCTGGATTTATGGCATGCACACAGAGGGCACCTTGGAGATGCCCCCTGAAACCTACTATACTTCTCATGTGCTGGCTGACTATTATTGTCCAGCCTGCCACCACAGGTGAGTTACTGGCCCACTGCAGGTGAGAGCCCACACTCTCGGAGCCCAGAAACAATGCCTGCTCCGGAGGAAGGTGTTCACACCTCCTCCAGCAGGATGGCTAGTGATGTAGCATACCAAGGCCAGGGAATTGAAAGCCCCTACCACATTTGATATGCAACTCGTGCTTCCCCCAGATTTGAGAGATGCCACCCCCTTTCCTGAGGCCCATTTGGCACCAGGACTGATGGGAAATTAGCTATGCAGTAGGCGTGTTGCACCACCGGGCTAGTCACACACCTAAGGTGGGCTACCTGATGTGCTCCACGAAAGAAGGATTCCACCATCTTGTTTTGTGGTGCAGTTAGGAACTCTGGGACAGGGTTATGCCCACTCCCCATAGGAAGTGATTATATAGGGGTGTAGTGACCCCAAGGTTAAGTAGCTCATTGGATACTACCCTTCACTCCCCTTAACACTCCTAAGTTGAGTCTTTAGGTGGCCCCCGGACACCAGAAGCTCGGATTCGCCTGACTAAAGACAAACAAGGACAAAGGAGAGCTGAAGAACGAAAGAACTGTTGGCTAGCTCTGGACTTGACACCAAATCCTGCCTTCTCCTTTCTTGACAGTTGCAAAGACAAGCTGTGCATCCTCCAAAAGCCTGGGAGGGCTGCCAGCACTTCACCAACCAGCCAGCATCTCCCTTGAAGTGGAGGACTTCACAGTCCAGTTCACCGATCTGCTGACCACCGGGTCCTCCGACGCAGCAGCAGCTGCCCAGTAGGAGGTCACAGAGTGTCCAGGAGGTCAGCCCCGTCGAACCATCCAGTCTTCAAGACTGTGATCCACCCCAGAGGCTTCCTGCACCAACATCTGAGGTACCAGAGCCTATTGCAAGCATCAAGGCTTGTTTATGTTCACCACTGCCACCAAAACCGACCTGCACTACTAGGGATTCCAGCAAAACCAGCTTCACGCCAGAAGTCCTCTTGCTGTGTTTCTTCTCCCTCTCCTGCAGGTGCACCTAGAACTGTGAAAGCCTCAAACTCACTGACCCACCGGACTAAACACATATGCACCCGAGCCCCCCAGCCCAAGTCCATTGAAACCGGCGGCGTCTCTGTGGCCCTGAGACCCTCAAGAGCCGAACCACCCCCCCCCCCCCCTTGGGTTCTGCTGGAGTGGTCCACCAGTCCCCACTTGCAGCCTTTCTTTGCAGGTACTGTTCCCTATTGACTTCAACGTGTAGCATTCCAGGCTACCACCGTGAAAAGCACCTGTGTACCCGAACATCCCAGGGCAGGTAAAACCGAACTCTTGGTGGGTTCTTGTACCTTGGCCCCTAATTACCTTAAGTCCAGAAGAAAAGTCCTGTAGGTCGTTTGCAAGTGACCCTATGCAGTGTATGTTTCTCCCATAGGATAACATTATGATGTTCGAGGCTCATGCCTCAAATCTGACAACTGTATTTTCTATGTTTCTGAAACTTGCTAACTTGAAAAGTATTTGCAAGATCTAGAAGATCGTGGTGTCTAAATTAATATAATAATCTGTGTTATTTTTATAAATTGGTATTGGATCTCCTTATTGAGTGTGTCTCTTTTATTGACTCAGTGTGTGCAATAAATGCCTAACACTCCCCTCTGTAAAGCCTAAGGTTGTTCGACCACACTGCCACAAATAGAGCACCTTGAGATTGTTAAAGCAAGCCCCTGTACACTAAGAAGGGATACCTGGACTCTCTGCACAGTGCACCTCGTTTTGGTACACTATAAAGAAAGTCAGCTTCCTACAGATTGTCTCCTGGATGGTATTCTGTTTAAGCAATGCTAATAGAACCTTGAGGAATAGTCCAGAGCCCGTTCCTCAAGTGCTGAAGCTGCTACAGCTGCATTACTAAGAAAGTTACCTATTGCCAACATTTGTAAAGCAGCCACTTGGTGGTCAGTAAATACCTTTATATTTTAATTGTGGTAATTGCACTGATTTAATTTTTAGAAAATGGTGAACGAAGGGATGATGTCCACAAGGTAAATCTAGGGGAGAAGTGCCAGGCCTTATAAGCGGAACCTTTGCATGGCTTCTGTCAGCATTTAAAAAAAAACATGTTGATTTTCAATACCTGGTCCCAATACCCGGTTTCCCTTGAAAAATAAAATGTAAATGTGAATAAACCAGTGAGCTGGCACTCAAAGATTGAATAGGTTACTATTTTAAAGAGCTGAATTGTTAATAGAAAGTTTTATGCCCATTTTGATCTTTTAACTCCATTTCTGCTTTTTAGGGTGGAGAAATCCACATGTCTGATGAAGCTATTCAAGATATCCTACAACAGACGGAGTCTGATCCAGCATTTCAAGCACTGTTTGACTTATTCGATTATGGTGAGGTTTTTTTTTATTTTACATGCCACTTTCATTTTCATTGGAATGTTTGGAAAGGGCAGTCTTTGGGAGGTGTTTGTTTTCCTCTTTCGTATTTTTTTTGTTTAGAACTAGCCCCTGACACTAGGTGCACCAGTCATGACATTGTGAAATAAAGGTAATAGATAGCTGCATGATTGCACATCCCTCTGCTCTTTTTGTGCTTCTAGATCAATGCATTTCATGCATTGTAACCCCACTTTGGGAGGTTGCCATGCTACAAAATAAAATTTGACATTTCTTAGCAGGTTTAGGGCCAAATATCCTCCACATTCTTAAATCACTTCTTTCATTAGCCTGAGACTCTGGTAAATTTAAAAGTAAACAGTGGCATGGAGCTGAGAAGTATACTAAAGGCCACGCTTTCCTGAACTCTGTCAGGACTTTTTCACCAGTGGAGCTGTCTGCTGGGCTCAGAGTCCCATTATTTGGCTCAAGATATTAGCTAGGAGGTGATTGCTGACTTGGATTGCAGGGTCCTATGGGTTTGGACATTGTGCCAGTCGCAAGAGCATGCACCTGCACTGATAAGAAACCAAGATGGCAGGGGCACTGAAATGGACATTGGCAGTGCTGGAGCTTATCTAGTGAAGTTGTATATTCCAAAGAGCAGAGTTTTAGGGATCCTGTTGATGAATACAGAGAAAAGCCAAACTTATTTATCCGGGACCAGCTCTGACTGAGGAGGTTGATCGGTGCAGCAGGTTGGGAGGCAGATTGATAGGGGAGGCAAACCATTTGTGGTATCAGCATAGGATTGGCTACAAGGAGATGGTGACACATCATTCATGGAAGCTGGGCAGTGTTGGACCAATAGGCTGCAAGACACAGTATTTGATCATGCCTTACAAGAGGAGGAAAATAATGATGATACGATTACAAAAAGGTCCGAGCGCTTGAGGTAATTGTGAAGAAGCCTGAGGGTGTTCATATGTTGTTGCCTGGAGTGGACTCCCAGTTGGGAAAGGTGAATGCTAGAGTATTAGGAGCTCAAAGAGCAGTGTTTTCAAGTTGGTTGTGAGTGCTGGCAACAGTGGCACAAAACTGTTATCCACCCTAAGCTTGGGGTATGGTGGTATTTATATAGAGATGGTGAATAACCTGCCTGCGGTTCATGTGAGAATAGAAGCTCCAGAGGACTCGAGGAGCGCTGTGAACATCCTCTTCTTAGGATTCCCCAAATCCCCCCCACCCCCACTGCAGTCTTGAAGTGATGAGAGCCTTTTTTCAGGGCACCTGACACCTCTAGGCCACTTGTAGCCATTGTTAGCGAGGAGAGCCTTCAGACAGCCCTCTAAATTGCCCAGATCATTTGCTGCCTCCAAGTGGCATGACCATGGTGGTGCTGATCAACACAGTTTGGTGTAGACTTCTTTGTAGGAAGACTTCATTGTTGAAGTTTCCAGTATGACAATAAGGGAATCCTCTTGTTCTCAGATTGGAGCTCAGAAACACAAGAACGGATGGTGTCAGATAGTGATGGTGCTAAAAAGATTTTTGCCACTTGGCATCTCTGCAACACAGGAATCCAGCCACACTGAGTGTCTAATGACAACAAGACCTTCCTCCTCACTGATCTAAAGTAACGAGATCCCTCTTGGATGGCATTAAAAAGAACTCCAAATTAAGTTGATAGTTGATTTTGTCCTAGTGACTGTTTAATGTGATGTATTACTTGATCCAGATTTACGCTCATATAAGTATTAGTTGAGGTGGGTGATTGGAGATTTATTTGAACTGTCTTAGTCATATGTGGACCTCACCCATAAGATCATCGAACCCTTCCTCCATTCTTTTCACACCTTCTCCTTTTCCTTCTCCATGTCCCGCCCAGTGGTCGACATGTGGAGAAGTAGCTGTACATTTTAGGTATGAGACAATGAGAAGAATAAAAGTTCAGAGGTTGCTAGTCAACAGTAGGGGACTTGGTTTGTTGTGGTTTTTATAATTATAGCTGTCTGGCCTTTCAGGACTATAGCAATGAAAACATTAAATCCTACAAGAAACAGCAATATATTTTAAATATGTCATAAGTTTTATGCATGCCAGTTTTGCTGTATAAACCGTGCATAGCATTACCTAGGAGTAAAGATAATCCTTTGATGCATTTGTAAATGAAACTGCTATACAGTAAGCAGAAGTCCATGTTAGCCTGCCACCTGTCTACGGTTGTATTCCTAAACCGTTTAACGGGCTATCATTGTCTCTTGGTCTACCTTGGATCCTGTCTTATGTCTTCAGTGCTTGGATTTTATTTACTTAGTTATGTTGCCTACACCAATAACATTTAGCTGTACTTTATGTGGGCCTTGCGTATGTCATCTTTGACAGATGGAAAGCGAGTATTCCAAGCATGTTTTGGATTGGATTATGAAGTTGTCTACTTTGATTTTAGGCATAAGTTATAAGACAATGTTTCCTTGCTGAGCGAGTGGGACACTTTATCAGTTAGTTGAAGTTACGGTTTGCATGTTCAACTCAAAGTCCGCTCCCCATTGGATTAAGTTTTTGTCCACCCATAGGTATAAGACCTATATCAGTAATCTAACATTTGTAAGTGCCATATTGATTCAGGAATACACTCCAGGAGGACTTGTTATGGCCTGATAAACCATGGGGGTGACTGCTAAAAAAATAAAAGGTGTTTGCACTAATTGGACTTCTTGCAGATACTCCCTTGAATGACTTGGGCGATATTATCTTAACATCAGTACTAGCCATTTGCTTGGTGTAGAGCAAACCCCTCACTAACCCTTCCGTGTCCCTATTTACATGCTTTCCTGATGATATTAATTTTATTAAATCAAGTAATTTATGATAATTAATGCTTTTGTTCCTAACCATGTTTCAGCAATGCCTGTGGTCTGAGGTTGTAGCTGTAAATGAATGTTTCTGGGCTGAGTGGGTGGAGAAGTGTGGAGTTAGAGCGGCAGACCCTGATGCAGAGGTCTAGCCCGGGACCAGGGTTCAATTCCCACCTTGGCGGGTCTTGGGCTCAATTTCCTCGGACCTGATAATTCTCGCCTCGGTGCCTATTCTGATCATGGGTCCCACTCTGCAACTCTGGGCAATAGCTTGCTTAATCTCCACAACGGCCCCCACAACGCTAGGATGCCTGGCTTCACCTTGGGGGTGCCCAGGAGTGGGCATCTCACAGGGAAAGGCCAGGAAGGGTTCCACAGCGGTATGCGTAGAAGCGCCTGAGATACCCCTTCGGGGGTCGATTCGGGCGCTATACAAATACTACTACATTTACATTTACATTTACGTGTGATATGCAAGTTGATATCAGTTGGGACAGGATGGTTGGGCAGTGTTTTTTTTTCTTCTTATAGATACCTGTTCTGTAGTGTCTGCCCAGTTAGATTGTGTGGACTCTAATCACTGGGTATGAGTGGGGGTCTGGGAAGGGAGGTTGGGATGGGTTTGTTTGTGTGTGTGTGTGTGTGTGTGTGTGTGTTTATGCATGTGTCTCTCCAAAGTTTTTTTTCCCTTCTGCTCGTGGTTAACTGTATTGGTCTGCGTTTCAGATAGTTTAATCTTTTTTAATAGTTTGAAGTTTTATTACTGTTTGATCTTTTTATTGTGGAGGGGTATGATTTGATCTCGATTGGGATTATCTGCCTCCTTTTTTTATGACGATCTTGATGTTAGGTGAGTTTCGTGTTCTCCATTTTCTCCTCCTATTTTGAATATCTCTTAGAATTCTTTCACTTTTTTGTCACATTTCTGAATCATGGCTATGCTGGTTTTGTAGTTCTTTATTGTGCATTTGTTTTGGTAGGGCATAATCTCAGCTATTCTGAGCCAGCCCTCACTAAAATGTCTGCCTTTCTTGCATCTGTGAAGGATTGCTTAAATATTTCTTGACACACCTTGCTGGTTGCTGTGTTTAAAATTAGGTCTGTTAATGTTTTGCATATCATGATTCTCTGGTAGGAGCCTGCTAATATCATTCCTGGATTATTTTTTAAAAGCTGGTTCCAAATCTTTATAGCTGCTGTTTAGCATGTTAGTTTCTGCATATTTGATTGAGGCTCTCCCTTTCCCTGTGCCATGGCTTCAGCTGGAAATGGTCAGTAGTGTGATCTCCATAAACTACTTCAGTGCTTGTGTCTTTCACATACAGCTTTGAAAGTAGCGGGAGTCAGCAAATTAGTTCTCTGATTTTCCCTCTTAGATTATCCCACTTCGTTGTCATTGTTCCTATCTATTTCATTAACGTTGATGTTTCTTTGGTTTGAGAGTGATGCGTTTAATTCTCCAATACCCCTAAAAGAATGGCACTGGCTCCTCCTTAGTGTCTGTGTTGGTTTAAGACCCTCTGCATCCTTTGCAAGGCAATCCACGCCAGTGGAAAACAGTTTGTCTTGTAAAGCAACTGCATTTCTGGTCCCTAAATTGACTATAAACCCACAGCTACAGCCAACTGGTGATCCAGAGGGCTAAGAACGAGCCTTCTAACATGCAATTTTATCTACACTTCTGTGCTCTGGATTTGGCTCTTCAGTACCTAAAGCACACTCTGCCTTTTACTTGTACTGTACATGTTGTAGGTATAGGTATCTATATTGTAATTCGGAACAGTACAACCCTGAAATTTGAAGACACTCACTTTGCTGATTCCTCTGTAAACTCTAAATTTATCTTTGCAGCATGTATACCTGCAGATAACATGCTGTACACTCTCCTAGTACTTCGTGTTGGGCTTGTTTTTCTTCTAAGGTGTTTCGAGGTGACTCGTAGTCCCTCACCTGAACCCCTCAATGCACGGGGCACAGACTTGACCTTAGTTGTTTTTTTCCCTACCATTGGACTGGGATTTGCTCCAAGTGCTCCACAACTGTTGCAAACCGAAAAAGGAAAGCGTTCAACATTGGGCAACTCTGAAAAAGAGGATTTCTCTAATGCATTGAGAACAAGCACTGGCAAAGCCTGTATGTACCACCTTGTTGGCTTATTGGCTATGCCAATTATTTTTGCTGGTTCTATGTAGCATCAGCAGAAAATAAGGAAATCTGGTGTGATAACACAGCCACTGTTACTGGCGTCATCCCCCAGGGCCGTTTTCAAGGGGAGGAGGGCCAAGCGGCCACTTGACCCCCATCCCCTTGAAAATACGTAGGGCCCTGGGGGATGGGTTCCCAGGGCCTAATGAGGCTCATGGAGGGGGCCACACGGCTCCCTCCCCTTTAAAAGAGATATGGCTCTGGGGGATGGGGTCTTCAAGGCCTTTTAAAGGCCCCTTAAGAAAAACACAGCCCTGGGGGATGAGGTTCCTAGAGCCTTTCAAAGGCTCATGGAGGGGGTCCGTTTGGCCCCCTCACCTTTAATTTAAAAAAACGGGGATTGGGGTACCCAGAGCTTAATAAGGCTCAGGGAGGGGGGCCACTTGTTCCGCTCCCACATAATAAAAAAAATTCCTGGGGGATGGGGCCCACAGGGCCTAATAAGGCTCGGGAGTGAAGGCACTTTGTCCCCCTCCTCTTTAAAAAAACATAAGATCCTAGAAATGGGGTTCCCAGAGCCTAATGAGGCTCTTAGAGGGGGCCTGAGACCTTAGTTGGCAGGGTATGCCCAGACGTGGGTCCCTTGTTCACTTTGCCACTAGATTCAAGATAACCTGGCTGATGAGGGGTGTACCCTGAAACCAGTCCCAGGATCCTTGTTTCCGGTCCAGGGAAGGACCTGGCTTGGCAGTTCGGGCTGGACTGTTCTATGAGGAACAGGGTCAAGACTGATTTGCATATGGCTGGGTCTGAACTGGAGTGGCGTAGTGAGCAAAAGAACGATGATGGATTAATCCCAGATCTAATAGTGACTGGGGAGGGGGGGGAAGAGTGTCTGAAAAGTTTCAGCGCTCTGTCCATCATCTCCTCATCTCCTTGTGTTTGCTATATTAAATGTAGCACCACCTTCTTCAGGACAACAAAACTCTTTCCCTCTTTAGAAATTCAATAAAGATCCTGTGTGAAAGACATAAATACACAACTTCATATCTCTACCCCCTATAATGACATTCTACAAAGACATACATTTCTGTGACACAGTTCAACTCAAATTCTTTAGAAAATAAAATAGAAAACAAATTCACATCACTGCTCCCCATAACAACATTGTACAGAGACATACATTTCAATGGCACATATTTACTCAAATTCTTGTGACATCCATTTAAAAGAAATTTAAAACATATTTTATATAGAACTTTATATAGTCTAAAAGCAAACACCCCCACGTATTTCATTCAAGACTGGGAGTGTCAACCACTACACACAAGCCATCACTAGATTACTTCCATGCCCATGTATAAGTCAATAACTCACCGGTGGGAGGAACTGAGTTTGCCTATCTGTGAGAAAGTGCCATCTTTCTTACATGGTATGCCCCCACTTTTTGCTGAATGGCTGATGTACTTTGACTGAGTGTGCCCTGGGCTCCTGCCAACCAGGTACCCAGGGCCTGTGTTCCTTCCCTAAAATTGCATTGATACCTACACTCAATTGACATCCCTGGCCACAGGTCAGCCCCTGGTAAATGGTACCATGGGTACCCAGGGCACTGTGACTAGGGAAGGCCCCTAAGGGCTGCAGCACTTGTTGTGCCACCCTTAGGGACCCTGCACCTTTACACACACACACTGCCTTTGCAGGCTGCGTGTCTTGGTGCAGAACAAAAGTGAAGAGTCGACATGGCTCACATCCCTGTGTGCCATGCCTACAAGCCACTGCCCTGGCCTAGGTCAGCCACCCCTCTAGCTGGGTGCACTATGCCAGTGGTGAGGGCATAGAGGCATGAGCCCTGTGCCCCTACAGTGCCCAAGTCCATTCTTGGGCATTGTAAGTGCAGTGCTGCCATTAAGAGTATATGGTGCTGGGAGTCTGTCATTACGAACTCCACCGCACCATAATGGCCCCACTGAAGACTAAGAAGTTTGGTATCAAACTTCTCAGCACATTAAACCCCCGCTGATGCCAGTGTGGGATTTAATGTAAAACGCACTCCAGAGGGCATCTTAGAGATGCCCCCTGAAACCAACCCGACCTCCAGTGTCCGGACTGAGTGGCTGCCCAGGCTGCCACCACCAGACATGTTTCTGGACCCCTGGGTCGAGAGCCTCTGCTCTCAGGGGCCTGAAACAATGCACATCCCGGGACGAGGTGCCAAAGCCTCCTCCCCAGGATGGGCAGGGGAGCTTCAAAGGCCTGCCGCCTTTGGAGTTTCCCCAGACCATTTGCTGCTTCCAGCAAACTGGTCCCCACTGGTTCTACCCCACTCCTGGCGGGAGAACCGGCGGGAAAACCAGAAGCAGGAAATGGGTTGTGCCCACCTCTGCCAACTCCACCCCTAAGGTGGGGGAGGCGAGGTGAAGCACAAACTCGAGTCCCCGCCATCTTGAGGATGGGGGACCTGGCCAACCAGGGACAGGCTCCTGCCCCCTCCCACTGGAGAGGAACAGAATAGGGGTGTACTCCACCCCAGGAAGGGACCCATTGGTCCCTGCCCTTACCTACCTGTAACCACCCCTAAATTTAGTATTTAGGGGCTCCCTGAACCTTCCTTCGGGAGTTCCCAAATCCGAAAACAAGAAGAGAAGACGAAGCAAGAAGACCAGCTCGTGCAGCTGCTAAAAAGGAGGCGACAACAACTGACTTGGCCCCAGCCCTACCGGCCTGTCGACCTCTGAACCTGCTCCTGCGGAATCCCGGCCTCAGCAACCTCACAAACCCCGGAGGACCTGACTTCTGTGCTACAGCCTTCGACCCAGGGACTCCCACGAGCAGTGGTACTGCTCAAAAGAAAACCTACCAAAGACCCGGCCCTGGCACGGAGCCGCGAAACCTGCACACTCTGCACCCGCCGAGTCCAGCCTGTGCCTGAGTGACCAAAGACCTCGAGGACGTCCCCCGGCGATTCTGACCTGGAATCCAGTGGCCAAGGACCCTCCTCGACGACCCAGACGACGCCTGCAGCCTCAGGACAAGGGACCCCTCCAACCGCGACCAGCAGGGGGTAAGATTTCCCGACCTCAAAGACACCCCTGCACCCGGCGCCCCACGGCCCCCTGTGCCCAACTCCTGGGTGTCTACCTATCCTCCAAGACCCCAACTTACCTCCTGAAGTGTTGGTCGTCCCTGAAGAATCACCGTCCCCGAGCCTGCAGCCTTTCTTCACCTTTCACGACCTCTATTGTTTAACATTGAGCGCCCGACGGCTCAAAGCACCCTGCACCCAGCCGCCCGAGTGCCCCTGGAAGTGCAACCTCTATCCTAACCTACTTCCCTACTTGCCCTGAGCAAGTGACCAGGAGCCCAGCTCCCACAGTCGCGTGGCCTGCTTGCCAGCAGCCACCAACCCGGGCCCCCGCCTGCCATAGGATAACATTGGGCCTTCTCACTCTGCACCCGGCCGCCCCTGTGCCGCTGAGGGTGTAAAAACTGTACTTACCTGATCCTGGGGGACCCCTGAGTCTTACCCAGAACCTTAACCCTGCCAGTCAAGTACTTACCCGAAATCCGATAACTCACTTTTCTTCCATAGGGTTCCATTGACTGGTTTTCTGCGAAATTTCTTCTAAGTGTGGAGTTCTGAAACTTTAGAATATTCACCAAAAATCAACCGAGTCACGAAAACGAAAATACTCACCTAGTATTAGAAGGGGCCTCAGTGCTGGACCCGAGTGCCCAACACTGGCCCTAAAAAGTAATCGCAACGTTACTTACCGCTAACTCACTTTTCTTTCATAGGGATCCATTGACTGGTTTTCTATGAAATTTCTTCTAAGTGTCGATTTCTGTATTTTACAAATATTCTTTAAAAATCGAACAAACTACAAAAACGTAATTACTTACCTGTTTTAAGTAATGTCCCAGTGCTGAACCTAGGAGTCCAGCACTGGATTACAAAAGTAACGTAAACATACTTTGCTTGCACACTGTATTTCCTTTCATAGGATAACATTGGTAATTTTACCCAGAAAAGTTTCTAAGTGTCAGCTTTTGAAATATAGTAATATTCTTCAAAAATCACTACAATAACCAAAACGCTTTTTCTTACCTGTTTACAGGAAGTGTCCCAGGACTGAATCCAGGATCCAGTCCTGTGGTTAGAAAAGTGCTCTGCAAAGTAATCAATTGTAATTAAGCATAATTTTCCATTGAGCTCAATGTTGCATTGAATTTGACCCTGTGTTGCCTCTTGCACCAACTGTGATAACCACTATCAAAAAAAGTCTACTGCCTATCTGTAAGGTGAATAACCAAAGCATCTCATACTGAGAAAGTATATTTTGATCCTATTGTTGGTTCTAAAATAAAACAAGCATATATTTTTTTATATACAAACCATTGGCCTAGAGTTCAGTTCTTGAGTGTGTGGCTTCATTTGCTGACTGAGTGTGTACAACAAATGCTTTACACTGTCCTCTGATACTGCCTTACTGCTCGACCAAGCTACCACTTTGGAGAGTAAGGTTATATCTAACTTTAGCCTCTGTCAACCCTCTGGGGACTGTGGACTCTGTACACCCTGAACCTTACTTGGGTACAGTATATACAGAGCCACTTTCCTACACTATCCGTATCCACCACGTGTACAATGTGTTCAATTTTTCTCAAATATAAAAACCTGTGTTGTGATAAAAGATAAATCAAGACACAGAGATCAATCTCCCTGGTCTAATTCATCTGAATTTCCAATATTACATATAATAAGTACTCCTATACCTTTCTTATCGGTGTTGTATATTCAGCCCGATTCCATTAAAAACTAGATTGCATTTAAAACAGTGTCACATCACTCAGTATATTCCATTCCATCATTCCTCTATGGACAAACCAAATGCTTCCATGTAATTCATCTATATAATAACCACATGGTACCTACAATCAACTTAATCCCACTCGTGGACATACCTCAAGTGATAGGTAAAACGGGAAACCAATATGGCAACGTTTATAAGTGTGGAAGCTGAAAAGCTTTCCCCTTCTCAATTAATCAGGCGATGGCTGCTTTCAATGCCTAGAAAACGAAAAAAGTATTTTCTATTTGCAGGAAATCTCTCTATAATTTCCTATCTATCGACCAAACAAGCCAACATAATTTCTAGTTAGTTCTAGTTGCTACGGTCGTGTTTTAAAGTGGCCGTGTTGTGTTAACATCAAGCCTATTTTCAGTCAGAGACGTATTCCCATGCTTTGTTATCATCCTCCCTCAATTGGAGCTGTGCCCGTATCGTGTTATTGGAGCCTGGCAAGTAGTGGTCTATCACCTGACGTCTAGCGCCCTCATCTGGGACCATTCACCATTATCTTGTGCCGTCAGCGTCTGAAGTCAGCAGCAATCAACCGGCCCGTATCTGTTGGCGCACTTAAAATGTCCATCCGTAGTGACGTAATACCGTAAGGCATGAGTATTACGTCTCCAATGGCATCAAAACAAGTGGGACCATAAAAGCATTATCCGCGCCTTATATAAATGTCAAAAAGAGCCTAAATGTTTTTCGACAAATTGACAATAGTAAAAAAAAATACACAAATATTATAAACGGAATTGTTGAAAAAGGGAACCAAAAACTGTTTTTTAGTGTGTGTATGTGTGTGTGTGTATATATACATACATATATATATATATATATATATATATATATATATATATATATATATATATATATATATACATATACATAATCATGTTTGCGGGGCTATAGTGACGGCAGATATTCAGAAGTCAACAAGTATATCTATCGAGGGACTAAGTTAAATTATCCCCATATAGCATGGTATACATGTACCATATTATTGAATAATACCCGACAGGGATACCCTGACCCCAATTCAAATTTTAAAATCAACATAATCTATACTACCTACCCTCGTTAGGGTGAAAGATAAAACCATTGATTATGTATCGATTCCTGAGATAAAGGTCTGCCACATATGTAAATCACATGATATTTATAGTTGATTTACAAGTTTCATCCAATCTACCCTAGAGTTTAAACCTAGAGATGTACCATTGCTCTCTATTTTTTTTGTATCTGTTCCAAATTGCCACCTCTCCTGGTTCGTATAATTTTTTCAAGAATGAACCAATGGAAGTCCAAATGAGTGTGTTGTGCCTTAATGTAGTGTTCAACAAGGGGGGCATTGGCTTTACTTTTTTTTTTTTAATGCGGATTCATATTCCAGCATTCGCAACCTTAACTCCCTACCGTTCTCACCTATATATCCCAACCCGCAGGGGCAAAATATCTGTGTGCTGTTTAAACTGTGTTTAATAGGGACTGTGCACTTCGTTTTTTGTCTAGGAGAGGGAGTAAAGTTTTATACAAACACTATTTTCAGAGGACAAGTTAGGCCCTTACCTGCAGAAGTCCAAAGTGTGGATTGAGCCTGTCTGTCTCCTAGGAGATTCTGAACAAGAGAAGCGGCTCCCCAGTCCCAGTCCCCACCCCCAGGCCAGCAGACCTAGGACTGGAGATTGGCAATTCAGCTCCCAGGCAACTCTGAGCCCTCCCCTCACACCTGCCCAGGCCCCTTAAGGCTTTGCTGGGTGCACCCCAAATCATTCTCCTCCATCTTGTGAGTTGCAGCCTACCTGTGCCCCAGATTGCAGTGAGCAGAGTCCAGGAAGTGGTAAGGAGGCAGACTAGTGCTGTCTCTTTCCTAAAAGAGTTAAAAAACGATTTTCCCTATCTGTGATTACTATCGTTGCCTGTGGTTGTTATAGCTTAAAATTGTAGTTTTAACCTGCCCGTGATTGCATATTTAATTACCTGTTTTGTGTTCAAGCTTGTGGTTATTCCTGCCCTTGATTGCTTCCATTTAACGTGTTGAATTGTGGGATTTGCAGCCCTAAATCTCTGTAGTTTTTCCCTCTCATTCCTGGTGACTATCAGTTTTCCCTCCAAATTTCCCCTTGTCTCTGTGCTAAGACCTGTATGTTAAACAGTGCACTCCCATCCACCATTTTGTGTTAACAAGTCAGTGAAACCAGCCCCTCCCTCCCCCCACCCCAGCAACAGGGATATTCTACATCAGAGTTTGCTCTGAGGCAGCAGTGATCTTCTGTGTGCTGTTTAAACTGTGTTAAATAGGGACTGTGCACTTCGTTTTTCACCAGGAGAGGGAGTAAAGTTTTATACAAACACTATTTTCAGAGGACAAGTTAGGCCCTTACCTGCAGAAGTCCAAAGTGTGGATTGAGCCTGTCTGTCTCCTAGGAGATTCTGAACAAGAGAAGCAGCTCCCAACTCCCTGGCCAGCAAACCTTGTCTGAGGTCGCTGGGACCTTATATAGTCTGCTAGTGGTAGGTACATGTATACACTGATTGGAGGTTGTATCTGATGTTTCTATTGGATTAGGGTTAGTGTCCTCATTGGTTGGGTATTTGAGGGTTCTGATTGGTTTCTGGGTCTGTGATTCAATCAATGTAGGGTTGGGACTAGGCAGGTTAGGATTTCTATTGGAAGTAGGGACTAGGGCTTCCTGTGTTATTGGTTTTTGGGACTAGGGTGGGACTATGGCTAGGGTTAGGCCTTTAATTGGAAGTAGCGATTAGGGCTTCCGGTGTGATCGGTTGCTGGACTAGGTGTGGTACTAAGAGTAAGGTTAGGCTTTCTATTGGAAGTAGGGACTAGGGCTTCCTGTGCCATTGGTTGCTTGGACTTGGGTTGGGACTACTGGTAGGGCTAGGGCCTCTATTGGACGTAGAGATCAGGTTTTTGAAAGTTATTGGGTGCTTGGACTAGGGCTGAGATTGGCTGTAAGGTCCTCGTCTCCTATTGTCTCTAGATTTTAGGGCTAGTGTTGTGATTGGATAGGGTTAGGGCTAGGGTTCCCATTGGCTGAAGGGGTCACCTGATTACTAGGGCTATGAAAGTCCGAGGCCTAGGGCGTCTCAGCCTGGGCGTCGGGGCTAAGGGCGGAGAGGACAAGGGCAATTACCTGTTTGAGCCTGTTCGGGACTAGGGCCAGAAATGCTGCCCATGTTCACATTCAGCAATAGCTACCACACACCATCCACAAACAGAGTAACACACTCACACCAAATGTACACCACACACAACCCTATGCATGGAGCAATGTACCAGCATGCACTACAAACCCAACCAAACCACATCTATACACCCTTCTATCCCAACTACCTTACAACCTCCTCTCACAAACAATACTATACAACCAAATCCATTGCATGAAACAAATACACCAGCACCCCTTTTCACTACTCCTCAAAAACAAAACATATCACACACACCAGCACAACAAGATCTTCAAAGCGCAACACGTCTAAATACACACCATCACAAAATACAAACATACACCCACCTTTCAAACCACACAAAGGAACAAACTCCAATGCCAAGCTTTCTCTCGTCCACCACACCGAACACAGATACAGCAACACAGCAACTTTCTTCTAACCGCCTCTCATCCATTGGACAATTTAGAACCTTACTACATGACCCACATGCTGCACCACCACCCCTGACTCATACACCTTCCACCATAAACACACGCAAACAACATAAGCGACGTGCCACACCTCACAACTTTGCTTCCCCATGTCTACTGCACAACAATGTTACACCACGAAAACAACATAGCACACCAACTCACTCTCAAACACCATCTCCACCACATACACACGCAGACCCATCAAAATGCCTTCTTAGCATGCTGGATGAGGAACATGATACAGAACAGCTACACGATTGCTATCCTAATACAGCTAATGCCTGCACTAATAACACACCTGCTAACACACACAATACTGTTCACTCTACTACAAAACAAAGTCTCACTATCACCAAAGGCCATTCTCTAAACTGTCTACTAATAAATGCTCGATCCCTCTCTAAAAACAAACATCACGTCTACGACCTTCTCACAGATGCAAAACCAGACATACTATTCATAACTGAATCATGGTTGGGAGATGATATGGCTCCAGTCCTGCATGAAGCCATTCCTCTAGGCTATCAAACGATCACCCAAAATCGTATAGGCAAAAAAGGAGGTGGTCTAGCTGTTGTGTTCAGGCAAACATTACATATCACTAAAGTTGATGACATCTCCATAACAAGATGCAATACTACACCGTCTTCATCCTGTAACTTCCTGCTCCTTTACAGACCTCCACCTAGCAAGGCGACATTCCCAGACTCACTTCTAGACACAGTTTCAAACCTCATACCAATACACTCCAACTTATGCGTTCTGGGTGACCTCAACATTTGGTTTGACAAACCCAATATGACTCATCCAAAAACAATAATCACTGGCCTAGAGGCACTGAACCTGCATCAGATTGTCCACAAACCCACACACATTGCTGGACATATCCTAGATGTCATTTTTGCTAATACTGAACTAGTTACCTTTCAAACTATGACTCCAGTCACATGGTCAGACCACCACTTGCTTGCTTTCCAACATAAAACAACATTAAGGGACTCACCTAAAACTAGCTTACATTCATCCACCTATCGGCCATGGAACAAACTCAATTTGGAACACTTAGAAATACAACTAACATCAAGTACAAACCTGTAAACAATAACTTCGGTTCAAAATCTATATGAGTGGCTATAGGAAGCTTTTGACATCCTGATACCACTTAAAACCACACAACAGCACAAAAGAAAAAAAGCGCCTTGGAGAAACGTAGAAATAAAAGACATAAAACAACAAATTAGAAAGCTGCAACGTACCTGGCTCAAAACAAACGCCAAACAAGACAAACTTCACCTACAAAAAATTAACAGATTATACAAGTCACCTATCAAAAAAGCCAAGAAAAGGTACTATTCAGACAGAATTCAAAATGCTAAATGTGCAAATAAAGAATTCTATCAAATACTCAATGAATTTCGCAAACCAAATTGCCTAGAAGGAACTCATCCTGTTACTCAAGATTTCACAGACAAACTGGCAAATCATTACACGGACAAAGCAGACACATTGGACTCATACTTAAAACAAAGCACCAGCACTAACCCCTGTACAAAACAACAATCCAAGAATACTCTAACCCAGCCTCTCCGTTCCTTCCAACACATCTCACACAATTGTATTGTATTGTATCATAGATTTATATAGCGCAAAAAACTGTCACCCTGCGGGTATGCTCGCGCTGCGACTTACCAAGTTGTCACCAGGCAGAACAGATAGCCTGTACGCTGATTTAGAGAGCTCATATTACTCATCCCTTGGGAAGAGCCAAGTCTTTAAGCTTTTTCTAAATGAGAACAGCGAGTTAGTTTGTCTGATATGCAAGGGGAGATCATTCCAGAGTCGTGAGGCTGCTATACCAAATGCTCTGCCGCCCATCCTGGTCTTCTTAAATCTAGCGGTGGTTACCAGACTTGCACTGGAAGAGCGAAGATTTCTCCCAGGATTGTACCAGGTGAGTTTCTCCTGCATGGACATTGGACCCAGACCAATGAATGAATTTATGGACCTGGTCAAAGCAAGCAGGCCTACCGGCAGCCCTTCTGACCCCTGTCCACCACAAACTTTCAAGACAATTCTTTTTGTTTAATATCGGTTTATTGAACAGAAGCAAATAGAAAACAATACACGCCACAGGAAGCGAAGGGGAGGGGCGGGGGGATAGCAAATAAACATCAAGGAAAGTGAGGTCCCAATTTGAGGCCCCGACATCAAGGAGGGGGGTAGAAAATTCAAGAAGGATCATCACATATGGAATTGGGACAAAGCAAAAGTCCAGGACTTAAAAGTCAGTCTTATGGGGAGGGTTCTCCTTCAGTTCTCAGGGAGAGGCTGTGGAGGGGACAAAGGAAGACAATTCTTTTAACAACCTCTGCTGCCACTTCAGTAAGAAGAATCATCAACGATTCCTTAACTAGCGGATTATTTCCAGAAGAACTCAAAAAATCACACATACGCTGTGAGAAAGTGCCATCTTTCTTGCATGGTATGCCCCCACTTTTTGCTGAATTGCTGATGTGCTTTGACTGAGCGTGCCCTGGGCTCCTGCCAACCAGGCACCCAGGGCCTGTGTTCCTTCCCTAAAACTGCATTAATACCTACACCCAATTGGTATCCCTGGCCACAGGTCAGCCCCTAGTAAATGGTACCATGGGTACCCAGGGCACTGTGACCAAGGATGGCCCCTAAGGGCTGCAGTACTTGTTGTGCCACCCTTAGGGACCCTGTACCTATACACACACACACTGCCCTTGCAGGCTGCGTGTCTTGGTGCAGAACAAAAGTGAAGAGTCGACTTGGCACACATCCCTGTGTGCCATGCCTACAAACCAGTGCCCTATCCTAGGTCAGCCACCCCTCTAGCTGGGTGCACTATGCCAGTGGTGAGGGCACAGAGGCATGAGCCCTGTGCCCCTACAGTGCCCAAGTCCATTCTCGGGCATTGTAAGTGCAGTGCTGCCATTATGAGTATATGGTGCTGGGAGTCTGTCATTACGAACTCCACAGCACCATAATGGCCCCACTGAAAACTGAGAAGTTTGGTATCAAACTTCTCAGCACATTAAACCCACACTGATGCCAGTGTGGGATTTAATGTAAACGCACTCCAGAGGGCATCTTAGAGATGCCCCCTGAAACCAACCTGACCTCCAGTGTCCGGACTGAGTGGCTGCCCAGGCTGCCACCACCAGACATGTTTCTGGACCCCTGGGTCGAGAGCCTCTGCTCTCAGGGGCCTGAAACAATGCGCATCCTGGGGCGAGGTGCCAAAGCCTCCTCCCCAGGACGGGCAGGGAAGCTTCAAAGGCCTGCCGCCTTTGAGCTTCCCCAGACCATTTGCTGCTCCCAGCAAACTGGTCCCCACTGGTTCTACCCCCACTTCTGGCGGGAGAACCGGCGGGAAAACGAGAGGCAGGAAATGGGTTCTGCCCACCTCTGCCAACTCCACCCCTAAGGTGGGGGAGGCGAGGTGAAGCACAAACTCGAGTCCCCACCACCTTGAGGATGGGGGGACCCAGCCAACCAGGGACAGGCTCCTGCCCCCTCCCACTGGAGAGTGGCAGAATAGGGGTGTACCCACCCCAGGGAAGGGACCCATTGGTCCCTGCCCTTACCTACTTGTAACCACCCCTAAATTCAGTATTTAGGGGCTCCCTGAACCTTCCTTCCTCAGTTCCAGATTCCGAAACAAGAAAGAAGAACAAGAAACAAGAAGACCTGCCGTGCAGCTGCTCACAAGAGGAAGACACCAACTGATTTGGCCCCAGCCCTACCGGCCTGTCGACCCTCGAACCGGCTCCTGCTAAACCCCGGCTTCTCCAGTGGTCAGCACCCTCACAAACCCCGGAGGACCTGACTGCCTTGTGACTCTAACCACCTGGGACTCCCAAGAGCAGTGGTACTGCTCAAAGCAAGCAACCAACCCCTGGTGCCAACCGGGAACCGCGAATCCTGCACCCTCTGCACCCGCCGAGCCCGGCCTGTGCCTGAGTGGGCAAATACCAAGAGGACGTCCCCCCGGCGACTGTGACCCAGAATCCAGCACCCAAGGGCCCTCCTCGACGCTCCTGACGATGCCTGCAGCCTCAGAACCAGGGATCCCTCCAACCGCGACCAGCCGAGGGTAAGATTTCCGACGCCTAAAGACACCCCTGCACCCGACGCCCCACGGCCTCCTGTGCCCAACTCCTGGGTGCCTACCCTTCCCACAGCTTCCCAACTTACCTCTCGAAGTGGTGGCCGCACCTGAAGAATCACCGTCCCCGAGCTCGCAGTCTTAGTTCGTCACGCAGCTTTCCCATTGAAAACCATTGGGCGCCCGACGGCCCAAAAGCCCACTGCACCCGGCCGCCCCAGTGCCGCTGAGGGTGCACCAACTACCCTGTTCGACTTCCCCATGTGCCCTGAGCAAGTGACCAGGAGCTTTGCTCCCACAGCCGAGTGGCCTGCTAGCCAGCAGCCACCAACCAAAGGCCCCCTGCCGTCCATAGGATAACATTGGGCCTACTCACTCTGCACCCGGCCGCCCCTGTGCCGATGAGGGTGTAACAACTGTACTTACCTGACCCTGGGGGACCCCTGAGTCTATGCCAAGAACATCAACTCTGCCAGTCGAGTACTTACCCAAAAGCCGATAACTCACTTTTCTTCCATAGGGTAACATTGACTGGTTTCACTTGGAAATTCTTCTAAGTGTGGAGTTTCTCAACTTTAAAATATTCACCTAAAATCAACCGAGTAACGAAACGGAAATACTCACCTGCTATTAGGAGAGATCCCAGTGCTGGATCTTGGTGCCCAGCACTGACCCTGAAAAGTAATCACAACGTTACTTACCGCTAACTCAATTTTCTTCCATAGGGATCCATTGACTGGTTTTCTGTGAAATTTCTTCTAAGTGTCCACTTTTGAAATACCAAAATATTGCTTAAAAATCACAACAGTAACGAATTCCGGTTTACTCACCTGTTATCAGGAGAGACCTCAGTGCTGCATCTTTTAGTCCAGTACTGACCCTGAAAAGTAATTTTAACCGTACTTACCAGTAACTTGAAATTCCTTCCATAGGATATCATTGCCTGGTTTTTGCTGAAAAAGTTTCTAAGTGTCGATTTCTGAAACTTACAAATATTCTTTAAAAATCGTGCCAACGATACAAACGTAATTACGTGCCTGTTTTAGATAGATACCCCAGTGCTGAACCTGAGAGCCCAGCACTGGATTACAAAAGTAACGTAAACATACTTTACCTGCAAACTGAATTTCCTTCCATAGGATAACATTGGTAATTTTACCTAGAAAAGTTTCTAAGTGTCAACTTTTAAAATACAATAATATTCCTTAAAAATCACTACTGTAACCAAAACGCTTTTACTCAACTGTTTACAGGAAGTGTCCCGGGACTGAATCCAAGATCCAGTCCTGTGGTTAGAAAAGTAATCCACAAAGTAACTAATTGCATTTAACTAAAACTTTCCATTGAGCTCAATGTTGCATTGTGTTTGACATTGTGTTGCCTTTTGCACCAACTGTGACTACTGTAATCAAAAAGTCTATTGCCTATTTAAAAAGTGTTTAACTAAGGTAACCCATCCTTAGAAAGTATATTTTGATACATACTGTGGTTCTAAAATAAAAACAACTATATTTGTATACAAACAATTGGCCTAGAGTTCAGTTCGTTAGTGTGTGAGACCATTTGCTGACTGAGTGTGTACAACAAATGCTTTACACTGTCCTCTGATACTGCCTTACTGCTCGACCAAGCTACCACTTTAGAGAGTAAGGTTATATCTAACTTTAGCCTCTGCCTTACCATTGGGGAACTGTGGACCCTATACACACTGTACCTTACTTTGGTGCAGTATATATAGAGCCACTTTCCTACATTGGTGGATCAGCGGTGGGATACAAACTTGCATTTGTTGGACTACTTGGTTACCATCTGATCACACGACAGAACTCTTAAATTGCCTTTAGAATTCTGATTTTTTAAATTGGTATTTTTTTCAAATTACTAAAAATCTTGTTAGGGCCTTGCTTAAGTCCCTTTAGAATTTTAGAAAATAAAAAGTCACTATAGTCAAGGGTAGAGGGGTTAGAACTTTTTGTTAAAATGTCTCAAGACAAGAACCCAGCTATTAGTGAAGATAATAATGACATACAGGACCTGGTTGAGGAGCTCGACCTCACCCCTTATCTTCATTTGTCTTTCAAAGAGATAAGGTCCTTATGCAAACTTAAAGATATACCAATGGGCCAGCATCCAACCAAACAAGGGCTCCAGGAGCTCCTGGCTGAGTATGCCAAGGCCCACCCCTCTGAGCATGGTGATGACCAAGCAGAGGAGGAAAGGAGGGAGGAGGATGGGGAAGGGAACCCACCTCCACCACTGCCTAGGGAAGATAGGGTCCCTGCACCCTTATCTCCAAGAATCAACCTCTGGGGACCTAGAGGCCACACAGGTGGTTCAGGTCTCAGAGAGGACCCTGAGGACAGCCTCAGTGAGGAGGACAACTTTTTAGCAAAGTTGGCCAAAAGACTGGACCTAGAGACCAGACTCCTGGCTCTAGAGAAGGAAAGAAAAGAGATGGGTTTAGCACCCATCAATGGTGGCAGCAATGCCAATAATAAGGATAAGGAGGAATCCTATGATCCTATGATCCTAAAATCCCCAAAGGGATTGTCCCTAAATATGACGAGGGTGATGACATCACCAAATGGTTCACAGCCTTTGAGAGGGCTTGTGAAATGAGAAGGGTGAAGAAACCTCTCTGGGGGCTCTCCTGTGGGAACTGTTCTCTGGTAACTGCAGAGACAGGCTTCTGACCCTCTCTGGGCCAGAGGCAGGGTCCTATGACCTCATGAGGAAGACTCTGATTGAGCGATTTGGATTCACTACTGAGGAGTATAGAATTAGATTCAGGGGGCTAAAAACCCAGACCCAGTCCTGGATTGACTTCGTGGACTTCTCAGTAAAGACACTGGATGGTTGGTTAGCTGGACATGGTGTGCAGGATTTTACTGGATTGTACAATTTGTTCATGAAGGAACATATATTAAGTAACTGCACAAATGAAAAGTTGCATCAGCATTTGGTAGACCTAGGTCTAATTTCTCCCCAAGAATTGGGAAAGAAGGTAGACCACTGGGTCAAGACTAGGGTGACAAGGACAACCACTGGGGGTGACCAAAAGAAGGTGGTCACCAAACCTCCCCAGGGGAAAGGTGGTGAGAATCCCCAAGATAAGAAGTCTGAGTCTTCCAAAGGGCCCCAAAAACCTGTTCTGGGGAGTGGGTCCCAAACTACTCCCTATGTGCCTCAACCCTATAGGGGGAAGAACTTTGATCCCTTGAAGGCCTGGTGTAATAACTGTAAGAAGTTAGGACACCTAACTGTAGATAAATCTTGCCCCCACAACAAAGCCCCTAAGGCACCCAGTACAGCTACTCCTGGGGCAGCAAGTCTACAGATGGGATCAGAAGAGTGCCCTGAGCAAATCTGGGGACACGCTCAAGCGAGTCTAGTCTCACTAGGGGAAGTGGAGTTTGCCACTGTAGCTGTGTGGCCACCCAACTTAAAGAAATATTTACAATACCCCTGGGTGAATGGAAATAGGGTAGAAGCTCTGAGGTATACAGGTGCCAGTGTCACTATGGTGAGAGACACACTGGTTTCCCCTGAGCAATACTTGATTGGGAAAACTTACCCAGTCACCAATGCTGACAGTGTCACCACTAGTCATCCCATGGCCATGGTGACATTAGGCTGGGGGGGGTAACTGTCCTGAAGCAGGTAGTGGTCTCTCAGAAGTTACCAGCTGCATGTCTGCTAGGAAATGATCTGGAAACCACAGCCTGGGCAGAGGTTGAGCTAAAGGCCCATGCAGCCATGCTGGGCATCCCTGAATTGGTGTGTGTAAAAACAAGAGCACAGAGCAAAAGGCAGGGTGAAGAAATAGTGTTGGAGCCTGAAATGATGGCCCAACCTACCAAGAGAAAAGGAAAGAAGACTGGGGGACCAGCTTCTACACAGCCACAAGAGCAGGACCCCTCTCCTCCGGGAGAGGACCTGGATACCCCAGAGGGAACTGAGCCCCTGGAGCTTGACCCTTACCAGGTTGAACTCTTGGGCCCAGGGGGACCCTCTAGGGAAGAGCTGTGCCAAGGACAGCAAGACTTTCCCACTCTTGACAGCCTGAGGCAGCAAGCTGTTTCAGAAGCCAAGGGAGATGTCAGTGGTACCCTCAGAGTCTATTGGGAAGAGGGATTACTGTACACTGAGGCAAAAGACCCCAATCCTGGAGCCACCAGGAGAGTGGTAGTGCCACACAAATACAGGGAGTTCCTCCTAACTTTGGCTCATGACATCCCCTAGCTGGACATCTGGGCCAAACCAAAACTTGGGAAAGGCTAGTTAGCCACTTTTACTGGCCCCAGATGCACCAAAAGGTGAAGGAGTTTGTCAGCTCCTGTGTTACCTGTCAAGCCAGTGGCAAGACAGGTGGCCATCCAAAGGCCCCCTGATACCACTGCCTGTGGTGGGGGTTCCCTTTGAGAGGGTAGTTGTGGACATAGTGGGTCCACTTGAACCTCCCACAGCCTCAGGGAACAAATTCATACTAGTGGTAGTGGATCATGCCACTAGGTATCCTGAAGCTATTCCACTTAGGACTACTACAGCTCCTGCAGTAGCCAAGGCCCTCATTGGTCTCTTCACCAGGGTAGGGTTTCCTAAGGAGGTGGTTTCAGACAGAGGTTCCAACTTCATGTCTGCTTACCTGACCCACATGTGGAAGGAGTGTGGGGTGCAGTACAAGTTTACTACACCCTACCATCCACAAACCAATGGCCTTGTTGAGAGATTCAACAAGACATTGAAAGGCATGATCATGGGACTCCCTGAAAAACTCAAAAGGAGATGGGATGTCCTACTACCATGCCTGCTTTTCGCTTACAGAGAAGTGCCACAGAAGGGAGTAGGTTTCTCACCCTTTGAACTTCTGTTTGGCCATCCTGTGAGGGGACCACTCTGTCTTGTGAAGGAGGGCTGGGAGAGACCTCTCCAAGAACCCAAACAAGACATTGTGGACTATGTGCTTGGCCTAAGGTCCAGAATTGCCGAGTACATGGAAAAGGCATCCAAGAATCTTGAGGCCAGCCAGGAGCTTCAGAAGCACTGGTATGACCAAAAGGCTGCACTGGTTGAATTTCAACCTGGGCAACAGGTATGGGTTTTGGAGCCAGTGGCACCAAGGGCACTCCAGGACAGATGGAGTGGCCCTTACCCTATCCTAGAGAAAAGAGTGAGGTCACCTACTTGGTTGACCTGGGCACAAGCAGGACACCCAAAAGGGTTATCCATGTGAACCGCCTAAAACTCTACAATGACAGGGCTGACATCACCATGCTGATGGTGACAGATGAGGAACAGGAAGCTGAGAGTGAACCTCTCCCTGATCTCCTCTCCCACAGCCCAAAAGATGGGTCAGTAGATGGAGTTGTCTTTTCAGACACCCTCACTGCCCAACAGCAGACTGACTGCAAGCAAGTCTTGCAGCAGTATGCTGGGCTCTTTTCTTTGACCCCTGGTCTGACAAACTGGTGTACCCATGATGTGGACACTGGTGACAGTGCACCTGTCAAAAACAAGATCTATCGTCAGTCAGACGAAGTTAAGGAAAGCATCAGAGCTGAAGTCAGCAAGATGCTGGAGCTAGGGGTTATTGAGCCCTCTGAGAGCCCCTGGGCTAGCCCAGTGGTTCTGGTCCCCAAACCTCATCAACAGGGTGAAAAGAGAGAGATGAGGTTTTGTGTGGACTATAGAGGTCTCAACTCTGTCACCAAGACAGATGCACACCCTATCCCAAGAGCTGATGAACTGATAGACAGATTGGGTGCAGCCAAATACCTGAGTACCTTTGACTTAACTGCAGGGTACTGGCAGATTGGCATGGCCCTAGGAGCAAAAGAGAAACCGCATTCTCCACACCTGATGGGCATTTTCAGTTCACTGTTATGCCCTTTGGTTTAAAGAATGCCCCTGCCACCTTCCAGAGGTTGGTGAATCAAGTCCTTGCTGGGTTGGAGTCCTTTAGTGCAGCCTATCTTGATGATATTGCTGTCTTCAGTTCCACCTGGCAGGATCACCTGATCCACCTTGGGAAGGTTTTAAAGGCTCTGCAAACTGCAGGCCTAACTATCAAGGCATCCAAATGCCAGATAGGGCAGGGCACTGTGGTGTACTTGGGCCACCTGGTTGGTGGAGGCCAGGTACAACCCTTACAGCCCAAGATCCAGGCCATCCTGGACTGGGCAGCTCCAACAACTCAGACCCAAGTCAGGGCATTCCTTGGCTTGACTGGGTACTACAGGAGGTTTGTGAAGGGATATGGGTCCATTGTGACTCCCCTCACAGAACTCACCTCCAAGAAGATGCCAAAGAAAGTAAACTGGACAGTCAGTTGCCAAAAGGCTTTTGACACTCTGAAAGAAGCAATGTGCTCAGCACCAATTCTAAAAGCACCAGATTATGCCAAGCAGTTCATTGTGCAGACTGATGCCTCTGAGCTAGGGATAGGAGCGGTCCTATCCCAGACCAATGATGAAGGCCAGGACCAACCTGTTGCTTTTATAAGCAGAAGGCTTCTCCCCAAGGAGCAGCGTTGGAGTGCCATTGAGAGGGAGGCCTTTGCTGTGGTTTGGTCCCTGAAGAAGCTGAGGCCCTACCTGTTTGGGACTCACTTCCTAGTTCAAACTGACCACAGACCTCTCAGGTGGCTAATGCAAATGAAAGGAGAAAATCCAAAACTGTTGAGGTGGTCCATCTCCCTACAGGGAATGGACTTTGAAGTGGAACACAGACCTGGAACTGCCCATGCCAATGCAGATGGCCTTTCCAGGTTCTTCCATTTAGACAATGAAGACTTCATAGGGCAGGGTTAGTCTCATCATCTTTCGTTTGGGGGGGGTTGTGTGAGAAAGTGCCATCTTTCTTGCATGGTATGCCCCCACTTTTTGCTGAATTGCTGATGTGCTTTGACTGAGCGTGCCCTGGCTCCTGCCAACCAGGTACCCAGGGCCTGTGTTCCTTCCCTAAAACTGCATTAATACCTACACCCAATTGGCATCCCTGGCCACAGGTCAGCCCCTAGTAAATGGTACCATGGGTACCCAGGGCACTGTGACCAAGGAAGGCCCCTAAGGGCTGCAGCACTTGTTGTGCCACCCTTAGGGACCCTGTACCTTTACACACACTGCCCTTGCAGGCTGCGTGTCTTGGTGCAGAACAAAAGTGAAGAGTCGACATGGCACACATCCCTGTGTGCCATGCCTACAAACCACAGCCCTGGCCTAGGTCAGCCACCCCTCTAGCTGGGTGCACTATGCCAGTGGTGAGGGCACAGAGGCATGAGCCCTGTGCCCCTATAGTGCCCAAGTCCATTCTCGGGCATTGTAAGTGCAGTGCTGCCATTATGAGTATATGGTGCTGGGAGTCTGTCATTACGAACTCCACAGCACCATAATGGCCCCACTGAAAACTGAGAAGTTTGGTATCAAACTTCTCAGCACATTAAACCCACACTGATGCCAGTGTGGGATTTAATGTAAAACGCACTCCAGAGGGAATCTTAGAGATGCCCCCTGAAACCAACCCGACCTCCAGTGTCCGGACTGAGTGGCTGCCCAGGCTGCCACCACCAGACATGTTTCTGGACCCCTGGGTCGAGGGCCTCTGCTCTCAGGGGCCTGAAACAATGTGCATCCTGGGGCGAGGTGCCAAAGCCTCCTCCCCCAGGACGGGCAGGGGAAGCTTCAAAGGCCTGCCGCCTTTTGAGCTTCCCCAGACCATTTGCTGCTCCCAGCAAACTGGTCCCCACTGGTTTTACCCCCACTTCTGGCGGGAGAACCGGCGGGAAAACGAGAGGCAGGAAATGGGTTGTGCCCACCTCTGCCAACTCCACCCCTAAGGTGGGGGAGGCGAGGTGAAGCACAAACTCGAGTCCCCGCCATCTTGAGGATGGGGGGACCCGGCCAACCAGGGACAAGCTCCTGCCCCCCTCCCAATGGAGAGTGGCAGAATAGGGGGTGTACCCACCCCAGGGAAGGGACCCATTGGTCCCTGCCCTTACCTACCTGTAACCGCCCCTAAATTCAGTATTTAGGGGCTCCCTGAACCTTCCTTCCTCGGTTCCAGATTCTGAAACAAGAAAGAAGAACAAGAAACAAGAAGACCTGCCGTGCAGCTGCTCACAAGAGGAAGACACCAACTGATTTGGCCCGAGCCCTACCGGCCTGTCGACCCTCGAACCGGCTCCTGCTAAACCCCGGCATCTCCAGTGGTCAGCACCCTCACAAACCCCGGAGGACCTGACTGCCTTGTGACTCTAACCACCTGGGACTCCCAAGAGCAGTGGTACTGCTCAAAGCAAGCAACCAACCCCATGTGCCAACCGGGAACCGCGAATCCTGCACCCTCTGCACCCGCCGAGCCCGGCCTGTGCCTGAGTGGGCAAATACCAAGAGGACGTCCCCGGCGACTGTGACCCAGAATCCAGCACCCAAGGGCCCTCCTCGACGCTCCTGACGACGCCTGCAGCCTCAGAACCAGGGACCCCTCCAATCGCGACCAGCCGAGGGTAAGATTTCCGACGCCTAAAGACACCCCTGCACCCGACGCCCCACGGCCTCCTGTGCCCAACTCCTGGGTGCCTACCCTTCCCACAGCTTCCCAACTTACCTCTCGAAGTGGTGGCCGCACCTGAAGAATCACCGTCCCCGAGCTCGCAGTCTTTGTTCGTCACGCAGCTTTCCCATTGAAAACCATTGGGCGCCCGACAGCCCAAAAGCCCACTGCACCTGGCCGCCCCAGTGCCGCTGAGGGTGCACCAACTACCCTGTTCGACTTCCCCACGTGCCCTGAGCAAGTGACCAGGAGCTTTGCTCCCACAGCCGAGTGGCCTGCTAGCCAGCAGCCACCAACCAAAGGCCCCCTGCCGTCCATAGGATAACATTGGGCCTACTCACTCTGCACCCGGCCGCCCCTGTGCCGCTGAGGGTGTAACAACTGTACTTACCTGACCCTGGGGGAACCCCTGAGTCTATGCCCAGAACCTTAACTATGCCAGTCGAGTACTTACCCAAAAGCCGATAACTCACTTTTCTTCCATAGGGTAACATTGACTGGTTTCACTTGGAAATTCTTCTAAGTGTGGAGTTTCTCAACTTTAAAATATTCACCTAAAATCAACCGAGTAACGAAAACGGAAATACTCACCTGCTATTAGGAGAGATCCCAGTGCTGGATCTTGGTGCCCAGCACTGACCCTGAAAAGTAATCACAACGTTACTTACCGCTAACTCAATTTTCTTCCATAGGGATCCATTGACTGGTTTTCTGTGAAATTTCTTCTAAGTGTCCACTTTTGAAATACCAAAATATTGCTTAAAAATCACAACAGTAACGAATTCCGGTTTACTCACCTGTTATCAGGAGAGACCTCAGTGCTGCATCTTTTAGTCCAGTACTGACCCTGAAAAGTAATTTTAACCGTACTTACCAGTAACTTGAAATTCCTTCCATAGGATATCATTGCCTGGTTTTTGCTGAAAAAGTTTCTAAGTGTCGATTTCTGAAACTTACAAATATTCTTTAAAAATCGTGCCAACGATACAAACGTAATTACGTGCCTGTTTTAGATAGATACCCCAGTGCTGAACCTGAGAGCCCAGCACTGGATTACAAAAGTAACGTAAACATACTTTACCTGCAAACTGAATTTCCTTCCATAGGATAACATTGGTAATTTTACCTAGAAAAGTTTCTAAGTGTCAACTTTTAAAATACAATAATATTCCTTAAAAATCACTACTGTAACCAAAACGCTTTTACTCAACTGTTTACAGGAAGTGTCCCGGGACTGAATCCAAGATCCAGTCCTGTGGTTAGAAAAGTAATCCACAAAGTAACTAATTGCATTTAACTAAAACTTTCCATTGAGCTCAATGTTGCATTGTGTTTGACATTGTGTTGCCTTTTGCACCAACTGTGACTACTGTAATCAAAAAGTCTATTGCCTATTTAAAAAGTGTTTAACTAAGGTAACCCATTCTGAGAAAGTATATTTTGATACATACTGTGGTTCTAAAATAAAAACAACTATATTTTTATACAAACAATTGGCCTAGAGTTCAGTTCTTCAGTGTGTGAGACTATTTGCTGACTGAGTGTGTACAACAAATGCTTTACACTGTCCTCTGATACTGCCTTACTGCTCGACCAAGCTACCACTTTAGAGAGTAAGGTTATATCTAACTTTAGCCTCTGCCTTACCATTGGGGAACTGTGGACCCTATACACACTGTACCTTACTTTGGTGCAGTATATATAGAACCACTTTCCTACATACGCCCTTTAATGAAGAAAACAAACTTGGACCCGCTGAACCCTGACAACTACAGACCCATTACAAATGGACCTTTCCTGGGCAAACTGATAGAAAGAGCAGCGTTCGCCCAGATGTCACAATTCATTGAAGAGAATGACATACTCTCAGACTTCCAAACAGGATTCCGTCCGGGAAGAGGCACTGAATCTGCCCTTCTTGCCATCTGGGATGACCTGAAGAATACACTTGACCGCAGCGGGGTTGCTACGCTACTCCTCTTGGACCTCTCGGCTGCCTTTGACATGGTTGACCATGACACTCTGAAACAAAGACTCTATGAAGCCGGCATAGAGGGAACTGCTCTAGACTGGATCGCGTCCTACCTTCGAAACAGAACTAATGTCATCCATACTGGACCTTTCTCGTCCAAACCATACTCCACAAAAGCAGGGGTCCCTCAAGGTTCTATCATCTCGCCCATGCTTTTCAACATCTACATGAAGTCATTACCGGTACTGATCAATCAATTTCACCTCACGTGCTAGAACTATGCAGATGACACGCAAATACTCCTTCAACTGGAATGCCCCAAAGACATTGAAAAATGCCCAATTTTCAGTTGTCTCAGAGCCGTGGATCAGTGGATGACTTGGAGCCATCTCAAATTGAATGCTTCAAAAACGGAAATACTCACGTGTGGCGATGGGAAACATTACGACCCGCTTGCCGCCTGGCCTGATGAACTGGGATCACCACCTAACTTATCGAAGGAAGTAAGAAACCTCGGAATAACCATGGACTCCAAGCTGTCGATGAATACCCAAGTGGACAAACTAGCAAAATCAAGCTTTGTCACTATAAAAATGCTGCGACAAATTTTCCCTCATTTGGGATTTCCACACAAGGTCCAAGCTACCATCTCCCTTGTTCTGTCCAAACTCGATTACGCCAATAGCCTCTACCATGGATCACCTTTAACGACCATGAAAAGACTACAACGGATTCAGAACTCGGCTGCCAGACTACTCTTGCATATCAAACCGCGAGACCACATCTCACCTGCCTTGAAAGCCCTGCATTGGTTACCGGTTGCCAGAAGATCCACGTTCAAGCTACTTTGTATCACCCACAAAGCAATACATGGGATGGTACCGCTCTTCATCAGGAATAAAATCGCCAAACACATTCAGAAAGGAATCTCCGCTCTAAAGGGGCATCTCGCCTCAAAATCCCAAGATACAAGAAAAAAACCATGGGTGGCACATCCTTCTCTGTTCAAGCGGCCAAACTATGGAACTCATTACCCCCAACATAAGATCCACCGACAACCACCTTATCTTCAGAAAACTACTCAAGAATTGGCTCGTCCCCACATAAGCACCATACGCAAACAGAAATTTACAGCATATTCCTCTGTATATAAGCATTTATTTTCACTATAGATATGTACCTATCTTTGTGTATTGCTTTGTATAAACATGTAGAATAATTGTTGTTGTAAATAAATTAAAAAATAAATCATCTTTGGTCTACATGTACTTACTTCCATTGTGCATCTATGTACCTCCCATGTACTTGGATCTGTGTGTCTGTTACCTTTCTCCTGAAAAAGCATATCCAATGCACTACCCTATTTCTCATCCTGTACCTCTATCAATATCTTTAATCTATATATACTTACCTCCTTTATGCATCTATATACTTTCAATGTACTTATGGATCTATATATTTATCATTTTCTTCTAATTTAGCATTTCAAATGCACTACCCTATTTCTAAGCCTATACTTCTCTCAATATATCCTCTGGCCCAACCTTCTGACTCATCTCAAACTTCTTTCTACTACTCTTTCCAATGCACTACCCTATCTCTCACCCTATACATCTATCAATATATCCTCTACATCCACTCTCTCATTTATCCCATACCACTACTATGATCCCAAAATAACCCTTTCTAGACTCTCTCCTACTCTACCCTCCTTGCATCATCTGACACCTCTTTTTACTATACCGATCCCCCAAAACAAACCTTTATAATCTCTCCCTCTGACTCTTCCCCTCAAAAACCCCTTTTACTCATCCAAAAGCCTCCTCCTACTGCTATGACCTAAAAAAAAAAAAAAATCTCACTCTTCTGTCCCTCCACTATCCTTTTCAATCAAAATAACAGACTGACACGTTCACTTCTCAATTTCCATATTCCACTATACTAATTCACCACTAATCCTTTATGGGTTCCAAAGTAGCGTGCTACTCGCTAATGAAGCGCTTCAACACCCCATCAGGGTTACCAGCGCTATATAAACGCAAACCTTTTTCCCTTTTCTACCCCTCCCTAACCCTTCTCAACCCAAATAACTGACTAACATATCCACCACTCAAATTACTTTCATGTTTCGCCATACTAATTCAACAGTAATCCTTATGGGTTCCAGAGTAGCGTGCTACTCGCCAATAAAGCGCTTCAAAACCCCATCAAGGGGTAGCAAGCGCTATATAAATACAAACCTCTTTCCCTCTTCTATCCCGCAACCTACCCTTCTCTATCCAAATAACTGAATAACATATCCACCACTCAAATTACTTCATACTTCACTATGCTAGTTTTCAACACTAATCCTTTATTGGTTCCGGAGTAGCGTCCTACTAGCCAGAAAAGCGCTTCAACACCCATCAGGGGTAACAGGTGCTACATGAATGCCAACCTTTCTTCCCTTTCATCCCTCCGATACCCTTCTCTCTCCAAATAACTGACTAATACCCACCACTCAAATTACTTTCATATTTCACCATACTAATTCAGCACTAATCCTTTATGGGTTTCCGGAGTAGCGTGCTTCAACACCCCATCAGGGGTAACAAGCGCTATATAAATACAAAGCTTTTTTTCCCTCTTCTATCCTTCTAAATAACTGACTAACCTATCCACCACTTAAAATTTACTTGCATGTTTCACTATACTAATTCAACACTAATCCTCTATGGGTCCCGGAGTAGCGTGCTACTCGCCGAAAAAGCGCTTCGACGCCTCGTCAGGGGTAGTAAGCGCTATATAAATGCAATTACAATACAATACAATATATCACATTACTATTCCTGCAGTAGTTTAGACTGTTCAAAATAAACTTACATCCATTGTGTTCAATTGTTTTCCCCACCATGCAGTGGTGACATATGGTGCAATTGCCACACCTGTAGTTGCACTTAGTCTGAGTCATCTGGAGGGTGTTTTGTTGGGAAGTTTTTTTGTTCTCTATGTGTATGTACCAGTGCCTTACGTAGGTTGTTATTGTGTCTAAACGCAAACAGAGGTTTTGCTAGTTTGATATCCTCGTTGTCATTTCCTATCTTCCAATTGTGTAGGAAAGTGGGTTTCTGTTGCAGTAACCCCCCCACTTTTTGCCAGACTACTGATGCACTTTCACTTGATGTGTCCTGGGTCCCTGCCAGTCAGGTTCCCAGGGCCTGTGTTCTTTCCCCAAAACTAACCCAATTGGCATCTCTGGCCACAGGTCAGCCCCTTGTAAATGGTACCACAGGTGCCCAGGGCACTGTGACCAGGGAAGACCTCTAAGGGCTGCACCACTTATTGTGCCACCCTTAGAGGCCCTGTACCTTTACACACACACACTGCCTTTGCAGGCTGCGTGTTTTGGTGCAGAACAAAGTGAAGAGTCGACATGGCACACATCTCTGTGTGCCATGCCTACAACCCACTGCCCTGGCATAGATCAGTCACCCTTCTAGCTGGGTGCCCTATGCCAGTGGTGAGGGTACAGGTGCATGAGCCCTGTACCCCTACAGTGTCTAAGTCCATTCTTAGACAGTGTAAGTGCAGTGCTGCCATTAAGAGTATATGGTGCTGGGAGTTTGTCATTACGAACTCCACAGCACCATAATGGCTACACTGAAAACTGGGAAGTTTGGTATCAAACTTCTCAGCACATTAAACCCACACTGATGCCAGTGTGGGATTTAATGTAAAATGCACACAGAGGGCATCTTAGAGATGCCTCCTGAAAAACTACTAGCCTCTGGTGGGTTCCCTGACTGGAACACACCATCCTGCCACCACGAGACATGTTTCTGGACCCCTAGGGTGGAAGACTTCGCTCCCTGAGCCCAGAAACAAAGCCTTTCCTGGGCAGAGGTGTTCACACCTCCCCAGGCCAGGAATAGCCATCTGTGGCAGGGGAGCTTCAAAGGCCTGGCAGCCTCTGTAATGCGACCCTCAGCCTCTCCTGCTATCAGGAGCAGGCCCCCTTCCTGTTTCCCCTCCTTCTCGGCGGGAAGACAGGTGGGAAAAACTTGCCAGCCCAGAAGGTGTGCCCACCTCTGCCAACTCCACCCCTCAGGTGGGGGAGGCGAGGTGAAGCCCTCTCTTCAGTGCCCGCCATCTTGCAGATGGCAGGCACTTCCCAATCAGGATTAGGGATTGTGCTCACCCCCACGTGGGGTGAGCGCACCCAGGGTGTAGTCACCCTAAGGTCAGTAGCCCATTGCCTACTGACCTTGAGACTCCTAAAACGCCCCCTAAATACAGTATTTAGGGCGCAGCCCTGAACCAAGAAAGGAGATTCCCGCAACCTAAGAAGAACAAGCATTGGAAATGCAATAGGTCTCGCATTGACATTAGTTTGAGTTATTGACATTGTAAATGACTGGTTTTTTTTTTCTTCTTCTTTTTCTTTTTTAAAACATAAATAAAAGGCATTGTTATTTACAATTGCAATAGAAACTTCAAACACATACCCTTGCTGTTTTTTAAGTTGCAAAGAGGAAACTGCTGGAGTCCTTGTTCTTGGCCGGTGGAGCAAATGCTGTGAGGGGCAATAAACCAGGTTGGACCAACCTCCAGTTCACATGCAGAGCCACCCGTGCGCCATGGAGAAGGAAACAACAGCGGGTGGCAGCCATGGTAAATTGAAGTGCGCCCTTGCATAAACAACGTACGTATTGCGCCTGCTCTTCCATTCCGAAAATGCACAGCACCACATTGATCTACTTCCTGGACTGTTCCCTCCGACGTGCGAGGGAACAGCCCTGCTCTGCCAGTAGCTACCACGCCCTTAGTGAAACACCAGCCTGAAACACGACGAAGTACAACTCCCCAACATAGAGAGAGCCATTGGCTATAAATAACATATTATGCGCTGCTGGTCAACTATTGTTCAGCTCTGCACTGTTGCTTTCTGCTTTCATGTACATATCTCCGCACATATCATACATACATGTGCACAAGAACAAAGGCATGCCATTATCTCTGCTCTTTTCTTGTGTTAAACGGTATCTCAGGGAAAGCAGAGCCGTGGCAGCTGAAAGCCTGGAAGGAAAATGACCAGCAGCTCTAAGTCACGCTGAAAAATCCGATTGCGTCTGATTCAGTTTCCTAGCAGTTTCCCTCTCTCTCTCTCTCTCTCTCATCATTCGCCCCTCCCGCACTCCAGTACAGTGATCTCAGGGCTCCTATTTGTACAGGAATTCCCACAGGCTGCAGAGTTATGTAGTTACAGGCGCTAGTCGGCGAGAAACATCCCTCTGGGCACCCTCTGCAAAAGAAATTGTGTGTCTGACCAGCACTGAAGGAGCACTGCAAACATTGTAATTTACGATTTATGTACCGTTCCTTGTACACTCGGTGGTGCACCTGTGAGATGCATCACAATACAGGTGAGAGAGGACTGGTCCGTAGAAAATAATAGCAATTGGTTTGACATTTTCATCTGTAATTTTTGACCCTGATGGCAAATTTACAAAAGTAGCATACAGTTATATTTGTCAGACCTTTCTGGTTGCAGGGAATTATAGTGTTTGTCGGTTGAACCAAAAACCCAAGCATTGGTAAATGCATTAGGTTTCGCCTATCTGATTAATAATAAGCTTTTTTTTGGTTGTAAGTTGTAGCTTGGTGAGTAGTTGTGCAATATAAGTTATTGAAACTCTGTTAAAGTGTAATGACTTGAGTATTGTCCTGGGCACACGCGGTGAGGGTATTGACAGACCGTCAGTCTGTTGCAGTACGTTACATAAATGTAAAGGTCGGCATCAGTATTGGAACCAAAAGGTTTATTTATATTTCAACACCAATTGTGTTAGATACAGAAACCAGCCGACACGTGTTTCGATCAATGGGACATATCCCTTGACTCATCAGGGCTAACAAGCGAGCGATTAAAGATGAGTACTGACCCCTGAAACCAGTGATAATTCCAAACCGGTGTGGGGTGAGCTGAATGCTGAAGCAACTGGGCAGGAAAGCGCTGGATGCGGCGCCTCAAATGTAACTTGCGACGGTACTTAACGCGGGCTGGTGGTAGCCGTGGGTTGATACGTGGGACCGTCCAAAAGGGTGTTTACACTAGGAAACAGTAGAGACCTGGACTGTCAGAAAAGGCTGTCCAGTGTCCGGCGTGTATGTACGGGAAATTAATGTCTGCCAGGCGGAATGCGGAAATGCCAGCCCGGGTACGGGAAGCGTGAGTAATTTCCAAGGTGGCGGGTGTGGATGCCGCTAGAACTACTGGAGACTGAAGGAGAGCACGTCTGACACTGGAGCCGAGGAGGACTGTGATGACGTTGAAAGTGAGTACACGCAATAGCTTGAGCGCCATTTTCCTGTTTGTACTAAAAACACCCCCACCTAGTTTAAGGTGTAATGACTTGTTTATTGAGAAAGGCAATATAGTGTGCTGGACACAAGTGGCACTAGGCGTAAAACAATGCACGTCTCCAAAGACGCCACATCTTCAGTAACTCTGACAGACACGCTCCCTGAAATAACCTTTTTAGATAGCTTTCGGAGCAGAAGATGTTATAAGTGTCATCTTTCATACTGCTAAGCAACTGCCAATTTCCAATAGAAACCTCTAGTGCGAATCGAGATTACTCCAAAAGCAGTAGGGAAGTGGGTAGTTTACTGCAGGTTGGTGCAGAAACCACCACTGCCTTTGCATTGAATCAGCATGAACGAAAGGGACTGTATGAAAGACACGCACACAGGAAAAGCCAACGCTCATGTGAGTCGCATGCTGTATACAAGTTTATTGGTGATCAAGAAAGAGGTGGAGCTCCTGCACACAGTTAGTGCAGCACGCTGATTACTGTGGCCAGTTTAGCTTGTTTCTTTGTACATTACAGTAAAGTGCGCTATAAATCGCTGCCCAGGAGCTATGTTTGGATGGCTGCTAGGATTGTTATTGTGAATGACACATGCTGCCAGTGCAGGGAGGGGGAGAACATGGAGGCTGCAGCATTGGCAGAGAGACTCTGTCAGAGAGTAGAGGAGAGTATAGAGGCAAAGTCAGGGAAGGCGGGGGCAGACAAATGGAAGATGAAAGGATAAAGATGGGGTGCACAGAAGGGAGAGAGAGGAGGCGGTAAAAGTGAGTAAGAAAATAAAGACACAGAATCTAGTCGAAGGGGGGAAGGAGAGCTACAGAGAGAGCGAGAGGAGAGGTACAGATAGGAAAGGATAGGGCAGGTAAAGGAGAAATCATGGGGTAGAGTGAGTGAAGACAGCAAGAGATTAACAATAGACCTAGGTACAGAAAGAGAGTGGGGTAGGAGGAACCTGTGGGGGAGGGGCACACAAAGATACATGGGAACCTGAATGCTCTGAATACCAACAAAAAGCAAAGAGTGGGGAGGGTGACTGGCGGTACGAATGGAGTTAGGAAAAGGAAAGGGCGAGAGAAAAACGCTAAGCTTAAGAGATGAGCTCGAAGGAAAAGAAAGGCTAGGGAAGGATTGTTGAAAAGAAGTATAATGACATCCAAGGGAATCATAGCATGCGTTCAGGGGGGTGAATGAATGGGGCCCAGTGTGCCTGCAGTGTCTCGCGTGGACTCGCCTGCGCCAAATGACACATTGAACCAACTGACAGTAAAGCATCTTATAACACAAGCTGCCCATATTGCAATGCAGCCTTTTTTCCACAAAGAAATATCAGAAGCAGTAACTTGTACAAACAAGCTACATGAGGGAGGAGGGTGGGGGGACAAAGAACGGACAGCGGGAGGAGGGTGGTAAACAGAATGGACAGCGGGAGGAGGGCGTAGGGTTGGCAAAACAGAATGGACAACGGGAGGAGAGTGGAGGGTTGGCAAAACAGAACAGACAGTGGGCAGAGGGTGAAGGGTTGGCAAAATAGAACGGACAGCGGGAGGGTAAGAGAGAGAACCTGCAGACTCACGCACTTAATAAGTGTGCATCACAAAAGTATAACAGGGGGAGAGGGCTGGCAGGCACGCACTCACCTGACAGACGCAACGAGCGGTTAAGGATAAATGAAAGTACCAGGTCTGTTCCAGCCGGAATCGAGTGGGACGCTGGCAACAAGGGCCGGAGGGCTAATAAATTAAACTGGAGTTGGTGCGCCTGCGAATTGGGGAAAGTAGCATGTAACATATGAACCGTGCCAAATAATTAACAAGTTACGTGTGCTCCGAGGCGGGGGGCTGAAGCAAAGAGAGGCTCCCCGAGCGGACCTGTGCTCCGAGGCGGGGGGCTGAAGCGAGGAGAGGCTCCCCGAGCGGACGTGTGCTCCGAGGCGGGGGGGGGGGCTGAAGCGAGGAGAGGCTGCCCGAGCGGCCATTACGAGCGTGCAAGCCACAGGATCCTGTAAATAAATAATCACATTAAGGAGCACCACAGAGTAAAAACCATATTTTAAACAAAACGCACATATTATACAACAATAATCAAACCACATACGCAACATAAGAACCCTACCTCTCCGTGTATGTAGCGCCATTGCGGTCGTATTGGCCAGGCCAAAATAACACACATTATAGCATCAGAGTAAAAAAAACAAAAAAAAACTTCGGAAACATGATCCGTCACTACACGCCTCCTAAAGATAAGAAATACCCTCACGACAGCCGTCAAGCAAACGATCCAGTCCGGATGGGCCGTCCCAAAAGGAGACAGGGCGGAAACAAAGAAGCCTCATTTTCAATCGGAGGCCACCGTTTAGCATAAACTATGACGCCAGCCAATGAAAATAATGGGCGGGGCTTCAAGTCCCCTTCTGAAATCTCCTCTACCACAATATGTCTCGCAGAGCGAGCAGCGCATGCGTGCTGCAACGCTAGGCGAGACCTAAAAAGGACGAAAGAAGACACCCAGCAGAGGAGACTGCAGAGAACAACTGATTTAGCCCCAGCCCTACCAGCCTGTCTGCAGTTTCCAGAGATCCTGTGCCAAATATCGTCTAGTCCTGCAGCCAGTGACCTCCAGATCCCCTGGAAGGACTGACTGCCTTCAACAAAGACCGGATCTCTTGTGAACACGCAGTTCTGTTCAGAAGAAACACTAAAGAAAGACTCTGAGCCTGTTGAGGAAAAAGAAACCTGACGCCTGGAACCACCACTGCACCCGTCGCCTACGGCCCGAGTTCGAGTGGCCCGCCGGTCCCAGCGAGGTCCCTACAGGACTCCCTGAAGTCGCCTGCAGCCTCTGCACGGAGACGCCCCCAACCGCGAGTGGCCCGGTAAGATGAAATCCGACCTCAAAAGACACCCCTGCATCCAGCCGCCCTGTGCCCCGGAGAAGAGAACCAGAGGTGCACCTACGTCCCCGAGCCCTCCAACTTACCTGCCCAGCTGTTGGTTCCTCCCGGAAGTCTTCCTGGTCCTAGCCTGCAGCTGAAAACCAAAACCGAAAATCCCCATTGAAAACAACAGGGCACCCGACGCCAAAACAGCACCCTGCACCCAGCCGCCCCTTGGCCGCTGCGGGTGCACTTTTTGTGCTAAACAGGATCCCCTTTTACCCTGAGCCTAACACCAGGAGCTTGGCTCCCACAACCTTGTGACCTGCTCGTCGGTTCTATGATTAAACCACTACTTCCTAAACAACGAATTCCTAAACCACGAATGCTGAACCACGAACAATGCTAAACCACTACATTTTTAACAACGACTTCCTGAACCACGAAAAATATACAATTAGCTAATTTCTCGAATATACCACTCAGTGCTTAAAAAACGCATGTTTTAAACATCAAGAAAAACAAAGAATACATTGGGAATGCCTTACAGCTATGTCACAACATGTATTCTTTTTTCACCATTTCGAAAGAATACTTGTTTTGGTACCGACGTTAAAATGGACAAATAATGAATGCCGCATGGCACGGTCTATGCTATTTGTCTGCCATAGAGTGGCATGTAGTCTGATTGTGTGCACCTTCACTCGTTTTACACAAAAACAAATGTTTGCTAAATAAGCAGTTGTGATTTTTACACACGTGTTACAATCTTTTGTGATTACTATTCATCTCCCAAATGACGCCATGTGCATTAAATAACAATAACGCCAGGCCTACATGTGTGCCCTGAGAATGCAATAAAACTTCAGAAGTGAAATAAGGACAAAGCAAAAAAAAACAATACTAAAATAAAAAAAGGTTAATAAAATAGATCCCTTTAAAAAATTACATTTATAATTATTCTTTAAGTTACTAATTTAATACACAGGCAATATTATATTTTACCTGGGTATTAAATTAAGTCCCCACCCATTAACCCCTTAATTCCCTACATCCCGTCCCTATATGTAAATATTTTTTAAGAAAACAGATTTCTAAAACCATATTACAATATTAATAAATAAATTCCCCAAAAACAATTTAATTATGTCAATACATTTAAATTGCCTACCTGAAAACCTTCAGCTTCTACCTCATTGTCCAGGAACGGCAGGGAATAAATGCCCTTTAATCTCATATTCGTGAATCTTCCCTTCTCGCCACTTGGTTTCCTTCATGTACTACCTCGCCTTCCTTGCTGATAAAGTGGGCCCGTCTCCGTCACCGAATCCGCCTGCCAGAAACAAGACACCGGAACTTTGAAGCTGTTCGCCTTTCCATGCTGCGAACCACTTCCGCCTCGCTCCAAACCAGGAAATAGAAGATCTACGAACTTGCCTGTATGGTATATGCTTGGGGGAAGAGGAGACGCTACCGCATGCAGCAACCAGGAAATGAACTTGTCGGCATGGAGGCGCAAATACCGTGGGGATGAGTAAAGGTGACCAGGGGGGTATGAGGCATCAGTATACTCTGATGATGTTTCCATCGTCAGTGGATTAGCGGGGCATATTAAAATATCAAGGGAATAGCTGCAGCTGGGTTACAAACTTCGCTCCAAACCTGCTTGGGGGAGAGGAGACGCTACCGTATGCAGCAACCAGGAAATGAACTTGGCATGGAGACTCAAAAACCGCATGAAGCAAATCCAACGTGGTAAGTTTATTTAGTTGTTCATGTAGTCGTTGTTCATGTAAGCCGTGGTTTAATCAAGTCGTTGTTCAGGAAAGGTGGTTGTAAAGAATTAGTGGTTTAGTACCGTCGTGGTTAAAGATTCGTGATTAAGGCTGTTTCCCCTGCTTGTCAGCAGCCACTAACCCGAGGCCCCCTATCCCCCATTGGATAACATTGGGCCTCAGCACTCTGCACCCCGCCGCCCTAGTGCCGCTGAGGGTGCATCCTTGACCCTGGGGGACCCCTGAGTCTACTCCCAGAACCTCAACTCCCACTACCGAATACTTACCTGAAAACCGATAACACTATTTTCTTCCATAGGATAACATTGACTGTTTTTCATGGAAAAGTTTCTAAGTGTGGAGTTTGAAAACCTAAAGAAATTCTTTAAAATTGTACTATTCAACCGAAACGATTTTACTTACCTGTTTACAGGAAATGTCCCAGAGTAGTATCCAGGTATAAAGGGAAGAGGTGTGGCGCCGCGGCCAGGGCAACTGACGCTGGAATCTGGGGCTCACGGTTCGATCCCCGGCACCGGCGGCAGGTCAGCCCAGCACCATGTGACTCTGGGCAATAGCTCGCTTAATCTTCCTGATGGCCCCCAGCGCCGGGATGCCTTCGGGTAGCTGTTCGCGCTTTACAAATACTGGATTTACATTTACTACTCGGAGTAAGAAAAGTAATCTAAAAAGTAACTTGCCTGATATTTTACTGAAAAGCCTATTCAAGTCTATGTACTGTATTTACAAAGTATTGCATTTCTCTGCAACCATCCTGTAAGTCAAAACAAAGTGCATATATACAATTAAAATTGTTTACCAACTGCATTACTACTGTAAAGTATGTATTGCTTACCTGTGCCAGGCTTGCTTGGTTCTAGAAAATAAAATAACTAAAAGAATATTTTCATACAAAAACAATTGGTCTGAAGTTCAGTCTTTGAGTGTGTGAATTCATTTGCTGACTGAGTGTGTACACCAAATGCTTTACACTGTCCTCTGATACTGCCTTACTGCTCGACCACACTACCACAAATAGAGACTGAGGTGCTATCTAACTTTACCTCTGCCTACCTTTGGGGTTCCACTGGACTCTGTGCCCACTATACCTCACTTTGGTATAGTATATACAGAGCCAGCTTCCTACAAATTGGTATTTACAATATTTTTTAATTGGTTACTCCTATTTGAAAATTGACTTACGAACACTATTCTATCAATGCTTTGCTTCTTCTTAGACTTATTGAACATGCTTTTCCGGTCGTAAAAACGGGCTCTTTTAAAAGCATGAGAGATCAGTGAGTGTTGTCCTCCATTGCCCACGGCTACTGCTTGGAGTTTCAGATCATCCTTTCAAGTCTCCATTCCAGCCCCCCGCACAGTCAAAAAGGACCATCTCAGCCTCTTAATAGAAGAGAGACTGACACTTCTGCGAAAAGTGCCTAACTAACTAGTACCCGCACATCAGCAGAGGCAAGCGGCTAACTCTCTATACTTCCTCAGCCTCAAGAAGGACAGGACTCTGAGACTAATCTTGGACTTGAGAGCGCTCAAAGGTTGCTTCATATCAGATCTCTTCAAGATGGCCACCCTGTAAGATGTCATCTTGATTCTGGCTGTAGGTATTACATGACAACACTATCTGAAAGACTCCTACTTTCACACCCCTTTACAGCAGGGAAATCATCCATAACTGAGGTTTGTTGCAAGTAAAAAAAATGATCAATTCAAAATTATGTTGTTAGGAGTAACAGTGCCTCCTCCAGCATTTACCAAATGTTTGGCTATAGTGGCAGCGCAGTTTATGTAGCTAAATTCATGTGCTTTCATACCTCAATAATTGGCTCTTAAGGCAACAAGTCATACACACTGCCTTGCCCATACTCAAAAGGTTATTCTCTTCAACAAATTGTTTCACAATAAGTGCCACAAAAATCACACCTTTGCCCACAACAAACCTAGAGCTTTCTAAGGGTAACACTCAAGTACAGTCGCCACAGAGGCATATTTCAGAGAAGAGACAGCGATGGCATTTCAGATGCTGCTTCCCCTTCACTAGATGCCTCGTCCTCTCAGTGAAAATATTAAATGAAACTGTTGGGAAAGATCGTATAGTGTATTGCTGTAGTCCGTAACAAGATTGTACATGCATCTTTTGCAGTCGTGTCTAGCCAGTCTGTATTCACAAGCAACTTTGGATTGGCGGGATCTAGTGTTCGTGGAGTCTTGTGCATAGCACTAGATGCAGTGATTGAACAAAAATAGCTTGTTACTGGGTAATGATTGAGCAAAAAGAACTTGTAACTGGGCAGATTGTTTCTTAACCTTCAGCCGCAGATGACTCTGACAGGTTGTGGAGTACATATGGGCAACCTGATGGTACTGGGCCAGTCGTCTCCCCAGGAGCAGCGTATCCACATCATTATGCTGGTGTTCAGGGAAGTTCGTTTAGCCCTTTAAACTTTTCAGAAAGCACTCTGCCAAGGTGATCTTGTTTCAAACTGACAAAATGACCACAATGTACTACATGTACATTCAAGGGACAGTACACACTCTACACAACTCAGTACTTGCCACAGTGATTTACATTTGGATGTAATGGCATCACATACACTGAGTGACAGAACATGCCCAGGGATGGGCAACATCCATGCCAACCTCCAAGCAGGGTACATCAGGAAAAGCACAAATGGGAGCTCAGCTTAATGGTTCTAGAACCGTACTTCCACCTTTGGGGTGGGGGGAGGACTCCCACAGTAGACTTATTTGTCTCACACGAGATCAAAAAGCCAGCGCCTGGCCTCCAGTAACCCATGGTCCCCAGACAATGTCCTGTGGATAAGCTGGTAGGTGATATTTGGTTACTCTTTCCCCACCTGCCACTTATTACATATATTCATACGAAAACGCCAATTACACTAATTCTCATTGCCCCAGTGTGGCTTGCTAACACTGGAACTCGCTACTGTTAGATATTTCCATTCATCTTTATGAAAAAAACTACTACCCAGCCTATACTTGGTTAGCTTCACAGGCAGCAACTTCATCCCAACATCCAGTCTCTCAATACTATGAATTGATAGCTTAAATCTTAGAATTTAGGTATTTGCAGTTACCAGAGGAATGCATGCAGATTCTTAAAGAAGTTTAAAAACCTGCCACTTATGCATGTTATGTCGTGAAATGGAAATGGTTGGTTATGTACTGTTCCAATCACCAAATTGAAACTTTGACAGCAACAATCCAACATATTGTCTGTTAAACCCACGGACAGTTGGCAGCTGTGGCTGCATATCTGCTAAGTAGAGAACATTAGTCCATTTTGATAATTTCTATAATTAAAGCATTTATGGCGGAGCTCAAAAGAATAATCCCACCTAGGCTGCCCTCCTTCCCTGTTGGAACCTTAGCATTGTCCTCACTTGATTTACAGGTCTACTTTTCGATCCAAAGCACTTGTACCCACTGTGGCTCATATCTTAGAAGGTAGTTTTTGTTGTCGCCTTTCACACTCACCCTTGTTTTTGGCAAAATGTGTATTGCCTTTTCATGTAAGTCTATTGAATTACTTTGTTTTTTCCGCTTGGTCAGGGTTGCTAGTGGAACAATTATTACACACATTAGATGTCTAGAGGGTCATCTTTCTACTATATTGACTGTGCTTGTCGCCTTAGAAAAACAAAACACTTTTTGCACTACCAAATCTTGTCACATCTTATATCAAAGGCAAGAGTAACAAGCTGGATTGTCAGATGAATTCAGCTATGTTATGCGAAAGCCAACAACACATTGGGCAACATACCAAGAACACATTCCAGTCCTAAGAAAGATGTTGCATTGGCATTTATAAGTGATAATCCAGCAGCAGTCAATTATAAAGCTGCTACTTAAAGTTCCATCCTGACATTTACTAAACACTTTTATGTGGACATTTACACCTGGTAAGAAGCTTTCAAATCGTATGTAAAATATTGTTTCATACGTCTTCTACTTCTGCTTGCAAGTCAGCACATTAGGGGTTTATGTATTGTCACTCAGTTTGTGCACAGCTAGTGATCTACAGGTAAACGTTTCAAACAGAAAATTTACATATCTGTAACTGTTTGCAGCCTGTAGTGCTCTAGATTCGCATGCACCCTACCCATCTGTCATGAAGTGAGCACATACAAATTCGTGTAAAACTTATACATACAATTTGCAAGTTTGCCAGTACACAAACATCATAACGCTTCACTTTATACACACATATACTTACTCATGTGGCCAGCCCCAATCTAACATACAGTCTGTATCCTGGTGCATTGTGGGATTCAGGGGATGAACTACAAGTCATCTTGAATCCAAATCTCCTGCTTTGAAAAATAACTTGTAATGTTCAGAGCCCACTACTAGAAAGCGGAAGTGTGCACAGCATCTGACTCAACAGCTCCACAGGTCGCAAACCGATTGTTACATTAAGTAACTTGTTTGTTCTCTTTTAAATCTCCAACCCTTTTCCTGTACTCGGCTGCTTGCGAGACATATGGCCGAATGTACACAATTGATGACTGTTCACAAAGGTTTCTGCTCACACTTCCAGAAAGTATGGGTCCCTCTCCTTCAGTAGCCATTTCGAAATGCTCCCTATATCTTCCAAGCACTGTACTAATATGACCTCACTCAATACTTCATTTAGTGAGACCATCTTACGGTTGGTGGGGTTTTATGCATGCAGTAAACTATCAAGGAAACAGAGTTGTTTGATGGTCAAACAGCCTGTAAGCAGTCCAAGCAGCAGAGGGAAATTCTTTATCTCCGTCTTGAAATTATTTCTTTGAAAATGTTATTTTATTGTTGTGTTAATGCTTGTTGGGCCTGATTACTTTTGTTCTTTATTGTTTCTGGAATTAAGGAGCCTACATAGAGGAAGCCCTCTTTGCCTTTTTGCATCTCCAATGGCCCTCACATAAATTGTATTGCTTTGGAGTTATTGTGGGCACTTCATTAATGGGAACTGATGCACAGAACACAATGAGTATTTGACAAGCTGGTGTCAAACGTTTTTGCTTTATTTGCCTTCTAATAGGTAAAAACAAGGACGACAAAAAAACAACTGAAGATCCTTGTACTCAACCTGAAGATATTGTTTATGATAGTACCTTGGGGGAAGATTGTCCAGACTCTGTGAAAACGTCCTTGTCTCTACACAGTGGTATGAGCTGTACATTTTGAGCAAGTAGTTCAAAATACAACCTAACTGATATTAATTATTTTGTTAGAGATTATAAAACATATCGTTATGTTCTTTAACAACCTTAAAATGCTTATATTTAATGTATGACTTTTCTTTTAATTTATGATTGTTTTGTTTAATTTAATTGAAATAACCTATCAAGCATTGTTAGGCTATGCTTATTTACAAAGCTCACTATCATTGGTGAGGGTATGCTGGTGCTTGAAACATTCATAGATTAAAACAAAGATTAAATATATAGAATTGGTTTCTAAGATTCCATTCCATATATATTTCTATTTCACATATTGAGTGAGATATTGTGACCTTAGATATAATGTAAAAACTCATGTGTCCTAATATTAATGTACTTTGTTAATGCATCAAATTGAGTGCCTTTGTTTCTTTATCACACAGTTAGTGGAAAGGATGTCACAAATGCTACCAGGAATTCTTCCACTCCAAATGAAGTTGCAGTAAACCATATTAGTGAGGATAACACTCCTCCAGACACCTTGGAAAATTCTTTGGACAGAGATGGTAAGAACTAAGTATTTTTCAAAGCACAATCCCAGGAAAATGTACCTGACGTTCTAAAAAGTAATATATATCCATGCTTTGTCGTTCATATAGTATACCATATTTTAGATTCTTGTAATCCTTTTTAAGCAGGTATTGTGTAACATAAAGTTTTAGAGTGCATGTTGAATTGGTATGGGTTAAATCAATTCAAAGAAGAGTGTTATAGAAAGGAGGCAAGGATGAAGTTTGCCTTGTAAATGGAGAACTTAAGGCATAGATGGAAAGATAATGGATAGCAGCTACTTTTAACAAATGGCTAGTGTTGTCCTTGCAAAGGCTAGGTATGCACGCTTGTTTACTTTGTGAAAAGGTAAAGCTATAAAACCGACAACATGTGACAGAGTGTGAGAAAGTGCTGACCCCTCCTGGACTCCACGACGACGGCTGCAGGCTGAATCCAGAGGTTCCCCCTGACCGCGACCTGCTCCGGTAAGAATACACCAACATTTTAAAGGCACCCTGCACCCTGCACCCTCCGCCTTGGTGAGCTGAATCGACAGTGCCCCTACGACCCTTTACATCTCTGCTTACCTCTGCTGTCGTTGGTCTCCCTCCTGCAACCTCTGGTGTGACGCCTGCATCCTGTTTGTTGAAAGCAGGATCCTCATTGAAAGGCACTGGGTGCCTGACGCTGAAATTGCACACTGCACCCGGTAACCCCTGTGCCGCTGGTGGTGTATGTTTGGTGCTGTCTGCTTTGTGGCCTCCCTGTGCTGGTCCTAAACTCCATAGCTTGGCCCCTGCAACCGATTTACTTACCTGCAAGCAGTGTGGCTTTGAGCCCAACCCCCCTTTTGAAACACATTGGGCCGAACTCCGAGTTTGACCTCTGCACCCGGCAGCCCCTGTGCCGCTGGTGGTGCAGTTTTGATACTCACCTGACCCTTGCCCTTTGCTGATCTTGGGTCCCGAAGACTGCAACTGTAAGTGTACTACCTACTAGTATAACCGCGTTATTATTTTTCTCCATAGGGTAACATTGAACTGCTTAGAAATTATTCCAAGTGTCGACTTTTGAATGTGAAAAGTATTTCTATTTAAAAACAAACTTACTTTATTGCGAAGATCTTGGTCTTAAAGTACAAATAAAGCTTATTTTTATAAAATTAATGTGGATCCCCTTTTTGAGTCGTGTGTCCATTATTGGTCAATGTTGTGCAATAAATATCTTACACTCCTCTGTGTTAGGTCTAAGGCTGCTTGCCCACACTACCACTAATAAATCACTTTGATTTGCGTACACTTTTGGGGAACCCCTGGACTCTGTGCACAGTATAACCATCTAGTGGCATACCCTATACAGAGCCAGCTTCCTACAGTGAAAGTAAATTAAAACTACTGACCATGCAAGGGTGATTAGTAAACAGCACTGTGAGATTACAGGAGACCAAGGCACCCAAAGAGAAAGCACTTCCTAAACAAGAAGTCCATTAACCAGTGGGTAAAATTTTGTGTTAGCAAAGTAAATATTTTGAAAAAACCCATAGTGGCGCTTGTATAGTAAATGACTTCTGGAGCCCATCACCAAAACCTAACGGCAGCACAAATGGGACTACATAAACCTCCAAAATTATAATGTGCTTGACTGACCATCCAAGCAGTGGCAAACCTTGAAAAATGTACTGATTTCTGATGGATACTTCTAAGCACAGATTTCTCACCTTTAGAATATTTCCAAGCCTCCAGTCCTGGATCTGGAGGTTTTTTTCAGCAATGTTCCCAACATGCTGATAGGTGGCGCCATATGTCTGTGTGCTGACTTCATACTAGCCCAGAAGCAGCGGGACAGACGTAAAAATGTGCCATCCTGTGCACTGATGTTGCTTCCCTTCTTTCGGTGCCTGTGACCTAATTCTGAAACTCTACTCTCCCTGCTTTTCGATGACTCCAAAATTATTAAGACGGTGTGCCAGGGAAGATGTCTCCCCCCCAAAAACATCAAAATTCCCCATGTGCTGGGACTTCAGGAAGCAGATGTCAGGCATGGACCCACTTGATGTGTGCTTATGATCCTGACATGACCTGAAGACCTGAGGTAAGTTCGGCCTCTTGCACCCGAAGGTGAAGCTCAATGTCCCAGAGCATAATAAGAGTATGCAATTAAAACTGAGGTCTTGCTCTCACTCCAAGTCACCGGGTGTAGGAAGCTGGCTCTGTATATGGTATACCACTATGTGGTTCCACCGTGCACAGAGTAGTTCAGAGATTCCCCCAGAAGTGTACAGGGCTCAATGCAAACCCAAAGTGATCTATTTGTGGTAGTGTGGGCGAGCAGCCTTACGCCTAACACAAAGGAGTGTAAGACATTTGTTGTGCACACAATGACCAATAAATGACACGCGGGTCAAAAATGGAGATCCGCACCAATTTTATAAAAATAAGCTTTGCTCAAGATTTGTTTTAAGACCAAGTTCTTTGCAAAAAGGTAAGTACGTTTTTAAATAGGAATACTTTTCAATTTCAAAATTCAACACTTTTAGTGCAATTTTCAGTTTTAGCAATGTTAACCTATGGAGGAAAACCATAATAATTTTTTACAGGTAAGCACAAACACTTCACCACCAGCGGCACAGGGGCGGCCGTGTGCAGAGGTCAAAGTTGAAAATCAGGCCCAATGTTACCAAATGCAGACTGGGGGTGCATGATGACGCACTGCTTGCAGGTAAGTAAATCGACTGCAGGGGTCAAGCTTCGGAGGTTTAGTCAAACACAAAGGGGAGGCCATAAGGCGGCACCAAACATACACCACCAGCGGCACAGGGGCTGCTGGGTGCAGTATGCAAACAGTGTCGGGCGCCCAATGCAATTCAATGGAGAAACTTGGTTTAGAAAACAGACTGCAGACGACGAACTGGAGGCTGCATGAAGGAAACCTGCAACAGCAGAGGTAAGTTGAGTTGCTGTAGGTCGTAGGGACACCGTCAGTCGAGGTTCTCAAGGGCCAGGGGCTTCGGGTGCAGGGGTGTCCTTTGCCGTCAGGTTTCTCTTAACGGAGCCGGTCAGGGGAAGCCTTTGAATTCACACTGCAGGCATCGTTGTGGAGTCCACGAGGGGTCAGCCAATGCTGGACTTGGGCTCAGGATTGCTGGGGAACCTTTTCTGGGTTGGTGGGCTTCCTGGACACAGGCCGTAGGCTTAGGGTGCAGAGTGGTCAGGGATCGCGGATCCGGAGGGCACCAGAGTCCTTTGGGTTGGTTTCTTGTGGACAGAGCCGCTGTCCTTGGGAGTTCTGGTCTTCTTCAAAGGTAGGCAGTCCTCCCAGGGGTTGTAGAGGTCGCTGGCTGCAGGACAGGTGTCGTTCTTTCGCAGGGTCTTTGAAGCTGCAGACAGCCCGCCGGTAGGGCTGCCAAGTCAGTGGGCGTCAATAGTCTTCTCTGCATGGCATCTTTTTAGACCTTCTTCTTCTTCTTCTTAGGTCTGCAGGAACTAGTTTCAGGGCCTGGGTGAGCCACCTAAATACTAGATTTAATGGTGTTTTAAGGGAGTGACGGGTAGGGCCAATGGGCACCTTGCCTGGGATGTGTACACCCTCAGTTATGCCACCCTCCTGTGGGAGGGGGCATAGTCCTAACCCTGATTGGAGGAGTCCCCTAATCTTCAAGATCGGGGGACTGAAAGATGTGCTTCACTTCGCCTCCTTCATCCTCAGGGGTGGAGTTGTGCACACCTCCTATTCTTCCTAGTTTTTCCTGCCGGTTTTCCCGCCCAAAGTGGGGGTCTAAACCGGGACTGCCATCTGCCTCTAGCAGCAGAGGCTTGGGGGGGAGGAGGGGGTCACATTACAAAGGAGACAGGCCTTTCAAGCTTCCCTCTCGAATACTGTGCCCATCCTGGGGGAGGAGGTGTGACACCTCTGCCCAGTATGTGCTTTGTTTCTGGTCCCAGAGAGCGGGGGCTCCCGACCCAGGGGTCCAGAAACATGTCTGGTGGTGGCAGACTGCCTAAAGCCAGTCTGTGACAACACCAGGGCTGGTAGGTTTTCAGGAGGCACCCCTGAGGTGCCCTCTGAGTACATGTTTCAATAAATCCCACACTGGCATCAGTGTGGGTTAATTGAGAGGCGTAGTGTGGTACCAAACACTCCTGGGTTCAGAGAAGCCATCACGGTGCTGGGGAACTCGAGTTGTCGAATTTCCAGCCCATATATTCTCTATGGCTTCCCTGGCACTCAAAATATCTAAGAATGGACTTAAATATTGTAGGAGCATTTCTGCTCATGCAGATATGCCCATACCTGTGGTATAGTGCACCCTCCCTTAGGGCTATAAGGCCAGCTAGAGGGGTGACTTGTCTATACCACAGGCAATGTGCAATGTTGACTTCATCGTTTTTATCTACACCAGGCCTTGTATGCTGTGGTGGCAGTCTGTATGGCCTTGGTGAGGGGTCCCTAGGGGACTCTCTTCAGTTCCAATGCCGTAGGTACCCAGATACCATTTACCAGGGACTTACAGGAGGCCTGAAGGGCTAATTGTTAAACAGTTTTAAGGAAGAAGCACTGGCGCAGAAGACCTGGTTGGCAAGGGCCCTGTGCACTACAATCAAAACCACATTATTTTTCAGTCAAAAAGTGGAGGGCTTACCATGTCAAAAGAGGCACTTTTTCGCCTGGAAAAATGGTCTGGACTTTTGCATGGGGTTGGAACAGCCAATCTTTGTTGCTAGGGGATGCCCACGTCAGCATTATAAAATATGGAAGCGTTGGGCGGAATACAGGGGCCTGTGGCTCGAGCCTCCGGTTGTGGCAGCGGACCCTCCGGGGGAGTAAATGATGGCGACGCATGGGCTTGCTGTGGTGCGGGGTGAGGGGGGGGTTTGGGGGGTGTGTGTACATAGGCTACTATTCTTCTGTTTATAAAGATCGATTGTGGACTGGACTCCGTGGACATTGTGCGACTCTGGGGGGGGGCGGGTGAGGGAGGGGGGGGAGTTGGAGGGTGGGGGTCCTCTTTGGAAAATTCAGTTTTGTATGCATAGCCATGTGTTGTTCTTTGTTCTTTATTTTAAAGAAAAAGTCGATTGCTTCCGGCTGATGTAAGGTCTGTTATTGCAGTTGTCTCTGGAGTGCAGAGCCCTGCAACATATGTGCAATTTGACAATAAAATAAGTTAAACAAAACAAACAACAAAAAAAGAGGCACTTTTTCACACCTGGCCATTCTCGGAACTGGCCACAGGATCGGTCTCAACTGGCTGCAATTTTTTTCTGGGCAGTTGTCGATCCAGCAGCAAATAGCAGCTCTTATGGATCCATGCTTCAAATTTTCCAGATGCTACTGGCTCCTTCCTGAAGATGACTGTCCCCTCAGGTCCGGACCCATACTGAGCCAGTCCATACTTCCTCTGTACCCGAGGATCCACAGTATTTCCTTGTGTGGCGGGACTTATGCAGACTTTGCCTGCGCCAGTGCTGGATTTAGTCATGAAGCTGGTCTCTGACCCAGAATTGCCATTGGCATGCGTCAAGCCATATCACACTAGGAAATGACTAAGGCATAACTAATGGTTATACAAACAGTCTACCTTGGCATCTTCCTCAGTGCCAGTACTATCAAAGGCTAGATGTCCTATTCTGCTCGGATTCCGATGTGGTTTAAGCCATACCTAATATCCCTTACCATATCCTTGATGATGAACAGGTGGACAATCGGCTCCCCCTTACACTGGTGAAGGGTTGTACTTAGACTTGCAAGTTGCCAGTGGACTAGTACCTCACCGGAGAGAGCTGGACTAACTATCTGATCCACCGATGGAAGAAAGTGCCTCTTTGCTGCAGTACGGCTGAGAGCAGCATATGTATTAGATTTGTAATTGCCTACTCCTTAACAACAACAAAAAGCCAATTTATTGACTGAAATTCTTCAAGCAAGTTCAGTTTCATCAGAGCCACTTTTACCATTTAGTGAGGCTCTCACAGACACTCTCATGGCCACTTGGCCTAGACCTTGCTCTGCCCTTCTGGTCATGCGACCTGTGGTCAGATGGCACAGACCAGCCCCTGGAGACCCTGACTTTTTGACGAGACACCCAGTGTCTAAAAGTCAAATGCTTTTCCGTCAAATCACTGTGCTAGGAAGTTGAAACATATTTCAGTCGTTGACAAAAAAATGTCCTCCTCAGCTACCCTAGTTTTACCATCTTTTAATGCGATGTGCCTTCTGGACATGCATTTCCATGCATTATTGGAGGTGGCCAGTGAGATCTTGCTGGTCTTGTTAGAGGACTTGAGGACTTCACTGGCCCAAATGACGCAAGACCAACAGGATGCAGCAACATATGTTTTATGTGCAGGCCTGGACACCATTGCCTGGCAAGGCTATACTACTAGCACCAGTGGTATGCTTGGAAGGCATGGCTGGATGCAATCAACTATGTTTTTGGGCCTCTACTGGACCTTTAACTACTAATTACCCTTTTAAGAAAGGACTAATTTAAAATGCTCACTCTGGCTCAGATCCTCTCTGCTTTAGACCCAGGAGACTGGATAGTGTCTTTGGCCTTGCAGGACACAAATTGTCAAATACCCTTCGTGCAGTCTACAGTGAGGTCGTAACACACCAGATCAACTCACTTGAGCACTGAAGAGATGGTGGTGGTCTCAGCACATCTTTGACGGTCGGGGTCACATGTATTGCTGTATCTTGATGGCTGGCTGCTTAAAAAGGGCATGTTGCAGACCACCTCCGGACAACATCTGAGCTCTTGATCTCCTTGGGGTTCTCTATCAACAATCCGAGCTGCCACCTGAGCCCTACACAGAGAATTCCCTTCATAGGGGCTAATCTGGTCATGTAGCATTCAAGGCCTGTCCACCGCTGCAGTGAGTCTGGGACATTCAGGATATGATCCTGATATTTTGTGCTCAATCCTTGATCTCAAAAAGGATAGCTCTGACAGTTCTTGAATTTCTGACCTTATGCATCTTCCTCGTCCCATATGCCAGATGGCATATGTGAATGCTGCAGTGGAACCTATGATTTCAATGGATCCAGACCAGGGGTTGCCTCTCTTTCTCTGATCATCCAGGAAACTGCTTAGGACCTCATGTGGTGGTGTATGAGCGCCAACCTCATGATTGTCTCTGGTGGACAGCCAGTTCCCCATCAACCTTTTGGAGCTTCTTGCGATCTGTTTGGCTGTGAAGGTCTTCCTGCCACCCATCAACGTGGCAGCCATATGATACTGCAACAAGCGGGGTGATGTGAGGTCTTGGATCCTATTCTAGGCGGTTCTGTGCCTCTGGAGGCAGCTGGATCAGCAAAAGAGCTTTGTGGGAGCCAACCGTCTTGTGGGATCCATAACCACCAGAGCAGATCAGCTGAGCAAACGTTTGCTGGTGAATCACAAGTGTCTTCTCCATCCCGAGGTGGCGCAGCGCATCTTTGGTCAGTGGAGCATGCCCTGGCTAGGACTGTTAGCCACTGTCGAGAATGCGCAATGTCCAAGCTTCTACCAACTGGAATTTGTTTCAAGAAATTTGTTAGGAGCCGCATTCTGCCTGTGATGGTACAAAGGTCTGCTTTATGCATTCCACTGCTACCTCCTGCCGAAAGTTCTGAGAAAGATCAGGGCAGACTGGGCCCAAGTCATCTTCCTAGCCCCGGACTTGGCCAAAAGTGTATGGTACTATCTAATCATTTACCCTCCAATCCAGCTATCCTTTGTAGAGGACTTCCTGTCTCAGAAATAGAGGAGGTGCTGCACAACCTACACCCCCATACATGGCCACAGAGGGCCTGATTCACAAAGGTACTGTGCGTGTTTGAGCCAGGTACTCTTTTGAGTAAGTTCACTACTTTTTGCTTATTCACAAAATCAGTGTAAGTTACTACAAAAAACAGTAGTACGTCCAGCACCAACATGGCCCAAATGGTACTGCAACACTATCCCAAAGAAAAGTATGGAGCTATGGAATAAAAAAAAAAAATGGAAATAATGTTCAATTAAAATATTTAATTAGTAAAAAAAAAAATATGATTATATTAAAAATATAAAAGTAGTACTTAAATATAAAATATTTTAATACCCTATATTGAAATGAACAAATTATGTAATAATAACTATTATTAAAATGGAACTAAATTAATTATATACATCACTTTTAAAATTGATTATTGCATAATACAAATTATTTTTTCCTTTAGATGGGAGTTTTTTAAAATTTAAACTTCAGAAACAAATATGTAATATATTTTTTTCCATTTATTAATGTTTTAATTTAAAATGAAGTTAATAGTGCTGTAGCTTTTTTTTTAAAAATGTTGTTCCACACTTAAAATAAATATACAAAATGTATTTGCATTAATATTTACCATAAACATATTTTTAATATCTATTTTGGAGTTAAATAAACTTTTTTATTTTTGCCTATACTTTACCATGCGGAGATCTCCACCTCGACTGTGGGATCTCCAACAGAAAGAGCGTTACCATAGGTAAATAGCTTACTCTTTCGTAAGCAGATTATGATTGGAGATTAGTGATAATAAGTACACATATATTACCAGTAGATCGCAAGCTAATAAATACATTTGAAGTAAAAATTGTTTTTATTTCCAACCTTAGTGTCTTGTGTCGGTATTCTTTATCGTTGCTGCTTTCCTTTTGATGTATTCCTGCCAAATGGTCTAATTTTGCGCTGGCAATCGTGCCTCTCTAATCCTTTCAGACAGACACATGAATTAAGCATTGCCTAGGCCCACGGAGAACAGTCAGTCATTATTCTGAGAAAATGAGATCATCACGTGGGACTTACGTGGAGGGCAAAATTGGCTTATATACAGCTCAAGCTCCCGGGAGAAGCGAGTCACACTTCCCATACAAATAAATGTTAAAGTAATATCCCTTTATGCCTTACTGAGGGAAGGACTGATTTTGTTGCTTTAAAGAGAGATGTTAGAGAAGGGGGTAATAGTAAACAATTAATTCGAGTGGTAAGAGTAAATTAGCAAAACGAGGCCAACAAATGAACGTAGATACAAAAAAAAAATATCTAATTTATAGGATTTGTCAGGGCTGTGAATCCAGAGTTATGGGCATTTGAGATAGAGCAAGCATAGAAATAGTCTTGATATATCTCCCTTTATGCTGTAAGCGATTGTATTTGATTAGCTGTGTGCCCTACTGCTTCATTTGCCACAGGCCACCCTGGTGTCTGTTTTAAATCTGCAAAGTAGGAGGGTAGGCATCCAGAATCTTAAGCATGACTACATTGTCTCTTATGTATAAAATAATTGGAAGTCCAAGGATACTTGTACCTCTTACCTCCCCGTCTCACTAAATAAACCATTTGTTTGACCAATTTTTTTACAAGAAGCCTTAAACTATATTAAATGTAAGATGATTTACATAAATACGTTGTTATGACTGTCTGCATATCATCGTTTTGTGTGTACTGCCGGAGATTTTACACAAGAAGGTAGTGTCTCCACAGACTATTAGCTAGCAACACACTTGATACATCGGGCTGCAGAAGTTAAAATAGGAGTTTGACTTTGGCCTATTAGAAGATATGAAATGGGAACAGAATAAATGTACCACAGAGAGGTGGCAGTACAGTTGTGCTTCTGGCTGCTCCAGTTGAAGATCCTAAATAAAATATACTATACTAGGCCACGCTTAATGATGTGTTGGAAGATATCCACTATAAGTCTCACACAACCTCTTGTCTCAAAACAAGGGGTAGAGACAACTGTAAATCCTTTCTCTAACCAGGTGAAGAAGCAGATTCTTTACTCTCGGCTTTGCCGGGTAGCATTCATGTAGGAGTGGGGGGAACTAAAGGGCAGAAAGTATGTTGTCCTGGTCGTAGCAGAGAAATGGAGGCCATTCACACCACCTCCTACCTTCCTAGGATGTGTGAAAGAAAGTAATTAAACTTTGTCTGCAGGGATCAAACCAGATGTGCTAAAACCAGGAAACTCTACTCAAAGTGGTTTTGGAAAGGCACTATAATATCGCTCTTTGTCAGTTTTAGGAAATAAAAGCAAATCTACATTTTCCAGCGCTTTTATTTTCCTAAGTAATAAAAGGTTGTGACAATTGCACTTTTAGCTGCTCCTGCCTCTACTTACAGAATGATGTTAGTTGCTGCTGTAGTTTCACTGAAAACATGGTAGTTTCAGCTCCATATATTCTTTTTAAGCATGCAGGTGGGCACAGGTAGATGTTTCTAATATGAATGTTATGCATTTGGACATCCGCGCTTCAACGTACTGTTATTGCTGATTCTTTTGTCATTTTAATACCAGAGCTTTGCTGAAAGTACAACATGGCTGCTTTTCTGCCTAATTACTAGAAGTTAGAATGCACAAGTGGCTGATGAAAGTCTAGCTGCTGCCCGCATTGTGTATTTGCCTTTTAATCTACTTATACAGTTTGTGCACACTACAGTGTACTTGCACAAAAATGTAAAATGGCAATTTGGTTGTCAAGTATGGTTACTAGTTTTAAGGAGAAAAAGGCACATTGTGAGGACTATTTAGTGAGTCTCGCTGGATGTCACTCTGTTTTTCAATCCCCCATGGTCCGGTATTTGCAGACCTTTGGACTCTTTATTTATTCAAGCACTTGCACAGCTTTCAGTTTCCCAACAAACTAATTTAATATTTTTCGTATCCTCTTTTACATATGTAACTATTTAATAAATCAGAGATTCCTTGACTGACGACATTTACAATATTTGAATTAACTCTACCCTTTTATCAGGGTATCACCTAATGAAACTTTACTCCGGTTTTAAATTACTCCTGCAACACTTTGAACGAAATGGAAGCAAGTTTTAGCTGAATGTAAGTCAGTTGCATATGCATTAAATTATCAGTACCAAACATATAGAATATCTATGGGATTATCACTGTTTTAAACCCAGGGTGTTTGGAATTAAATTTCTGCAGTAAAGAAGAAAGGAGAAAATGCAAAGTTTACCATGAGCATATTTTCTTTGTGTCAATAATACTGCGAGGCGGTGCCTGTTGTCTCCGCTAAACCTTCTTGTTTACTCTGCAGATATAATTTTAATCTACATGTCTGTTTCTTGGTTGTAGTTCAAAGTGAAACTTTCCACTTCCAAATGCCCAAAAGACCAGCTATCATGCTCCAAATAAAGTAAAATATCTGGGAGAATGTGAGAACAAGACCGATTTCCTAAATCCATCAAGGAGGCTCCAGATCATTAGGGCTATTTTATACACTGGACCATGATGCTTTCTCTCCCTGGCGTGCATTATCTTTCATTCGACAGACATTTGATCTGTTTCTGAAAAATAACAGTATGAATCCTAATTGTTCCAGTGGTTTCTGAGACTGCCGTACTCCGACATAGGGATGGTTCGCCATGAAAAATTCTCAGCTCATTGTAGCTTCACCTTGCAGCATACTGGATTTGTTACCGGACAGCCAGTCCAAGCTTCTCTTTCTACATTTAATGTCTTGTGCAAGCTCTAACATGGTGGACCCACACTTCAAACACTTCTGGTAATGTGCTCTTCTACCTACTGGCATGTGTCACCAACCATCAGAGTCTTGGTGTGCGGTCCTTCGGTACTTTATGGGACAAATGTGTTAGACCCCTTTACATAACATTGCTGCAGTTAAAGTCTGTCTAACTTTTTGTTATTACTTTTATCCAGCACATATACAACACCACAGCTCTTCTCTCCAATAGAGCACAAGGTATTACTTACAGACCACAGTTCTATCCTACATTTCTACAAGGAGACAAGATGGCAGACATCCACTGTAGGAGTATCCTCTTTTTAGGAGTAGGGGCTTTATCTATAGTCCTTAACATTATAGAATCCTGGAGACTTCCAGTCAGATACTTTTAGGTTACCAGAACTCTTTTATGCCTCTCCTTTGACTTCACTGATTCAGACTGCCTTTCATAAGATCAAGGGCTTAACCTTTGGTGGTTTGGCACAAGTGGACCGGTTTTTGTCAAAGAAATTGTGTGTGATGTAGCAACAGCAGTACCAAAAGTGACCTTAAAGTTAATAAATACCATTCCTAAACTAATATGAAATTCATACACCTTTTTTTGTATAAAATAGTTTTATAAGGTAAATAACATGACATTCCTGTAATTCAGTAGCCTGCCCCTCACATCACCAATGGAGAAGAGTACATTTATACCCCAGTGTTATGATAACAGATCAAATACATTTATGATATATATAACTTTTTAATGATTAAAACTGAATAAAAATTAAACCGCTCTGGTGGTGACATGAGAAAATAATCCCAGAACTATTTTGGATCCTTTGCATTTAGAGCAATGTTTGTTACCAATATGTCAGTAAACAAGTGAGCTGGTTCTGCTTTTGAAGTTACCCACTTTACAATAGAAGTACATTCATTTTTTAAATGCAAATAAAGGAATCCCTCGATCTCTATTCTCCTCACCCACCCGAACTCTGCACCCTCACCCCCAAGAATCGTTTTCAAATGGGTCAGCCAGAAAATGCTGTTCTCCAAAACTCACTTCCTGAAACCTTCAAGTTGGTTGTTAAAACACCTGTCCTCAATTTCCAAGATCCTGTAACTCTTTTTCTGGTGCCCCAAACGTTTCCATTCTGCTAGAACAGTCTCCTGGGACACACACCACAATGTTCAATTGGGCAAACTGGCTTTTCTTCATATCATTGCAGGCCATAGCCAAACTCCCAGCCACCTCTGATCTTGCTGATTTCCTCTGGGCATATATAGCATGCTCTTTTTCTTGGATTGTCCATATTTTCCCAGTGCCAAAATAAAAAGTTCTAAATGGTAGCTACTTTTCTTGGTCAGGTTTTTGAACTTCTTAGATCTGTGGATTAGCAAGAGATTAGCGTCCCTAGTTCTCGAAGAAGCTTTCATGCTCCAAAAAGCAGTTTTTGAGTCCAAACATTACAGTTTTGGAAACACCTCTCCACCTTTCCTTCACCAGACACATATCAGAGTTCTTCCAGCAGATTCTTCTCTTTTGCTGTTCCAGATGATTCTATGCCTCAGAATAATTGTAATTGTTTTTGTAAGATGAATCTAATTGCGATTGGTGATTTTTCTTAAGGGATTGAAGTTAAAATTCCTACACATTGCATTCCTATCTTTTAGGTCACTGTGCACATTCCTCAGTTATGCACTTTACAGCAAACTGTGTGCTTTATAAATACAAAATGGTAGATGTGAGCCTTACTGAAATTCACCCTCTTCTGTCTAGACTCCTTCTTAAAACCAGACCACTGCATCCCCAATAGATCAAATAAACCATCCTACCTTGTGGTGAAAGACTCAACTTTGTCTGCTAGGCATTTTTCCTTCATAGAAAGAAAGTTTTGTTAGTCCTAATTCCTGATGAAGAAGGTGATCAGGATTCCTGTTACAAGTGAAACTCAGTGTTCTGAACTGCTGGAAAGGTTATTAAGACACCCATACAGCAAAGGAGGATAGGTAAACGATTGCCTTGTTAGCATATAAAATGAAAGCCTAGAATGACTTTTGATTTTTATTTGCCTTTATTATGTTTCTAACCTTTTCTAGTATTCAGTTACTGGAAATAGCTTTTGAGCAAAAAATGCATTTTTGAAACTTTTTCAGCTATTTTTTTTTCAAATTCTTTTTATTAAGACAAAATCAGCTTCAGATACAAGCAAATGTCAATATATAAATACAAGGCATGTAAAAGACATGGCAAATACCAGGCATTATAAAACGCAGCGTACAATTACATTGTAGGCAATGCCCCACGCTACCCACTAGAATACATCTCTAAACCCATTCCGTGCCCCTCATGAGACACATCACAGACCCCTGTACATTGTCCACGGCCCCCATATTTTCTCCCATTTGCGGGGGCATCCACGGCTTTGATACACCACCTGCTCCGCACCATGGCACCAGTCCATATCGCGGAGCCACGCAGCCACTGGTGGGGGATCCGCAGCCCCCCATGCGCGTGCTATGTTCCTCTTGGCGACCCCCCCCAGCCAAAGCTAGCCATAACTTAGCCCACTTCGGCCACGTGATCTCTCCTGTGACGCCAAGGATATGCCATCTGGACTCTAGCGGGACCTGTGCACCCACCACATCCTCCATCACACGGGTGATGCCCTTCCAATACTTCTGAATCCTGGGGCAGGACCACAAAATATGAAAGAATGAACCCCTCTCGCCACATCCCCTGGCACAAACTCCAGAGCCCCCGCCCTTAATACGGACCTGCACCATTCTCGAGGCATATGACCTGTGAAGGATGCGAAGTTGAACCAGTCGAAAGCGCGCCCTGATGGCTATTTCCCTGGGACACTAGAGGGCCTCGGCCCAGTCATCGTCTTCCAGAAGACCCACATCTGTTTCCCAGGCCTCCCGCAGGGGACCCAAGCAGTCCGGAGTATTGTTTACCAGTTTTTTTACACGGCAACAAAACCGCCTTCTGGATCATGGGATCCAAAAGAAGCCTATCTTCCAATTGGGAGTATTCTGGAAGCACCGTTCCCTCTTTTAAATGGCAATGCAGTGCCGACCGCAACTGTCTGTATCTGAGGAATTCACCATCCCCTATTTGGAAGCCCTCCCGTAAACTATCGAATGTCACCATTTTACCACCTTTCCAGACGTCCCCAAGCATGTCGATACCTATAAGGCTCCACTTCCGAAAGCCCTGTAGACCGTGCACTTCTTTCAGAAAGTCTCCCTCCCATAGTGGGGTCTGTTCAGTGAGTTGCAGCTCCCACTCCGTCATTCTAGTTGCTTTGTGCCAAATATCTATGACCGTTTTAGTGTGTGGTGGCAGATATACGGAGCCCCTACCCCTTTGGTACAATTCCCCCAAGTGACTACGCTCACCCAAGACCAATCTGTCCACCCTGTAGGCTAGTTCGTCAAGTGGGGAAAAAACCCATCCGTTGACATTTATAAGAGGAGCAGCCCAGTAGTATTTCCTAAGATCTGGGACTGCCAGCCCCCCTTCATACACCCCCTTCTGTAGTTTCTTGAGCGCAATCCTGGGACTGCCTCCCCCCCACAGTAACTGGCGTAGCTCGGACTCTATCATTTGAAAGGAGTCCTGAATGCGATAAGGAGTGTTTTGGACGGCGTACAGTAAGCGCGGGAGGGCCATCATCTTGAAGAGGACTGCCCGCCCCGTAAAGGAGATCGGGAGCCCCCTCCAGTGTATCGCGTCATCTCGCAACCTGGAGAGCTGCACCAGCAAATTCAGTTGTGTAAACTCTGCTTCAGTCTTGGTTATCCATATGCCCAAGTACTTAAATTTATCCTGCAGTGCCAGCTCCGAGCATGCCGACGTCGGGAGCGGAGGGCCCCCGGCTAGAGAAAAGACCAATGATTGGTCCCAGTTGATGCGATCTCCAGAATAGGAACCAAAAGATCGTATTATGTGAATGAGCCTATGAAACGTTTGTCGGGCCGGTGTGCGTAAAGGAGGATATCATCCGCATAAAGCGAAATGCGCTCTTCCCAGCCCCCCACACCCCCCTAGATCGATCCCCCTCACCGCCGGGTCCCTCCTAATCCACGCCGCCAATAGCTCAAGCGCCAGTGCAAAAAGCATTGGGGACAGAGGACACCCCTGGCGCGTTCCCCTGTGCAATGCAAAGGCTCTAGAAATGACCCCGTTAACCCAAACTCGGGCCATTGGGCCAGTGTATAACAACTGGATCCACTTTTGCAGCTGCGGGCCAATGCCCACTTTCTCCAGCACAGCAAAAATATATGGCCATTCGATGCTGTCAAACGCCATCCTCGCGTCTAACGAGAGGCGAGCGGCTGGGATATCCGGCTGCCTTTGAGTCATGCACATGACTCCATATAAACGCCTCAAATTGAGCCTCGTGCTCCTATGAGGCATAAAGCCCGATTGATCCGGATGAATCAAAGATTGCAAAACCGGGCCCAACCGGTTTGCGATAATCTTGGCTAAAACCTTAGCCTCGAAATTTAAAAGGGAGATGAGCCTGTTGGAGCTACAAAGGTCATGCTGTTTTCCTTTTTTAAGGAGTACAACAATAGTCGCCATTCTTGTGTCGTCTGGAAGTTGCCCCACTTCGGACGATTCCTTAAACATGTCAAGCATGTAGGGAGCCAGCTTGCTCACCACACATTTAAACAGCTCAGTGGGGAGCCCATTCGGGCCCGCCGCTTTCCCAGACTGCAAGTCTCTCATGGCATTTTCTACTTCTTCCAAGTGGAAGTCAGAATCGAGCGCCTCCCTATCCTCCGGCTCGAGAGTCGGCAGAGAAATGTCACGCAGGAATTCGGTGCATTCCGGTTGCCCCCATGTGGATTGAGACTGGTAGACGTTTTCGTAATATTTGGCAAAAATTTCCGTTAGGGCCGCCCCTGTACCACCCTGCGTCCCCTCTGTGGACCGAATCTTGGAGACCCAGTTGCGACTCCTGTCCCTCCGTTCCAGCCAAGCAATCAATTTGTTGGCTTTATCACCTAAATCAGAGACTCTGCGTTGTGTGGCGATCGCGTGAGCCCGAGCTGCGTTTTCGGCAAGGTCTCGAAGGGATTGTTCTTTGAGTTTGAGGGAGTGCTTAAGCCCACCGACACCCCCGGGGTCTGCGGCCACTGAGCGCTCTAAGGCGAGTATCTCCTGTTCGAGTTCCTCGCACCGGAGTCGGTTTTCCTTACGTTTAGCACCGCACGTCGCCTGCACAAAATCCCTCGCCACCACTTTGTACGCTTCCCAGAGGATGCATGCGGAGCTAACGGAGCCAACATTTTCAGCAAAGTAAAGTTCCGTGCGTTCCTCGAAGCGCTCCCGAAATTCCTGGTCCCGAAACATAAAGGGATCCAATCTTGGAGGAAGAGACCAGTCGCAAGCTGGCCCGTGAAGCTACACCTCCACCGGTGAATGGTCGGATATTCCTCCCGCCCTGGAAAAAACCCGCCGAGGTAGTGTGTGTAAAGATATAGTCCAGCCGAGCCCCGCTGCCGGGTGCCGCAGAAATATGCGTATATTGTCTAGACCTGGGATTGTGGCTTCTCCAAAGATCCATCAGACCCAGAGCCCGCGCGAATGAGAATAGTAGGCGGGGCCCCTTTACTCCAACGGGGAGAGTCTCCCTAGCTATTTCAGGCGTGAGGGTATCGTTCATGTCACCCCCCAGTACCAAAAGTGCGGGTGGAAAATCCAGTAGAAGCTGACTGAGATCTGGAAACGTAATTTTGTGCTGTCGCGGGGGAATGTACACTGAGCAGACATTTACCCACCCGCCACTCCTAAGTTCCTGACAGAGCCGCATAACGACCCAGTTGGTCACACCATGTGCGCTGTATTACCAGAGGGATCGCATTTTTAATGAGTATGGCCGTGCCCCTGGACCCCGAAGTGAAACCAGCGTGGGTCTGTAGTGTGTATCCGTACCTATTAAGGGCCAAGTACTTGTTTCCCCTGAGGTGCGTCTCTTGGAGTAAGACAATGTCTGGGGAGTGTCTGTGCAGATATTGTAGAACCATAGTACGTTTGATTTTGTCCCCCAGGCCGTTTACACTCCAGGAGAGGATTGTCAACTTTTTGTTAGGTCGTGTGGCCATGTATTCAGCCTATACCAACCCCCCCACCCTCCTCCCAGCGAGTATAGACCCTCCCCTTACGCGCGGCAAGACCAAGCCCGTAAATGGATGTCAGCTGACACAAATATTGAAGCATTAGATCTGAAGCCAGAACCAAACAGTGAACCACGCAGAAAATACAAAAACCCATAACAGTGTCCCCCCACCCTGCAACCCTGCCTTGTAGGTCTAAAACTACCCACATCCCAAATAGCAGAGCGCCTGTCGGCCCAATAAACTAGAAACTAAAGTAGGGCTGTCTGGCACCACCACACAATAGCGCCCCCTCCCGGGCCCCCAACTCCACCCCTCAACACATCGTACAGCCGGAGCATACAAAACAGTGTCCCATCCGGACGTGACCCAAACTTCTTCCTCGCTGTAGTAGGAGCTCGGATATCGGGCATTGAAGACTGTACCTAAGGTCCCTCAATGTTATACCACCGCACACAGCAATGAGTTTTGTCCCTCACTTCCCCGGAGATCGTGCTTCACTCACGGGGCTGTCAGACCGGGAGCTCCTGGATCTGGATACCGACCTGTCCCCTTCTCTGCGTCGAGGTGGAGACTCGAGAGTGCGGAAGCGACTCCCACGCCAGTCCCCTTCAGTGCGACGATGGAGTGACCGATGGGAGCCCCCATCCAGCCATTGTTGAACCTATGTAGGTGATGTGAAGAACAAGGACTTATCATTGTCTAGGACTTTGAGCTTGTCCGGGAAAAGCATCATATATTTTATCCCCTTCTCTTGAAGGGCTCGTTTCACCCCATCGAACGTGCGCCTCTCCTGCTGTACTCTCAGTGTGAAATCCGGGAAGAACCTTACTGTCGAGTTCTCGTAGAGGAGGTCTCCACTCACTCTAGCCACCTGCAAAATGGCATCCCGGTCTCTGAAGTTGAGAACACGCACAATAATCGTCCGAGGAGGAGCCCCAGGTTTCGGCTTAGGAATTGGGGCCCTGTGTGCTCTCTCCACAGTAAAAAGAGTAGACAGTCTCTTAGGCTTGAGGTGGTTCAAGATAAGGTCCTCGATGAAGAGATCCATTCTGGGGCCTTCCGCCCCCTCAGGCACTCCCACCACCCTAATGTTACGACGGGCCCTCCCTTCCTGGTCGTCCAACCTCAATACCATCAGCTTGTGTTGATGCGTCAGTTTCTGTACGCGCTCCTCCAGCTTGCGTGTCGCAGATTGGAGCTCCCCTACGCTCTCCTCCGTTGCCGTGACCCTCTCCGAGGTTTTCCGCATGTCCGCCCGCATCAAGTTCATTTCAATGGTAACCTTATCAATTATGGTCTCCAACGTCGTCCCCATTCAATCATGTCAACGATCGCCGACATGATTGAATCAAGGGACGGCTCCACTCCGGCCGGTTTATCCCCAGTCGCCCCCTTCTCGGGCGTCAGTTGGCGCGGTACAGCATATTTGTCCAACTTATTCGTCTGCACAGCAGCGGGGGCCCCCCCTTCGGTTTCATCATGACCAAGTTCCCGCTGTATGGGGACCCAGAGCCCCTTCACCCTGGCACAAGCAAACTGCAGGCCACCCTCGGGACTTTTCTCTTGGCACCGATGTCCGTGGGCGAGCACTTCAGGCGCGATCTCTCCCCTTGTCGCACGCTCCAATACGTATCCGACAGCTCGCTTGCATCACATGTGGCCCCCACAACAACGCTCCTGAATGGGACCGGGCAAGAGGACATGCAGGGGAAGGCGCCGCTCCTTACGCCTTCTGGATCTTCACCGCTCAGTTCTGGGGCACCCGCCGATCGCTACAGCCCAGTTGTAACCACTGTTCCACCCAAGCGCTGATTCCCCGTCGTCACCGGCGAGGTAGGAGGCCGGCAGGGGCTTCTAATGCTGCCAAAGTTGGTCCCCCCGTCTCTCCCACTCAGCCCGACCTCACCTCTGTCTGCTGTCATGGCATGGTCGTATGGGCACTAGCAGGCACACCGCAGAAGTGGCACGTGGTAAGGTCTCAGCAACCAGCAGCACTCACTCCGCGCAGCCCAGGGAGCCGCACCACCGATGCAGCGACTATCGTAGACCCCACTCCGCGGGCCTGTATGATGCCAGTCCCAGCCTTGACCCGTAGGTGGGCGATCTCGCAGCCGAGTCACGTTCTCCGGCCCAGCGTCGTCAGTAAATAAAGCAGGGGGGGGCCCCCAGATGCAGCCGCGTCTCCTGCGAATCACACCGGGTGGGTTCCACCCCCGGCCACCGCAACTCGGATCCAAAGTGCGGGTCACACCAGCGCAGTGTACGGACCACCAGCAGGCTCACCCGGTGTAGATGTCAGCCCCTGGGGAGCTCAGCGCCGGCCGCCCACAGGCAGCGTGGGTTCCAGGGTGTTCCGTTCCGGCACACAATGCCGCACCAGCCGCAGGCCCCAAGCAGCGGATCTCAAGTGGCAGAGATGCCGGGCCGCGCACTCCAGGGGCAGGCAGCGCTCCAACGCGACTCCGCCCCCTCACCGTCCGGAGCTCCTCAATGATCGCCGGGCAGGCCCCTCGCCACCATTCACGGGCCGCAGCACCGTCCGGGGCCGGAGACACCTCCCCCTCCTCGGGATGTGATCGGAAACACAGCGCTGGCCGTCTCCGCTCTCCAGCCGCAGGATCAGTTACGGATTTCGCGGGCAAGAGCGAGGGCCCGGACGGAGCAAGAAGGTTGCTCCGCCATCTTGGCCGACGCCAGACCCCGCCCCCCTTTTTCAGCTATTTGAACAAACGTGGCTTCAACCACCTGATAACTTTTGTTTGGAAGTCGAGCTAACGCACGCAGTCAGTTTGAGTGAGCAGTTGAGGGATAAACTCTAAATTCACTCAGGCAGCTGGCTTGCAAAGTGATAAATCTGATATTTGGTGGGCAAAACAGCTTTGTTTTAATTTTTAACACTCCGGCATAGTTGTTGTGCTTCTCAGCTTATATAACATATCTTTCTCGTAATATGAATGGTGGAAGCTAATACTATAGACTCGTTTTTGGAATTTGTGCACACTGGACAGTTGACTTAACAAAAAATGTCAAGCATGCAGTTAAACTGAGAAAACGGTTTTCATGTTTTTGCGAAGGGATCATTGTTGTTAGGACCTGTTTGGCTGGCTCAAACTACTCAGGGTCCAAAACATCAGCTTTCACAAACAGTAATTGAACTCAATGAACTGTTCCTCCATTTCTACAAGGTAATGCTGTACAATTATTCACACTTTATTTCAAAGGTATCAAGCTCTTTTCCTCTCAGCCAGCAGGTTACCCTACCTGCGTTTTCTCCCACAGTCCACTGCACCAGAAGAAAAGGTAGCAGAAAAAGTTCTTCTGTTATTGAACATTAAGAGATTACTAATTTTGTCCTTGGACAAAACAGAAGTCTTCTGGCCATCAGATCAACCGTTTCTTGCGTATTCATTCAGTCAGTCAAAGTAACATTTTTCGATTTATCACAGTAAATTATAAAAGTACAAAAACAGTAAACAATTAAATAAAAACACTTAAAATCAAAATCATTTACAATCAGCACATCACACTTCATGAAAAAGAATGAAAGACCCATGCTAAAAACCATGATAAATAAAGGATGTTATAACAGATTACATATGTACCCCATACGGGAGTGGCTCTCAAGCAAATAGTCAGTAGTCATCTGGAGTTGGAAGGATCTAGTGGCTGTCACAAGCAGTGCAGAAGGCGATAAAGTATTGGAACATAAAGAATATACCAATAGGTACCACAACTCCCACAGTGACCATCACCAAGGATGCATCCCTCAAAGGGTGGAGTCCCTTACATGGGACGCCACCTCAATATCATGGGGGCATAAAACTCTACAGAAGCAGCAAAACACATAAATGAGTTGGAATTGAGGGCTCTTTTCCTAGTACTGATGGCCTTCCACACTCACAAAAGGGAAGAACAGTCCAGGTGCAGACAAACAGTCCAACCACCATGTTTTACCCCAACAAGTAAGGGAGGGGGAGTGCGGGGGCTTGGGGATGGGAGTCAAGATTGCATGTACTCTCGAAACTGGCCCAAAAAATCTGGCAATGGGCCATTCAAATACGCATAGATCTGGTGGAGATACACCTGCCAGAGGTACTAAACTTCGAGGCAGATGTGCTAAACAGGTAGTGAAGCTGCTCACACGAGTGGGAACTTAAAGATCAAGTACTGCAGGGGGGAGTGTTTAAAATGTGAGGCCAGCCAATGATAGATCTCTTTATGACATCAGGATACACAAAATGACAAAACGTAGCGTCCAGGTACCCACATCATCATTCAATAGGGAATTACCCTATCATAAGATTGACCAGGGATATTTGCATATGCTTTAAACCCAATTTCACTGATTTCACGTTCAATAAGAAAGTGCAAGCAGTGATCAATGACTCGAATCCTGAAAGTGCCACAATGGGCAAGACATACATGGTTTTTGGACCTTCTAGAGATGTCATGGGGAGCAATAATAGAACTACCACACTCACAAGACCTCCTCACAATGCAGAATGGAGAGGTATGCCACATGGAACCAGCAAACCTCAGGCTGGCAACATGGCTCATAAAGACTTAGAATTTGGACACTAATGTCTCCCTAAGAGAAGCATTGAGATCCTGAGGAAGGCCGGGAGGCCCACAACAAGAAAATGCTGTACATTCAAGTGGAACAGATATGTGTTCCAGGCATGTGTGCTGTAGATACACATGCTTTGCATACTCCTGCCATCTAGTGTTGGGTCCGGATGTTTGCAAGTTGTTTTTCTTCGAAGAAGTCTTTCCTAGTCACGAGGTAAGGTGACTCCTCCTTTCGGTGATAGTGCGCATGGGCATCAACTCCATTGTTAGATTGTTTTTTTCCGCCATCGGGCTCAACGTGTATTACTGCGCTCCGGTTCGAAACCATTCTTCGGGTTCCTCTCGGTGCGCAATCCACTCTGCCCTCGACAGTATGGTTATCGTACGTGTTTCCCGCTCTCCGCATATCCATTCGATCGTAAAAGTCTCATCTTCGATCTAAAAAATCGTGGATGGCCTTCGGGCTTAGCCATGTCGGTCCATTCTTCTGCCGATGGAACGGTAGCATACTAAAAGCAACATACTCCGGATATCTTCGGGGAAAAATCCGAACCTGAAGCCACAGCCGCAGAAGAAGAAGAGGCCTTCTTGGTCGCAGAATCCGATTCCGACCTAGAAATCGTGTTAGAGTCCAAAGACATTCCAGCGGGACAGGTGGTTGTGAGTACTAAAACCCCTGTACCCCATAAAATAGTTTCCACTAAACATAAGGCTTCGGCACCACCTCTGCCTTCGGGCCTTGGTCGGCACCGAGATGATGTTTCTGATGCCCCGCCCTCTGGTCCGGCGCATTGCCAACATGCAGGGCCTACTAGCTAGGTATGACAGGGCACACTGGGACGAGATGGAAGGTCTACTTCAATACCTCCCAGAAGAGCACAAGAAAAAGGCACAAGAGCTAGTCCAAGAAGGAAAACGTATCTCTAATACTTCTATTAGATGTGTGCTAGATGCTGCTGACACTGCAGAGAGAGAAGTTAACACCAGTATTCTCTTACGTCGGCATGCCTGGCTTAGAATTTCAGGTTTTAAACCAGAAGTAGAACAGTCTATTTTAAACACTCCTTTTAACAAACAACATCTTTTCAGACCTCAGGTTGATGAGGCTTTAGAAAAAATGAAGAAAGACACAGATGTGGCAAAATCCATGGAAGCACCGCGATCTCCTTCAAGCAGAGGCTCTTTTCGTCACTCATTCTATAGAGCAGGGTCTAAAACTACATCATCAGACCCTAACACTTCCTCGTACAAGTCCAACACACAACCCTCTTCCGGTAGAGGTTTCTTTAGAGGAGGGTACAGAGGAAACCATTTTAAGGTTAGAGGTAAGGGCATGTCGGCACGTAGCTCCCCTTCACCCAATAAGCAGTGACTTGCCTACCCTTCCCCGATCATCTAATATCTGTCGGGGGAATACAATTTCTCCCCATTTGGCAATCCATAACATCAGACAGGTGGACGCTAGACATTATCCGACATGGTTATTGCCTGGAGCTCACCATCAATCCTCCCCAACATTCCACCTCACACTCAGAAACTTTTGTCAGAACACCTGCAGCTTCTCAAACAAGAGGTACAAGCTCTTTTAACAAAAGAAGCTATAGAACCAGTTCCATTACATTTCCAAGGTTCAGGAGTGTACTCTCTGTACTTTCTAATCCCGAAGAAGGACGGCTCCTTAAGACCAATTTTGGATCTAAGCACATTAAATCTGTACATACTTTCAGAACATTTCCATATGGTCACGCTTCAACAGGTCCTTCCACTGCTATAGCAAGCCGATTTTATGTCCACACTAGAGTTAAGACGCATACTTTCATATTCCCGTTCACCCAGCTCTTCGCAAATACCTCAGATTTGTGATAGCAGGATAACACTATCAATTCAAGGTACTTCCGTTCAGAGTAACTACTGCTCCCAGAGTATTCACAAAATGTCTAGCAGTAGTGGCAGCACATCTCAGAAGACAACAAATTCATGTCTTCCCATTTCTGGACGACTGGCTCATCAAGGCCAGCACCAAGTGTCTACACCACACTCAGACTACATTAGACCTGCTCTACCACAGTCAATTTTCAAAAGTCACACCTTCAACCTTCACAAATGCAGTCTTATCTGGGAGCGACTCTAAACACTTGTACAGCTCTAGCCTCTCGCAATGTAGCCAGAATTCAGAATATTCAATCTCTGCTAATACAGTTTCAGGCCAATCAATACTTAGCAGCAAGAACGTTTATACAACTACTAGGGATGATGGCATCATGCATCACAATAGTGCCTCGTGCAAGATTGCACATGCGTCCTCTACAGGAGTACTTAGCACGTCAGTGGAATCAGTCTCAGGGTCAATTAACAGATCTAGTGTTGGTAGACAGCCGCACCTATCGCTCTCTGCAGTGGTGGAACACACCAAACCTATCAAGAGGGCGGCCTTTCATCGACCCTGTTCCACAGATCATTCTAACAGCAGACGCATCCCTCACAGGTTGGGGTGCCCATCTTCACAACTTGACAATTCAAGGTCTGTGGGACAACAGGTACAAAGCTCTGCACATCAGTTATCTAGAGCTTCTAGCTGTATATCTAGCACTCAAAGCTTTTAGGTCTCACCTTATAGGGAAAGTTGTCCTAGTCCGCACTGACATGACCGCAATGTACTATGTACAAAAACAGGGTGGACACATTCTCTGCAACTGTCACGCCTCTCTCAGACGATTTGGCGTTGGGCAATTCATCACTAAGTACACCTTCTGGAAGAGCATCTTCCAGGAGTGGACAATCAGATTGCCGACCTAAGTAGAAGACGACAACAAATTCACAAGTGGGAACTTCATCCCCAGGTTCTTCTTCCATACTTTCAACAATGGGGATTCCCACAAATAGATCTGTTCGCCACAGTAGACAACTCAAAATGCCCAAACTTCACCTCCAGGTTCCCACACCCTCTATCCAAAGGCAATGCCCTGATTGATGAATTGGTCAGGGACATTTGCCTATGCTTTTCCGCCTCTCCACCTCCTTCCATTTCTGGTTCGGAAGCTCAGGTAAACATCCCTCATACTGATTCTAGTAGCTCCCACTTGGGCTCGTCAGCCGTGGTTTATAACACTTTTAGAACTGTCAGTAGTTCGCATCAAAAGCTACATCTCAATTTTAGTCTTCTCATGCAGAACCATGGAGAAGTCCGACATCTAAATCCCAAGGAGCTCAACCTAGCGATTTGGCTCCTGAAGTCATAGAGTTTGGATATCTTAACTTGACACCAGAATGCATGACCATTCTTAAAGAGTAAAGAAAGCCTACTACCAGAGCATGCTATGCAGCTATATGGAAACGTTTTGTTATGTATTGTACTAACAACAATATTGATCCTCTAAATTCGACTCAAAATATCATTTGTTACCTACTGCACAACATGCTGGTTTAGCCTACACTTCCATTCGTTTGCATCTTGCAGCAATAGCTGCATATTTGCAAAACAGACCATCTATCTCTGTTCAAAGTTCCAGTAATTAAAGCCCTTATGGAGGGCCTTAAGAGAATAATTCCACCCTGGATACCTCCAGCAGCAATTTGGAATCTGAACATTGTGCTTACACGGCTCATGGGTCCACCTTTTGAACCATTACACAACTGTCCGCTACAGTTTCTTTCATGGAAAGTGGCCTTCCTCATTGCAATCACTTAATTGAGCAGAGTTGGTGAGCTACAAGCTTTAACCCTAGAAGAACCCTTCTTTCAACTTCATAGAGACAAGGTAGTCCTTCGCACTAACCCAAAGATCCTTCCCAAAGTGGTTTCTGCTTTCCATATCAACCAATCAGTTGAGTTGCCTGTGTTCTTTCCTCTACCTGATTCAGTATCAGAACAAGCTCTTCATACTCTTGATATCAGAAGAGCGCTATTGTGCTACATTGAAAGAACAAAAGATTTTCACAAAACAACTGTTCGTTGCATTTGCTACACCTCACAGAGGCAATCCCATTTCTAAATCGGGTATTGCAAATTGGATTGTTAAGTGCATTCAAACATGCTACACTAAAGCTAAACGAACTCTATACCTCCTAGAGCACATTCCACTCGTAAAATAGAAGCATCTATGGCCTTTTTAGGTAACATCCCTATAGCTGACATTGGTAAAGCAGCAACACGGTCCACACCACACACTTTTACCAAACATTACTGTGTGAATGTGTTAGCACGTCAACAAGCCAATGTAGGCCAAGCAGTGCTAAAAACACTTTTTCAAACAGCTGCAACATCTACTGGTTGCCCACCGCTTTGGGAGAATACTGCTATATAGTCTATGCAAAGCATGTGTATCTACAGCACACATGCCTCGAATGGATTATGCTACTTACCCAGTAAGCATCTGTTCTTGGCATGTAGAGCTGTAGATTTACATGCACCCTCCCACCTCCCCGGGCACCTGTAGCTGTTGCAGTTTTGCATTATTTACATTACATATGCATGGACATCTCTGAACTACACTTACTCCATTCTCACCCTCTTGCGGTAAAACAATCTAACAATGGAGTTGATGCCCATGCTCACTATCACCGAAAGGAGGAATCACCTTACCTCGTGACTAGGAAAGACTTCTTCGAAGAAAAACAACTTGCAAACATCCAGACCCAACACTAGATGGCAGGAGTATGCAAAGCATGTAAATCGACAGTTCTACATGCCAAGAACAGATGCTTACTGGGTAAGTAGCATAATCCTTACTGGTGCAGCAGAAAAGAATTCCTATAGGCTAGAACACATGACACCACTGACATTAGATACCTTATTTACCTTTTAGATGAAACCTCACTTATGCATCCATCAAGGGCCACATGGTGGCCATTGTCGCATAAGGGAGGGAACAAACGGGAAGAAGCCTTTTCACTGCACACATAATCAGAAGATTCTTGGAGGGAGCAAATAGACTAGCTTCAGCACGGGCAGTATCCACACCTATGTAGAACTTAAAGTTCATGCTGAGCTAGCTAGTGAAGGAGTCATTTGAACTGATGCATAAGGCAGAACTCAAGTATTTGACATTAAAAACTATATTCCTTAATAGGGATCACCTCGTTACGAAGTCAGGGACTTGCAAGCGCTAATTTCAGAGGAACTGGCAAGATGGCTTGTTTTTTTTTTAACATGTTTTTATTGGAATTTAAGTATTACAATGCAATTATACAAGAAAGAGCAGGCACTTCTGCCCCAATTACACAGCGGGTATCGTCTTCACGGATGAGCCTCATTACTACAAACATAATACCGGTATCCATTCGGCTAAATGTCAACTGAAGTTATCAAGTGCCCAAGGACCATCTTCTATTCACTTAGAACGCTAGCAGAACTTCAGATTACATATAAAAATACACTTTACCGGTTGTAGTCTGTGACGGAACTTATACATATATCCGTATTCTTAGCTGCTCCATAGCATCCTGGTCATCCAAGAGTCGTGACTGTGGCTACATACATGCTGTTGACCGCAATCATAAAGATAAAACATATAAACAGTTATAATAGAACGAGAATACAAAAACATAAAAGGCAAAGTCGTCCGGTGGGCATAGAGGGGTTGGTGACAAAGAAAAGCGTAGCAGGAGGCCTAACAAGTGTGTGGTGTGTCTTGCCGGTGGGAGGAGTGCAGTGGGGGGATAAAATTACATTCTGTTGACTCAAGCAGGCCTCCTCTCTCCTTGTAGAGACCACTCAACTACGGGATTCTATAGCGTCCTCGGTTGACTGTGTGTTCATCATGGCATCTGGTGCGGTAGTGTGTCTGGTGTCCCAGGCTCTGAGTACCTCCGCCCAAAGCATCGCTAACGGACGGTGCCTGATTCCCCGGGCATCTTCCCTAATTAGGGCCCTCTCTTCCGCTTTGGCCCAAGTATCAACATCCCTTTCCCAGGCATTGACTGTGGGGCTCGCTTTGGTCATCCACTTCAGGAATATGGGCCGTTTCGCTAGGATCAATGCAAGATCCACGAATCTAGTGCCTATCTTTGTGCCTTGTGCCAGGGGAATAGTCTGCGAAGGCAAACTTCTGCCGTACAAGGCAATTGCAGCTTCCCAGAAATCTTGCAACTCTGGGCAGTTCCACGTCCTATGTGTAAACCCAACATCTGGTTCCTCGCATCTCGGACGGGCCCGGGGTTCACCTCCATACATAGCCTGTAGTCGGTGGGGGGTCAAGTACGTCATGTGCAAGTAATTGAATTGGACATATTTAAACTGGCGTTTCTGGAAACGCGCCTAAGGCTCTCCAAAGATCTAATCTACTCTACGTCCTTCAAGTCCCTAGCGAGTTACAGCGCCCACCTGTCTCTGGTCTCAGACAGAAGTTTTGTGATCATGTCTAGTAGTGCTCTGTAGAGCCATTTCACAAGGTGTCGTGTTGAGCCCAGAGTCACCAGCCCTTGTAGTACACCATGGGTATCAGGTTCCCCTCGACTCACAGGCCACAGCTCCCTATATGTCCTGACCATGGCATAGTAGGTCAGGTACTGGCCAGAAGGCAGACCGCACTAATCTACGAGGTCATTTAGCAGAAGAAGTTCTCCCAGCTGGAATCAGTCACTCACCGTTACGAGACCAGCCATTGTACAGTCAGCCAGCTGTACGCTTACGCAAGGACAAGATGGTTATGAGAAAAAAGCCACAATTCCTCCCAAACGTCATAACACATTTTCAAGCTAACCAATTAACTCGTACATTCAGCTACCTTGGATTTTTCAGCACCCAAAGACACAGGCTGAGAGGGCCTTACAGATGTTAGATGTAAGAAGGGCAGTAATGTATAACCTATTGGAAACAAAACTAATCGTGAGGGGAGCACAATTTCCTTTACACCAGCTACCAAAGGTTCACCCACGTCCAAAGGAACCATGGCATGATATACAGCACAAACGATATAGACATGTTACGAAATAGCCTGAGTGACATTGAAGGAGGCCAAAGGCTCATTCTACAAGGAATAATGGGTGCACTAGTTGCCTTCATGGCAAATGTCTCCATGAATGACATAAGTAAAGCAACAACGAAGTCCTCCGTACATACTTTCACAAAACACTATTGTGTGGACATTCAAACCAAGGGAGAGACACGGGGGGGCAGAAGCTTCCAAAGCACCTGTTTGCGAACATGAACTCATTTAATCAGATTCCCCGGGAGAAAGGAATACAGCATGTGAATCCGGGAAAGATTCACACTGCAAAATACAATTTACCTCTAGGAGTAGTTTTGCACCTTCAAGAGTTTTCTGTATTCACATGTGACGCACCTGCCTCCTCAGAAATGAAAAGGATCAAACAGGCGAAATCAACAGTACAATGAAATGAAGTGGAGGTTCACATACCAATTAGTCGCCAGTGAGAAGAAAGAATCTCAAGATGGCAACTATGCACAAGAAATTCCATGGCGCATGTCTGACGTCACAGAAAGACAGACGTACCACCAAATGGTGGTTGACTTCGCCCGCAGTGAGGGTAAAGAAAAGTCACAGTTCTGGGCCCAAACACTAGATGGGGGAATAATGCACAGCATGTGAATCCAAAGGGCAATTGCTTACCATGCTGTGCAAACAATGTGCTATTGCTGCAATTCTCAGTTTCTGTGTGAGACAAAACACTTTCAGTAAAAAAGAATCCATGCTGCTAGTTTTTTTTTTTTTTTGAGGCAGCTACAGGGAGCACTTTTAATTGGAAGGATATTCTCTCTGCATGAGCTGTACATATTTTAAACCCAAAGAGTAACCAATCGGGTGAACGATGTAATGGACCTATTGTGGTACCTCATGTTTAGTTGTCTGATTTGACAATGTGGCTGAGAAGGAAGCAGTGGTGTGCTTAAGTTTACATTGTCCTACTTTTGAAAAACAGCTCATGGTGTAATAAACTGGCTGACCAATTCCACAGTAGGAACGATGGTTTGTTTTCCTTTATCCCAAAGTATAGGCAGTTTTGCTTCGTCCCCCATGGCATCATAATCGTCTGCAATTTTAAGCTTCGAAAGAAAACCTGGGCGTACAGGGCACTCTTTTTATAAGAAAAATGAGTTATCAAAATACAGTGCTGCACATTACTCAAAATCTGTAATATCTAAATGGCCATTTGGTAGTTGGCATGCTTGTAATGTATATTGTATTCCTATTGCTGTATACACTGTGTGGACCCTGTTATTTCAGTTACTAGCAGTGCTTAATTTTAGCCAGTGGTTGCACCCATTTTTGGCGACCGGAATTTAACTTTACCTCAACAAACTTTGACTCAGAGCAAGAAGACTAAAACTCAAGAGGGGAAAAAGAAAGTGACAAAGAGAGAAAGTAAAGATGAAAAAGAACCTACGTGAGTGAAATAAAGTGGCAGGAAAGTGTATAGTGGTGGAAGGAAGAGCGGGCTTACACACTGCAGCAGAACTTGCATGAACACTGGCCTTTATACTGGCCACCATTTATATACAAGGTGCGAACATACCTGAACGTTGGCATTCGGGACAGATAGAACATATTGTATTACTGAAATTAGTTTCAGCCTGGAGTAGATATTCCCCACTTGAGATTTGATTGAATCAAGACAGCACTGAGGAAGTCGGGAGGTGAATTGCCCACTCACGAATCTTGTGTTGGCTGGAAGAGGACTCTGAATTAATGAAAGAAAGAACTGTAAAATATATTGACGTCTGGATGATTTACATTACTGTTTTTTGTACACTATTGCGTGTGCTTAGCGGCTTGTGTCAGTCGTTTAACATCTTTGGTTAAGGGATGACATCCCTCCTCTTTTGGCACAAACTGACATTTACGTATTAATATTTGTGCACTATGTCTTGAGCGCCGAATTCCCTTATTCTCCCCTCAGCATGTAAACTAAACCTAGACATACATTAGTCATTGCTTGTTTTCATTTACTTATGGGAGCTTGAACTGTAAAGGGGACTGTACTTTGTGCTTACATCTAACAGACATACACACATGAGCATAACTCATAATGAACTGGTTTGTGTTACAGAGAGAGCAGCATTTTAGTTATTTAAATCTGACTCTGTTTAGTGAACAAAATCTTAAAGATCCAGAAGAATCTTAGTGCTTACCAGATAACTATAACCACCTCGTTGATTGGGTGGTTCTACTACTTGTATATTGTTTTTACCATTTCTTTTTTTATCAACTGTTCTAGAAAATTAGCAATGTTAAAAAATACTGCACATTTAGCCAGTAAGGTAAATTAATTGTCTAATACAGCAATAAGATGACACTTACATTTTTTTGAATTGTAAACAAAGCTTTTCTACTTGCAGGTTATAGTCACGGAAAACTTGTCTCATCAGAAAAAATATGTAACTCAATGACCAAACATCCTGATAACTCTGTGGAAAAAAAAGAGAATAGTAAACCAACCACAGTTGGCTTGAGCATGGAGAAAGAGAAAAAAAAGTTGGACACAGATTTATTAAATGTTGAAAATAACAAACAAGTATGCAAGATACAGACAGTTGTCCCTCCTGAGCATGATATGCCAGAATCTGACCATCTGCAGAGTCCTATGGATGAAGGGAAGAGTCCAGTCGAAGTAACTCCCAGTACTCCCATCTCGTTTATGGTTGAAACACAAAGTGAGATCGTAATGGAAACTGAAAAGGAATCGTCGGTCTCCGAAGATTTCCCTCCTAATGAACAAAGGCTTCCTGGATTGGGACTTAGTAAGTCTGGCGTTCCAGAGCATTCACTAGTTACTTCAAATGTTGAAATGGAAGATATTTCAAATAGCAAAGGTAGGAGACAAGACCTCGAGTGTGAACCCGATATATTAAACATTGCCCCCTTATCTGAAGAAGCCTATCCAAAGCCTTTTGTTGCAGTGCCAGTAAAACAGTTTAGGAACAATGATCATGAAGGTAGCACTGTGCCATGCCAGTCCTCTGACTGTAGTAAAGAACACACCACTTTAAGTGAAAATGCCTCGGTGTCACCTCATAGCATTTGCCCGATTCCCCACGATCCAGTTGATGCCCATAATATTTCTGCTGGTTTAAGTCCCTCACTGAAAGAAACCTCTTGTCAGCCTAGTTCAGAAGAAGAGCAGCATCAAGTTGAGCCTGAGCCACTTGATGCCCTTAAATCCCCTGTAAAGAATGTTGATACTCAGGCTGTATTTTCCAAGGCGATTGTATCTACTTTAACAGTGCCAAAAGAACCTGTGCCTTCTGCAACAACCAATGTAGATACAGAAAATCTTTTACAAGCTATATCAAGCATAGAGAAGGAAAACGTAATTATCTCTACTCCAAGTAATACGGTGGCTACTGCATCATTCAGAGATATTGTTCCCGGTTCAGAAAGCGTATTTACCGTCATAGACCCTAGCACTGTTCAAACATCTGCTGGTAATGCTCCTTCCAGCAGCAGGCACTCATCCGAAGTAGATCCTTCAAGCATAATGTCCTTAAACATCATAATCAGTGATGAAACATCTCATTCAGGGGATACTGAGCTAAGCAATGCTGTGTCTAGTATCAGCGGAGACAATGTACCAACTATAATATTGTCTTCTCCAGGTAAAATACAAGTCCAAAATGCCGGCACACCCAAGAGTGCATCTGCCGAAGAGTCTGTAACCTCTTCAGAAAACGTTGCAGATGTAGTCTTTGTGGATCAGTGTCTTCCTCTGCACACACTCGGGGATCAAGCTTCCAGTACACTTAGTTTTAAGGTTGAAGATGGCACTGTGTTTACCCTTGCACCCAGTCTTTCCCAGGATGGTGGATTTCTACAGTTGATACCTGCAAGTACATCATTTGGACAGTCAAATAATGTTTACATCACCACTTGCATGACGGATAATGGAACCTTCCGTAGTACTACATCACAGTCTAAAATTACTCCTATATCTGCCAAGAATCAATCCCAAGTTCAGACCCCTCCTCGACCAAGAAACATGTTTTCAGTGGGGCAGACTTTATCTCCTAAAGTTTCTCAAGGTAAGTAGAAGTAGATATATTAAATAATTAAGTACATGTTTTTTCAGTACAGAATTTGGTCACCAGTCTTTAAAGTTGTCAATTTAAACTGTGATATGCTGATTTACTATATTGTTTACTATAATCCAGTCTTGTAATCTTTTGGTAAATTTTCAACTGTGGCTAAAAATAAGATTAGATGAATTGGGCTTTGTTAGGATCTGGTAGGTTGAGGAATGTTGACAATAGGTGGGGAGAGGCCATTCTTTTTTGGCTAGCCTAGCAGTTTGGTTTGCTGCCTTGGCAAGGGACTAATGCTGATGGCGCTCTAATTATATGATAGAAGTGATGTGAAGAGCTTTTGTTTTCGAAAAGCAGAGTCGATCACTTTAGTCACTGCGCATGTGCACTGTACTACAAAAAGAGGTGTTCGAGCAAAACTGATAATTTAATGAGACAGGAAAGGAGCGAAAAGCATTTGGAAGGCAGTATGTGCTTTCATTTTTGCCTGGGGAATCCCAAACCTGGTGATGGGTTAAATATTACTACTCTTGCAGTTTACTTGTGTAGTGAGACGCATGGAGGAAACCTATTGATACCAAGAAACATTCTGTGCACAAATGGCAGGATTATAGGCCATGTAAGTCATGAATAGGAGAAAAGTGGCGGGAACAGGTGATTGAAATTGTTAAGTGGGATTCTCCATTGTGCTAGAGCTGGACTATTAATAGTGCCTGGATTATTTTTCTGCACAGTACACTATAAGGAAGCTGCTTTTCAAACAATTGTCAGCGGTCATTCATAAGATGGCAACTAAATGTAAGCTGCTGATTTTGCGATATCTAAATCTGCCTGATTGATTTGAGCTTAGCAGTATCATTTGGCAGCGGAGACTTACTGTGCGATCCAACGGGTGCATTTCTCTGCACATAAATGAGCTTTTGTGTCCTTGAGCGGTTATAAATTTGTTTTTTCAGTATTGGATTTTATATAGATTCTTTTGTTGTTTGTATATATTCCCCACGGCCGATTGAAATCTTACAGTAGTGGCTCATTTTTACAATAAGTTGTGCTCACTTTTACATAGATCCCTTGCCCTGCAGTGATCCATACCTTCAGCACCTCCCTTGTCCTGATTGATACCACACATGCTTATGCATGGGAAAGTCCTCTGCCTCTTCATCTGAACTAAAGGGCTATCTTGTCTCCACATTTGTCTGGGGATTCTGTAATGTATCATGAACCTGACAGAGTGTACGTTTTAACATTCTGATGGAACTGAAGATCAAGGCCTTGTTTTAGGCTTCTGCCAACTGTGATTATAGGAACATGGCTAAGGATGAACCCACCTGCTGTGGGTATACTGCCTGCATTCAAGCCATGCTGTTAAAATAATAAAAATGGAGGCATGAGGGAGGTGTATTTTGTGACTGTGCAGGAATATAAAAAGAAAACTGCCACAGTGGTTTAATGCACAACGTGGACATGGAACACCGAAAAGGTTTTGCCAAGTGCACTGAAGATGCTGAAAGATGTAGGAAAGGCCAAATCGAAGTGAGGATAGTGAAACAGCTTAGCTGAAGGAAAGGGAAAGGCAGTGCTTAAGGGAGACAAAAGATATTGGCCAAGGAAGGAGAATCAACACTTTACAGAGAATGTCTGAAGACTACACTAGAATGCCGAAGCAGATCCTTATTGAATGCAAGGAAAGGTCTCCTGGCACTTAGGAGTCTGAAAAGGACTGACAAATAGGATAATGGAAGTTAATTCCTTCATACCTGGGCATCCCACAGTATAGGGAGTGGGGGAGGGTTGTGGAATGCCTGATTGTGTTGTAATACCCCATGCATGAGCAAGGGCCCCCTATAAGTAGTCAAACCTTAGTCCGTGGGGCCTGTATGAGTTTCCCCCAAGGATGTTCAATCTCCTGACCCCAAGGCTCATCACCATCCGAAGACGCTGATGACCAGTGTCAATCAGGTTCAGCTTGACCATGCAGTTTGAAGAAGAATATCCAGACTTCCCCTTTGTACTGGAGCATGAACCAGGCTGCGTTGTGAAGACGAGGCAGGCCCTTTTGCAAAACGTGTCTTGATGCTGAAAACCCCAGAAGGCCAGTTAAAAATTGTCCAGACCCTTTCCTCAGATGTATTTGGGCCTTTAAGCCTCATTCACAGCTGGCTAAAACATAAATGCCACCATTAGGAAAGAAGGGGATTTAGGAAAGAAACAGGGTAATTTATTTTCCTTATTGATATATATTAAAGTGGAGGCAATTGGAGGCAGGAGATTTACAAAACTAGGAGTCTTCAACCTTATTTGTGTGTGTTGGTGTGTCTGCTACAACCCCACATTGGCATTCATTTAGCCCATTTTAGGTCCAGTCATTTCCCCTGTCAAAGGTTTGCATGGAACTGGAGAGTATTGGCAGGAAGATGTATGGGAATGTGTCCTTCACTATACAGATATCTGTAACCATGGTGTTGTTCATCAGCTGTGACATTGTGCAAGGAAATGGATGAGGTACACAGTCCATCCCAACTCACACTGTCATAAATGCTACACAAGTTCTTTCAGCGAAGCACCATCTCCCTTATACTTGTTTTCTTCTCCACGGTTACTCCGTAAAGCTTTAGGAGAATGGGTATTGCAGACCATTTGGTCCACCCAGAAGCAATCATGATGGGTTCAGTGAGAAAACGGAGCCTCGCTTAGCCACGTAGGGAGTATTTCCAACAAGTCCTTAATGTGGGACAACAGGCATATTAAACAAACAGCTCACCCTCTGTTTCTGCTATTATATTACTCTGCCAAGCCACTCCTTGTTAGATGGAACGCTTAGTATGATGTGTTTCTTTGGCTGTATTGTTATGATGTTATGATGTGGTAGCAAGTAATGTCGAATGACATACCCCTAAAGCTAGTATTTCCATTGGAGGGATGACACTTTTGCATTCCTAATAACCATATCATAATGTGATACCCACTGAAAGGTTTGCAAATCCTGCATCTTCACTCTTCCTCTGCCCTTTTTATGGCTGCTCTTGTGGGTGTGTGTGTGTGTTTGGTGCTGGAACCAGTCTTAATTCTGCTACTGACAGGGCTAAAATTGACTCTAGCCAGAGGTTGCCTGGGGCCTGCACTGATAACACTGAAGCATTTTTGCTTTTTTTTCAATGAGTGATGCAGTGAGGTAGGCAGGGGTGGGGTTAGATTGTCAGTCACTGCATTATGACGTGACATCATCAACATTGCTGAGAAAGACTGCCCTTATGCCTAAGCTGCACCAAGCTGCTCCAGCACTGGCTTTGCATAACTACCTGAGCTGCCTCCCCATTGGCTTGATTCATTAAGCTGGGCTGAGTGATGCACACATACCCATGCCTTGCTTAAGTAGCGGTTCCTTCATATGGGTGTTCGGACTCAGCCCTGCCACTTTTTTAACACATCTTTAATCTGTAGTAAAGTACTCAGCAGATCGGTGCACTGTTTACTGAAGATGAAGGGGACAGTCATAGCTGCCTGCTACGCCCTCTTACCCTCAGGCTATCCAGGTCATTAGCAGAAAGCCTTGCTGTGCATGAATGGTCATGCATCTTAGGAAGCCTGCACAATCGACAAGTTCAGAAACTAGCCCTGCTACAGGCCTGGAAAGCCATAGTAGAGTCTAGAAAAAGTGATGCACAGAATGTGAGTGCTTGTGTGCATGTGCAGACAGGTCTGTGTATTTGGGACTGTCTATGTTTAAATGCATGTATGAGTGTAAATGCGCTGGCTGGCTCTTTTTATATTGGATGTAATTCTTGGCATGTTGGGGCCATGCAGAGCAAGATGGTTCCCAGTCTGGGCACAGTGCTGGCCATTACTTATTGGTGGTAATACTTTGCATTACTTGGGCCATGCATAACCGGTCGATGCCCCCAGGGAAAATGCTGGCCCTAGCATATTGGTGGTAATTATTAGCATTTTGAGGGTATTAGTGGCAGGATAACCGTGGAGGATAAATCATATTTGTATTTTACGCCATAGAAATATGAAGGTTTTCATGGACACTCTTGACCTCAAATTTTTCATCTTTTAAAGTCTGGACTGGATCAGAAGCTTTTTCCAGCAATTATTTCCATGTGCTGGTAGCTGCTGCAGTTGGACTGTGCTGCAGCGACGTCCTACCTCCAGAAGTGATTGTGTGACCCTTTGATACGGTTCACTCCTGCACAGTAACATCACGTACTTTTTTTCCATGCCCTTCCGCACTAACTCTTCTCCCGATCTTTGTTGGTGCTAAGTTTACTAGGGATGTCTATCCCATATACTACATAAAGCTCCAAGACGTGCGATGTTTGTCAGAAGCAGATGTTGGTTACAGTCCTGCATGACATCGGACTCTGCTGTCTTCGATCCAAGCACAATTTGAAGCCACACAACCAATGTTCCCTGTAATTCTGATGACCATCAAGAGGCAAAGCTTTAGGACTCCAAGCGCAAGAAGCAAGGCCAGTCACACTCCTAATTGCGCTTCCCTTCCTGCTCCAAGTCCTGATCCTGATTCAGGTCTCTGTCTTCCTCTGATAAGGTTAAGACAAAGTCCAAGGACCGGTGTTAATGAAAACAAAATAAGAAATTCCCATGTTGCTCTAACTCCGTGGACAGGCCGTGCAGTTGGAACTCAAAAGGCCGAACCCTGTACCAGTTGTTCGATTCTGACCCCATTCCATAGCATGAGCTGGTGTACAGTAAATCTCCCGTACCATCCATTTCTCTGCAGCAGATAGAGGCCTACAAGAAAGCAATGCTACACGTGTTCTGGACAATTCTTTATCCCCCTGGAGTGCATTCAGGTTCCCATGAATCTGTGAGGGCCCCAGTCAGGCTTTACCAGCAGTGCCTTCCCAGGGCTGACTGATCTCGGCCTAGTACCTCGCTGGCGCCAGTCTGCGCTTCTACTCCTTTGCAGATTGGGACCTCAGAGCTGGCTGGACTGACACCAGACCCAGCTTCAGAGGCATTGTCCTGGATCGAACTCAGGCACCAATCTCAGATTCAGAGCCGATTTAGGCTTCATCCCAGCCAATGTCTTGTTATGAAATCAAAGTCACAGCCAGTGTTTTGGAGGACTCTCTGACAGTGCCTTTGTCTCAGCGCCATTATCTTCAGCACCATGAGGCATTATTGAGCTCATTTAGGCTTAGATTGACTGACAATTTGTGGCCCCCTCACAATACTGATGATGGATTATATTTATGGCTCCAGAATGCAAGCAGTCTTGATACCTCGCAAGAGACAGAATTGGACTCCCCATTGGGGTCCCCTAATGAGAAAAGTACTTCCATTGCTATAATGGTATGCAGGGCAGCAGAGGTGTTGGAACTGCAGTTGCCAGTTGTAGAAACTAAGGCTAATCTGTTTGGTAAAATTTTACAACTTCGCACTTCAACCTCAGAGTTTTTACAACCCTTCAAGGAAACCCTTACGGACAATCTAGCTGTGGCATGTGGAAAGCCCTGCTTGGCGCCGCTTGTAAGTCACCCCATAGTTGGGCGCTACTAGCCTGATCTAAATGGCTTAGATTTTTTAAGTTGGTATCCACCATTGGAAAGTTTAGTAGTTTAGTCTTTGGCCAGGAAAATAAACCCAAATGCCTTTACTACTGCTGCGCCTGATAGAGAATTTATATGCATTGATGTCCTTGATAAGAGGTTCTTCTCCTGCCAGTTTGGCTTTATAGTCTTTGAACACAGTCTGCCTCTTGGGTACATACTCCCACTTCCTCTGAGAAATGGCAAGCGAGATCTTGCCCGCCCTTCCTGAGTAGTTTCGAAATAAATGCCTCTTCCCAGATGTTCCAGGATGGGAATTGTGCAGCCAAGTACATTTTACTGGCCAGTTTGGACACCACAGACTGTGTGGCTCGTGCTGTGGGCACTAGTTCAATGATCCTTTCGTGACCAGGCCTTTATTGTTACTCAATGTGATGTATTTCCAGTTCAATACCGAGCTGCTATTAGATGCAAAAGAAAATTTTAAAGCAATGATTTGCAGCACCCATAATGGAGTGCCATAAATGGTACAAATCAAAAGTCCCATAATCTGTTTAAAAGGCTTCCTTTAGTCTTCATTCCATAAATATAAAAACGGCCAATATTTTTGTTTCTTCATTGTGATGGAACTTCTTCATGGCTAGTTTTGTTTGACGAAAGACTGTCTCTCCACTAGAACAAAGCAAACACAAGGAGATGATGGACGGAGCGCTGAAACTTTTCAGACACTCGCCCCCAGTCACAGATCTGGGTTGAATCCATCATCATTCTTTAGCTCACTTCGCCACCCCAGTTCAGACACAGCTATATGCAAATCAGTCTTGACCCTGTGCCTCATGGGAACAGTCCAGACCGAACTGCCAAACCATGTCTTCCCTGGACCGGAAACAAGCATCCTGGGACCGGTTTCCGGCTAACAGCCCTCATCAGCCAGGCTAGCTTGAATCCAGTGGCAAAGTGAGCAAGGGACCCACGTCTGGGCATACCCTGCCAACTAAGGGCGAACAAAGCAAACACAAGGAGATGATGGTCGGAGCGCTGAAACTTTTCAGACACTCACCCCCAGTCACAGATCTGGGTTGAAACCATTATCATTCTTTAGCTCATTTCGCCACCCCAGTTCAGACACAGCTATATGCAAATCAGTCTTGACCCTGTGCCTCATGGGAACAGTCCAGACCGAACTGCCAAACCATGTCTTCCCTGCACCGGAAACAAGCATCCTGGGACCGGTTTCGGGCTAACAGCCCTCATCAGCCAGGCTAGCTTGAATCCAGTGGCAAAGTGAGCAAGGGACTGTCTGGGCATACCCTGCCAACTTAAGGCGAACAAAGCAAACACAAGGAGATGATGGACGGTTCGCTGAAACTTTTCAGACACTCACCCCCAATCACAGATGATGGATTCAACCCAGATCTGTGACTGGGGGTGAGTGTCTGAAAAGTTTCAGCGCTCCGTCCATCATCTCCTTGTGTTTGCTTTGTTCGCCCATAAGTTGGCAGGGTATGCCCATACGTGGGTCCCTTGCTCACTTTGCCACTGGATTCAAGCTAGCCTGGCTGATGAAGGGTGTTACCCAGAAACCGGTCCCAGGATGCTTGTTTCCGGTTCAGGGAAGACCTGGCTTGGCAGTTCGGGCTGGACTGTTCCCATGAGGCACAGGGTCAAGACTGATTTGCATATAGCTGTGTCTGAACTGAGGTGGCAAAGTGAGCTAAAGAATGATGATGGATTCAACCCAGATCTGTGACTGGGGGTGAGTGTCTGAAAAGTTTCAGTGCTCCGTCCATCATCTCCTTGTGTTTGCTCTCCACTAGAACAGCCTATAGTCCAACATATTGTTCTGCACAGTGAATAGTGTGATGGAGCAGCCCGAACTGTGTCCCTGGTATGTATATACAAAGCTTTTTTTTTTTAAACGTTTTTGTTGGCATTTTCAGCATTGTAGCAAGACATAATTACAATTACCATATCAACTTCTCTTTGTTCCCTCTCCCAGCCCCTATTGTGTTCTTAAATCTAAGTATCAACATTATGTCTCATTCTGAGGTTTCCACGTTAAATATGTGTGTCTCAGGCTGTCTGTGCCAGTTTGATAACTTAACCCCCTCCCCATTGTTGTGTCTGGTCTCATAGATTGTGTCACCCTCTCAGTAAGTCATGGATTGTGTACATAAGGCACTTTTTATTGTCACTTCACCCAGCTGTCTCTTCCTTGTTCGTCCCCTCCTCCCCTTCTCCATTCGTCTCCCCATCGGGGCGGGGGGGTCCTTTGCGTCCGACATCATGAGGGACGAGGCCCGGGCATCCTCTTATATCTTTTCGTCTTTCCTAATCCGCTTCATTCGGACTAGTTCTGCGGTTGCCCATTCACTGAGATCTTTTAGCCATCCCTCCATTGTCAGGGGATCTGGACTGAGCCATCTAATCGCTATTCTCCTTTTCGCCAGCATCAGCCCCAACTGAACAAACCTTCTACTGAGTTTTTTTTTAATTTGAGCATGGGGAGCAGTCCCAGTATTACTACCCTTATTGTTTTTGGAATTTTCCACCCTGTGGCGATTTGTATTCGGTCCGCTATGTCTTCCCAGTATTGCGCCAGTGATGAGTATTCCCAGATCATGTGAATATACAAAGCTACTGTTTGCTGCACATCACAGTATGTTGGACTACGGGCCATTCTAGTGGAGAGACCTTCCATTGAACAATTTGATTGTGTGCACTCTATATTTTGATTTAAAATGCCTAATGGATATGCCTTTTGATGACTCCAGGCTGTTAGGAGGCAAGGCAGGTTCAGCTTTGGAGTGGTTTAATGATAGCGGTTACACAGCTCACTCCTTGGGCTTCCTTGCCCAGGCAGCCAGCACCATCAACAATTCTTGAAACTCAGGGGTTATTTTCTGGGCCTGGCTTCTTCCAACTGACAGTCCTCTCAACCAGTGCAGAAGCCCACTGAGCTCTTTCGAAACTTCAGGGGCTTCTGTGGTGGCAGAGGATAAAGTAAACAACATGGCCTGCCCTCATGTTTCTCTTCTTCCTCTGAGCTGCTCTCAGTCCCCTTATGAAGTGATTAGCAGCCAGTGAACTACAGAATATGCTTTTACTTGACCTACTGGTGAGCAGTTATCTCGGTTCATGGATCCTGCAGTTTGTTCATCAAGGTTACTCCCTTCCATTTCTATCAACATCCCCTCCAGTTCCTCCTGTTTTCACCTAAACTTCGTCAGAAAACAATTCTATCCTTGTCAAAGAGATATTCAGAGGCAAATAAAATAATTCCAAAGAAGGAGCAGGACATTGGGTGCTATTCCTGTTACTTTTTGGTGCTCTAGAACAGCAGTGAGCTCAGACTAGTTTTGGACCTTACTCATCCTCGAGTCCCATAGGTGTTTCCTCCAATTTGTTGTGGTGAGATAACACTTTCAGTTCGCCATTCTGCCATTTGTGCACACCTCAGATATTCACAAAAGTGATGGTGGTGGTTGGGGTCCATCTTCCTAGGCTGGGAGTTTTCATCTTCCTGTACCACAACTGGCTGACGGCGGGACCACCGCAGTCCGCCTCAGACCACCTGCGAACAACCACCTTGTAACTTTCTTCCAGGGTTCTCTATCAACAAGCCAAAATGTCACCTTCGGCCGGTGTAGAGCATTCCTTTTATTGGGGTAGTTGAGGTTGTGGTGCAGTTAAAGGCCTTTTCTACCCTGCAGCCAGTCTGGGAAATTCAGGTTATGATACCAATGTTTCATGCTTTGTCTTGGGTTCCAGCCTAGATGGTTCTGAGGCTTATTTGTCTTGTGACCCTGTTTGTCCTGTCGGTGCCTCATTCCCATTGGCACATGCAGGCCATGCACTGGAACTGAGGCTGCCTCACAGACAACATGTGTCTCAGATGAGGGGGCCTGGAGCCTTCATTGGCCGATAAAAGATACCAACCTGACTTACAGGAGGCCATTCTCCCTACCCTACAACAGAGCTCACTGAGGTGACAGATGCATTGATTCTTGCCTCGGGAGGTGAAGTACACGAGGTGGAGATCAGAGGCCTATGATCCCCACTGGAGTTGAGGCACCTCATCAACTTCTGGGGCTGTGTACCGTCCAGCTGGCTTTCAAGGCTTCTCTGCCTCCTATCAAAGGCAGAACTGAGCAGGTTGTGACAGACAACATTACCACCCTGTAGCACTGCAAGAGACTGGGAGATGTGGAGGTGAAGGGTCTGCCAGGAGGCACTGAGACTGGCTCTGACTAGATCTTTTAAGGGATTTCCCTCTCTGCCAACCATCTGGCTGGATCCCTGAACGCCAGGGCAGAGAAGCACAACAGATGTCATCTAATCGACCACAGATGGCATCTGGATATATATATATTCAAGGCGTGGTTACCTTTTGGAGAATGCCTTGAGTAGATTTTTTTGGTACTGCCGACTGTCTTGCACATTGTGATTACTTCTTCACGTGGTATCAATGAACTGCAGGCACTGTCAGGGCAACCACCATATAACACGTTATTTCAGGATAAGGTGGTGCTTTGAACTTCGACTTCCTTTCCACCAAAATTGGTGTTGTCTTTCCATGTGGAACAGTCCATTGCGCTCCCTGCTTTTTTTCTCTGCGCCACATCTCTCTAAGAAGGAGGACAGAGGTCATTGGTGGGGCCCCGAGAGAGCCCTTAGCTTTTATATTGATCATATTAAGGTGCACCGAGTGTATGGCCAACTTATTGTGGGGCTCTCTGGTGTTAAGAACTGAGGGTCAGCCCAGAAACTGACTTCATCCAGATGACTCATTCCTTGCATAAATATGTTCTATGATTGGCAAGCAAGGAACCCTCTAAGGACCTTCGGGCTAAAGACCCAAAGCGGACATTAATGCCTTGGCCGGGGATGTTCTGTGCTGGAGATCTGCCAGATGGCTACATGGGCGTGCATCCACAATTTCACCAGGCATTAGTGCCTTACCTCTTAGGTCTGCAGGAGGACTATTTAGCTCCCTCCGTTATGCAGAATCTTCTGATGTGAAGTCCACCTCTCAGAATCTCCAACTTTTAGTAGGTTCTACTTTGCAATTTATTCAAAAGGTGACAAATTCCTTGTTAGAAGTGTCCATCAGAAGAACCAGTTAGGAGTTGCACCTTTATACGACTCCGCACTGTCACTTCTGGAGCTGGGGCGAGGTCAGCACACCTGTACGGGGACAAGGCTGATTCCACTCTTCTGCCATTCAAAGATAGCATAGCTACTTTTCGCTCTCTGGGTCTCTTTGCCGTTCCTCGCCAACTGCACCAGTTGCCATGCTCATTTTATGCTTTTGGAAGAGGCACCCCATGCCTCCGAGCTGTGCTACCTCCTCAGGGGACCCAGCAGTGTTGCAGCCAAGGTGCCTACCGCCCACACGGCTGAGGCTAGAGTACCCCCAGTCCAACACACCCCAACCTGCCAAACCTTGTTAGAGTGCCCTTAATAGAGCACAGCCACCCAGTAGGAGGCAGAATCCAGCAATTCTTTCTGGGTTGGCAGGCGATCACTTCAGACAGGTGGGTCCTGCAGATAGTTATGCTCTACTATTGCTTTCTTTCCCGCCGTACCTTCTACTGCCCCTCCCCTCCCCCCCCCCAACGACTGACGGTGGACCATCTCTCTATTTTACGGCAGGGAAGTGCAAGCTGTTATGGCTGAAGGGGCTGTCGAGAGTGTGCCTGCAGCAGAAGTAGGGCATGGTTGTTATTCCTGCTACTTTCTGGTACCCAAGAAGGATGGAGGCCTTCTAGACCTGTGCCCTTTCAATGTGTTCCTCCAAACGGAGAAATTCAAGATGCTCCTTATGGCCCTTGACACTGGGGACTGGATTGTGGCGTAGGACCTGCAGGACGCCTATTTTCATATTCCCGTCCTGCCGGCCCATCAGCGCCTCCTGCGGTTCGTGGTGGGATAAGGATAATTTCCAGTTCACTGTGCTCCCCTTTTGACTCACTAGTGCCCCTCTGGTGTTCAGGAAAGTGATGGCAGTGGTGGCAGCTCATCTTCTCAGGTCTGGGGTACCAGTTGTTAACCACCTCCAGACTGCGGCGAACCTCCTGGTTTACTATTAACATGCCCAAGTCACACCTGACTCCTTCTCAGATGCTCCTCTTCATTGGAGCTGTTCTGGACACGGTTTGGTTTGGTGCCTGTTCCCTCCAGAAAAGAAAGTCTAGGACATTCAGCTGTGGTCCTGATCTTTCAGCCTCTGTGCGGTTGACTCTGAGGCTGCTGGCATCCTGCTGCTGGTCGAGCACATCAGGTGTCATATGTGGGTTCTGTAGTGAAATCTATAGTCCTAGTGGCCCCAACATCAAGGAGAACTCTCCGACCATGACTAGATTTCAGAGGAGAGTGCAAATTATCTGCAGTGGTGGTTACTGGACCTCGATTGTGTCAACTGCAATACCCTTTCCTTTCCCCACCCAGGGCTGACAGTGGTGATCAATGCATAGATTCTTGGTTGTGGCGGCCATCTGTATAGAGGTGGAGATTAGAGGCCTCTGGTCTCCGGCGGACTCCCGTCTCCACATCAACCTTCTAGAGCCAAGAGCCATCCACTTGGCGTTGGAAGCCTTCCTGCCGCCTATCAAAGGGAGGCTGGTACACGTGCTCTTGGACAACACTACCGCCCTGTGGTACTGCAGCAAACAGGACTAGGTGGTGTCACAGGCTCTGTGCCTGAAGGCCTAGCTCCTCTGTAAATGGCTGAGCCAACAAGGAACTTTCCTGGTGGTGAACCACCTGGCAGGATCCTTGAATGCCCTGGGCGGACGAGCTCAGCCGTCGATGCCTAGCAGGTCACAAATGGCAGTTAAATCAGGAGGTTGTCCAATGTCTCTTATGCAAATGGGGATACCCTTGGCTTGATCTGTTCACCACTACCAAGAACACGCAATGTCAGCACTTCTGTGTGTTGGAGTTTCCAAGGCATCTCTCGCTCGGAGACTCGTTTTGCCTTGAGTGGAACTTGGTACTCCTGTATACGTTTCTGCCAATACCGCTCCTTCCCCGAGTTCTCAAGAGGATCAGCACCAACCGGCCCCAAGTAATCCTGGTGGCTCTGGATTGGGCATGGAGAGTATGGTATCCAGTACTTCTGGGCTTGAGCATATGTCCTTCAATCAGGCTGCCCCTCTGGAAGGACCTACTATCGTAGCAACAAGGCAGGGTTCTGCTCCAGGGACTTCGTACTTTTCAACGTCGTGCTTGGAGATTGAACAGTGACAGCTGAACTCCTTCAGCCTTCCTCCTGAGGTGGTTGATGTCATCTTGGCAGCCAGGCATCCCTCGACGAACACTGTACACGCCTGTCATTGGGATAAAGTTGTGGTTTGGACCTGCCACGCCAGATTGACCCCTCCAGGCCAAGTTATCTGATGTTATGTTATTTGTTCTTTCTTTTGCCTGGCAAGGCTTTGCTTTGGGCACAGTTAAGGGTTACCTTTCGGCCTTCTAACAGTTGCCAGATCAGCCCACATTGTTTAAGACACCACTTCTGATGTGATTTCTGAAAGGACTTCAATACATGTTTCTCCCTTCTCCCTTTGTCATGCCCCAGTGAGATCGTAATCTGGTCCTGACGTATCTGATGTGCACTTCGTTAGAGCCGCTTCACAGCTGGCTCTTATGGTTGCATACCATTAAGACTGTCGCCATCACCTCAGTATAGCTATAGAGTGAGCTTCAGGCTCTTTTTATTAATGCACCGTACACTGCCTTCTTCCCTGACAAACTTGTTCTGCAAACTTGGGCATTCGTCCTGCCGAAAGTTGTGATGCATTCCACGTCTGTCAGACCATCACCCTGTTGGCATTTGTTCTATGCTCTTCCTCACTCCTCTGAGGTGGTGGAGAGACTTGTTCGCTCGGACCCCAAGAAAGCACTGAGCTTCTACATTGATCATACCAAAGAACATCGGGTAGATGATGAGTTCTTTGTGGGGTTTGCTGGAGCGAAAAAGGGGAAGGCAGTGCAGAATGTTAATATTAGGTGCATTTGTAAAGCGCACTGTTACCCTGAGGTGTCTTGGCGCTAGCTCCAAAGAACAGAACATAGCCTGAAGGGCCTGGTTGCTAAAGAGCCAAGTCTTCAAAACTGTCCTGAAGCAGGCTAGGAGTCGCACAAATGGAGGGGGGTAACTCATTCCAAGCCTTAACTGTGCCTATATCAAAGCTTCTTCCACCCCAGTCAGCTTTTGAATCTGGGTAAAACCACGGTTCTAGTTCCTGAAGACCGAAGGGTCCTATTTGGTACGTACTATGCAAACCTCTGTTTGAGATGATCAGGCCAGTGTTGTGAAGCGCCTTGTAGGCAATACACAAAGATTTGAATTTAATCTGATTTCTCACTAGTAACCAATGACATTTTTGGATTACTGACTTAACTGAACAGAATTTAAGGGGTGCCAGACAAGATACTGGCAGCTGAATTTTGCAGCATCTGCAGCTTCTTCATATGTTGGTGCTGCATGCTCATATACAAACTGTTACACTAGTCCAACCTTGACAGAATAAGGGAAGACATTTTGGGATTCTAGTGGAATGAATGGTAAGATTTTTTTGATCATTCTTAGAATGAAGAAAGTCAACGTTGTCCACGTGGTTACCAAAGGAGAGCTTATTATCTATGATCACTCCCAGATTCTTGTTTTCAAGACTGGCATAGGTAGTGACCCCAGATCCTCTGGCCACCAAGCTGGGGACCAACAGGAAAGGTGATTGCCAAATAGGATGTCCTCCTTTTTGTCAGAGTTTAATTTTAGGCAATTATTACTCGTCCATGAACGTATGGCCAGCATAGAGTCATGTAATTTTTTGCCAATATTGTTGTCTTGGTTAGAGACGGCAATGGCAATTTGTGTGTCGTCAGCGTAGGAGAGCAGGACGAACCCAAAATATTTAATTACAGGGGCCAGGGCTGCCACATAAACATTAAACAGGGTAAGGCTGATGGAAGAGCCCTGCGGAACACCACAAGGAAGAGTGAAAGACTCGGAGATGAAGGAGTCCAGAGCCACAAACTGACTCCTATCTGAAAGGAAGGATCGCACCCGATTTAGGACAAAACTCTGTACTTCTATTGATGCTAAGCGATCCAATGGAATGTCATGAATGACCATGTCGAAGGCCGCAGAGAGATCCAGTAGGATCATGGCCGCCTTGCCTCCTAATCAGAGCGGATTCTGTGCTGTGGCCTTCTATGAAGCAGTTTTGTGTGTCATCTAGCAAGAGAAGAGAACCATCTCCCGCTAGATCGTGATTTGCTATGCATTGGCTAACAAGCTGCTTCCAGGTAGACTGTGTGCTCATTCTACCAGGGCTTAAGCTGCTACCACTGCATTGGCATGCAGAGTCTTTGTCCTAGGCATTTGCCAGGCAGCTAATTGGGCGTCACTCCATAAGTTCACGAAGCACTATTGTCTGGATAGTTAGGTTCACCGAGAGGGGCATGTTGCCCCCTCTATCCTGGAAGACGTTGTGGTTTGAGTCCATTCACAGCTAGCCTCCAAATAGGTAATGCTTTGGTATCTAATCAGAAAGTGAGGAATCTGTGGTTAGAAGTCTTTATCAGAAGAACAAGTTACTTACCTTCAGTAACGCTCTTTCCGGCAGAGAGACTATCTAGCCGCAGATTCCTCACCGACCCTCCCATGTTCTGTGATTGAACTCTGTCCATTAATAAGATCCCAAGTCTAGGAATCTGCACTCTGTCCACTAATTTGCTTTTGGGACTGTGCATCTGGGGATGCAGGTAGTCTTGAGAGCAACTTACAGTGTGCGGGAGTGGCACCTATATAGGCGCCACACACAATTTTCGGAGCCCATCGGTGTCCGCTTGGAGCTGCAAGGACCCACCTTCCAGGGCTCAGAGGTACTGCTGAAAAGGTTCCGGATCCAGTCTGACTCCTGGGAAGTATTCAAAAGGTGAGGAACCTTCGGCTCTCCCTTTACAGAATGTAAGTAACTTGTCCTTCACTTTTTGCAGTTCTTCTATTTATAAATTGACCTGAAAGTTGGAGATTTAACAAGGGAATGTCTTTAATAACTACTTTCATTTTTATAGAAATATTCACATTTTACTTTGTAGCAATAACAGGATATTAAACTGGATGCAGCTTCCAGAATTTATAAACTACAGTCTGCGGTTGTTAGAGAGATTTTCTTATTTTAGATCAGTTTGTGTAAATGCTCTACCCATTGAGTCTTTTCATATGAAGGGTAAAATCTCCAGATTATTGTACAGCCTCACCATATGTCTCATGGTCTGTCGTTCGTTAAGTTACTTTACCGCAAAAACACTTCTGAGATCTAGAATGTCTAGGCAGTCTAAAATCCTAAAGGGGATCTCTCAACCATCGTCTGATTTATGTGTGGCCAGTACTTATACGATTTTTTTCCTTGACCATTCTTTTCACAATGCAGAGCTGAGACGCTCTCTAGTAGGTAAGACTATTTAGGAATCCCAGACCCCCTTTGTCTCAGTGCTTTCAATATTTCCCTGATGCCCTACAAGCCCTCCTCTATCTTACAAAGTGAGTCAGGACTTGTTGAAGATAGTTTGGTGCCTTCTTGTCTTTTGTAACTGGTAAAGTCTGGAATACTTACAGCAACCTCAGTACTATATTTTTTTTATGTTCTGCAGTGCGACCCAGCTATGGGATGTACAGGTCCCTCTATCTCCCCAAGTATGCTTTTATTTCTTGAAACAGTACTTGTATGTTCACTGATTACTATCCGGTGATCATTGCTGTCAGTTTCACCCCAAAATAGCAAATCGACCCACTAGTAATCTCAAATGTGCCTTTATCCCCAAATTCTTGTACCTCTTCCTCAGATAGGCCTATAGGTAGGAGTTCTAATTCATGTTCGTTTAATTCACATCGGGAGTTCCTCTTGTATTCCCCCCAACACTTTGAACAAATGTAGTAATGACATCCCAGTGTTTGACAATACCAGAATCACATAGTCTCCGAATAGACATTTTATGCTCTATTGCTCCGAATCCAAGTACTTTGATGGTGGTGTTTGCCCGGATTCTTTTTGCCAAAGGTTCTGTGATCAGCAATTTGGGTAGGGGGCATTCCTGTCTAGTGCACCTGTATAGCTTGAAGCACCTTGAGGGGCACCCTGCCAACCATTACTCTGACTGTGTTGTATAGCTTGCTCAAACCTTATTGAGAAAGTGTTTCCCTTGCCCCAGTGTCTTCATCACTGCCTCCTTAAAGGACCAGTCCACCCAGTTGAAGCCTTTTTAGGTCTCGCCTGAGCCAGCGCATGCGTTGCTCTGGCGAGAGTTTTAGTAAGCGGGTTTTGGAAGTGCAAACAGCAGTTTGCTGGCGACCAGCTTGCGTTCACGCGAGCGTGCACGCGCGATCAGGCGCCATATGGCTTCCCTCTTCCCCCGCGATTACTTTCACTTTCGTGTCAGTTTCACGGCCGCGCGACCATTGCTTGTTACTCTTGCGTGGGATTTTGATTTTCGAAGGTCTACAAAGCGAAGTGAGAACCTTCGCTGTAGCTCTCCGCGGCTGAGAGATAGTACAAGGCACATGAGTCAGACTCAAAGGCTAGCATCTAAAAATGAAATGAAAGCTCTGCTTTTTGCTGGATAACGTTACTATAGTAACCTCATTTGAAAGGGACAGAGAACAGAAGTTGATCCGAAGGGATCACGTAGATGTCACTTTGGCTCATCCAGGAGAGCACGGACCCCCACTTCTTTCTCCTCTCCCATGAAATGAAAATAACGGTGTGATCTTGGGCAAATGTCAGTCTCTTGTGACCCGTCGGTCCATATACTGCTCAGTACAAAGGATGATGCTGTTTTCCTACCCCATACATGAGCCACGGATGCAATGTATATTTCAGAAGCACTCGCACACACGTGGCCAAGCTCACTCATTTCGCCACCTTACATTTGAACACTCTTTCCACTTGGCCACCTACAATACCTACTTTTTACTACTTGCAGTGTGTCCACTGGTCTGTCATTTTTGTCTAAATTACCTTGCACCAGGTGACCAAAATTATAGGATGGTGTGACATTATCATTCTGTTTCTCATTAAACTGTAGCTGTGCTACTCACAGATGCACTAGCATAGTGTCTCAAAATATATTTCAGAACCAATTTTAAAATCACTAAATATTTAATAAACTTCTTCAGGAGCCGCACTAGCTGGAGACACTGACTTATTTCCCAGCGTGAAGTGCTGTGTCACATTCATTATACTCAGTCCCAATGCCCAGGGTTTACAACTCATAATACTCAGTCCCAATGCACCGGGTTTACAACTCACAAGCATTTTGAAAAGTACCTTACAAAAGATTTGTTGTTTTTATTAAAACCTTTGTTTCCAAGTACCCCCGGGGCTGCAGGTGACTGCTGCACCTACCACAAATAGCAAAGGGTGGCTTTTTGGGCGCTAAAGTCACTTTTGCTTCCATGGTTCTTGGAGAATTGAGTTGGAGAAAGAGAATTGAATGTTTCCGTAGTGCATTAATCTGTTGCATTCTCTAGGAGGATTGCTGCATTTATCTTCATAAGTAGGCTCAGTCTGAGCGGTCACAAGTTAATAGAGTGTGCTTAGGACAAGAAATGAGAGAGGAGAGAGAATTTAAAGAGACCCTTTCCTTGCACAGTGGCGGCATCGTTGGCGAAGATGGATGAGAAACATTTAGGAGAAGACACAGGACCAGATGTACTAACATTGGGAACAGCCATTTCCGAATCGCAATTAGGAAATTGATATTCCTGATATATGAAACTTTTATTTTTTAATTAGCAATTCCTAGTGAGTGGCAAATCGACCTACTCAGAATTAATAATGAGGTAGGTCGCAATTTGTGACCAGTTATGAATGACAGCCATCACAAGGATGGTGACCTGCTCAGTGAGGTCAGCAAAACATCATGTCTGTGATTGCTTTTTAAAAAAAAATAACCTTTTTAAATCTCAACCCGTTTTCCTCAAAGGACAACAAGATGCGTTAAACAAGCATTGGCATAGCCAATAGGTCTCGCTTTGGGACCTTATAAGTATTTAGTTATGCAGCACAATATCCTTGGTGCTACAACATCAACTGTTGCATGGCTAAACACTTATAAGGTCCCAAAGGCGAGACCTATTGGCTATGCCAATGCTTGTTTATTTTCCAGCGTCTAGTGCCAATAAAGCTGGAGTCCAATTTTTGTACTTTGCAAATGTGTCAGCCTTCAAAAATTATTGAATGTCTGCTTGCTCGCCACAGACCTCGAGTGCTCCCTATATATAATTAGGGCTCCCGGTTTTATGGTATTTATTTTTGGAACATTTCCGTCTGTATTTATCCATATTTATTTTTTGGCCATCTTATTGGTATCTATCCATATTTATTTTGTGTTTTGAGGCTAAATGGAGCTGTAAAATGGTATATTTCCACATTTATTCAACTCTTGAATGCGAACTCATACATGGATGCCTATCACGATTTAGCAAATTAAGCAGCCACGTATAACAAAACACTACACTCACAGGCACATATTAGCATTATACTTAAGATATATGTTAACACATTACTGTATTTAAGGTAATCGCATTCAGTTTTTAACTCTCCATGCTGTCTAGCTGCTCAGTTGCCTGAAAAGCATGAAAAACAGCATGAAGAGTCTCTCACAACAAGCACCATTTTCAGTATTTTTCCACTTTTAAAATAAATACAGACAGGAAACACATTGTTTTCTGTCTGTATTTATCTGTAAAATGGAAAACCAGAAGCCTTATATATAATTAAGGGCAGAAAAGGTGCCAGTCAGTCTTTTACTTGTTTAGAGAGTACAACACTATTGGCATCTTTTTCTATGGCGCAATTCCTCCCACCACCAAAAGACATATCCTATAGAAATCTCCACAAAACCTGTCTGGGCTTCCCTCAATTTGAGTTTTATTAGCCGTTTGTCTCTTTTGCTCCTACAGTGGTGCTCGTAGCTCAGTGGCTTGATCCTCTGAAATGCAGGGGAATGTCAGGCCTTCTAAGATGGCCTGTTAGAGCCATCCCGTTATTCTCTTTAAAATAGAGCTTGGCATAAAAGGAGGTGAGCCTTTCTGCTTTCTGACATCCTGCGTTAAGCTACCATTAGGTTTCTTCAGGCCATATGTCCCCTCCCTATTTATTTTTTCCTTGAGTTTAAGCCAGGAGTATACTGTCCTCATCTCCTGTTTCATATATATTTAGTGCCAAAAGTACATTCTCTGCTTTCTTGACCTGAAGCACATTTAGTTGGTCCCTTTTGTAGTGACCACTCTCCAGTTGCCTTTAGAAACTGAATAGTTCTATTTCTACTCTACTCTCTCGAGTAGCATTTGTACCAAGGCCTTCTCACACACACTTCTGCTGCAAATGATATCAGCAGCCCTATAATGATGGGTTTAAAAGTATCCCAGTACATCACCGAGGTTATGTCTTCCATGTTGTTGTTAACTAATTGATAGTCTATGGCTTCATTTGTTATGGCCTAAATATTTGCCATGCCTCCAGATTCTTTCCCTGCGAGGTTTTGTTTAGTCAATATGTATGAACCACATCTGTGTGTGTGATCTGATACCTGAAGAGTCCCTCTCTGTTTTGTGCACTTTACTTGTTGCATTGTATCATGGCAATTCTGATGGATACTTATAATTGCAGATTCCTCACCTTAAAATATCCCCATGGCCAGACTGGATTTGGAGATTTTTTCTTAGCAGTGCTCCCACGCGCTGCTAGGTGGCGTCTTGCAGATGTGCATTAGCTCCAAATCACCCAGTGATGGAGTAGAGCCGCATATAAGCACCACCCCTTCACGTTGACGTCAGTTCCTTCCTCTCTGTGCCTGCTCTCCTGAATTTGTAGGGTCTTCCAACGACCTCCAAGCTTTCACAGTGTGTTAGGCAACGATGTACCCACTGAAAATGACAAGACTCTTGCCATGCCAGAAAGCAGATGTTAGTGACCGATCCCCACAAGATGTCTTTTTAGTATCTGGGCTCGGGATACATCACGAAGTAATGTGATAAGTGCGCCCTCATTCACCAGAAGACAATTTGAGACCGAGAGGCAAAGCTGAATGTCGCCGAACACAATAAGTAGTTGTGGCCTTCCCATTCCAAGCCACAGGGCCGTTCCCGTGACCGTTCCACTTCCCGCTCGAAGCCCTCTGGTAAGTCAAATTCTGAATCCAAACATAGAAACACGAAGCAGGACTTGACACCATCCTGCCACTCTGATTCCAAGGAGAAGGCACAGGGGTATCAAGATTTGAGTCGCTCTCTGTTAAGGTCAACAGTCATTGAGCCAATTCCTCTACTTATGCCGACGTGTTCTGTTTTTTCATGGCCATCATCGACCCCGCAACAGATTAAGGCTTTCAAAGGGGCCATGTAGCAAATATTCAGTAAGTTTAAGGGTCCCTCTGGTGTACCTTTGTGTCCCAATGAACCAAAGGGGTCTATAGTCGGGGTTTATGTTTTCAGGGTCCATCTCCGAAGAAGTTTGTCCCCATGTGCCCCTTCTCTGGGCCCACACTGACTCCAGTACAGACTTTTACCCAGGCTCCACGATATGATCAGTGCCAGAGGAAGATCAGATGCTGTTGTCAATCAGATCTCGTTTGATGTCAAGCTACAAATTATAGAAGCACAATCTATTGTGATGCAGCATTACTCTCACCCTTTGTCTCTACTGAATCACAGCTATCCACAGATGCTCCATTCGTTTTTTGGTTTGGTCTCTGACCCTGTGCCAGTGCAGGTGTATCCCAAGATAATGATGATGGGTATGGCTTGCTCCCCTTTCAGAACACTAACAATGCCTTATACCTTGATTCACAAAACGCCACTGGGCTTGACACTTCTCTTGAAACAGAATTTGACTCTCCACATGTGCCCTGAGAGTTCCTCATTCACAGTGATGTTCAGAGGGCAGCTGCATTTGAGCTACAGCTGACCTCCATTGAAACTAAAGTAAATGTTTTAACAGAAATCCTGCTGCCTGCTTCCATTTAATGATACTCTTCCAGATACTTGGTTGAAACCATGTTCTTGCCCACCTGTGAACAGGCAGGTGGATAGAGGTCATAGTTCACTGCCTCGCGACTTGGATTTTCTCACCAAGCACCCCACTTCAAGAAACCTTTTTGTACTCACCTCAGCCAGTAAAGTAAATCCTAATTCATTTCCTATCACCCCTCGGTTAGAGTCTCAAAGGATTGGAGCCTTTGTAAAACTTGAGTTTTCTTCAGCCAGTCCGACATTGTGGACTGTAAATGCAGTCTGCCTGTTGGCCCAATATATTCTTGCCCTATGGTTCATGGTCACTGGCCAGGAAGATCATACTGGCAGTCCTTGAAGATCTTATGGCCTCTTTGGCCCAGATGGTACATGATGGGGTAAGATGCAGTGAAATATGTTATCCTTGCATGTTTGGATACCACATATTCCTTTGGCATGGTGGTTGGTACCAGTGTGGTCCTTTATCGACATGCCTGGAAAAGGTTTGCTAGGTTCTGTGGCGATGTGCAGGCTTTGCTGATGGACATGTCCCAAATGGGTCCCGCCTTTTTGGTGAGAAGGCACACTCTGCTTTAGAATGCTTTAGGAAAGTACAGTAGAGCTATAGCATTTTCTTTGGGGCTGTTGGCCCCTGTCAAACAATCTCCTTACCAGTTTTATAGATTTAAGGGCTCCTTGAGACGTCTTGCATGTAGATAGAAACAGTCTTCCCAACCAGTGATGGAACAGACAACCTAGTCCTTTCAGGGCCACACAGGTGGATTATGGCAGACAACATACGGGCCAGCAGGGGCATCAGTCTTACGATTCCTCCTCACCTGCTACAACTGCCAACATAACATTTTAGTCTGCCTTAGCGGCACATGCCCACCCAGTGGGAGGCAGGATCCATCCCTTCCTCTGGGCTGGCGATCAATCACATCTGACAGATGAGCCTAGCAAATTGATAAAAATGGTTATGCCCTAACTTTTATTCCCTTCTCCCGCCCAATATCCCTCTCACACCCGAACAGATTTCAGAAGAGCATCTATCCATCCTGTTAAATGAGGTACACCTATTAAGATGCCATAAAGTGGGTATCAGATTCTGAGAAAGGCGGGGATTGTTACACACGCTAGTTCCTTGTTCCAAAAAAGGATGGTGGCCTTAGTCCTAACTTGGATCTCAGCTCCCCTCAGCTCCTGCCTACAGAAGGTAGGATTCAGAATGCCCACATTGGCCCAGATTCCATCTGCTCTGAACCCCGGTGACTGGATGGTGTTCTTGGATCTGCAAGACACATATTTTCATATTTTTTATTTTTTTATTTACTGTATGCTGTTTTGTATAGGGCGAATTTGGTCCAAGGGCAAAAGAGCTCTTTCCATGAAAACCAGACATCTTACATCAGACAGACCTTACACCTTGTTCTTTTATTTAGTTATTTATTTATTTTTAAGGCACTGGGAGAATAGGTGATTTGCCAAGAATCATAGGATGTTGAGCCAAAGATGGGATTCAAACCTGGTTCCCCAAATCGCAAGTCATCAGTTCCAGCTTTTCGGCCACATCCCCTTCTCATATGCCTGTCCTGCAGTACCCCAAGCATGGTCCGAGAGCCAAGGTGGGCCAGGAACATTTTCAGTTTTCTGTGCTCCCCTTCGGCCTCACCAGCATCCCTCGGGTGTTCATGAAAGTGATGATATTAGTAGCCTATCTTTGGCGGTCGGGAGTTGCTGTGTTTTCATACCTTGAAGACTGGCTGCTAAAAGCAGGTGAGCTGCAGTCTGTCATGGACTATCTCTGGATGATCATGAAACATTTAACATCGCTAGGTTTCAACATAAACGAGACTAAGTCCCACCTGATTCCCTGTAGAGGCTTCCATTCATTGGGGCAGTCCATGATATGGTTGAGTTCTGGGTTTTGCCTTTCTAGGACATTTGGGCTAGGATCCTGATGTTTGAGACTCAATCCTGTATACCAGCGAGGGTGGTTCTGATGATTCTTAAACTCTTAGTCTAATGCATCCTCCTTTTCAACTACGCCAGGTAGCACATGCAAACAATACAGTGGAACTTGAAGTCCCAGTGGGCCCGGTACCAGGGCTGCTTTTCCAACAACATTCAGATCTCGGCAGTATCAGCTCCCGTTCTACAGTGGTAGCTGACAGGCTGAATTTTTTCCTTTCCACTCTCCCTTTGCCACCGGAGTCAACAATGGTGACAGACTCCTCACTGCTGGGTTGTGGGGGGTCACCGGTCAAGAACGCTCCGTGTCAAAACTTTTACATGTTGGAATTTCCACACTTGTTAGGAGAAAAGGAGCACACTATTCCTGTATGCCTTCCAGCTACTTCCTGTCTGGGTCCAAGTCATCCTGGTGCCACCGTAGTGGACTCAGAGTCTGGTACCTGAAACTCCTTATCATGAGTATCTTTCTTCCCATCAGGCTGACACTTTGGGAGGACCTCCTGTCTCAGCAGTAGGGCAGGATGCTCCACTCAAATCTATGCAAATTTCATCTCCAATGCTTGGAGAAGGAGGTGCAGCAAGTGACTGCATTCAGTTTCCCATCTGAGGATGTTGTTGCCATCCTTGCTGCTAGGTGCCCCTCCACGGAATACATTTATGCCAGCTGCAGGGACAACTTTGTAACCTGGTTTGGTGTCCTGAATACAGTCCTCTTCCAGGCAAACCTGTCAGATGTCCTTCTATTTGTTTTGTCTGTTAACCAGCAAGGCATTTTAGGAGGCACTGTAAAAATGTATTTGAAGGACTTATCTGCCTTTCTGTGTTTGCTGGAACAACTGTCTTTGTTCGTATCACCTGTTGTGATGAGATTTATTAAAGGTTTGATGCATGTTTCCTTCCCAGCAGTTTGTGATGCTGCAGTGGGACCTTAACTTTCATCATGTGTGTGCTGTTTGAACCTGTGCATAGCTATTTGCTGCGTATTCTTCGTCATATGATTAACCATCAGGCACATTCAGTGCATCAGCCCTAAACCACCTTTTTTCACGACAGATTGGTGCTTAGGACTTGGGCAGCCTTCCTACTAAAAGTGGTGACACTCTTCCAGTCCATCTCTCTACCAGCGTTCTTTGCTGCCCCTGATCCCTTGAAAGAGGAGGAGAAGCTCCATCTGTTGGACTCAAAAAGGGCTTTAAGCTTTTACATAAATCGTACCAAGGTTCGGTGAGTGGACAATCAGCTTTTTGTGGGGTTCTCTGGGGCAAAGAAAGAAAAGCCTTTGCAGAAGAGTACCTTGTTGAGGTGAATCTACTATACACAAACCAAGAAGTAGCCTCTGAAAGGCCTGAAAGCCCACTCCAATAGGACAAGGGTAGCTACCACTACATTGGTGCTGGGAGTCCCTGTCCTTTATATCTGCCAGACTGTCTGTGCATACACTTGTGAAAGCACTACTGCCTTGACAGCCAGGGCTGGCGGGCAGGGCATTTCGCCCACTTGGTCCTGCAATACTTTTTGGTCTGAGCACACTCAACAGACCCTCGAACTTGGTGAGGTACTGCTTTGGTGTCTATTCTAAGGTGGGGAATCTGCAATTCCTTCCATCAGAAGAACAAGTTACTTACTTTTGGTAATGCTGTTTCTGGTGGATACTCTAATTGCAGATGCTTCACTGCCATCCATCCTCCCCGTTCTGTGGAGTGGCCTCATTTTAACATCTAAAAAAGTCCCAAGTTAGTGATCGATACACAGTGTCCACCAACTGTTACCGCTATGCAGGGTGCAGTAATGGAAAAGACAAGAAACTGACATCAGCGTGCTGTGGTGGTGCTTATGTGCGGGCGGCTTTGGTCCATCACTTCTGAGACGTTATGGAGCCAACACAGGAGCTGCACAATGCCACCTAGTGGTGCATGGGAGCACTGCTATGAATAAAACTCCAGAACCAGTCTGGTGCGTAGAAATTATTCTATCGAAAGGAATCTGAAGGTAGTGTTGTTCTTGTAGAATATGTATGTTGTATTGGAAAGTAAAATGTATAATTTCTCTTGCAGAAGTGTCTACACACGTCAATCAATAGGAGTTCCTCTAATTGTTTACTTCATTTGCCATTCATTTAGTTGCGCCCTCCCCCCATATGACAGCTGATCTTTCTACTTCCACCAATGTTTTAAAGTCACCAATCAGAATCAGTTTCCCTGGAGTTACCCTGCTACTTTCCACAAAAGCCTTTCATCAAATCAGCCGTGCCTCTGATTAGTTTTCCCTCTAATTATTTTTATTGGTGTGCAACAAGGAAGCATCTTGGTGCACAACTATCTGAGTTGTATGCACAACTGAGACATAAGAGTTTCTAGGAGAACAAGTATGCTAACATTTAGAAGTATGTTTGTAAGGCAAAACTTTTAGATAAATGTGCTAAAAAGTACATTTTAGATATTCTCATTAAAACTATATGGTCGAAAAAGGCGATAGGTTTTAGATAAATATCTATGGGGGTGGTGGGACTATACAGTCCTTCAAGATCTGCCTCAGTACAGAGAAGTAATATTGCTCTGAGGCAGAAAATCACTTCAGAAGCTCTTTCACAATTTTTAAGCAACCACCCTTGATATCGCCCTGGCAGAGTGGATATTGGAAACAATCTTTTCTATGTTGGGCTTGGGGTATGCATTCACAATGGCAATAAATGTTTGTCTTGTGGGAGATATGGCCTTTCATTAGTGTTTGTGCATTATGGTTGCTTGGTGAAAGGAGCCTCCTGGGTGTGAGAGCTTATGGTAAGAAAGGGACACGTTACCAGCACTGTTGATGGGACATTTGCATGGGAATTTTCAGGCCAACTCTCAAGAGCAGTTTTCTGCCTCATAGCAGCAGGGATTGTAATGGCTTTGGTGTTGGCCTGAAAGGTCTAAACTTGCTCTAAAGCATGCTTGGCTGTTGATGTGCTGCTGTTAATTCAAGAGATGCCTGGTTTGCAGTGTTGGCAGTTCGTTGCATAAACCGTTTATTGCTGGGAAGAAAGGTACTTCTTCTGGCACAATGGTGTGTACCCTAGAACCAGATACTATTTTGGACCCCCATAATTCAGCTGCTGGAATTTTTTACTGGTCCTAAACCATGTCTGCTTGCTGATGTGGCTGCTCTGTGTACATCTGCAGTCGTAGGAGCTGTGGCTGGTGGCCCTGTCTACCCCTCTGAATCTATAGTTAGGCTTGCTGCTCTACCTTCTTAGTGGTATCAGTGTTGTGTTCCAGCTTACGTTCACAGCAATTTTATAGCATTAAAGCCTGCTGCTGAAGGCTATAATGGTTATTAAAGGCCCTCTTCTGAAGTTATAGGCCTGAGTCGCAGGGAGCCCTCAGTAGTTGCTGGTTGCTCACCTTGAAACCTGATAAAATGTTTTACCAACACCTTGTGCTGCAAAACAAAACATAAAGATGATACGTTAATGCCAACCTAAGCTCAACTGTCAGCAAGCAGCCTTTCACATACAGTAGTCCCCTAGGTTACTGGCTGCACCCTAATCTCCCCACCCAAACAGGAAGCTTGCCTTCCCTTGCAAGCATCCCCTGTGTGCTCCCTGTTAACTATATAAACTGAAAATAGAATATTTAGTGGATTAATTTTGCCTCAAGATATGTATTGCTATTTCATAGTGCTATAAGGGTAGTAGGGGGTTCCCAAATCCAGTTTGACGGATAATCGCATTGTTGTCTTTGGACTGATAAAAGGCTGTCCAGACTGGTACCAGCTTCTACATATTTGGGGGCAAAGAATTAGCAGTAGGGCTTTGTTTCTGGCCCGTAGTTGCATGTCAAGGCCTGTAAAATTGTGGAAATCAGAAAAAGGCAGTATTTTTTGATGTGTAAACATATACTGCAAATACAAAATGAATTGCTTCAAAAGAAATGTAGTTTGATCTAAACGATTTCTAAACGTGATTAAGAAAAACACCGCAGAACTTTTCTTTTAATACTGAGGTTTGCTGCACACATTCTTATACCAGTTCGTGGTCTTCATAGACACAGTAGTTTTATTTTGGAGAAAGGTGGACCCGTTACATACAGGCTGGCCTGTGATGAATCAGTGCATTTAGTTGATTTTTATTCAAACTTTTCTAGCTGGTATAAACAATGGAGAGTTGTAGCACGGTACGTCTAAATAGACATGTAGAACTTTGAGATGATGAACAGCATTTGGCCCTTTTAAATTGTAGGGTTAGAAAGAAAGCTATAATTACATCAGGAAAGTGTATTCAATACATGTCAAGCTAAATTGTAACAATGATATAGACATAGTTGCATAAGTCTGCAACCACACATTTTTCTCTTAAAAGCAACCGTGATCAGTTTTGGTAATTTGAAACAAAAACGGGTCACATGGGGAATAAGTCGGACATATTTTAATACACTTTAAAGATTGACCACCTGAAGCCTACTTGATTATAAATACAAGCATACAGATGACTAGTAATAAATGTTGTACGAAACAAAATGCACAGCAGTACTTGGGTATAGCAGATTTGTTGGGTATGTGTGCCCCAAACAATATGCTTGAAAAGATTAGCAAAATCAGCCAATGGTTGTTGCAGAAGACAGTGCACAGATGTACTAAAGTAAACACCTCACTGTGGTGAAATAGCAAAAGTGACCCTGATTGGCAGCATACTACAGAATAATTTTCAGCATCTCTCTGCCCACCCTATCTTTTACCATGACATACCTGCTCTCTTTATGCGTCATTGTTTTCATTATGTCAAAGTTAAAGATCCTAGAAATCAAAACTACGACAGCATACTTTTTAGATGAGTCTGATGAACATATCTGCATATTAACGATCTTCGATCAAAATCTACCTTAGACACTCCTTCGCAAGTCATTTGCTTGTAGTGCTACAGCTTTTGCTTTGTTATTCGCCAAATAGTTGTGAGCTCTCTTCCTTTTGGAAGGAGAATTATGCCTCTTTTAACTCAGTAATTGGATAGGCAATTTTGTGAATCATGTAGAACTCTTTCTTCAAACAAATGTGATTCGTACCATCAGATTTACCAGCCCTCCCATGCTTCCCGCCCTCCCTTTCGATGGAAACACTTTACTTCATGAAACTCAAAGATTAACATTCTAAGATATAGTGAAAACTAAACAATGATGCAGTGCTCAACTTCCAGATCTGTCTGTGTGGATTCATCTGGCCTCTCAATTCTGGCTCAGCCTGCAGCACTGAATACTGGCACTACCTGGACTGAGCATAATGTTTGCACGGCAGGCACATGGGCTTCCCCGAAGAATATCACTGCAACATCTCTAAATGATACACTGTAAACTTTAGATGCTGGCTGCCCAAATATAAGTCATTCCTCTTGACGTTTTTCAATGCTTTCTCATGACTTGACTTTAAGTGTGAAGAGATGCTTCTGTCTCCGCTGCTGTGGTGGCAGTCATCCCCACCTCTCTTTCTCTGGACCTGGGTCTTTTGTCCTTCGCTGGCTTAAATATTTTTGGTTGCTTCCCCTATCCTGATACCTTCTGCTATTTGAGCATGTTGAGCTCTATTGTTGGATTGAAAACCGGATACAGACATTTCCTTATGAAATGTTTTCTTTGACACCTCAGGCACCTAGAGCATATGTTTCTACAAGGTCCACTAGGACAGTGTTTGCAGCAAGATCAACTTTTCTTTGCCAAGAATCCCTGTCGATGGTAGTTTTGCCTACCTTAGAATTTCTTCTTTTTACAGGTAAGTTGATAAGTTTACCACAATGTCTCTGGGTCTTGTTGAGGCCTCACTTCCCCTTGGTCTCACTGTGTGGGCACTCCTTCTATTACCTTCAAGACGTTTTCAAATAATCTTTGGATATTTGCATAGGTGCCAGTGCCTTCAACTTCCTCACTCCCATTGTGAATTCTAATGTTGTTGCGCCTTGCTCTGTTTTCTAGGTCTTCACATTTATTTTGAAGAATCTTTACATTTCATTTACAGCATGTCTAATTTAGTTCCCTGCTTCGTCCTTTTAACAGTCTCAGTTGTCTTGGTGGGCATTGCCTATAGCAAGCCGTCAGTTTCTGCCATGATGTTGCCTAGCTGGTCTAAGTCCTGTCGTAAGGTCGTTCTTTTCTCTTGGAGGGTTCTTTCCATGGCTTCCAGTTCTTCTTTTGAATCTTTCTTCCATTCTCCTCATAGGTCCCGGAGGCATGCTCCTAAGTCCTCTTTCTTTAAACTTGTTTTTTCTGGGCGCCATTGTTATGCTTGAAGTTCAGTTCGGCACGACCACGTGTGCAGCTCAGGGTGTACTAGGCCGCCAGTAGGAAATAATGTCTTTGCTCATTTTTTGGTTGGTTTGCCCTGCATTCAGATTCCAGTGACTCTGGTTCGACTGTGGTATCCAACTACTCCCAGAGTAGTTCCTGCTCATGCCCATGCTGGTCTGTCTATGCCATCTTAGCTCCCTGGACAGCCTGTGCATCAGGATCATAAAGAGGCGCTTACATGTTGCCTTGTAGGCCACGCCCCCTCTGTTTATTTTAAAGACTTGGTAATAGTAGGTATTGCAGACAGGTATGCTGTCAAGCCACACCTAAAAACGACTTCTTGTTTAATTTCGTCAACTAATGACACAAAGTTTGAAGCAGTTGAGTGAACTAGTGGGACTAGATTAGATACACTATGCTAAACATTAAAGCAGCATTTCACATATCTCAACTTTTGCCCTCCCTCAATCACTTGCAGATAAGTAGTGGTGCACTTACACACTGGTGACAGTGAATGCGTTGTTGTGGGCCGTGAGGAGGGGGGGATGGGAGGGGGTACGGGTGTGTGTGTGTGTGTGTGTGTGTGTGGGTGTGTGTGTGTGTGTGTACGTACGTGTACACAGTGATTTTATGCAAACATGGATAAGTAAAAACCATGGGTGAGTTAGTATCCGTGAGCGTTTTTAATGAATTGGTGAATGTGTACTTGGTGGTTCAGTGAGTGCATGCGGCTGGCAGCACAGAGCATCCTAAGTTACAATAATCTTTAACAATGCTGGCAACTCAGTTGTTTATTGCACTACTTATTCATGGCAGTCGACCTGCAGTACTGCTACACCACATGTATACTTCGTTAATTTTACAAATATTGTTCTAAAAAGAATTTTCTGAGGAAATGAGTGTGGTTTATAATTGAAAATATAATCCAGGACTATTGGCTTTGCTTCTGTAATGTCTCCACCGGGCTTACTACACACCGGAGAGACTATATCGATATAGACTGCGTGACTCCTACAGATGCCAGAGATGTGGAGAGGAGGACGCTGGGTTCCTACATGCTGCCTGGCTATGTCCAGGGATACACGAGTACTGGAGCAAAGTGTTACAGGAATTGGAGGCCATATCTTGCCCCAAAGATGGCGCTCCTAGGCTATGATTTTGAAGTGGAGAAAACAACCCGACCATTGCCCCAAAGATGGCGCTGCTAGGCTATGATTTTGAAGTGGAGAAAACAACCCGACCATTGATAGCCATCAGCCTCCTACTAGCTAAGCGCCGTGTGGCAATGAGATAGGCCCATGGTCCGGTCCCGGAAGTGGAAGACTGGCACACAGACATGGTTTATTGCAACACCCAATCTTGCATATATAGCGACCTTCTCCCACCCCTGAGCCGACCCAGAAATTGCTGGGGTCCATATAAACTATACTTAAGCAAGCAAGGAGAAGGCTGATGAGAATGTCCATACCGAATAAGGTTGACTTTAAGGGAGGTGATAAATACACTCCCATGTTCGGGAGGGTGAAGAAATATAAATTTCATTGCGCATAACTCTTGACCACCACTCCCGTATGGAACCGCTATATAATAATGGGTTTCTCCACTGTCGGCTATGCTATTGTGACTGCTGAGCATTCTGTACTGTGTATCCTGATATGGTTGACCCCGCTGCCCCATGCAATAGTTTGTCTTAAATTGCATGCTGTATATCTCTGCATATATTGAACAATGTAACTGTAACACCTGGTTGTAATGTATGTTCATAATATTGGTTTAATTAAAACAATAACAAACAAAAAAAGTAAACACCTTTAAGTGTTATAAGGGTTTGAAAATGTAGGCTATGCACTTTGATCTCCTAATAATAATTCTACCATCAATGGTACCCAAATCTGTTTTTACCCTCACATAAGCCAAGGACATATTCTGAAGACTTACAAGATGGCTTTCTTGGTAACCAAATAAATTGGCGAGCATTAAGCAGTCTCAGAGGCCTTATATTGTCTTTCACAAATGCAAGGTTGTTCATTATACCATCCTTTCGCTCTTTCCAAGCTTCTAGCTGAGTTTCCTTTACATCAAAAAATTGTCCTCCCAGGTTTTCAGGATATACCCCATGTTACTTTTGCTGAAAAAATGCTGCACATTATTGATGACTCTCTAGTGGCTTATGGTGGTCCTAATTCTGTTGTCCAAGTTGCTATTCCTATTTTTGCCATGCAGATATTCTCTTAAATTACCATATCCTACAAACCCAGAGGAGTGATTTCATGCTCAGTTATGTGTATGTCAAAAACATGCGTTTTGTACATGTTTTTTTTTTTAAAGCATTCATTTATTGTTGAATCTTCGGGGAAAGATGTTGCTTTAAATTCTGCATAACCGGTTTGCTTCGAGCCTTCTGAGGCATACGCTGTCTCAACATCACCTCACATCCCCTACCCCAACCTAGGACTGCCCCATCCTATGTTTTGAGATTACATTCCAGTGTTTTGGGAAGCACGGCGATCAAGAAACAGTGTAAATTACCATCATGATTATTCCAGCAGTCTTAATTCCTTGCTGATGAGCCCATAACAAGGGTGAAACCAATCCTAGGTTGCTTGTGTTCTTGCTCAGGGAGGACCTGGCTTGGCAGTTCAGGCTGGATTGGTCTCATTGGAGCAGGGTCAAGACTGATTTACATATAGCTGGGTCCACACTGAGGTGGTATGGTGGGCAAAATAATGATGAATTCAGATGCTGCCCCGAGTAATTACCAGTGGCTGAGATTAATTCAAGCATTCCATCCATCACTTTTCGTATATTTTAAAAAGTGTCTTCCTGGTGGTGGGCATACACCTACCCATCACAAAGACAAACTATACATATGTAGGAGGCAGAGCATAAGCAATTTGTTAAAAATGGCATAGAGCTCAGGGCAAAGACAGTTGGTGCCTGGAATCTTACCACCACTCAAAATCTTTCGTGCAGCTGAAATTCTGTCCAGAGTGAGTACTGCATCTTATTCTACCGTGTGTTCTAATATCAGTGTTGGGAGTAGTGCAAGCTTAAACAGAGCTGCTCGATCTGCTGAGCCAGAGGACGGGGCTTGGAGTGCAAGGTGGAGCGTATTTCTCCTAGTGCATCCCTCTATGCCATCAGTAATTTTGAGTTAATTCCTGCCTTAACCAGTCATGCTAACATACTGCCTGAAATGTATCCCTACCCATGTGTTCTGACAACATATTCACAGTGATCTAAATAACTTATTCTTTAGTGTTTTTCTCCCTAGACACCTAACGTTCTGCCGGAGTGGCACTTTAACAAGCCTCTTTTTTACTAGCCCCTCCTACCTCCTTGTCCTATGCGGTCAGTTCTCATATTGGGCCATCCAAATCACGGGCCACTTCTGCCTTAAATCTCAATACAAATCCAATTCAGTGTCCAAGTAGTGTCACAGTGCAAGAAGACCAAGCAGGATTTGTCCCCCTCTTCCCAGTCTAGATCAGGCGAGAAGCCTCAGTCTGCATTTCAAAGGCCTGAATATTCTGGCTTCTCTAGCCAATTTTTAGGCTGGTCCCTGTGTGCCCCGAATTTCCAAAGCCATCGTTGACCCTGCAGCACATAAAGGCCTTTAAAGAATTACTTGCTACAAAAATGTTGTTGATCCTGGTTCCCTCTGTAGTACCTTCTGTCCCCATGTAGTCGCAAGAGCCACAGATCACACTTGTGCTGATGGGTCCTTCACCAGTGCTGACTAAACCCGCTGATCCACCCCCTCCCCCCCTTCCATTTCATGGTCGATGCTGGCCTACATCTCCACTCCAGCCGCTAGTGCCGTGCTGGTCCCATCCACACGGACTCTGACAGTGCCCATTCTGGATCTGGTCCCGACCTTGGTCTTCGACCCGAAGTGGACATCAGCTCTTGCCAGACCTATGTCATCTTACAAGATCACTAAAATGCAGCACCCACCATTGGAAAGTGACCCCCAGACTCTCCCTGGATGCCAATACTGTATGAGGCTGGAGTCCCTGTTCAGCTCTCATTTGGGCAGGCCAAGGGCTTCAGAATATGCCACACGGCGATGATGAGCAGGTGGATAGCTTGCTCCCAACCCCCCAAAAAACCCATCCCCTTCCTCTTTCACTCTACTGATGCTGGATTTATGTGTACTTAAAACATTCTTGGGTTTTGACACTTCTTGTGGAACTGGGCTAGATTCTCAATCAGGTTTACCCACAGAACAAAAGGGCCTCCTTTGCAGTGTTCGGCTGCAGGATAGCAGAAGTTGTTACATTACTGTTGCCTACAGTAGAAACAAAAACTGATTTGTTGACTGAAATCTTGCAGCCACACCTGAGCCCTTGTTTCCTTTCACTGAGGCCGTAGCTTACAACTTATTGGCTGTTTGGACAAAGTCCTGTTGGGCTCCCTCAGTGGCTAGACAACATTGGCCACCCCTGATGATCTGGCCTTTGTCACCTAATGTCAGACCCTGGAAACTTGGTACTGGCGTCCATACGAGCAAGGTTAACCTTAGCATATTCCATTCTGCATCACCAGATAGACAGTCAAAGAGAGTATTTTCATCTTCCAGTTTGGTCCTGCGGTCCCTGGAAGTGGTCTGCCTACTAGGTCATTGTACTCATGCTCTTTGGGACATGGCCAACAAGATCTTGCTGGCTGTCTCTGACCAATTCAGAAACAATTCAGGATGGACCAGACGCTGCCAAATTTGTATTACGAGCTGGCCTTGACACAGCATAGTGTGTGAGCTGTGCCATGGGCACCTGAGTTATGATCAGGCACCATGCCTAGATGTGGTGACATCCGGGCCTCTTTACTAGGCTTGTCCTTCGATGAATCCAGACTTTTTGGGGAAATTCAGCACTAAAACCCTTGAAAGACAGCAGTGTTATGGCCTGCTGCCTAGGTTTGCTTTCACTGATTCCTGCCTGCGCCTCATTCCTGGTGGTCCAGAGGGAGAGCACTGCTTTTCTGCTGCTCTGCCTCTCTTGCCTCTTTCTTTTCTGCCCCTTTTCCTCTTTCCTTCGTTCTGGCCTTCTGTCACTCTTCTCTTCACTTTCTCACTCTTTCCTTCTTTTTCACACTTTCCTTCGTTTCCCCCCGCTGCTGTTGCCCCCCCCCCGCGGCCCCTCCCCTCTCCAGTGTGTACTACCCGCTCCCGCCTCCCAGCTGACCTGCCCTCCCCCGATCCCTACTTAATGGCAGGCGCTGCGCTGCAAGAAGAGCAAGACCACTGACCTGGTCAGTCTGACTGCTCTCCCACCACGCAGCTCCACCACTAAGTGCTGCCCCCTGAGCTCTGTGCAGGGTGTTTGAGGCCCTCCTCCACCCGAAGTCTCCTACCTGCGCCTCATCCCTGGTGGTCCAGTGGGAGAGCACTCTGTTCTTCTGATACTCTGACTCTCTTGCCTCTTTCTTTTCTGCCCCTTTTCCTCTTTCCTTCGTTCTACCCTTCTGTCACTCTTCTCCTCTTCACTTTCTCACTCTGTTCTTTGTTTGTCACTCTTTCCTTTGTTTTTCACTCTTTCCCTAGTTTTCCCCCGCTGCTGCTGCCCCCGCGGCCCCTCCCCCCTCCAGTGTGTCCTTTCCGCTTCCCAGCTGACCCGCTCTCCCCCGATCCCTATTTAATGGCAGCTGCTGTGTGGCTGCGCCGCTGGCATGCCAAGAGCAAGCCCGTCTGTGCCCCGACTGCGACCAGCGCCAGGGACCCTTGTCCCCCGACCCGCCTCCGCTACAACACGAGCACCCTCCACGATATCAACCCCGGACGCTACAACTACTGCCAGCTCTCGACACCGACCAACACCCACGGCCCTCTCTCCCATCTGCGCTGCTGCCGCATCTTCACCCACCTCCGTACCCCAGCAGCATCTCCCAGCCTACCGAAAATCACAGCTCACAAAATACTCCACTGCATCCTCCTCAATGTACGTTCCCTCCACAAGCATGCAATAGAAATCTGGGACCTCCTCACCCGACGTTGCCTTCCTCACGTAAACCTGGACCAACTCTATACCCGACATGGCCACCGCCATTCCCGACGGATACAAGATCTTGCACAAGGACTGCCCCATCCGTCCAGGAGGAGGCATCAATGTCGTTCACAAAGGCACCCTCTGCATGATCACCCTCCCTGATGACACAACAACCCTCATGGAGCACCTCCAGATCCAGACCAACCTGAAAACGACCCTCTATGGAGCCCTTATCTACAGACTGCCCGGCCTCCGCTCTCTCTGTACCGACCCATCACCGACCTCATCGCAACCCACGCCCTCACATCCACAGACTACATCCTACTCGGAGATCTAAACTTCTACCTGGATAGCCACGGCGACTCAAACACTGCCTCCCTCCTAGAGAACATAGGACTGAATCAACTAGTCACCGCCCCCACGCACACAGCGGGACACACGCTCGACACTGTCTTCACCGGAGGAAACAGCGACTCCTACAGCCACACCACGGAACTCCTCTGGACAGATCACCACTGCATCCACTCCTCCTTCAAAAAACCCACCGTACTCAAGCACGCCCCCGCCTGCCCCATAGAAGCTGGAACAATGTCACCAAAGACCAGCTCATCTCCACCCTAGGCAGCACCTCACCACCGACTACATCTGACGCAAACACCCCATAACGCAACCTCCACCGCTGGATCACGAACTGTGCCGACACACTCGCCCCCCTCAAAAAAGCCACCGGAAGACATATCATGAAAGCAAGCTGGTTCATCCCTGCACTGCAAGAATCCAGACACTTCTGCAGAAAACTCAAAAAGACATTGAGGAACAACAAAACCCTGGAAACATGCACCGCATACAAAGCAGCCACCACCAACTCATCAAATCCACAAGTAGGAAATCCCTCCAAGACCAAATCCTCACCAGCGCACTCAACACCAAAGAGCCCTTCTCTATCATCAAGAAATTCGCCAAACCCTGCAACGAAACAACAGATGTCCAACCCTCCCAAGACCTCTGCAACAGACTCAGCACCTTCTTCCACCACAAGATTAAGATGATCTAAAACAACTTCGACATCCAAGGCCACCTCACCGCTCCAGCTCCCCCCTCATGCAGCGTCACCCAACAGACCCTGCCCAAATGGATCCCACTCACGACAGAAAACAACTTGAAGACCATGAAAAGCTTCCACTGCGGTGCACCATCAGACCTCTGCCCACACCACATCTTCCACAGAGCCGCCTCTGCCATTGCACCCGAACTACGTCGCACGATTAACTGCTCCTTCGAGACCGCCACCTTCCCCAACGACTGGAAACACGCCGAAGTCAACCCCCTCCTGAAGAAACCCTCTGCGAACCTGACTGACCTCAAGAACTTCAGGCCCATCTCCGTGCTTCTCTTTGCAGCCAAGGTCATCTAAAAGGCCATCAACACCCAGCTAGCGAACTTCATCGAAGCCAGCAACGTCCTGGACATCTCCTAATCTGGATTCCGAAGCAACCACAGCACAGAGACCCCCCCTACTCGCCGCCACCGACGACATCCGCTCCCTCCTCGACCTGGAAAAACGGCAGCCCTCAACCTCCTGGCCCTATCGGCTGCATTCAACACCGTCTCCCACCGCACCCTAGCCACCAGAATCCACGACGCTGGCATCTGCGGCAAGGCCCTCGACTGTATACGCTCCTTCCTCACCGGCAGAACCCAGCCGGTCAGACTATTCCCCCCCCTCACACCTCTCGGAATCGACAGAGACCAAATGTGCAGTGCCCCAGGGCTCCTCCCTCAGCCCCACCCTCTTCAACGTCTACATGGTCCCCCTACCAACCATCGCCAGGAACCCAGGCTCAACATCATCTCTTACGCCGAAGCCACCCAGCTGATCCTCTCCCTCACCAACAAACCCAACATCACCACACATAACTTCCAAGAAGGGATGAAAGCAGTCGCCACCTGGATGAAGAACAGCTGCCTGAAACTCAACTAAAAAAAGACAGAAGTCCTCATCCTTGGCTCCACCCCCACCGCATGCAATGGCTCCTGGTGGCCCTCGGAAATCCCCCCACCCTGACGGGCCAGGCATGAAACCACGGCATCATACTAGACTCATCACTCACAATGAACCGCCAGATCAACGCTGTATCCTTGACCTGCTTCAACACCCTCCACATTCTCCGAAAGACTTTCAGATGGATCCCAACCTAGTTCAGAAAAACTGTCACACATGCGCTCATCAGCAGCAGACTGAACTATGACAACGCTCTCTACGCCGGAATCAATAAGAAACTCCTTCGTAAACTCCATACTGTCCAGAACGCCGCAGCCAAACTGATCCTCAATATCCCTCGTCGCATTCGCATCACCCATCACCTCCGCGATCTCCACTGGCTTCCAGTCGAAAGAAGAATAGCCTTCAAATTCCTCACCCACACATTCAAGGCCCTTCACAACACTGGACTTGCATACCTGAACAGCCGCCTCTTCTTCCACACACCCATAAGACACCTCCGATCAGCCCAGCTCTCTCTGGCCACCGTCCCTCGTATCAACAAGACCAGAACGGGAGGAAAGTCCTTCTACCTTGCAGACAAAGCCTGAAACACCCTCCCCATCCACCTCCAGCAATCTCCCACATTGCCCGAGTTCAGGAAGGACCTCAAGACCGGGCTATTCGGATGACCCCAGCACTCAAAGGAGCCGCCCCTCCACCCCCCTCCCCCTTCAGTGCCTTGAGTTCCGCACGGGTGAGTAGTTGCGCTTTACCAACCCTGATTGATTGATTGACCGACCAGTTCCATCAGCAGTACAGAGTTCAAAGGCTAAACTGGTTTTGCCTGTTGACAGTGACCGCCCTCTCAACTAGTTCAGCAGTTGGCGCAAAAGTTTTGCTCCTCCAAAAGACATGACGTGACCACAGACACCACCCAGAGCAACAATATTCCACTTACTCACATGCTGCAATGATTTCTAACCCGCTTTGATTTTTCTCTTACAGGACTATGCCCAGCTAGTAGGGTCAATTGTTCCTACATAGCTGGGAAACAATCACCTCAGTTGGATGAATGCTGCAAATTATTCACAAATGATATGCCCTGCCTTTTGTTTCATCCCCCTTCTATCACACCGCCCTTAGTAAGGTTTCAGCAGATCATGCTGCCATCCTGCAGCAGGAAGTCAAGTCACATTTAGCCAAAGGCGGTCATCGAGAGGGTACCAAAATCAGAAGTGTGTCGCTCCCACTACTTCCTAAGGCCCAAGAAGGATGGAGTGCTTATTTTATATCTTCATCCCCTGAATGCATTTCTATTGAAGGACAAATGGAAAATGCGCATGCTGGCTAAGGATTTTTGTGCCCTGGATCTGGGGAATTGTATAGTATAATTTGACTTGCAAGATGCATAATTTCATGGGCGCCCCCTGCAGTGTCACAGATACTACCTTTGGGTCATGGTGGGGCTAGAACATTACAAGTATACTCTTCTACCGTTCAGCCTCACTTCTTGTCCTCTCAGGTGGTCATAGCCCATCTTCGCAAGTCAGAGATTCATATATTCCTGTATCTCAACGACTGGCTTCTCAAGACGAGCTCACTGCAGTCAGTCGCAGACCTCCTTCAAATGACAATCGCCTTTCTCTCCTCCATGGGGTTTCCATCAGCTAACCAAGGTCCCATCTGACGAAGAGGCAGAAGATTCCATTAATATGCCCTGTCTTGGACAAAGTGGAGTTCAAAACCTTACCTCACCTGTAACGAACAAAGAACATTCAGGATATGATCCCCATCTTTTGGAGCTTGATTCGGAGTCTCAGTGAGGCTGGTTCTTGTGCTGCAGACCTCATGCAAACTCCTTGTCCCATGTGCCGGCTGTCACACGAGAGCCTTGCAGTGGACCCTCTGTTTCCAGTGGGCACAACACTGGAGCTGTCTGTTGGGCAACATCAGCATCTTGAAGGAGACAGATCAGGACCTTCGGTGGTGGCAAGTGAACAGCATCTTAACAAGCGCAAAAAGGAAGGTCCGAGCAAAGAAATCCAGCACCAGTCGTTATAACGTATCGTGGCTACAATATTATGATTAAAGCTAGGTGCAATGGACCTAGGACGTGACCTACATACGTCCCAAGAAGGTGGTATACAACCCACCGAAACAAATTAAACACAAATGGCCCTGCACTCAGAACAACAGGTAGAAAATTGATAAAGGAAATTATTGTCCATAGTCCAAAACAAAGAGATAAATAGATGTCTTCCCAAATAAGAGAACAGTGGTTGTTTTTTTGATTGTAGAAAACGATTCCTTTTATTCTTTTAATCCATAGAACATTTCTTTTAAAAACACAGCACACAATGGACAAGACTGCTGACGCATTTCGTCCCAAATGGGACTTCTTCAGGGCTTGATAAGTAAGTGATATGTATCATATGTTCTTTGGAATATAGTTCTTATGTAAGCAATCGAATCGATAATAAAACAAGTAAATAGGTTATCTTTCTCCCAAAATATAAAAATCAAAAAGAGCCGAGCACCCACAAGATACACAGTATGTACCTCTCCAGAAGTGATAACACGGGATATGTATAGTCGAAAAGAGACTCTTTGAACCGGACGATATCATAAACGCTTGGGAGATACATATCCCGTGTTATCACTTCTGGAGAGGTACATACTGTGTATCTTGTGGGTGCTCGGCTCTTTTCGATTTTTGGAACCGAACACCGCCATATACTTTTGGGAGAAAGATAACCTATTTACTTGTTTTATTATCGATTCGATTGCTTACATAAGAACTATATTCCAAAGAACAAGGCAGGCATGCAGCATCAACATCATTTGTGAGGGGTGTTCCTGTCCTAGACCTCTGCCAGGCTGCTACCTGGGAGTTCGTGCATAAATTCAACAAGCTCTACTGCCTGAGTAGTCAAGTCGGCAGAGAGGGCCACTTTGCCCGCTCAGTTCTGCAGCACTTTTTGGAGTCCACCCTTCAGATCTTTTGCATTTTGAGAGGTACTGCTTAGGTATCTAGTGGTGAGGAACATTCGGTTAGAAGTGTCTATCCCTGTTAATTTTGTGACTCTTCCTCCTCAAATGGAGGGGGGGGGGTGCAACAAAGGAATGGCAACCGAAGTAAGTAAACATTCTGATGGATACTGTTAACCACTGATTTCTCAGCTTGTGAATAGCCTCATGCACCAGATTGGATCAGCAAAATTCAAAGCAGTGCTCCCGAGCGCCGGCAGGTGGTGCTAAGCAACTCTGCATCAACGCAGTTATGTTCCGGAAGTGACGAACAGAGCGGAGAGTAGCACCTATGCCCTATGATGTCAGTTACTTTCTTTCTGTTCCTTCAGGCACAGATCCAGAGCTCTGCTTCTTTTTTTTTTTTTACTTCACTGAAAAGAAATCTTTCCTTCCAAAATATTTTTCTTGTGTTCAAAGGATGTCCGCCCCTAAGAGTGTAGGGTTTAAACATTGTAAGGACTGTCACAAACAGATGCCTGTGACAGATCCTCACAAGTTGTGCCTTTGATGCTTGGGTTTTTCACATAACTCCAAGGCCTGCGATGACTGTGCCCAGGTGAATCCGAAAGTCACCCAAGATCGCAAGGTGAAGCTTGACATGTCGAAGTACCTGAAGGCTCCATGCACGTCCTACTCCAACTTGAAGTTGAGAGTGCGGACTCACTCTCGCTCCCAAATCCGTTCCCTAGGCTGATCTTCCTCATGATCGAAGTCTTCAGGTTAGTCAGAGAAGAAGTAACAAAAGTCCAAGCGGGACTCTGACCCTTTCCATCACTCTTCGGAAAGGCTTGAGGGTGTCACGTCCCTCTTCGTCTTTCTCCTGGCCCACCGTGAAGCTGTGCCCTCCAGTCGGATTATCACTGACTGATTTGCCCTTTCTGCTGTCTGGACCCCTTGAAGCCCATCCCAGGTTTTGTACAGGCGTCGAACCCTCCGCTAGCCCCACCTTCATCCATGCCGGAGGAGGACTTGCACCCTAGTGCTCTGTCTGACTCCGACCAGGCTTCATCTCGACTGTGGTAATGTCCAGATCTTGACATGCCACAGCCTATAATGACCCCTTCAGACTCGGATACGATTCAGCATCTGCGCACATATACTGCACAATCATTTTGGCTCGAGTCTGGGCCAGCCTAATTGAGATGACAATGGAGGGATGGGAAAGAACTTATCCCTCCTTGGGATGCTGACGATTGTTACATGGAATTACAGGAGGCCAGTGAACTAGATACCCCACCTGACACTGGCTTGGTTTTCACCCCCTGTACCAGCGACAGAGAAGTAATCCAAACTGCTGCTGAGGTCCTTGACCTTCACCTTCCCACTATGGAGGTTAAAGTGGAAGTCCTCAGGGAGTTCCTACAGTCTAGCCAGTCCTTGACTGAACCCCTTTCGGTGAATCCCATAGTGAGATACTGTTGGGCACTTGAGATAAATCATGCTGTGGGCCCCCCAGTCAACTGATAAGTCACCCGCTACCCAAATGTTTTGGCCCAGCATTAGACAGCTGAGAGCTTGATGGTACAGGCATCCACCAATGAGGTAAAGAATAGCGCTTTTCCAGGATATTCTAGCTAACCGCAAATTCCTCACCTTGTTAATAGGTCTCAAGTTAGTTTTAGTAGATTGTCACCTTCAATTTGTTATGACTGATCCACATCTGAGGGTGCAGAAAAGTGCAGGATCATCCAAGACACAGCAGCCAGACTCCAGTTCAAACTTCCACCCTGCCCTCATGTCTCAACACATCTCAAAGACCTCCACTGGCTCCCCATTCAAGCTCCTCTCACACTCATAGAAAGCCCTACACAATGTAGACCCTACAAACCTTACCAGCTGCCTCAGTTTCCACACCCTGAGCTGAAACCTCTAATTGATCCATCGCCTGCTCGCTCACGTCGCCGCATCCGAAGAGCCAGAGCCACTGTCTTGTACCTGGCTCCTAAAGCGTGGAACAACCTCCCTCTGCACATCAGAGCAAGCAGTGCCCCTTCTTTCTAGCTCCTGGATTCCCTCCCGGGTTAGATGTGCTCTTTACAAATCGTGAGGCACGCCAGAGCAATTACTGTTAAAAAAAAAAAAAAAATCTAGGTCCCATCCGGCACCTGAGATTATTCTAAAGGTGAATAATACGGTTAGATAAAATATCCATACGAAGGCGCATTACTAAAGGAAATTAACTTGTTCTTTACAAAACAGCTAACATTTCATTTAGATGTGCTTTTCTTTTAATAGGTGCATGACAGATTTTATCATCTGAACCTTTGAATTATTTACAGGCTCCACAATTATATTTACGTCTCCTGTCCAACCTGCAATGCTCCAAATGGGAATGATACCCTTGTCAGTTGTTGGACAAAACAGGAATGCATATACAGCCTATCCTGGTCAGGTATGTGATAATATTAATTTCGAATTCTATCCATCTTTATTCTGTATGAGATAAAATTAAATGTGTAATATATTTTCGCCACAGCTCTTGCGAATGCCTGCTGCAAGCCCATTGGGCAACAGAGGAATGGCTAAACAACCCATCCTCCCAAAAAATCAAAAACCAATCGGATCAAAATCAACAATACATACAGGTAAGCTGTTGTGGCTTTAAAATGCTGTTATGATGGTTTCCTTTGTGTTGGACTCATTGAAGGCATAGCGTCTATCTAGGTTTATGGTTTGCAGTTTATATATTCAGAACAAGCATTCCATTTTCAAATACATTTTTGGGGTAATTGTTCATTACAAATGGTCTTCAAATGTGCCATTAACCACACAGAATAGTCCAGACCACAAAAGTGCATAGTTCTTTTACATGCACAGTTTATACTACCTGAACAGCAGCTGTGCACGCTTCACTGTCAGACAGAACAGGTACCATGCATTCAGCAGCAGTGCTTTAGTGGTGCTAATAGCATGAACACAGAGCATAGTATAGATAAAAGTACTGCAAAGTTTCCTTCATATAGAGTAAAAGTTTTTTCACACAGAGCAGGTATTGCTAAATTTGCAGTATGTGTCCTTAAAATAAAAGCTACAGCATAGAAGAATGCTTGCAGCCTTCACTCACACTTATCAAACGTATCCTGGGCAGCAGCGGCAACTCAGAACTGCTTGTATTATATGATTTTGAACCTACGTATGTATGAATACGATGCTGGAAAATTCCCAGTGCCAGGGCTATAAACGCATCTTTAGGCTACCAAAATACCATTTCCGGTAGCCGGAGGGACCACTGCTCATTTGAGCGGGCCAACCCCTTTGGTGAGCCTTGGGCCCCCGCGGGGTCAGAGGAGGCCCCACCTGGTACCACGCTGACTGCTCCGGCCCTGGTGCCGGTGGGGTCTCATGGATCCTATTCTGGGTTGACGTCGGTCATGCTAACGCGACCTTCCCCGACGTCTGTCCTGAAGTCGATGCCTCCGGCGCCAGACCCATTCTGATACCCAACGACTTGGAGTCCGTTCGACATTGGTTGACATCGACTCCGGCGTCAACTGAGCCCAGAGGTTCTGCGTCGTTGCCTGTACAATTTGAGGACGTTTCAAGTGGGTGAGGATTGGGAGGGGCCCATGGACCCTTGGAACAACAGCTAGATGTTCCTTGTGAACAACCGGACTGATATGAGGATCTTGGAGAAGCAAGTGGACTGGACACATCTCCAGATACTGGTATGCTCTCTCCACCTAGTGTGGCTATGGAGGTGGGGGCATCTCTTATGCCATGGTGGTGAGGAGAGCAGCAGAGGTCTGTGGCCTGGAGCTGCCTTCAATGTATGTCATGACTAATCTCTTGACCGAGGTGCTCCAGCCTGGGGCTTCCTCGTCGGAACTCCTTTTGCCCTTTAATGAAGCACTGACAAATGTCCTTCTAGGCGTGGGGTCTAAGCCTAGCACAGGGGCTCCTGTGAACAGGACAATCGCATACCACCAGCGCCCTGCACTGGGCGATCCAAGGTTCCTCAGCCAACACCCTACCCCTGAGAGCTTCGTGGTTCAGGCTTCAACATCCCATGGCGTATTCCCTTCCGCTCCTCTGGAAAGGGAATCTAAGAGGCTGGGCGCACTTGGGAAGAAGATATTTTCTTCTACCAACCTGGCATTGTGGTCTGTGAACACCACATGCTTATTGGGTGGTTTCTCGCACACCTGTTGGGAAACGGTTGCGCAAGTGCTGCCACAGGTCCTGGAGGAGGCCTGGGCCGTTCTCTCTCAGGCAGTGAAAGATGGGAGGGATGCAGCAAAGTTCACCATCAGAAGAGGCTTAGACATCACTGACTCACTGGGTAGAGCGGTTTTGTCAACGGTGGCCTTACGGTGCCATGCCTGGTTGAGAACATCTGTCTTTTCGGGCGATGTCCAGGCAAACCTCATGGACATGCCCTTTGACGGGACTCATCTTTTTAGTGAGAAAGCGGACTCTGCTTTGAAGCGCTTTGAGGAATCTCGTGCTACAGCCTGATGCTTGGGCCTCTCTGTTACACCTCGTGGCCAGTCTAGCTTTCACCCCTTTCGTGGCAATGGAAGGGGTTTTCAACCGCTTCAGCCATATCCCAGCCACCGTCCTGCGCAGACTACTCAAGTTGTGCAAGACATCGACGCAGTTCATTCCGACCTTGTGGGAGTGGTAGCCAGAAGTCGTCTGCCACTCAGCCCCAGGCAGCTGCAGCCTCCAAGCATTCGTAGTTTGGTTCTGCAAGGCCATGTTACTTCAGTTGGAGGTAGAATTTAACACCATATCCTCCTCTGGAGTTCCATAACATCGGACAAATCGGTCTTGCGGATCATTCAGGATGGCTATTCTCTTCCCTTTCTTTCTTTTCCTTCTCCTTTACCATCGACTCAAGAACGGCTGGCGGAGGACCATCTAGTATTACTCCAAGAGGAAGTTACAGCTCTCCTGGCCAAGGGAGCTATGGAAAAGGTTCCGATTTCAGAAGTAGGCAGTGGTTGCTACTCCTGCTGCTTTCTGCTACGAAAAAAGAACAAAAGGTTGCGGCCGATTTTGGACCTTCGGACCGTCAATCTCTTCCTCAAAAAAGACAAATTCAAGATGTTCATGTTGGCTCAGGTCTTGTCTGCCTTAGACCAAGGAGACTGGCTGGTAGCGTTGGACTTGCAGGATGCATATTTTCACATCCCCATCCTGCCTGCCCACAGGCATTACCTACGGTTCAAGGTAGGCCACGAGCGCTTTTAATTCACTGTGCTCCCATTTGGTCTTACCAGCACCCCTCAGGTGTTCACTAAGGTGATGGTGGAGGTTGCAGCTCATCTGCGCAGGTTAGGGATGTCAGTCTTCCCCTATCTCGACGACTGGCTGTTGAAGGCATCTTCGCCCCAGGCTGCCTCTCACCTTCATACTACAGCGGACCGCCTGCATTCACTGGGGTTCTCTATAAACGTGCTGAAGTCACACCTGGCTCCTTCTCAGACTCTCCCTTTTATCGGCGCTGTTCTGGACACTGTGCAGTTATGGGCTTATTCTCCCGAGCAGCGAGTCCAGGATATTGTTATGTTATGTTAATTACATTTATAGAGCGCAACGGTTACCCTAAAGTGTCCTGGCGCTTAGCTCTACAGGCAAGAAGATTTAAATGGAAGACCCAGAATAATACTAATTGCAAAAAAAACTAATCTTTAACGCCGTCCGAAAGGACAGTAGGTCTGGGGAGGCCCGGATGTGGAAAGGAAGTTCATTTTATGCCCTGGTAGTGCAGGTGACAGAACTTCTACCCCCCAGTTGGCTCTTTTGAAATTCGGCACTATCACCATCTTTGCTCTTAAGGAGTGCAGGGCTCTTGTGGGGGTATACCAACTAAAACAGTGCCTAAGACGGTCTGGTCCTACGACATGCAGAGCTTTGAAGGTCAAACAGAGTGATTTGAATTTGACCCATTGCCTTATTGGCAGCCAGTGGAGCTTTCTAATTTCTCTTTTGATTGATGTATATTTCGGGATTCCTGTTAGCAGCCTAGGTGCTGCATTTTGTAGTAATTGAAGTTTGTTCAAATGTTGCTGCTGAATGTTCAGGTATAAGCTGTTACCATAATCTAGTTTAGATAAAAACCAGAGACGTGATCACTATTTGTTGGCTATCCAGAGGCAGTAGATGTAATATTTTCCGTATCATCCTAAGCATCAAGAAAGGTTGCAGAAGTGACCACGTTCACCTGATCTCCAAAAGTGAGCTTATTATCAACTATTACTCCTAGGTTCTTAGCTTTCCTAACCGGTATTGGGAGGCTTCCTAAATCCTCTGCCCACCATCTCGGAGACCAGAAATTAGCATTGTTTCCAAAGATGATCACCTCTGTTTTGCTCGAATTTAGTATTAGACAATTTTTCGTCATCCAAGTCTTTACTGACCTCATGCAGTCATGGAATTTCTCACCACTTTCTGATTCCTGATTTCGTAGCAGAGACGCCACTATTTCCATGTCATCCGCATAGAAAGTTAACTGAAAGCCGGATGTTCTGCTCAAAATGGCCAGAGATGAGACATAAACATTAAAAATAGTGGGACTCAGAGAGGATCCCTGTCAGACCCCGCAAGGGAGCGAAAAAGGTTTGGAAATAAATTTGTCTAAGGCCACAGTTTGCTTTCTGTCAGTCAGGAAGGAACGCAGTAGCTTCCAGGCCAGTCTTCCAGGCCTGTCCCTGAATGCCGCATGCTGACAAACGGTCCATTAAGAGGTCATGGTGGACCGTGTTGAAGGCTGCTGAGAGATCCAACATTATCAAGGCCACGTTTCCTCCCCTATCTAATGCCTCCCTGACTTCTTCAATGGACTTAATAAGCACTGATTCTGTGCCATGGCCTCCCCTAAAGCCGTATTGTGTTGGGTCTAAAATATAATTTTCCTGAATGAAACTTGTAAGTTGAGAATTAATGGCCCTTTCTACCAATTTTGCAGGGAAGGGGAGCTGTGAAATTGGCCGAAAATTGTTAGGGTCTTTTGGATCAAGGTTTTGTTTTTTCAACAGTGGGAGAGTGGAAGCCTTCTTCCATGCTTTAGGGAAATGCCCAGAGGTAAACATGGCATTGAAAATTGAGGTCAGAATCTCTGCTACCGGTTGAGGTGCCAGTTTAATCACTGAAACCGGGCAAGGATTGTAAGGAGAGCCGGATCTGACAGATAAAAAAAAAATCCAAGATTTGTTTCTGAGAGAGTGGATTAAATTCTGTAAAGACTACTGGAGATTTTGCTACACCCGAGATGGCCTGTATATCGCAGCCACGCCGGGTAAGTGGGGTTACTGTTTCTACCTGTGTAGAAAGGTTGAACATGGAAAAAATCTGTTCTACTTTTTGTAGAAAAAAGGATGCGATTTCTCCGCAAAGTGCTTGGCTTCTCGCTAATTATGGCGGACAGGGAAAGGCTAATCTAGATACTGTTTTGAAAAGTTCTTTAGTAGGGTGTTTGGCCAGCAAGATCTGATTGGCAAAATAATCTTTTTTCGTTTTGATTACCAGTCTTTTATATGCCGTAAGACTTTTTTTTAATATATTATGCTTTTTCTGAACAGTTGTAGCCCTTTCTCCAAATTTGTTCTAGTCGTTTGCAAATAAGTTTTTGTTCTCTAAGTTTTTCCGAGTACCAAGGAGCCGTAGGCTGTGAGCGTTTAGGTTTTGTAATTATTTCAGAGGCCATGGTTCTACATGCCGATTCAACCCAGTCTGTATACCAGAATGTGGCCGCCTCTAAATCAAAGGGCAGAGGCGCAATGGTGGAGGAAAGGTAGTCTCCTAAGGAAGGTCCCTTGATTTTATTCCATACCCGCAACGCAAATGCAGTTTTAAGGGCATCGTTATTTTGCTGCTGTTCTGGAAGAGCCAATTCAAACAGGACAGCTGAGTGGTCCGACCAAGTAAGGGGCAGTACCCCTGAGTAGGCTAAATGCGGGTGATTAGAAAAGATGGCATCTAACGTGTGGCCTGCCTCATGGGTGGGACTTTGCACTAGTTGTGTTAGTCCAGTACTGTTCAGGACATCCCTCAGAACAGCTGAATCTGTATCCTGGGGGATTCCAGATGAAAATTAAAATCAGAGTACGGTAAAATTATTAAAGCAGAGCCCTTCTTCTACTAATGTGCCTATATTTGTTAAGAACACATTTTTTGGGTCAGGAGGTCTATAAAGTTAAATTCCCTTGAAGGAATGATGGTGAGAGAGTAGAAAGCAGGAGGACAGGGGTTCACAGGAAGCAATAGAGATTGTTTTGAATACATCCCATCATAGAGTTATGATAGATGACCGCAAACTGCCCCCCTTCTAACGGGCCTATTCAATGTGTGACATATAAACCTGGGCGGGGTAGCCTTAACCAAATCTGGCCCGAGACCTCATCAGTCAGGATTCAGTCACAAAAGCAATTTTTTTATGTTGTGGTTTTCTATTAGTTCCGCACATTCCATGCTGTGTTTTACTAAGGATCTGGCGTTTAAGAGGGTACAAGGTAAACGTTTGTTATTAAGGCTATGATACCGATGTTTCAGCATCTATCCTGGATTTTGGTGAGAATTACTCTGAGGCTGCTGGGATTCATGGTTCCTGCATCCTGTTGGTAAATCACGCCAGATGGTGTATGCAGGCTCTGCAGTAGGACCTGACGTTTCAGTGGGTGGAGCATCAGGGGAATCTCTTTGATGTGGTCCAGATCTCAGAGGGAATTGCAAAGGACCTGCTGTGGTGGTTGACGAACTGCTATTGGGTCAGAGGCAGGCCTCTATCTCTTCCCCAGCCAGATCTCACAGTAATGACAGATGTGTCACTCCTGGGATGGGGCGGCCATCTGGGAGAGGTGGAGATCAGGTGACACTGGTCTCTGGCAGAGCTGAGGTTACACATCAGTTTGTTGGAGCTTCGGGCGATCCAGCTAGCATTTCTTCCCTCTGTCAAGGGGAAGTTAGTGCAAGTGTTCACGGACAACAACACTGTCATATGGTACTGCAACAGGCGGGGTTGGCTTGTGGACTTTTTGCCAAGAGGCCCTGCGTCTCTGGCCATGGCTGGAACAGCAGGGCATAACCCTGGTAGTTCAACACCGGGCAGGTTCTCTGAACACCAGGACAGACGAACTCAGCTGTCGATGCCTAGTGGATCACAAATGGTGTCTCCAGTTGGAGGTGGCGTAAGGTCTCTTTCAGAAGTGGGGAGAGCCTTGGTTAGATCTGTTCGCCTCCGAAGAGAACGCGCAATGTCAGCCGTATTGCGTGCTGGAGTTTCCAAGGCGGCTATCGCTCGGCTTCGCTTTTAGGCACGAGTGGAGCTCAGGCCTCCTGTACGCCTTTTCACCCATATCACTTCTGGCCAGAGTTCTCAAGAAGATCAAGAACGACCGGGCCCAAGTCATTCTTGTGCCCCAGGACTGGGCACTGAGAGTCTGGTATCCAGAGCTTCTTCAAATGAGCATCGATCCTCCGACCAGGTTACCCCTTCGGAAGGATTTTTTGTCACAGCAGCAGGGAGGGTCCTCCACCCAAACCTGTCCACTTTCTGTCTCCTAGAGTGGAGATTGAGCGGTGACAGTTTATAGCTTTCGACCTTCCTCCCGGAGTTTTTAATATTGTTTTGGCTGCCAGGCGGCCCTACACTAAAATGGTATACGCCTGCCGCCATCAAACATTTGTAAAATATTGTACAGAAAGGTCTATTGACCCTTTTTCTGCTTCTCTGTCTAATATTCTTCTTTTTATTCTTACACTTGCCCAGCAGGGCTCTGCTTTGGGTGCTCTTAAGGTTTTCTTTCTGCTCTGTCCACTTTATTGCGGGTTGCGGACCAACCCTCTTTGTTTAAATCCGCTATTGTAAATAGGTTCTTAAATGGACTTGTACATATGTTCCCTCCTATCATCCTCTATAACCCTTTATCATGCCGCAGTGGGACCTTAATTTGGTTCTCACATTTCTTATGTGTACTCCCTTTGAGCCGTTGCACAACTGTCCCCTCCGGCTGCTTGCCATCAAGACAGCCTTTCTAGTGGCGATAACGTCTTCCTGGAGGGTGAGTGAATTGCTTGGCGTTGTCATGCAAGCTTTCCTATATGATGACCTTTTTGGATAAGGCGATGCTTCGCACCTGTGCCTCATTCCTACCAAAGGTGGTTACCCCATTCCATCTGGGCCAATTGGTCACACTGCCCACCTTTTTTGCTCCCTCAAATCCCTCTAAGAAGACGAGCGTCTCCACCGTCTGGACCCAAAAAGAGCATTGTAGTTCTACCTTGACTGCACAAAAGAACTCCGGGTGGACGACCAACTCTTTGTGGGTTAGGTGGGAACTAAGAAAGGTCGGGCAATGCAGAAACTAACCATTTCGCGCTGGGTCATCATCTGCATTAAAATCTGCTACACCCTGGCTAGGAAGCGGCCTCCTGAGGGCTTACTGGCCCATTCTACAAGGGGAAAAGCTGCGACCACGACGTTGGCTCGTGGTGTCCCAGTCCTGGATATCTGCCAGGCACCAACATGGGCATCTCTGCACATGTTTGCCAAGCATTGCTGCCTGGGAAGTCAGGTGCGCTGGGACAGGCATTTAGTCCGTTTGGTCTTGCAGGACTTTTCAGTTTAGAAAAATCTGTCCGCAGCCCACTGCCAGGATGATATGGCTTGTGTATCTATTCAAAGGTAAGGAATCTGCAGCTAGAAGTCTCCATCAGCTGGTCAAGTTACTTACCGTTGGTAATGCATTATCTGGTAGCTGCAGATTCCTTACAGACCCACCCATGCCTCCCCGCTCTGCAGACTCTTTTTTTGTAAGGCTAGGGTTGTTCTCTTTTCAGGGCACTAGTTGTGACACACACACGTAAGTTCACTTTGTGGTTCTGGCGAAGAAAAAGTGAAAAGGAACTGACATCTGCGTGCCTGAGTGGCGCCTATATAGGTGACCGCGACGTCACAACCGACGCCAAGGACGCCGGCGGCGACATCGGGTGGAATCGAACGGAGCCACCTGATTGCGCGCAGGGGTACTGCTCACGCAAAAGTTTCCAGATCCAGTCTGATGCCTAGGAAATTCAAAGGTAAGGAATCTGCAGCTAGATATTCTCTCTACCAGATAATACGTTACCGAATGTAAGTAACTTGTTCTTTTGGCACTCAGGCAAAATATTAATACCACGTCCTTAGAGCGAGTAGACTCACCCACATGACAGCTAAATCTCTAGATCATATTCTTGCTCCTACTCCTATCCATCTGCCTCATTTCCCATTGTGTAATCATGGTGCTACTTTGTGATTGGTAGTAGAGGATATGCCATGATTACATACAGTGAGATGAGGGAGCGCGCACTCAGCCTTCTTGCATGCTGCAGCATTGTCCAAATGTGCATACTTTAAAATGCATCACACTTCATTCCATTTTGTGCAACAGCTCGTTCATATCCCAGATATTTTCTGAAGATAGCGTTCCACTTTGAGTATTAGAACTGTCACTCTTCCAACAGCACTGTGTTCAAAGCTATAAAACCTCAGTCATGATGGAGCCTGAGCAATCCACACGTATCCCACCATCTCAGCAGACATCATGATGGTGATTCATACTGTAGCTAAAACAAAATTCTTGTTCCACAGTACATTAATGCTTCTATTCCACTATCATTCATTTCTCCTTTTATCTGGTGAATTCTTGTTAGGAGGTTTCGTTCCACCTTGCATGACATAAGGAACCTATTTTTGCTCTCATATGTCACTGTAGGTTTTGCTGTGTGTCATGGAGCAGACTATAGTTGTCCACAGGGACGGCTTTAGAGCTGTTGCCGCCCAGTGCGACAATCATTTTTGATGCACACCCCACACCCAATGATCGTATCCTCGGATTCCCTCACGACCATCAGGCAAAATTGGCCCTCATCACTCCATAGCCCCTCTCTCACATACATTTCATTTGTTATAAAACACTGGTAAAGGCTGACTTTGCTAATAAAAATGTATATCTACCCAAACAAACACTTTTCAGAAACATTAGGAGTAGATAATGAAAGACTAGGAAAGACTAGGAAAAAAACAGCACACCCTAACCTATATTATGCAGTTTGCATGCAGCTTTTTGATGACACTGTTCTATATTAGGGTTGTATCTTGTGAACTGAGGAAACAAAAGGATCTCTGTGACAAAAGCAGTAATTCACTCAACTGTCCACATTAAATACAGATTTGTGATCTGCGCGGTACGCATTCTTAGCAGCAGGCATATTAACCCTCTGTGCTACTTCTTGACGAGTCAAAACTGCCCCTAGACAAAACCCTAATCTCTCTCTCTAGCAGGAACATTAATCACAAGAGTTATCTTGACATTTTTAATGCTGCCTGAAAACTGGACTCAGGAGGAACTTCGCTGATGGTGTTTTTAAATCGTAATTTATTGCTAAACGCAGCCCCCCTATTCCACCCCCTGAGGTCAGCGACCAGTGCAGCCGCACCAGTCGCACTGCCCTAAAGCCAGGCCTGAGCGTTTAGTTTGTCTGCAAGTAGTTGCCATGATTTCAGACTGGCGTTGGGTGAGATGTCATGTATGTCAAGACTTTAGATTTCAGTGTTCAATAGCCATGCTGAACTCTCTCTTTACAGAGCATATATTTTTAGCAATTCTGTATCTTGTTAAATAATATTTTACACTTATTTATTTTTAGGACGCATGGCAAAAGAAAAGAGGACACTTTAAATCATCCACCGCTGTTTCAACCTCAAAGGTTAGAAAAGTATTTTCTAACAGTTTCTGTTTTTTAACAGAACTTTGCTATTTTGACTATTTTGTTGTACATTTTTAGTGTGCAGTATTGTAGTAAAGTAAACATGATTTTTTAAGGTTTACCAGTGGAGAATTGTAGTCGAATCAAAAGATTACACTTACAGAAAAATAATGATTCTTTGTTGTAAATCTCTCTTTTTTTTTCTTCTTTTAAATATCTTTATTTGCATTTTTAATATAAGTAACAATGTACATATATGAGGTAGGGATCTGCTAACATCAGCAGGTGCGACAAACATTACCATGCGTATGTTCATACATAATAAGATTTAGCCAATACCGGTTCTGTATATCAGGCAAGTGTACACAGTGTTACAATTTTAATACATAGTATCAGTCTTATACTTTATATGAGTCGCATCCATATGTCCATTGGGGTGACAGTATATTTGCCTTACCCTACCCCGATGTTGTCGTTTATCTGTTTGCCCATCCGGCATTCTCATGGTCTTTCGTACCTCATTGTCCATTTCGTGGATGCAGCTTGGTGCAAATATAACATAATAAGTAACCAATCAATCAAAATAAGAAAAGTGGAACCATCATCAATCCGTCACGCCTGGGTCATTGTATGTAAGGAATGCAGGCTATCATCACATTTTGGATATGGTATGCTCGCCGTCCTTCCCTCTTTGTTGTAAAGCTCTTATAAATTAACTGGATCTCTCATTAAAAAATATATTGTTATCTTTGCCTTTGGTCCAGACAAAAAATTACCCCACAATACTTCTGAAAGAGCATATCCACCATATTTAATGTCAGAATATCACATTAGTTATGAAAAAGATTGCTCTTTGTTTTGCAAGCTTTCTGGAATCAATCAGACTTTCTTGCATCTGTTGCATGCAGTCTAATTGAATGGGAGTGTCACCTATAAAGTATTCTAATCGTGAAGGCACAGAATCAAAATAGTGTGAGAAACTGCAGTGAGGCTCTCAAATATTTTGAGAATCTTTCTCAACCCAACTGAGATCCATCACAGCGTCACACATTACTTGAAACTTGCACATCCTTTTTCTTTTAAATAGACTTAATTAGTGGAGAAGTGCCATGTCCAGGAGTCAAGAGTAGGCCCAGCATTGAAAAAGATAGGGTAGGTGCACAAAAATATGAAGTTATTTGCCTGCATTACAAATAAAAACGTGTCACAATCGAGGAGTGTGAAATTTCGATCAGGTCCTGAAACCACAAGAAACAAAAAGCTTTTATTCTGCAAAGATGAGTCATGGTGAGTCAAAGTGTAGGCCTGAAGGATCTACCCAGGAGTCTGTGCTCCCTATGGGGTACAGATTACCTTAAAGACTTTCAGCAAGAAATGGGTAGGGCGGATTGCTTGAAGCTTCTTACACTGACAACTTACAGGACCCCAAAGGTGATTAGTCACTAGCTGAGCCCAATGTGTTGTGTTTCAGGAGGGTAGCGATGGGGAGGGGGTTGGCATGTTTGTTTTTCCTTCTCTGCCTTTGGTTCTCCAGCATTGCATCTGCAGGAAGAGGACCTCCATGCTTAGTTTTTGCCATTTTTCTTTGGTATCGTTACCAAGGGCATACATGTAAAAGGTGCAAATATCCCTTACCTTTGAAGGCTGCCAAGTCTTTTGTTTCTGTTAGGTGCAGGGATCGGTTTCCTGACCCTGTTACCTCCTCTTTGGATAGCAACACAGACTTCCCCATAACTGACCCCTCTACCTTGCATCACCAGTGTGGCAAGAAGGCACACAGATGCAGGGCTTGGGCCTACTCATCACAACACTGCGGGGGCTTAGATTCAGAGTCTGCATCAGCGGGATTGCATATCTTACACCTAAGGACTCAGGATGCGTTTTCTTTAGCATCTGTCTGAGAAGCCCTAAACCCTGCATCTGGGTTAAATTCCCTGAGGATTGGAGCTGCAGCCCAAAGTTTGCATGGGTGTAGGATTATGTTATAGGTGAATTAAGGTTGGTGCCTGATGGAAGCCAGGGCTCGTAGCCAGACTAGTCTCACTGCTAGGGAACCCTGCACCTTTCAGCGATCCTGGGATGCCAAACGGTGTCCGAGAGATCATATTTGTCCTTGCTATCTGATTAGGTTGCCTTGAGTCCACTGCAGTTTGGTGTTGGAAAAGCCTCATTAGTATCTCCATGCCGGGTAACACCATATTTTATGGAAGTACTGGGATGATCTTGGTATGGGGACTCTCTGGACAGATAATTGATTTCGTCATATTTGTAGAGCACAGTATTAGTCATCGAGATGGTCCAACAGGACAGCTGCTTAGTATGGTTTATTTTATAGTGATAGAATGATTTGGTAAGCTTCGGAAAACAGGTTGAGGTTTCTGTTGCCTCTAAAATCTAAGTGGTCCTCTGTTTAATATGCTAATGGATGATGTTCCATAGCAACAATCATCATCTGTGGTCACTAGTTATATATAAGAAACATGACTGTATAAATTTAAGGATGCCCTAAGGATAGCACAAGCCTTAATTTTTCATCCATTGTTATCACATCTTTTTTCACTGATCTATTTCTGCAACCAAAAGTGTTATGCAACAGCATGTAACGTTGTAGGTTAATTGCAATAATTTTATGTCTTACTGAAAGAATTGTATCAGCATGTGAGTTTGTATTTTTAGAGAGCTAAGCACTACTTTTCTCTGATTAGCATGTTCACTTCTCAATCAAGTCCTTTTGGGTTGATGCTAAAGTTTACTGGCTTTTTATTTTTAGATCTGAAACTTCTGACACTGTTCTGCCCTCAGACGAACAAACAAAACCAGAAGATAATTCTCTTCTTGCACCGCCCAGTGCTCAAAATTCGAATACAAAAGTGACTGGAAGTCACAGGCGAGTGTTGTGCTTTGAGGAGGGTACTTCTGCTCTCGAGAAGGCAAGTGGCCAAGTGTCGAAACCTCCCACCACGCCCCAAAATAAAGAACGTTCGGATAGTTTGTTGCATTCTCTGCAGGCTGCAGTTGGAGCATCACAGTACATTAAAATCATGCAATCAACTGACAGTAATAAAGCGGATAGCAACGCTCTTGTGGTTGAGAGCAGTGGCTCGCAGTCTGGTGTGACTGGCTCTCGTGTGGCTAGTTCTTCAAGTGTGAAAGATGCAGACACTGGCCAGAGAGTTGCTCAGTCTGGATTACCATTAGATTTCCATGATAACACCTCGGCAAATAAAGAAAATAAATTGAAAGGGAGTAAAGAGCAGCAACAGAAGCAAGAAGCCCCAAAACTGACAGCCAGCCAGGAGCACAGTACATTTTATGACAAAACTGTGCCGTTGGTGAAAGAAATGAGTCGAAAAGGAATTCTTCCCAACATTCTCAGAAAAAGTCCACTTGATCCACGGAAGGAGGTAGGAAAATCTCACCTAATCAGTCCGCTGAGTAAACAGGCTGGAGAAATGCTGCATGACATTCAGATGCGTAGCCCGGCCCCCAAGCAAGCAGATTCTGGGGATTTACCCCTTCCTCGGACTCCTGCCTCTGGGATGGGTATATTGGACAGTGTAAGGACACCAACATGTAAGAATTCCTCTGAGGAAATGGGGACACCTAGAGCCCTGTTTCTCCCTGCTACACCAGAGCTACAAGGCTGCAGCCCAGCTAGTGAAGCAGGTAGTGAGAACAGTGTCAGCATGGCCGCACATACCCTGATGATCCTGTCACGAGCGTCTATTGCCAACACTGGTGGTGCCACTCCTCTGAAAGACAACACACAGCAAATGAAGTCAAGGAGCACAACTAAGAAAAGAAAACTAGAAGAGACTGAGGAATGTGAAAGACAAACAAGACTGAGTAAAAAAGACACGCAGAGCCCACCAACACCACTGAAAAAGAAGAAAATAAAGGTGAGTGTGGGAATGCTACACACTAAAGGCTATATTATGAAATAATCTTGTATTATTGCTCATGTTTGGTTTTTTGTCTGTTAGCTAACTCTCTAGTAATCCACTGCAGCATCATCTCAAAGTTCTAATGAACAACTAGTGCATTAGTATTTTGTATTCGAGACAAATGTGAGGCACTCCTGAATGTCATTTTATTGGAAGAGGAGCTGTTGAATTTAAAGCCTTCATTGAGGAGCAGGTTGAAGTAAATGAACATTGAGATGTTAATGCAGGCATTAAACCAGTTGGTTACAAATGTGAGGGGAGATGTGGGATTTTAGTAATTTGAGGCATAATCTTTTTTAAAAGAGCTAGAAATAGTTGAGATGTCTGCAAAAGTACAGCATACCCTTTCCACGTCTGTTTACTTGGTCTACTCATCTTCTCGTCGCTTAACAGCTCTCTAATTTTCAAATAGAGGAAAAAGTGCCAAGACCTTAACGTATGTTAAAAAAACCCAGACATTTACTGAAATACCCCAGTGATTGAAGTGACATTATAGTTGGGTGCTGAAATGAGTCAAGAGCTAAAGTAAAACACCAGTGACAAACACCAGTTAAAGTTTAGTGAACTATCTGTAAGTTGCACCCCCATGTTGCACTGCTTATGATGTCACATATTGCATCGCTCCTGATATCTCAAATTACAACATCAATGACATCACTCATAACATCTCAGTCATTGCCTCCAGCCAGACCATGCATCTAATCCGCATTAGGACTTGAAGTCACTGACTAGGCCCTGGCAAGGGCCTGCACCCAACCCTCTGTAGGCATCAGGCCTCCACTGCACAAGGTCTCCAGCCATGCATTAGACAGGTTTGACATAGAGCTTAGCCTGTGGCCAGGATTTGCCCCCACCCCTCCACAAGCTGCCAACCCCCACCATGCTCAAAGTTGGGCATACACAGTGGAGGTTGTCTGCAAGGCTTGGTGTCATACCATACCCTGCATCCAACTTACAAAAGGGGTTGAGCAGTGGGCTTCCCCTAAGGCCAGGACCAGTGCCAACCCCTCCATGACCACCGAACACTTTGCTTTCTCAGCCTTCACCCTTCACAGCAAAGGTTGATCAGAGGGTCTGTTGTTAAATGATGTCCTGTGACCAGCTCTCCACAAGTGATATACCCCCACTACACCCATCCTTTGGGTGAATACAAGTAAAACGATATGACATCCATAAAAAATGTTTGACATATCAAATGCCTAATTGCGCTTGCATCTTTTGAAAGCTTACAGACAAGCGTATGAGTCCAGCCATCAATAGAACTTGTATTACTCTTAGTTCACAAATCCTATAGCACAGTGTGGAAATCATTGGTTAATTTCATTAGTAATTTCAATAATGTTATTTAAATACAATCAGTGATGTCGTCAATGATGTCATTTAACATTTCATAAGTGATGTAATATGTGAGGTCATAAGCAGTGTATGATGGGGTGCACGTTCTAGTTAGTTCACTAAGCTGTAACTGGTATATTTGAGTGTATTTTTTTTAATTTTTTTTAGCATTAGTGTTTCTTTCCAGCACCTACCTTTAACGTTAAGTAACCATTCTTTTTTAAGTGGAAACTATATATCTCACAGTCACCTCATCCATTGGTTGAGAAAAATGCGCAGGTGTGTTGTGTCAAGGTGTTTTATTACCCCCAAACTGAGTGTTTCTCAACCAGTGGATGAGTTGAATGTGACGTGATCTGCAGCTCCGCCGATGGAATGCACAAACCTGGGAGGAAGGGGGGGGGAGTGTGTGTGTGTGTGTGATTGTGTGTGTGTGTGATTGTGTGTGTGTGTGATTGTGTGTGTGTGTGATTGTGTGATTGTGATATCTCTCCCTCGCTTCAGAGATTAATTCTTCCTTCTAAATCCGGAAGACAATGTTTGTTTTTAAGTTTCTGCAAAGGCTGAGTGGTTTGGGGGGATTCCAGTTGGTCCTCAGTGCTCCAAAAGATTCTGTATTTTAGATATATCGATAAACCCAAGTCTGACTTTCTCATTTTATCAACCACTTGTTACTTTATTAAAAGAAAGACTTCAAGAACCAATATCACACACAAGACTGTTCCTTATGAATGGTCACAACCCTCTACTCACTCTCCTTCACTAGCTCACCTAACACCTTTTTTCTACCTGCCATTGTTAACTGGAATCAGCTTCTCTTGCAATGAGAATTTCCATAGCAAAGATATCTTATTCCAGCTGTTTTTTCCAGCTCGTAGTTCTCAATTTCTGAAGCTTGGACAGCAACAGTTTCAAGCAGTTTGTGCTCTTGCACAAGCACTTTGTAGCTGCTAACCCGCCGGCATCCCGTGTGTCGATCATTTTTGGACAAATTGTGCCCTCCCTCCCAGAGTTCAGTCGCCATGCCACACAACTATCTTCACCTCGGTGCATCACTTATTTAATTTCAGTCTGATTAAGGCCCTACCAGGTGCATTTACCCATGAGCCAAAATCCCCATAAGAACTCTAAACCACATCCTCCTATGGCGATAAGATGGGAGCTAACTTCTCTCTCCATTGAGCACAGTGAGGACCAACACTTTGTCTTCCCTTCATCTGTTTCTGAAAACATTCTTATCCTGCTTCTGTGACTGGGGCCTTGTGCCTGGGAGCGAAAATAGATTTTCCTTTTTGGTGCTCTTCAGTATAGTCCCGAAAAAGTGACCTGTCCTGCTCTGTCCCTTTGTCACAGGCAGTTGAGATCCATTCCTGCTGGCTACAGGAGTTTTTTTTTAGACTTAGCAGAGTTGGTGAATGAGGTGGTGCACAGCAAAATGAAGCTCAAAAGTCCAAATTATTCCAGGTGTCCAGTATTATCCCGAAAATGGTACTTGCTAGTGTCACCCTGCTGGCCTACCATCTTCATTGGTCTGCTGAGCTGTGACAGTATTGGTAAACTTGTACTGAAAAGTATACACCCCTGCTTTTCTCTCTTTCGGCAGACTCTGAAGGTCACAACAGTATTGTTGGGTCTTAAAACCTGTCCCTACAATTACCCTATTATTGCTTGTGGTCTGATTCCATCGGTCCAGCGATGTCCAACTGTTAGGATCTGAAAGTGGTTTTCGCTGTCTAATGTTCAAGGTTTTAGAGGCCTTCATGGCCCTGTGTGTCATGAAGAAGCTTTCATGGAATCTCGGGTACTGTGAATATATCATTCCTTCACCCGATTGGATTCAACTGTTTCTGATAGAAATTTCTAATAGCAGATTCCTCACATGTAGAATACTCCCCAGGCACCCAGAGTGGATCAGGAGAACTCTTCAGCAATGCTCCAGCCCACTAATAGATGATTCTGTGTGGCTCTCCGTTGTCTCCGCATTGCCCCAGAAGTGATGTAGTGTAGCTGCATATAAGCGCCGGCCCTTCACCATGATGTCAGTTTCTGCCTCACACACTTTTCCTTCTGCGCCATCAGCCACAAAGCACTGTAGGGGACACTGTGCTGTAATCTAACTTATGCTGTACAGTAGTCCGCTATTCAGAATGATGAAGAAGGAAGGCAGTGAGGAATCTGCAGATAGAGTACCCATAAGAAAGAGAATTACAGGGCCAATTATTGGGTCTCTTATTCTAGCAAGCCTTTGCAAAGCCAATAGGTCTCGCCTTTGAGACCTATTAGCTCTGCCACTGCCTTTTGTACATGCTGTACACTGTACAGATTGAATAAAAGGAGTGGAAAACAGGCCCAATGATGCTGCCAAGTTATTTTGTCTGCGCATGCTTGTTTTATTTACAGAATAAGAAGTAAGCAAATGAGTGACAATAAAGCCAACCAGTTGAGTAACAGTCACTTTAAAAGTAACCATATTCATATGTCCCACACTTAATGGTTATCTTTTTATTGCAGAAGGGTAATACCTCACCTCTCTGCAGAAGGAGCCTCACCTCAATTCTTAAGCTTGGCTAATTGCCTCTTGATCACTTAGTGAATGGTGCGATCCAGTGGAAACATGAAAACTTTTCATGCATACAGCTGTTACTCTGCAAGATTAGCACTACTAGTGCAAATGGTTTATTGCACCCTATTAGACTTAAACTCAGTTTCTTGTCACCTGACCGGGTTAGACATTTAGGTACATGCTTGTAATTATTTAGCATTGGAGCATTTTAGGAATTCAGGGAGGTTTTGTTTTTTGCAGCAAATCTATCCTAACTAGTAGTGTGATTGTATTCTTCACTTGTGTAGGCCTAGCTGGGCGTTGCTTAGTGTGGTGGTCTGGTACGCAACTGCTAAATATACTAGTCTGTAAGTGGCAGTATTGTGATTGATCTTAAGACAATAGTCTTGGTTGCAGGTGGAGGCACTCAAAATGCAGTCTGAAGTAGCAACAGCATTAATTTGGAATAGCGATTCTCGTGGGAGAGGTCTCAGGATTTGGCTTCCTGACTCATTGCTGATACTTTACACCGCATTTAGACTGCCCACTGTTGCCTTGAGAAAGTCCCGTGCCTGCACGCTACTAAGGAGTGAAACACGATTTGGCAATTTCACTACAGATGGTGATTGACGATAACCATCAGGAATAACAAGACGTGTCACACATTTAATCCACAACTGTCTTCATTATTTTTTAGCTTATTAAATTTACTTGCAGTAACTGACCTTATGTGGTCTAAAATTCTTATTTGGGTGGAAGCAGTCCAAAACCTTTGAGAATTTCAGACTACATAATGACGTAGCCAACATATGTTTTAAACCCAAAGGAATTTCCTTAAGTCTCCTTTAATTCATAGTCCTCGTCTGTGAGTAGTGGACGGTGTCTTGGCTAAAATAGGGAGATATCACTTTTAGTGTTTTATTTTTGAGTCTGTCTTTGATATCTGGTCATGGTATCCAGGGACATGATGAGGTTAATATGAGTCTGGGAGAGCTGGAAGGAAATGATTTATGGTCAGACTTGTCAAGTGTGAGTTCAGGATGAAGGTTGTGAACTTCCTAAGGCATGATATAAGTGGAAAAGGTGGAAGACCCTCTGTAGGAAACTGGCTCTATATATACTACTGAAACACTTAAAGATTTAGATGAGGGTCCAAGGGAAAAATTTTTAAGACCTGCAAGAAGTAATCCCCATATCTAATAATCACAACACAAAACTTCTCGGGTCTGCAGTGAAAGAAGAGTGAAAGAAAGTGAAGAACTGTGAAAATATGTCTCTCAGAAAAAGCCCCTCTGGGGAGCACTCCCTTTCAGGACGAATGCCCTCACCCACCTAGGTGGCATGCTTCATCATATGGGCTTCTCCTCCCAGTGGGAACACCTAGTCCCACTGAGGGCTACAACTACCTCACTGTGAGGATAGGAGCTCTGGGATGTTTTCAATACTACCCTCAGGTATTTAAGGATGCCAAAGTCCCATATGTGAACATAAGGTGTTGTGAGGATGCAGCGCTGAATATAATAAAAATATGTAAGTGAAGCTAAAACTGCCTAGTGAGGTCAAAAATTATTTTTAATTGGCTTGTCCACACTGGCAGAGTTAAAAAGCAATGAAGAGCAGTTTGAATTAGACTGCTACATAGGTACAATCGGTCGACATGTTTCAGCTTATTTGGTCTATATCAGTACCCAAGCTTTCTTCAGGACCAAATTAATAGTGCTGCTGCAAAAGTGCATAATAAGAAAAAAGTGATACTAGACCAGTAATCCAATATGAGTATTCGGTATTACTGGAACTTATCCTTGTTGAGGGATAAAGAAACCCGCCTGTACCTGGCAACAACTCAGGGAAGGGGGCCCCGCTCTCTCCGTCGGTACCCCGTTGTGGTACAAGAGCTGCAACCTGTATGTTATTATGGCTATCTTCACTAGTAGCTGGGTTCTTATTTTGAGACATTCTAACAAAAAAGTTCTAACCCCTCTACCCTTGACTACAGTGACTTTTTATTTTCTAAAATTCTAAAGGGACTTAAGCAAAAGGCCCTAACAAGACTTTTAGTAGTTTAGTAAAAATGCCAATTTTGAAAAAAATCAGAATTCTAAAGGCAAATTAAGAGTTCTGTCGTGTGATCAGGTGGTAACCAAGTAGTTCAACAAATGCAAAGTTGTGTATCCCACCGCTGATCCACCAATGTAGGAAACTGGCTCTATATATACTACACCAAAATGAGGTATAGTGTGTATAGAGTCCAGGTGTCCCCAGAGATAGGCAGAGGTTAAAGTTAGATAGAACCTTACTCTCTATTTGTGGTAGAGTGGTCGAGCAGTAAGGCAGTATCAGAGGACAGTGTTAAGCATTTGATGTACCCACTCCGTCAGCAAATGAATTCACACACTCAAAGACTGAACTCTAGACCAATTGTTTTTGTATAAAAAATATACTGTTTTATTTTTAGAACCAAGCAAGCCTGGCACAGGTAAGCATTAAATACTTTACAGTAATAAGTTGCTGATTGTAGAACAGTTTAAAAATGCAATAGGAATTGTACTTTGTTTGATTTACAGGGGATGCAGTAGTTTGCAATACTTAGCAAATACAGTACATTGAAATGAATAAGCTGTTTCAGTAGATTACAGGTAAGTTACTTTTCACGTTACTTTTCTAACTCAGTGCTGGATACCTAGATTCAGCACTGGGACATTTCCTACAAACAGGTAAGTAAATACGTTTTGGTTATTCGTGCGATTTTTAAAGAATATTTTTAGATTTCAAAACTCCACACTTAGAAACGTTTTGGAAGAAAAATTGTCAATGTTATCCTATGGAGGAAAAACAGGTTATCGGTTCAAAGGAAAGTTATCGACTGTGGGAGTTAAGGTTCTGGGGTTAGACTCAGGGGTCCCCCAGGGTAAGTGATGCACTCTCGTTACACCCTCAACGGCACTAGGGCGGCCGAGTGCAGAGTGTTGAGGCCCAATGTTATTCTATGGAGGATAGGAGGTCTCCGGTTGGTGGCTGCTGGCAAGCAGGCCACTGGGTTGTGGGAGCAAAGCTCCTAGACTTTAGCTCAGGGCAAATGGGGAAACAGCTTAGCACAAAAGGTGCACCCTCCGCGGCACTAGGGCGGTCAGGTGTAGGGGGCTGTTTCGTCGTCGGAAGCCCTGTTGTTTCCAATGGAGAACCTCCGGTTAGCAAAAGCACTGCAGGCAGGGAGACGAAGGACTTCTGGGTGCGACCACCACTTCGAGAGGTAAGTTGGGAAGTTAGGGGTTGGTTAGGCACCGTTGGTTTGGGCACACAAGGCCGTGGGGCGTCGGGTGCAGGGGTGCCTTTTGGGGTCGGAACTGCTTACCAGCTCCAGGTCACGGTTAGGGGGGGCCTTCTGGATTTAGGCTGCAGGCGTCGGCTGGAGGCTTGAGGCAGGTCAGGGGTCGCCGGATCTCGGGTCAGGATCGCCGGGGTGACCTCCTCGTGGTGTTTGCCCACTCAAGCTCGGGCTGTGGACGGCGGGTGCAGAGTGGGGCAGGTTCGCGGTCTCCGGCTGCTGCCAGAGGTTGCAGTTTGAACAAATCCGGTGTTCACAGGAGAAGCAGTCTTTGGAAGTGAAGGCAGGCAGGTCCTCCGGGGTTTTTGAGGTTGCTGGCTGCAGGACACACCGGGATTTCGCAGGAGCAGGTTCGAGGGGAGACAGGCCGGTAGGGCTGGGGCCAAGTCAGTGGGCATCTTCCTCTTGTTAGCTGTCTGCACGGCTGTTCGGTCCTTCTTCTTATTTCTTGGCTGGATCTGAGGAAGCAAGATTCAGGGTGCCCCTAAATACTAGATTTAGGGGCGTTACAGGTAGGTAGAGGGCAGGGACCAATGGGTCCCTTCCCTGGGGTGGGTACACCCCCTATCGTGCCATCCTCCAGTTGGAGGGGGGCAGGAGCCTGTCCCTGGTTGGTTTGGTCCCCCCATCCTCAAGATGGCGGGGACTCGGAGTTGTGCTTCACCTCGCCTCCCCCACATGAGGGGTGGAGTTGCCAGAGGTAGGCACACCTCTCTCCCTCACTTGTTTTTCCCGCTGGTTCTCCTGCCCAAAGTGGGGGGCAGAACCAGTGGGGACCAGTTGCTGAAAGCAGCAAGTGGTCTGGGGAGGCTCACAAAGGCGGCATGCCTTTGAAGCTTCCCCTTCGTGAACCCTGCCCATCCTGGGGGAGGAGGCTTGGCACCTCGTCCCAGGATGTGCATTGTTTCAGGCCCCCGAGAGCAGCAGGCTCTCGACCCAGGGGTCCAGAAACATGTCTGTTGATGGTAGCCTAAGCAGCCACTCAGCCGGGACACTAGAAGTTGGTCGAGTTTCAGGGGGCATCTCTAAGATGCCCTCTGTTGTGCATTTTACATTAAATCCCACACTGGCATCGGTGTAGGTTTAATGTGCTGAGAAGTTTGATACCAAACTTCTCAGTTTTCAGTGTAGCCATTATGGTGCTGTGGAGTTCGTAATGACAAACTCCCAGCACCATATACTCCTAATGGCACCACTGCACTTACAATGTCTAAGAATGGACTCATGCCCCTGAACCCTCACCACTGGCATAGTGCACCCAGCTAGAAGGGTGACTGACCTAGGCCAGGGCAGTGGTTTGTAGGCATGGCACACAGGGATGTGTGCCATGTCGACTCTTCACTTTGTTCTGCACCAAGACACGCAGCCTGCAAAGGCAGTGTGTGAGTGAAAAGATGCAGGGCCTCTAAGGGTGGCACAATAAGTGCTGCAGCCCTTAGGGGCCTTCCCTGGTCACAGGGCCCTGGGTACCTGTGGTACCATTTACCAGGGACCAACCTGTGGCCAGGGATGCCAATTGGGTTTAGGCTTCAATGCAATTTTAGGGAAGGAACATAGTCCCTGGGTACCTGATTAGCAGGAGCCCAGGGCACACTCAGTCAAAGAACATCAGCAATTAAGCAAAAAGTGGGGGCATACCATGCAGAAAGAGGGCACTTTCTCACACCCTCGGAAAACCTGAAACCTTATGAGCATGGATAAAGATCAGATTCTAGTTTAACTTCCTCCTTTTTCAATACTCCTTTAACTTCCTCCTTTCTCATTACTCCTGGCTTTCTCAAATTTATGCTCATCACTTTAGTTTGGTAAGAATTATTATGCATATTGTCCCTGCTATTCTTCTCATAGTTTCAATCTCACTTTTTATCATGTTAACTTGTACAGTGTAAGAGTGATTTCTCTTAACTTGTTATCTGCGAAGTGTGGTCACATCACCTTGAGTAGGCGCTGTTATATAGAAATGGAAATATGAGGAGCATAGTGGACAAAAGTCAATTTGAGAGCTATCACAAAGAAAGTGGCAAACTTTGCATGGACCAAGGAGTGTGAACTTGAGTTTGGAGAACTGAAATAAGAATTGAGTAAAGCACCAGTATTGGGAATGTTCAGTATTAGGAGGGAATTCACCTATGTGTTAACGTAGGCATATAGTGGCAACATGATAGCATCACAGTTGCTTCAACTGCTGAACAGTTCTGAGTTAAGGTGCTACATGATTGAGAAAGAAGCTCTGAAAGCACATTGAATAGAGAAATTCAGAATGTTTCTGTGTGGAACAAGGAATTTCTGTTTATAGACCTCCAATGAAAGGGTTTTTTATAGGAAAAAGGACTAGACCAAGCAGCAGTGAAAACTTACAAGTGGGTGTTAAAGTTAGGAGTGGAATACTACAATTTGGAAAAGAAAGAGGATGAGTGTATTTAATGTTCTTATGGTTACCGAAAGGAACAGTCAGCAGAGATGAGTGAATGGAAGCAATAGAGGGAGATTAAGACCTGCATAAGGTAATGTAATTAAAGAGGGATGGTCAAGTGGGAAAGGAAGTAAAGAGAATGACTGAATAGCTAAGAATAAGGTACGAACAAAAGTAGTAGAGGAGCTTTGGCAATTCCACTGGAGTCAATAAGGAAAAGATGAAGGTTCAGGGAGAACTTTGTTTCTGGGAGCAGATGTGGAGGCACAGAGAGGTCAGTGAATAACTGGCATATGTACACAGTAAAAAGAGCTTTAACACGCACAACTTAGAGCCCAAGCAGACTGGCGGTGATGAGCCTGTGCGATTCCTGAGTCCTTTTCTGCTGCCATTTCAGAAGCCCCAGTATATTTAGCAGTGAGGGGAAATCTTCCCACCCTGTCTGCCATTGAATTTGAGCCAAAGAAGTTGGTTATCTCTATGGGCCACATTACTTGAATAGAAGCTGTGCGGCTCTCATAAAGGCGTCCGATTTGCTTTCTTTGTCTGTGCCCCTGACATGGAACCCGTTACATTCGGCGCAGCACCTTGTTCCTCCTCTGGGAGGTAAGCCCTATTGATGCAAGCCCTCTCTTTCTAATTTTGAACTTTTTGTTTTTGTCCTTTTATCTTCGGATGGATTTTTTGTTTAAACTGGGAGTGCCCTATACCACAGTGCTGTACATCCTGTTAACATGTCTTATCGAACTGAGCTGAGAGTTGTGGAGTCGCGCTGAGCCGCTTCTATGCTTTTGCTGTCTCAAAGCGAGCTCATACCGAATATATTTGCATCACTGAGATCCTGTACTGATATACTATAGCACGTTTATCATCTGCACATGTAATTACACCTATACATGTGACACAGTAGCAACCCTGATCATGAGGCATGATCATTATTTTACAGCTCCGTTGTGGTTTTATGTGGTCGTTTGATGCTCATAAGGCTTCTTTGATCTGATGGCGTCTTGTAGCCGCAGATTCCGAACCTTAGACTATCCCCAGGCGTCAAACTCGATCCAGACAATTTTTGAGCAGTACCCCTGCGTGCCGGTAAGTGGTGGTGTTCGGATTCACGTCTGCATCCGCACTGAAAGTGGCATGTGCAGTACCTATATAGGTCCCACCCCGGCACACTGACATTTCTTTCTGTGCCACACCAGATAGCACTGATCCGGTCTGAGCTACCCTCAGTCATTTTTTGACTAGTTTTGTTTGACTTTTTGTCTACTCTTCGTGGGAGTTTTTCTCCTGGTATGAGGAATGTTACTCATGAAACAGGCTGGTTTCAAGCCATGTGAAGTCTGTCACAGGCAAATATCTGTGACAGACCCTAACTTGGTGCGTTTGTGGTGCTTGGGGCTTGACCACGACTCCAAGACATGTGAGGACTGCTGCACCATGCATCCGAAGGTGCTAAGTGAGTGATCCCTGAGATTTTTCTTCCCGACATCAGACAACTCCGCGAAGCTCAAGATCTTAGTCACGCGTAAGCTCCCGGGATCGTTTGCGAAGATGCACCCAGCGATCGTCCTCGCACTCAAAGTTGTCAGGGAAATTGGGTAAGTCCCACAAGCATAAATATCCAAGACGTCGAAGAGTTCTTCGACTTCACTGCGCCTGTCGAAGTCGTCAGGCGAGGGAGTGTCGGCACTCCAGGCTTTGTGCTTCGGTGGAGGCTGAGTTGGGGTCTGCTCCGCGCTACCTTGATTTTCCAGGAGCCTGAGCGACCCCCGCCGCGCTCATAGAATTTTATGAGGCAATGCACTTCATATTTGGGTGGCCTGGCCCCTACTGAATCCCTCCTGGCCGGTACGTCATCAGCTCCAGACGCGATCCATGGATTTCTTGCTGGAACCAGAATGGAGCCGTCAGCAAGACCTTCTTTAACTCTGGCTCCAGTGCCGACGCCCCACAGCGGCGCCATCCCATCCTCATTGCAGACTCCGACATGGAGCCGGATGGGCGTTGCCTGGTGCCGACCGGGACCCTGTTCTCTGGAGCGGAGCCAGTGTCTTTTACTATTGATAGGCCTGAAGAGGGAGAGTAATGGGAAAGGTCGGAGTACCCTTACAGTTACCAGCATCCCTTAGAAGATGAGGACAACTGGTATGAGTAATTGGCGGAGGCCAGTGGGCGACACACTTCACCTGACACTGATCTGGTCTCTTTTCTTACTGTGGCTATGGAGTGAGCCTCTTTTACTATGATGGTCTGTAGAGCGACTGCGGGCTTGGACTTTAACCTGCCTTCATTGGTGGTCAAGTTAACAAAAGTCTTGATGGAGGTGCTTCAGCCGGTTGTCGCCCCCTCTGAACCCTTACTCCCATTCAAAGAAGCCCTTACTGATGTCCTACTTGGGGTCTGGTCCAGGCCCTGCACAGTGGCTCCTGTGCATGGGACAATTGTCCGCCGCGTTCGCCCCGCTCCTGGGGACCCCAGTTTCCTAACCCAGCACACCACCCTACTACTCCACATTATAGGGAAACCAAAGGCTGGGGACCTTCGGAAAGATGTTGTTCTCTTCCGCCAGCCTTGCACTGCGGTCGGTGCACCGCGTGCCTCTTGGGCCGAAAAACACATACGATCTGGGTTTTGATTGCGCTAGTGCTGCTCATGGTCTCGGAGGAGGCCCGAGCATACTCTCACAAGCTATTGCTGATGTGGACTTGACACGACCTCGCTGGGTAGAGGGATTTCATAGTCTGTGGTGCCACGCCTGGCTGCGAACGACTAGTTTTTCAGGGGACGTCGAAGCCTCGCTTATGGACATGCTCTTTGATAGCTCTCACCTTTTCGGAGAGAAGGTGGCTCAGCGCTGGAGCGTTTTAAGGACAGCAGAGCTACGGCCAGGTCCTTGGGCAGGTCTATAGCCCAGTGTCACCCCCAGTCTGCCTTCCGCCGCTTTCGTGGCCAATCAATCAATCAATCAATCATGTCACTTATAAAGCGCACTACATACCCGCGAGGGTCTCAAGGCGCTGGGGGAAGAGGGGGGTGGTGCTGCTACTGATCGAAGAGCCAGGTCTTGAGGAGTCTTCTGAAGGCCAGTAGGTCTTGGGTCTGTCGGAGGTTGGTGGGGAGGGTGTTCCAGGTCTTGGCGGCGAGGTGGGAGAAGGATCTGCCGCCGGCGGTCGTTTTCCGGATGCGGGGGACTGTGGCGAGGGCGAGGCTGGTCGAGCGGAGCTGGCGGGAGGGGTGTAGAAGCTGAGTCGTCTGTTGAGGTAGGCTGGTCCGGAGTTGTGGAGTGCTTTGTGTGCGTGGGTGAGGAGCTTGAAGGTTATCCTCTTGTTGACAGGGAGCCAGTGCAGGTCTCTCAGGTGGGGTGTGATGTGGCTGCGTCGGGGGATGTCGAGGATAAGACGTGCAGAGGCGTTCTGGATGCGTTGCAGCCGTCTGAGGAGCTTAGCCGTCGTTCCTGCGTAGAGGGCGTTTCCGTAGTCCAGCCTGCTGGTGACGAGGGCCTGGGTGACTGTTTTTCTTGTTTCGGTGGGGATCCACTTGAAGATCCTGCGGAGCATTCGGAGGATGTTGAAGCAGGATGAGGAAACGGCGTTGACCTGCTTAGTCATGGAGAGGGTGGGGTCGAGGATGACCCCTAGGTTGCGTACGTGGTCGGTGGGTGGCGGGGCTGTTCCCAGTGATGTTGGCCACCAGGAGTCGTCCCAGGCTGAAGGGTTGGAACCAAGGATGAGGACCTCCGTCTTGTCAGAGTTCAGCTTCAGGCGGCTGGTCCTCATCCATTCGGCGACGGCCTTCATTCCTTCGTGGAGGTGGGCTTTGGCGGTGTGAGGGTCTTTGGTGAGGGAGAGGATCAGCTGGGTGTCGTCGGCGTAGGAGATGATGTTGAGGTTGTGCTGTCGGGCGACGTGGGCGAGGGGTGCCATGTAGATGTTGGCCACACAAGGGGTCTCCAACTACGTCACACTTTCCCAGCCACCATGGCCAACAGGCTTCCCAGCCTTTTCGTCACCAAGGACGCAGATCGCATAAACCATTTGGGACAGGCGGCCAGAGGACAGATCTGCCTCTCCCCCATCCCTTGGCAGTTGCAGCCTCCAAACCCATTTAGTTTGCCCTCTGACCATCACGTGCTTCAAGTGGGAGGCAGAATACGCCAACACCTGCATCACATGATCAGTAACAGGGGCTACTCCTCGCCTTTGTGACGAACCATCTAGTTATTTCAAGTGTGCCTCATCCAACTCCTACCATTTTTGTCTGAGGATCATTTTGGGGCCGCACCCAATCCTCTGATGTCTCTTTGGGTCCCTTGCAAAGCTAGTGGTTAGTAATCCAAGTCTTGGAGTATTGTCTCATCCAAAGTATTATCTCAACCAAAGTGTCACTTCTCACGCAATAGACACAAGCAAGTGTTGCTTTCATTATGGTGGACCACCGAGATGGTAAAGATAAAGGCACTCTAAAAAGATTTAAACAAGAACCACCAATTCCTGAATATCCATTCAAGGACAAACTAGACAATGCCTCTATGTTTGATGTGATCTTCAAAGCTCAACTCTGTCCATGACATCGCTTAAAGCCCCCAAACTAAAACTGATATGCTACAAATCGAAGTTGGAGGAATTGGTAAAGATTTGAAGGATCTCAATATTAAAATTTTTAATGCAGAAGAAACAGTGCACTAGAAGAGCACGCCAATCTCCAGTCCAAACAACTTAAAACCACTGACAAAATACTTGTCAACCTCAGGAGGGACATAATAGATTTGGAAGATCTAAGCAGAAGGAGCAAATCTGAAAGAGACACGTTAGTGATAGATTCCTTACCTTAGAATATCCCCAGGCGTCAGACTGGATCCGGAAAGTTTTCGTCAGCAGTACCCCTGCGCGTCGGTAGGCGTCGTCGGGCGGCTCCGCGTACGTCGCTGGCGTCGTAGTCGCCGAGATGACGTAGTCAGAGCTACTTAGACGTGCGCTGACGTCAGTTCTTTCTTTTTCCGCGCCAGCAAGCGCAGATCCGAGAGAGAGCGGTACTCCTAGTTAATATTTTAACTTGGTTTCTGGAACTTGTTTTGTCGAATACTCGACTTCTGGTGCAGTAGGGAACCATGTCGGTGGCGGACCCGCATAACGTGTGTCTCTTCTGCTTCGGGCACGCCGAGACGTGCCCCGATTGTCCGGCCATGGCGCCGAAGGCTTTACGGGAGCGTTCCCGAAAGTTGTTGGAGGCCCGGCAATTGGTTCCACTCAAGGTCCCGCTCCCGTGGGAGGAAGAGGGACAGGTCGCGGAGCCGACACCATCATTCGTCGGCTTCAGCAGGTAAGTCAAAGCGCCATAACAAATCAAAGTAGCAACGTCGCTCTTCGTCTACCCCTCACCGGTCGCGGTGAGGGGGCGGGCGGTCACTCCCCCCGCGGCTCCGGTGGAGCCTCCGTTGTTGCCTGCGGCCTACCCGCCTTTCCCGGGGCCGTACGCGACTCCGGAAGAAATACAGGTATTCCTGTCGGCCATGGGCCGTTTATGGCCCCGTGGACCCGTTGGGTGGTTCCGCCCCGTGCCGCCGCCTTTGGCCCCGGCTACGCCGGCAGGATACACTGCGGCGATGTTGGCTCCGGCCTCGGCGCCGCTTCCGGCACCGATACAGGGCCCGGCTACGCCGGCAGGATACCCTGCGGCGCCGTTGGCTCCGGCCTCGGCGCCGGCGCCGGACGCTGTTGCTATTACCCCCCAATTCCTATTCCAGGAGGGGAATTTATTCCCTTTCCCCGGGCCCCTCGTCCTTACCAGCCTCTTAAACAGACGGTGGACGAAGGGGACTACTAGGAGGGGTCTGAGGACCCCCTCGCAGCTCAGTGTGAGGATGAGCTGGAATGGGAGGGCGATGTGGAGGCTCCAGGCGATCTGGATTTCTCTCCTCACCCTGGTACACTGTCCCCTTCTTACGTAGCTCCGGACGGGGTTGGGTCCTTTTCTGTGGTGTTGCGTAGGGCGGCTGAGGCTCTTAACCTCGAGCTCCCCATCCGTGCCTATCAGGACCAATCTCCTGACTGAAGTGCTGCAGCCGGCGGCCTCCTCGGCGGAGCCGCTACTGCCCTTTAATAACGCGCTTACAGATATTCTATTAGGCACCTGGACGCCATCGCCTGGCCCCGGGCGACCCCAGCTTTCTCACGCAACACCCAACGCCTAAGAGTCTAGTTGTCTAGGCCTCTGCCTCTCCGAGCGCATTCCCTTCCGCACCTGCGGACAAGGAATCCAAAAACCTTGAGCTCCTGGCTCAGAACAACTGGCTTTGGTGACAGCACATTGGAACGCTTTAAACACTCCTGGGCTACGGCCCAGTCCTTGGGTCTTGCCACCACGCGCACTCCCTTAGGGTCTGCCTTTCGCCTTTCAAGGTCCAGGCGCACAAACGCGTTCCTTTCAGGGCCGCCGGCCTGCGCAGCAACAGTCTCAGCGCAGCCGCGGTCGGGGGGGCCCGCCGCACTGGGTCACAGGGCCAGCGGGCGGGTCGGTCCACCGCCGCCCCTGCCACCACTGCCTCAAAACCTTCCTAGTCCGGTGTTTCAGGCCCACCGAAAGCCAGTGGGCGGCAGGATTCGCCATCGAGCACGTTCCGACGCCAAAAGTAGGTTGTGGTTGTTACTCCCACTACTTCCTGGTTCCAAAGAAAGACAAGGGCCTGCGTCCTATCTTAGACCTCCGGAACGTCAATCGCTTCCTCCGGAAGGAAAAGTTCAAAATGCTCACGCTTACTCAGGTCTTGTCTGCCCTAGACCCGCAAGACTGGATGGTAGCGTTGGACTTGCAGGATGCTTATTTTCATATCCCTATCCTGCTGGCCCACCGGTGTTACCTGCAGTTCACGGTTGGCCACGAGCACTTTCAGTTCACCGTGCTCCCTTTCGGCCTTACCAGCGCCCCTCGGGTGTTCTCGGGTGTTCACGAAAGTGATGGTGGTGGTCGCAGCTTATCTGCGCAGATCAGGGTTTCAGTCTTCCCCTATCTCAACGACTGGTTGTTGTAGGCGGGATCGCCCCAAGCAGTCGTCTCCCACCTCCAGACTACGGCCGACCTCCTGCATTTGCTGGGGTTCTCCATCACCGTGCCGAAGTCGCATCTGATTCCCTCTCAGAAGCTCCTCTTCATCGGAGCGGTTCTGGACACGGCGCAATTTCGGGTTTATCCTCCCGAACAGCGAGTCCGGGACACTCGGGCTATGATTCCGTTCTTTTAGCCCTGGTCCTGGGTTTCGGTCAGGAAGACACTGAGACTGCTGGGCCTCTTGGCCTCCTGCATCCTACTGATCAATCATGCCAAATGGCATATGCGGGCTCTGGAGTGGGACCTGCAGTTCCAATGGACGCAGCATCAGGGAAATCTGTCCGACTACGTCCAGATCTCGGAGGTCACTGCACAGGACTTGCAGTGGTGGCTCACGGACCAGTGTTGGATCAGCAGCAGATCCCTCTTTCTTCCCCAACCGGAGCACACAGTGGTGACGGATGCGTCCCTCCTGGGATGGGGCGCCCACATGGGAGAGGCGGAGATCAAAGGCCTCAGGTCTCCGGCGGAGTCCAACCTCCATATCAATCTTTTGGAGCTCAGGGCAATCCTACTTGCACTGACAGCATTCCTTCCCTCTGTCAAGGGGAGGGTAGTGCAGGTGTTCACAGACAACACCACCGCCATGTGGTACTGCAACAAGCAAGGCGGGGTGGGGTCGTGGACCCTATGTCAGGAGGCTCTGCGCCTCTGGACGTGGCTGGAACGCCGGGGCGTTATCCTGGTGGTTCAACACTTGGCAGGTTCTTTGAACACCAGGGCGGACGAACTCACCCGCCGGTGCATAATGGTCACGAATGGCGTCTTCACTCTGAGGCGGCACAAGGTCTCTTTCAGCAGTGGGGAGTACTTTGGTTAGATCTATTCGCCACCACAGAGAACGCGCAATGTCAGCAGTTCTGCGCGTTGGAGTTTCCAAGGCGGCACTCGCTCGGAGACGCTTTTCGTCACGAGTGGAGTTGCGGTCTTTTGTACGCCTTTCCACCTATACCTCTTTTACCCAGAGTGCTAAACAACATCAGACGCGCCCGGGCCCAAGTCATTCTTGTGGCACCGGACTGGGCTCAAACAGTTTGGTACCCCGAGCTTCTCAGTATGAGCGTGGACCCCCCGATCCGGCTGCCTCTTCGGGAGGATCTTCTGTCGCAGCAACAGGGGACGGTCCTCCACCCAAACCTGTCCAGCCTCCACCTCCTTCCGTGGAGATTCAGCGGCGACAGTTGATTCCAATTGATTTGCCTCCTGAAGTCTGTAATGTGATCCTGGCAGCCAGGCGTCCCTCGACTAAAACGGTCTACGCCTGCAGGTGGAACAACTTTATGGCATGGTGCACAGCCAAAGCTGTAGACCCCCTTTCTGAGGTCCTATTGTTCCTTCTCTTTTTGGCCCAGCAGGGCTCTGCTCTCGGCACTCTCAAGGGCTACCTTTCAGCCTTTCTCAGGCTGCCTAATCAGCCCTCTCTTTTCAAGTCCCCTGTTGTCGATAGATTTCTCAAAGGCATTACTCACCTTTTCCCTCCTATTCCCTTTGTGATGCCTCAGTGGGACTTGAACCTGGTTCTCACATACTTAATGTGCGCTCCCTTTGAGCATCTTCATAACTGTCCTTTGCGGTTATTAACTTTGAAAACTGTCTTCCTGGTGGCCATCACCTCCGCTAGGCGGGTGAGTGAGCTCCAGGCTCTTTCATGTAAACCTCCTTTCCTGGCGATTCATCCGGACAATGTTGTGCTTCGCCCACGTCCCTCCTTTCTACCGAAAATAGTCACTGCCTTTCATCTTGGGCAAACTGTCACTCTGCCCACTTTCTTTCTCCGCACCCTTCGAAAGAGGAAGAGAGGCTCCACCGTCTGGACCCGAAATGTGCGCTTTCATTCTATCTCAACCGCACACAACAGTTCCGGGTGGATGACCAGCTCTTTGTTGGCTACGTGGGCGCCAAGAAAGGTCCAGCTGTACACAAGCGGGCTCTCTCCCGATGGGTTGTCTTGTGTATTAAAGCCTGTTACTCTGGCTAAAAGGAACCTCCGGTAGGGCTGCGCGCCCATTCTACCAGGGCAACGGCAGCTACTACAGCATTGGGACGCGGTGTCCCCATGCAACACATCTGTCAGGCTGCCACGTGGGCCTCGCTGCATACTTTCACTAAGCACTATTGCCTTGACAGTCAAGTCCGGGGAGACGGCTTCTTTAGCCGTTCGGTTCTCCGTGACTTTCTGGTGTAATCTCACTTCGCAGACCCACCACCGGGGTTGGTATTGCTTGGGTATGTATTCTAAGGTAAGGAATCTATCACTAACGTGTCTCTTTCAGATGCACAAGTTACTTACTTGTGTAACGATATATCTGTAAGAGACATTAGTTAGTGATAGATTCCTTACCACCCACCCATCCTCCCCGTTCTGCGAACTGTTCTCTAGGGTTCAGGTAGTCCCTTTCAGGGCCCTAGTTCTATTGCACCAGTAGTCGGTCTCTGGCATGGCTCTGCGTTCCTGGCGCGGAAAGTCGTGTACAGAACTGACGTCAGCGCGCGTGGGCGCGTCTAAGTAGCTCCGACTACGTCATCTCGGCGACTACGACGCCAGCGACGTACGCGGAGCCGCCCGACGACGCCTACCGACGCGCAGGGGTACTGCTGACGAAAACTTTCCGGATCCAGTCTGACGCCTGGGGATATTCTAAGGTAAGGAATCTATCACTAACTAATGTCTCTTACAGATATATCGTTACACAAGTAAGTAACTTGTGCTTTAAGAATTTTTGGTTTACCAGAAGGCGCGGAAAATGCAGCTTCCTCCCCTATCAAGTTCTTAGAACACTGGATTCCAGACATGCTAAAGATCAGATTCATCAAGGACTTTGATATTGAATGAGTACATTAATACTGTCCTACAGACCTAAGAATGTATCCTCTCTGTGGCCTACGATTCTCAAACCCCTGCAACACCAACACTTTGACTTTTCTCATCTGAGCCAGGATAGCTTCAAATTCATGTGGCAAGGTGCCAGAATATCTATTTCCGTATGCTAGAAACACTGTGACCAATAAGACAGGTTTTTTGGCCTTACGGTACAAATTAGTGGAGAAACCCATTTAGCACTCTTTTATCACTCCTTTGAAATTCAAAATACTCTTCAAAGGACAAACTGTGATCTTTCTGGAACCGGCGGCTCTTCAAATGTTTATTGAGAACAAATCAGAGTTTGGAATGGAGGTCAACCCTAGCCCAGTACAAAATCCACCCTGATTGTCATGCGAGTGTTTTCACTTTTTGATTCTGAGCTTTACCTACCTTTATGACTTTACTGCTTGTGCTTGTTTTTTTTAAATGAGTCGTTTATTGATGGTACCGGCTACTTACTTGCTTTTTGTTATTTACCGTTAAGCTGTTTCTCCAATTATGAGGATTAGGCACAGTTTGCTATGCACACTTTGTCTCGCGCATTTCACAGCTTTATGACCTACATTTATCCACCATTCATACCCTTTACATTGGCTCACCATGCTGACTGGTACGATTTAGGTCTCTTGCCGCTAAAATCAAGTACTCTTACTCACATTCTAGTTAAGAATTGAAATATTTTTTAAACATATTGTATGCCATCTTTATCATACATTGTATTATATCTCTCGGTCTTGTGCATTTAAACTCTAATATATGCTGTTTATTTGCATATGATGTTTATTGTCCATATTTATGGACTATCACGTCAACTAAAAATTGCTCAAATGTTGATTACACTACACCCTAGGTTAACGTAGATGGATTATTATACTGAAATAGGTAGTTTCTAAAATGTTATTAGAGGGGCTTCTCTTTGTTATTTACTATCATGGGAATTGCGGGGGCTCTCCCCCTCCCACATAGGTGCACCCACAGCTTCCTGAGGTGTACCGCATCTCTGTTAGATTTACCCTGGTGGATATGGGAGGTTGAATGGGCTCCCTTGGTCCTTTGTGCTCTTTTGATTGTAATGGTGGGGATGTTCTTTCTCCCTGAAGTGTATGCTTGCCTCCCATGTTTTTATTTTTATTCCTCAATTGTTACCTTTTCTTTGCTTTAAGACACTCTTCTGTGCCTTCTCTTTTAGTGCCAAGCAGGTTACTTAGTGTGGTCTGTTGAACAGTGTGATCTACAGAGTCAGATCCCATACATCCACTACCAGTCCCTACATTTCTGATCCTTGTCAGTTATTCATGATTTCCAATAATTTTATTTCACAGAATGCAAAGGGCTTGAATCACCCAATCAATAGGAAAACGATCTTGGATTATGCCAACATTTTGAGCGTAGATCTTGTTTTCCTACATGGAACTAAAATTTGATATGGAGAAGCACTGTCACTCCGACCGGTGTGGATAGTGGACTTATCATGCTCGAACGCCTTCGCGGGAATATGGAGTAATTACACTACACTAAAAAAAAATCAGGCCTTTCCATTATATTGGTAGAGCATGATACAGGGGGCAGGTGTTACTTACCAGACTTCAAAAAGGAAGCAGTGAACTGTACACAATAAATATACATGTCCCCAATGGGGATGATCTCTCATTCTGGTCCTCACTGAATGCCAAATGATCTCTGCTTCCTCCCAGTGCACACATTCTACTGGGTGGAGATTTTAATCTTCCAATGGATACCATTCTAGATCGTAAATCTACTTTCAAATTTAGACCTCCCAAAGCGGATACAAATATGCTTTATCTATGTAGAAATCATGGGCTCCAAGAAGTGTGGAGGCTCCACAACCCTACAGAGAATATTACTTTCTTTTCTACACCACACAAACGTTTTGCTCTTATCGATTATACATCAGTTGATCCTCCAAAGTGGCCTTGACTCATCGATAGAACCTATATTGGTCTCTAATCACACCGCTGTCTCTGTAACAATTAAGAACTCTCCTTTTTCCCCACAAAACTCCTCCTGGTGAATGAACACAGAAATTCTAGATAAACCTTCTGATGTACAAGACTTTGAGAAATGAGTCTCTTCTTTGAAGAGAATGCTGCCTGTTGCTTCTCCGGTAACTGTACGGGATGTCTTTAAATGTACCACAAGAAGGCAAATAATGTCTTGTATGATGAAGAAAAATTAACAAATTAAAGAAACGCTTGATCTACTTTCTAAGGAAATCAAAGCAAAAGAAATTCGATTTAGACAATCTAAGAAATCCCAGGCCCTGTCAGATGTTAAAAAACTAAAATATGAATATAACTCTATTAGTAAATGTGCATACCTATTGATTCTTGCCCAGAAGGTGAGGAAATTGTCGTACTTGAACATGCCCGAAAAATCTCTTGCCATTGTGTTGAAATAAAAATGTAAAAAAAACAGCAACCTTGTGACCTCTATTAAAGATCTAGATTGATCAACCAAATACATACTAAAAGCTTTTAAACAGTTTTATGGTGCGCCTTATCACCCTAATAATACTACTACCAAAAAGGAATGTTTTGAATTCTTAAATCAAATTGAACTAAAAGACATATCCGAATCAGAAAATGTAAGCTTAAATAGCCCCTTGATCAAGAAGGAAATTCTGGAGGCTGCCATTAGTATACTGGCTGGCAAAAAACCCAGACTGGATGGTTTCGAGACAACCCTTAACTACTTTAATATTCATGGTCAATCAATCAGGGAATTATAAGCATGACAGTATATGCACCTTCTGCCATATCATTGAGAAAGCTCAATTGTCCTCTCCTCCTGCAGTATTAGCCTTGGATGCAGAGAGTGCCTTTGACAAGGTGTCATGGCCACTCCTTGAAGCAATTCTCATGAAACAGAATCTCATTGTCACGTTTACCAAAATGACAATGGTGCTATATGCTAACCCGACAGCGAGAATCAGAATTAATTGTTCCCTTTTGGATCCTTTCCTGCTCTGCCAAGGCACACGCTAGGGTGCCCTCTGTCACCCCTCCTATTCCTTTTCTTTATTGACCCCCCTGATCCAATTGCTAAACAATGCACACAATATTAAAGATTTCTGTATCTGAAAGAGACACGTTAGTGACAGATTCCTTACCTTGGAATATCCCCAGGCGTCAGGCTGGATCCGGAAAGTTTTTGCGTAGCAGTACCCTTGCGCGTCAGTAGGCGGCGTCGTGCGGCTCCGCGTCCGTCGTCGGCGTCGTGGTCGCCGGGATGACGTCGCGGGCAGTACTTAGACGCCGCCCCTGCGCGCTGACGTCAGTTCTTTCTTTTTCCGCGCCAGTAAGCGCAGATCCGGGAAGAGCAGTGCCCTAGTCACTTTTTGACTACTTTTTTGTGAATTTTTTCACTGTTTTCTTCTACGAGTCTTCACGACTCCTAAGGTGTCGTAGGGATGCCCGGCTTTAAGCCCTGCGAGGTCTGTGCCCGCATGATGTCCATCACGGACCCGCATCTCGAGTGTCTCTTTTGTCTCGGCCGAGACCACGACACGAAGTCGTGCCCTGACTGCCGGAAACTTCATCCGAAGGCTTTGCGAGAGCGGTCTCGAAAGCTGCTCCGAGGTCCGGCACTCGGCTCCGCGCCGCACCAAGCCCCGGTCACGGGAGAGGTCGAGGGCCGGTCGCGGAGCCCCCATCGTTCGTCGGAATCCAAGTCTTCGCGCTCCTCCGGTAAGTCGAAGCACAAGAAGATCTAGCGGCGTCATCGCTCTAAGACTTCGCCTCGCCGATCTCGCGACTCGGCTGAGGCCCCTGTCGGCACCGTCCCCGCGGCCCCGGACGTGCCTGTCGAGTCACCCCGCATTACCCGTCCTTCCCGGGTTCGGGGGCGACTCCGGCCCAAGTACAGGAGTTCCTGTCGGCCATGGCCCGCCTCTTCGGGCCTCAAGGTCCCTCCGGTGCGCCTTCGGGCCCCGCGGGCCCTGATGGGGTTGCTCCGGCGTCGCCGTCTACTCCGGTCCCGGCGTCGCCTGTCCCACCAGCCTTCATCCCGGCCTCGGCTCCGGCCCCGATCCCGGCTCCGGTGGTGCCGCAACCCCCATCGACGCCGGTTGACCTAACCACGCCTCCGCCGATGTCCCCGGTGCCGTTCCTGACGCCGTCCGGGGCTCCGGACGGCGTCGTTCCCCGGTTCTCTCCGGCTCCGGACATGGAGCCGGACCGACGTCGCCCGACGCCGGTTCCGGCGCCGATGAGACCTTGGGTCCCTAATGTCCCTCCTCCTCCATATTATGAACCTGAGGAGGACCGGGAGAGCTGGGAGGGATCTGAGGACCCTCTCACACAACAGTGTGAGTTTGACCTTGACTGGGTTGAGGAACTTGGGGATGCCAGTGGTCTAGACACCTCCCTGACTCTGGCATGCTGTCTCCTCCCGTGGCTACGGAGGAGGGGGCTAATTTTGCAACGGTGTTGCGTAGAGCTGCTGGAGCCTTGAATCTCCAGTTGCCTACTGTGGCCGTCAGGACTAACCTCCTGACAGAAGTGCTTCAGCCGGCGGCCTCCTCTTTGGAGACTGTGCTGCCGTTCAATGATGCACTCACTGACGTTCTTTTGGGTGCCTGGTCCAAGCCCACCACAGGGGCTCCTGTGGATAGGAACATGGCCCGACGCCATCGCCCTGCTCCGGGCGACCCCGTGTTTCTCTCCCAACATCCCACCCCTGAGAGCTTGGTTGTCCAAGCCTCTGCCTCCCAAACCGCCTTCCCTACCGCCCCTCCGGATAGGGAATCCAAGCGCCTGGACCACTTTGGGAAGAAGGCTTTCTCTTCCTCCAGTGCTGGCTTGCGGTCCGTCAACACCGCTTGCCTTTTGGGCCGATATACCCACTCCCTGTGGGATTCGGTGGCAACTGTTTTGCCGCAGTGTTCTGAGGAGGTCCAGACACTGCTTACCCGCGCCATTGCGGAAGGGCGAGATGCGGCTAAATACACCATACGTTGTGGCCTTGATACCGCCGACTCGCTGGGCAGATCGCTTGCAACGACGGTGGCGCTGCGTCGCCACGCCTGGCTGAGGACCACTGGTTTTTCGGGTGATGTCCAGAATAGACTCATGGACATGCCCTTTGATGGAGTCGGTCTTTTTGGTTCAAAAGCAGACCATGCGCTGGAGCGTTTCAAGGACTCGCGGGCTACTGCCAAGTCCCTGGGCCTTGCTGTTGTGCGCCCTCCGCTCTCATCTGCTTTTCGCCCCTTTCGTGGCCACGGAAGGGGCGCCCAGTCACGTCAGCAGCCCGGCCAACGGCCCGCGCAGCAAGCGCCTTCGCGTGGCCGAGGACGTGGATACCGCCGTGGCGGTTCGGGCAACCAGCGTGCGGGTCAGGCCACCACCTCCACCCCGTCCGCGGCCTCCAAGCCCTCCTAGTCCTTCCTTTCAGGTGCACAGCACGCCAGTAGGGGGCAGGGTCCGCCATCACCTTCACCACTGGCGTCCCATCACCTTGGACAGGTGGGTCTTGGACATTGTCCGAAGGGGCTACTCCCTCCCCTTCGAGACCACCCCCCAGCCATGCCACCTCAATTCCACCGCATGTCAGGGGATCACTTGGTGCTTCTGCAGAAGGAAGTCACAGCCCTCTTGGCCAAGAGGGCCATCGAGCATGTTCCGACCCCAGAAGTAGGACGTGGTTGCTACTCCCACTACTTTCTGGTGCCCAAAAAGGACAAGGAGGACATGCGTCCTATCTTGGACCTCCCGGAACGTCAATCGCTTCCTCCGGAAGGAGAAGTTCAAGATGCTCACCCTAGCTCAGGTCTTGACTGCCCTCGACCCTGGAGACTGGTTGGTAGCGTTGGACTTGCAGGACGCTTATTTCCACATCCCCGTCCTGCCGGCCCACCGGCATTACCTACGGTTCACGGTAGGCCTCGAGCATTTTCAGTTCACCGTGCTCCCTTTGGCCTTACCAGTGCCCCTCGGGTGTTCACGAAAGTGATGGCGGTGGTCGCAGCTCATCTGCGCCGGGCAGGGGTTCCAGTCTTCCCCTACCTCGACGACTGGCTGCTGAAGGCGGGCTCGTCCCAGGCAGTCGTCTCCCACCTCCAGACTACGGCCGAACTCCTGCACTCGCTGGGGTTCTCCATCAATGTGCCGAAGTCGCATCTGATTCCTTCTCCACAGCTCCTTTTCATCGGAGCAGTTCTGGACACAACGCAGTTTCGAGCCTATCCTCCCGAACGGCGAGTCCGGGATATTCAGGCTATGATTCCGATCTTTCAGCCTTTATCCTGGGTTTCGGTACGGATGACCCTGAGGCTGCTGGGCCTCATGGCCTCCTGCATCCTGCTGGTCAATCATGCCAGGTGGCATATGCGGGCTCTGCAGTGGGACCTGAAGTTCCAGTGGGCGCAGCACCGGGGCAACCTGTCCGATCACGTCCAGATCTCGGAGGGGCTGCAAAACAGTTGCAGTGGTGGCTCACGGACCGGCAATGGGTCATGGGCAGATCGCTCTCCCTTCCCCAGCCAGAGCACACAGTTGTGACGGACGCGTCCCTTCTGGGATGGGCGGTCACATGGGAGAGCGGAGATCAGAGGCCTCTGGTCTCCGGCGGAGTCCCGGCTCCATATCAACCTTCTGGAGCTCCGGGCGATCCGACTTGCACTCAAGGCATTCCTTCCCTCTGTCAAAGGGAAGGTTGTGCAGGTGTTCACAGACAACACCACCGCCATGTGGTACTGCAACAAACAGGGTGGGGTCGTGGACCCTCTGTCAGGAGGCTCTGCGCCTCTGGACATGGCTGGAACATCAGGGCATGTTCCTGATGGTTCAACACCAGGCAGGTTCCCTGAACGCCAGGGCGGACGAACTCAGCCGCAGGTGCATGATGGATCACGAATGGCGTCTTCACTCGGAAGTGGCGCAAGGACTCTTTCTACAATGGGGAGAGCCTTGGTTAGATCTATTCGCCACCCGAAGAGAACGCGCAATGTCATCAGTTCTGCGCGTTGGAATTTACAAGGCGGCACTCGCTCGGCGACGCTTTCGTCGCGAGTGGAGTTGCGGTCTGTTGTACGCCTTTCCGCCTATACCACTTCTACCCAGAGTGTTAAAGAAGATTCGGCACGACCGGGCCCAAGTCATCCTTGTGGCTCCGGACTGGGCTCGAAGAGTTTGGTATCCCGAGCTACTCAGTATGAGCGTAGATCCCCCGATCCGTCTGCCTCTTCGGGAGGATCTTCTGTCGCAGCAGCAGGGGACGGTCCTCCACCCGAACCTGTCCAGCCTCCACCTGCTTGCGTGGAGATTGAGTGGCGGCAGTTGATTCCTTTCGACTTGCCTCCCGAAGTTTGTGATGTGATTCTGGCAGCCAGGCGTACCTCCACGAAGGTGGTATACGCCTGCAGGTGGAACAAGTTTGTGGCATGGTGCACAGCAAAGGCTGTGAATCCCCTTTCTGCCCCTCTTTCTGAGGTCCTTCTGTTCCTTCTTTCTCTGGCCCAACAGGGTTCTGCCCTGGGTACCATCAAGGGTTATCTCTGTGCTATCTCGGCCTTCCTCAGGCTCCCTGATCAGCCCTCCCTTTTCAAGTCCCCTGTTGTTAACAGGTTCTTAAAAGGCATTACACACCTCTTCCCTCCTGTTCCGTTTGTGATGCCTCAGTGGGACTTGAACTTGGTTCTTACCTTTTAATGTGCGCTCCCTTTGAGCCTCTACATAACTGTCCTCTTCGTCTTCTCACTCTGAAGACAGCCTTTCTGGTGGCCATCACCTCCGCTCGGCGGGTGAGTGAGCTCCAGGCTCTATCATGCAAACCTCCCTTTCTGTCTGTGCATCCAGACAAGGTTGTTCTTAGGACGCGTCCGTCCTTCTTGCCAAAGGTGGTTACTGCCTTCCACATTGGGCAGACCATCACTTTGCCTACCTTCTTTCCGCCTCCCCATCCCTCCAGAGAGGAAGAGAGGCTCCACCGTCTGGACCCAAAACGTGCGCTCTCCTTCTATATCGACCGCACAAAACACTTCCGGGTGGATGACCAGCTCTTTGTTGGCTACGTGGGCGCCAAAAAAGGTCGGGCGGTGCACAAGAGAACCATCTCCCGCTGGGTTACCTTGTGCATCAAGGCCTGCTATTCTTTGGCTAAGAAGGAGCCTCCTGTTGGGCTGCGTGCCCATTCCACCAGGGCAACGGCTGCTACCACGGCTTTGGGCCGCGGTGTTCCGCTGCAGGTTATCTGTCAGGCAGCTACGTGGGCCTCGCTGCACACGTTTACAAAGCATTACTGCCTTGACAGTCAGGTCCGGAGGGACGGCTTCTTTGGCCGTTCTGTCCTCCGGGACTTCCTTGTCTGATCTTTGTTCGCAGACCCACCACCGGGGTTGGTATTGCTGGGGTATCTATTCTAAGGTAAGAAATCTGTCACTAACGTGTCTCTTTCAGATGCACAAGTTACTAACTTGTGTAACGATATATCTGTAAGAGACAGTAGTTAGTGACAGATTCCTACCGCCCCACCCATCCTCCCCGTTCTGCGAACTGATTTCTAGGGTTAAGGACATCCCTTTCAGGGCCCTAGTATTTTTCAGACACCTATGTCAGCTTCTTGCATGGCTCTGCGTTCCTGGCGCGGAAAGTCGTGTACAGAACTGGCGTCAGCGCGCAGGGGCGGCGTCTAAGTACTGCCCGCGACGTCATCCCGGCGATCACAACGCCGACCGACGGACGCGGAGCCGCACGACGCCGCCTACCGACGCGCAAGGGTACTGCTACGCAAAAACTTTCCGGATCCAGCCTGACGCCTGGGGATATTCTAAGGTAAGGAATCTGTCACTAACTACTGTCTCTTACGGATATATCGTTACACAAGTTAGTAACTTGTGCTTTAACTCCGTCCCTTAAACTCCATCCCTTTTAAGACTGCGGCTTATGCAGAAGACATTTTGATATATTCAAAGGAGACAGATACCGCTTTTCCAGCTATCAATGATATTATTACCCAATTTTCTTCAATAGCAGGATACTGTCTGAATAGAGATAAAATTGAGGTTTTACCCCTTAATCCACTCCATCTCCCCTCACACCTTGGTAACACTGCCTTTCTTGGTAACCTAAATACATTAAATGCCTAGGAATCTGATTCTGTAATAGTCTACATGAATCAGTTAAATATAGCGAACAAATAATTATTGAGGAAAATAAAGGTCTCCTGATTTCCCTGACCCCTAAGTACATATCGTGGTGGGGTAGATTGGAATCTCTAAAAATTATGATTACTCCTTTAGTACATTTTATCTCCAGTAAATAGCCTATATGGCTATCACACTCCTTCTCTTGCATTTATAAAATTACATCAGAATTCCTGTGGCATTGCAGGAGACCTAGAATCTGTTACAAAAACCTCCGGCTAGACTACAGGGAGGACGACTGCAAATTTCCAAATTGGTTCCACTACCAACCATATTTTCTGATAACCCAAGGTGCACATGGCTTTGACAAGATTTGATCTCCCACCCATGTTGGCTACCGATTGAATAATCTCTGTGCTCCACCTTTCAGATTGCTTTCTCATTGACTGTGTCACATCTGGATGTCCCTCATTCCAAACAGATTTTACGAGACATGATTAAAGCACTAAACATACTAGATTAAACACTGTCAATTACACTACCTAACTTACCTAGCTTATGGCATAATAATCAGATTAAAGTGGTAAACTCCACAATCTATGGCCCGTCATGGGCAACAAAGGGAAATTGTCTGATCAGAGACTAGTACTGACTATAGGCCAATGTCATTTGCAGAGCGCCAATCGAAATTTGGGCTACATAATTTAGACTAATACAACTTCTTGAAAATTAAAGTCAAAATTACAAAACTTGGTCCCCTTTATGATCTGTAGCATCCAAGGTCTATAAATTCATAAACACTAGCAGGTCTAGTCCCACCCCCGGTCAAAACAAAATAGGCCAAGCATTTATCCAAATCACAATTTGAAACACCACACCCTCCCCCTCCCCAATCTGTGGAAACTTGGAACCTAATCTGAGACAAGGCCTTGCGCAATAAGACTGTCCCAGCTTTAACTCAGTCTAAATCACCATGCAGCTCTTGCACTGGACTCCAGATAAACTGTATACATTGCATCTATCTGAAACTGATGTGTGCTAGAACTGAGAGGCTGGGAATGGAAATACTGAACACATGGTTTTCAGTTACAAGTATATTAAACCTTTCTGGGACTCTATGGTGTGAAACTTAACAAAACCTTAAATACTAATATTAAGCTCGTTTTCTTTTTCTTTTTCCAACTGTGATGTTAGGACAGTGGGCTTCCACTGCAACTTTTAACCTGAAAGAAAATTATATTTACCTATTGAAAATCATTCTTTAGGAATGGAAATCCTATAAACATATATCTGAAAGAAACAGTTGGTTATAGATTCCTTACCTTAGAATTACCCCCAGGCGTAAGACTGGATCCGGAAAGTTTTTCGTCAGCAGTACTCCTGCGCGTCGGAAGGTGGCGTCGGTCGACTCCGCGTTCGTCGTGGTCGCCAGGATGACGTTGCGGTAGCTACATAGACGCCACCCTCGCGCGCTGACGTCAGTTCTTTCTTTTTCCGCACCAGCAAGCGCAGATCCGGAGAGAGCGGTACCTCCAGTCACTTTTTGACGGACTTTTTCTCGACTTTTGTCGACTTCGTTTTTGAGTCCATCGACTCCTGGTGCACAAGGGATGCCCGGCTTTAAGGCTTGCGGTTCCTGTAACCGACTGATGTCAGTGACGGATCCGCACCGCGTGTGCCTCTACTGCCTGGAGCGCGACCACGACCCCAAGTGGTCCAGAAAGCTCCTCAAGGCCCGGCAGTCGGCTCGTCGTCTCTCAAGGTCCAGGTCGCGTAGGAGGTCGAGGGACCGATCGCGGAGCCAACACCATTCTTCATCTAAGTCTTCGCACTCGGTGTCCGGTAAGTCGAAGCACAAAAAGAAGTCAAAGAAGCATTGTCGCTCTTCGACTTCTCCCCGTCCGTCGGCCGACGCGACGAGGGATGCGGGTGGTGCCCATTCCGCGTGCGGAGCCCGTAGGGTCTGCTCCGGGTTTCCCCCCCTTCCCGGGACCGGGAGCGACCCCTGCCCAGTTTCGTCAGTTTTATGAAGCGATGCACGCCATCTTTGGGCAGCCTTGGCATGATGTCTCCTCCTACCGTGGCTACGGAGGAGGGAGCGTCCTTTGCAGTGGTGTTGCGTAGGGCGGCCGAGGCTCTCAACCTCGAGCTGCCTACGGTGGCAGTCAGGACTAACCTTCTGACGGAGGTGCTTCAGCCGGCAGCGAGCTCTTCGGAGCCCCTGCTGCCGTTTAATGAAGCCCTCACGGACATCCTTTTGGGCACCTGGTCCAGGCCCAACAAGGGGGCTCCTGTGGACAGGATGATTGCCCGCCGCCACCGCCCGGCTCCGGGCGACCCCACTTTCCTCTCCCAACACCCCACCCCTGAGAACTTGGTAGTCTAAGCCTCCACTTCCAAGGGCGCATTCCCTACTGCTCCCCCGGACAGGGAATCCAAAAAGCTGGATCATCTTGGGAAGACGTTTTCTTCCTCCAGCTTGGAACTGCGGTCGGTAAACACTGCATGTCTATTGGGCCGTTACACCCACTCCGTGTGGGACACGGTTGCGCAAGTGCTGCCTCAGTGCCCGGAGGAGGCCCGGGCCGTACTCGCTCGGGCGGTTGCCGAAGGGAGAGATGCAGCGAAGTGTACCACTGCTGTGGGCTTGGTCCCGCCGACTCACTGGGCAGGACGATTTCCACGTCAGTAGCCCTTCGACGCTACGCCTGGTTGAGGTTGACTGGTTTTTCCGGGGATGTCCAATCCACTCTTATGGACATGCCCTTTGATGGTCGTCGCCTTTTCGGCGACAAGGCAGACAACGCGCTGGAGCGCTTTAAGGACTCTCTGGCTGCGGCCAGGTCCTTGGGCCTCTCCACCACCCGCCCTGCGCAGTCTGCCTTTCGCCCCTTTCGTGGCTACGGAAGGGGTGCCCCGCCACGTCCCGCCCAGAGCCACAGGCCGGCGCAAGCTGTTCAGCCTCTGCGCGGCCGGGGACGTGGGAACCAGCGCCGTGGTTCTGGGGGTCAGCGGGCGGGCCAGTCCACCACAGCACCCTCTGCAGCAGCCTCCAAACCCTCCTAGTCCGACCTTTCAGGGCCATCAAACGCCAGTGGGCGGCAGGATTCGCCATCACCTCGCCCACTGGCGCACCATCACGTCGGACAGGTGGGTTTTGCAGAGAGTCCGATGGGGCTACTCCCTCCCCTTCAAGACTACCCCTCCATCCATGCCACCTCAGTACCATCACATGTCGGAGGATCATCTGGCCCTTGTCCAACAGGAAGTTTCGGCACTCTTCACCAAGGGAGCCATCGAGCGCGTTCCTGTCCCAGAAGTAGGTCGTGGTTGCTATTCCCACTACTTTCTGGTGCCCAAGAAGGACAAAGGCCTGCGTCCTATCTTGGATCTCAGGAACGTCAACCGCTTCCTCTGGAAGGAGCAATTCAAAACGTTGACGCTCGCTCAAGTCTTGTCTGCCCTCGAGCCTCTGGTCTCCGGCGGAGTCCGGGCTCCACATCAACCTTCTGGAGCTTCGGGCGATTCGTCTTGCACTCAAAGCATTCCTTCCCTCTGTCTGAGGAAGAGTAGTGCAGGTGTTCACGGACAACACCACCGCCATGGGGTACTGCAACAAACAAGGGGGGGTGGGGTCGTGGACCCTATGTCAGGAGGCTCTCCGCCTCTGGACATGGCTGGAACATCAGGGCAAATCCCTGGTGGTTCAACACCTGGCAGGTTCCCTGAACAACAGGGCGGACGAACTCCGCCGCAGGTGCATGATGGATCACGAATGGCGTCTTCACTCGGAGGCGGTGCAAGGTCTCTTTCAGCAGTGGGGAGAGCCTTGGTTAGATCTATTCGCCACCGAAGAGAACGCGCAATGTCAGCAGTTCTGCGCGTTGGAATTTCCAAGGCGGCACTCGCTAGGCGACGCTTTTCGTTGTGAGTGGAGTTGCGGTCTTCTATATGCATTTCCGCCTATACCACTTCTGCCCAGAGTGCTGAAGAAGATCAAGCGCGACCGGGCCCAAGTCATTCTTGTGGCTCCAGATTGGGCACGAAGAGTCTGGTATCCCCAGCTGCTCAACATGGCCATCGATCCTCCGATCCGACTGCCTCTTCGGGAGGATCTTCTGTCGCAGCAGCAGGGGACGGTCCTCCACCTGAACCTGTCCAGCCTCCACCTCCTTGCGTGGAGATTGAGCGGCAGCAGTTGACGTCGTTTGACCTGCCTCCCGAAGTCTGCGATGTTATCTTGTCAGCCAGGCGTCCCTCCACTAAGACGGTATACGCCTGCCGATGGAACAAATTTGTGGCATGGTGCACAGCAAAGGCTGTGGATCCCTTTTCCGCCCCTCTTTCTGAGGTTCTCTTGTTCCTCCTTTCTTTGGCCCAGCAGGGCCCTGCTCTGGGCACTCTAAAGGGCTACCTCTCGAACATTTCAGCCTTCCTTAGGCTTCCTGATCAGCCTGCTCTTTTCTAGTCCCATGTTGTAAATAGATTCCTTAAGGGCATTACTCATCATTTTCCTCCTGTTCCCTTCGTAATGCCCCTGTGGGACTTGAACTTGGTTCTTACCTATCTTATGTGCGCTCCCTTTGAGCCACTACATAACTGTCCTCTCAGGCTTGTCACTTTAAAAACTACTTTTCTGGTGGCCATCACCTCTGCACGCAGGGTGAGTGAGCTACAAGCTCTTTCTTCCAAGCCTCCCTCTCTGGCTGTCCATCCGGACAATGTCGTCCTGCGAACTAGACCTTCCTTTCTTCCAAAGGTGGTTACTTCTTTCCACATTGGCCAAACCATCACTTTGCCCGCCTTCTTTCCGCTTCCTTCAAAAGAGGAAGAGAGGCTCCACCGTCTGGATCCAAAAGGTGCGCTTTCCTTCTACTTGGATCGCACAAAACAATTCTGGGTGGACGACTAGCTCTTTGTTGGTTATGGGGGCGCTAAGAAAGGTCGGGCCGTGCACAAACGGACCATCTCAAGGTGGGTCGTTCTGTGCATCAAAGCTTGCTATTCTTTGGCAAAGAAAGAGCCTCCTGTGGCTCTGCGCGCCCATTCCACCAGGGCGACGGCAGCCACCACTGCTTTGGGACGGGGAGTCCCCCTTAATGACATCTGTCAGGCAGCTACGTGGGCATCGTTGCACACGTTCACCAAGCACTACTGCCTGGACAGCCAAGTCCGGAGAGACGGCTTCTTTGGCCGTTCTGTTCTCCAGGACTTTCTGGTGTGATCTTGGTTCGCAGACCCACCTCTGGGGTTGGTATTGCTGGGGTATCTATTCTAAGGTAAGGAATCTGTAACTAACTGTTTCTTTCAGATGAACAAGTTACTTACCTTCGGTAATGATATATCTGTAAGAAACATAAGTTAGTTATAGATTCCTTACCGCCCCACCCATCCTTCCCGTTCTGCGAACTGACTTCTAGGGTTAAGGACATCCTTTCAGGGCCCTAGTTTTGTGCACCAGTGGTCAGTGTCTTGCATGGCTCTCGCTTCTGGCGTGGAAAGTCGTGTACAGAACTGACGTCAGCGTGCGAGGGCGGCGTCTATGTAGCTACCGCAACGTCATCCCGGCGACCACGACGACGCCAATGACGAACGTGGAGTTGACCGACGCCACCTTCCGACGCACAGGGGTACTGCTGACGAAAAACTTTCCGGATCCAGTCTGACGCCTGGGGGTAATTCTAAGGTAAGGAATCTATAACTAACCTATGTTTCTTACAGATATATCGTTACCGAAGGTAAGTAACTTGTTCTTCTTACCTCGTATTGTGGGCTTGGGTTACTTATATCCGGATCGCACATAATTCACAAGACTTCCTCCAAGGAAATCCTGGAATATCCCAGAAACTATGGCATCTGGCAGATCATTCAATGGAAAATGTTTCTCTTGTATTGAGTGGCTTGGTGGTGACTCAAGATTTTGTTCACCCTGTTGATGGCTCTGTGTCGATCAGTGGTCTTGATCCCTGTTGCTTTTTCTTTCCTGTTTTTTTTTTTTCTTCTCGGTACAGTGTTACCATTTTTAAACCCCATCTAGTACCCATTATAGTGTTTCAATTATAAGCTCTGTATCAATGGGTGTTAAGGTATCTCATCTTATTCATAGGTTACTTGACGTTTGATGGTTTATCTGTGGTCATCTAAGATGTTGATTCCCTATATTATGTAAACTGGGATTACCGTAAAGGCACTCTTTCTAACTGATTACATGTAACAAATGTATATTGCTTTCTTTTCCTTGCTATTCTGGCTCTCTTTGGTACTTTCTGTATTGTTATAGAAAATTCAATAAAAATGTATCGAAATAAAAAGACCCACAACCTGGGGGTGACCAGGCAAAGACTATCTAGTGGGCAGAGTTGGGCTAGACATCGGAGGGCTTTTCTTTATTATTGTGATATATTTTGGTTGTGTAGAATCTTTTCTTTAACTTCCCAGAGTATAAGGTTGTAAGTCAGGTTAAGATTTCAAATGTCAAAAAGAAAGTGGTGTAAATTTTCAAACAAGAAGGGCTATCCAGGTTTGGTTTTGCAGTATAAATATTCAGAATTTTACCACCAGACTAGTGGAGGCACAACAGAAATTTGAAGGAGAGAATTGATATTGGTATGAAGAATAAAGGTGATTTGGGGAAATGCGTTAGTGAGAGGTTGTAGACATATTGATTAGTGTCACATAGAATTACAACACTGATTCCATTCTAGTTGCAAAGGGGAGGAAGCTGAACACAAGGTTATGCCTTGGGTGGTTGAACAGAGAATATATGGGCGCATGACAAGATGTTATCAGAGAGAGTAGAGAAATCATAAGACAAGCCCAAATGCAGAGTGGGTGAAATGAAAGCTGTGAAGGAAACCGCAGTAATTGTCAGAGATTGGGTACAGGTGAAGTTACCTGGAGTGGTGAGCAATGGGACCCGATTCAACTAAAATAAAAATTGTTCAAGGCAGTAAATACTATCGATCAGACATTGGAATTTACAGAGAATAGTGGTGGTGCAATCGAAAGTAGAGTGTGAAAGTGAACACAAGGAAGAAAGGAGAAGCCATGTAGGGGATCATTTGAAATATGGGTGAAAGAGAGAATGGGAAAAAGATTGGGAATCAGATCATGCAAAATAAAGGCATAAGAAATAGCATAATCATGTCATGTCACTATTCTTACATTTGTGAAAGGATGAACGTGTTTGGTATTTCCCTTACCATTTTTATATGCACAGAATCCTTGCCCGAGATCTAGCTGTCTGTAAGATGCAAATGTTCAGACACTCCTCTTAAAAGAATCCCTTGCTGTTCCGAGGTCACAAATGGAGATCTGCAGATATGGCTGACCCATTCTAATAAAACTCCAACCTCCATTCTCTCCTATTCCTCCATGTACTACATTGTGTAGGGTTTTCGAGTATTTAAAAAAACAAAAAACAAAGAAGACACACAGTGCTTTACAAAACGTTTAATTAAGAAATTCCTTATGTTTAATGTTTGTTTGTCTATAGTAGAATGTGGAAATAGAATACATTTGGGGCTGCCCCTTAAGGAGATAGTGGTATGGGGGTTTTTGATTTGTCATTCTGTATTAATGCTAGGGGTGGGTGGAACTTGTGGAGTTTTACTCTGCGCAATTCCACCGAGTTACCTAAAATTTCCGCTGAGTTCCACGAGTGGCTGAATTTCGGTTTATCACACTGCTCATGCTGTTTTTTAGGGCCAGGAGCTTGTCCCGCACTGTAAAATCAGCGCGAACGGCACCACGCTTCACACGAAAGGTCGCTGCTTTAGTAGATTTTCTACTGGTGCGGCAGCTTTCACAACGCAAGCGACAACTTTCTCAATGCGAGCAGTAGCGATCTGTCCCGACCGAATGCATTGAGAAATCTCGCCGAGAATCGGTCTAGCGCTCGTTTTTTCCATGCGTGAGAAAAAGTCCACCATTGGGGCAGTTGGTGGAGTTTTTGCCGAACTCCGCGGTCCAAGTGGAGTGGGCAAAACTCCCCGAACTCTGCCCGAAGAGCGGAATTTACCGCCCATCCCTAATTAAAGCTGCATTTGCTCTGCATGTTCTGAGCATTTTTGGTGATTATGCATAGCTTTTCATTGTGGAAAGATGTGAAGTTTCACCATGCTTCTTTAAGGATTTCAGAAGTTGCACTGTCTGAGCATGTGTTGCAAGCTCTGTAATTGGTCCGCTCTATTTGAAATGATACCTGAACACAATTTTTTTGTTTAAATCTGTTTTATTGATTTTGTTGAAGAAACAGGTTTATATTTAGGGAGGTTGCAGCTCAGGATTTGAGACATCAACTATAGTTCAATAATATTGTTACATGTGAAATACAAGAAGACAACATGAGAAGTCAACGTTCACCGTAAAGAGAAGTACATATGTTAATATAGTAGCGTAAGATCACATTCAGGTGTCTAGCGAAAATGTTGCTAAGTCCTCGTGTGCTTCTACCTGTGAAGCTGATACCATGCGGTGAAAACATGGGAGAGGGCCCATCACTAGGCCGTTGACACTGTAGTACATCACATTAGTTAAGGAAGGAAAGAAAAGTAGATAACAATGTGGAACAGAAATACTAAACGACCCAACTTTGGTTTTTCCTGCTCCCCTCCAATCCCCCCAAAATATATTAAGGTACATATAAACCATTAATGACCACAGCAGAGCTTTTGCTACAGATGACTGCTATCACAACGCCGCTATCTCCGGAATGTAGTGTAGAGCAGCAAACTAGGTTACTGTGTCTATCCTACTTGTTCCCGCCTTCACATCAGTGTGCTCCGATTCTGAGTACTGGTCTAGTAGGAAGTCATGTAATATAGTGTCCCAATTTGCAGCTGTAGGTATCTTACGCAGCCCCAGAGTGTCTTACTTGTGTAGTGTGACACCTTTGGCCTGTGCCCACACCAGCAGCGATTGCTGCAATGCCAGTAATGGGGGTGGTTCAGGTGATTTATAACGCCTGGTGATTAAGTGTTTTGCCTCTATCAAACCCAGATCAAGAAATCGGGATGTGAACCATTGCTTCTTATTTCTGCGAATGAGTCCTAAGATGCATGCCTCTCATGTGTGCAGGTTTGTGCGGCCCATGCAGGCAGTCAATTGGGTAGTTACGGGTTTCCAGCAAGTGTGGCGATGAGGACATGCCCATAGCAAGTGAAGGAGGTTGGCATCTAGTGAATGACATCTGGGGGAGTGTGCATCTGTTCATTTATAGTATCTGTTAATTTTCGCTGGCGTGAGATAGGCTCGTTGGGTTATGTAGTATTGGATGAGGCGGAAGCGGGCATTCTGGGGGAAGTGTGTCGGACTCTGCAGCATGGAGGCCCACTCTTTATCCGTATAGGGACGGGCCAGGTCCCCCTCCCAGCGATGCCTCAGGAGTGTGAGAGTTACCATTGTGTGTTGCGAAGGGAGTCTGCGAACCATCTCGTGAGATGTCGACCCATTTCCATAACATTTAGGTACTTCATTGTGAGGTGCATGGAAGATTCCCTCATCATGTCCCCCCATTTATGGATACCTGAACACAATGCTGCATCTTTAGCATTAAAATGACTTCAAAACATGATCTCTGAAGAGTCGGTGTCAGCCACTGTTGCTTTCTATTTTATTTTCCTGAAGGTTTTCTTTGATTTCCTGACATAATGTTTCTGAAAACAAGGGCATGGTGTTTAAGTATATGGGCAGCATTGATCAATACATGCCTCAAAGGACAAAACCTCACCAGACTCCTAACATAAGAGCTAGGGAAATCCATCCCACTGACGTTCTGAAGCTTTTAATAGAAAGAAAAAGAGAACCCTTTGTTGAAAGCAACAGTGAGGGGAATCTACTTGCCCGTCCTATTCTTCAGGATCCCTTTGGGTCCAGAACAGTCAATAGATTCTTATATAGGCTGTAGTCAATGTTATGCAACTGACTCCAAGCCTCCTTCCTTATGACCGTGTGAAAGGTCCCATCTGACCCTACTAGAAAGGGAGGAAAGCCGATACAGCCAGCGTTTGTAGCATCAGGCTGGTTTCAGGCGACTGGCAGTTCTGGAGTAAAGAAATTCAAATATCTCATCCTGTGAGATCATGTGTGAGACCCTGGCGCCAAAGGATGTTAATCCTGGTACACTGTCCAGTGGAGGAGCCTCAAGGGCCAGATCTACAGGAGTTCCTTTTGATATGAGAAGTATTTCAGCTAGCAAAATAGCGCATTGAGTTAACATTTGCTGCGGACATCTGTTGTGATCTGCAGGTTACAGCTTTGAATATGGCAACACCAACTCAGCAACTCATCTTCCTGAGGTCGCTAAATTGAGTACGATAACACCTGTTACAGCACTTAGAATCTTCTGAAGTGCAGTATGATGCGATATATAAACGAAAATAGGACAAATCGTGTGAACATGTGAGGAAGTAGGTGGCTGAGATACCTAATGCTTCTTATTTTCCAAGAATGAGATATCTATAGTCTGTCATTTAACACTACAACGTTTTATGAAAAAGCAAGGAGGACACTAGCGTAGAACATGCATGCCTCATTGAATGAAGAAATGATTGTCTTTCTGGACCTCTACCCTGTGTTGTTTCATATTCCAAAGCTTAAGAGGTACCAGCACATCCTCCAGCTTATTGCTTACTATGTTTGCTGTTTTTATGTTTACATCATGTTTACTCTGCTGCCTTTTGGCCTCTCGTTGCCCCCCAGAGTTTAAACCAAAGATTTAGACAAAGGTGTAAGCCCATTCTTTCAAAGACAACTTCTCCATACACCTGTGCTAGAAAGATTAGCTGCACAAAAAGAAGGTTGCCTCGTCACGGGCTGACTCCCATCTGCAGAAGAGGTGTTCCCTCCTGGACTTAATTGGCTTCTCTCTAAAACCTTGGACGTGTTGCCTTGTGCGGTGCATATATTTCTTCATAACAGACATAGTGAGATTCTACATCAGATAATTAGTTCCACTCTTACACCTCAATACCTGTGGACAGTATTATATTTTATGATTGGGCCTCATCTGTACTTTTTCTAGTATCAAAAGCTGTGTTGGCCATGCTTTCCCTCCATTATTTACTTCGGTTCTGCAAACAGTAATCAGTACAGGATAACCTTCTGCAGGGCAAGGTCTATAGTCGGCCTTAGCTGCGGATTATCCGTGTAATGGACACTGCATTGTAATGCACATCTTGGGGATCTGCATCACACCTCACTCATCTATAAGTGACATAAGGCTCCCATTTTTCTTCTTTTAATTGCTCATCAGATTGGCGACTGTGATACTTACATAAATCAAAGTGTACATGGTACAGTTCTTGACTACCAACAATAGCACAACAGTAGACTAAAAGGGGTGGGGGCTTTGCCATGCTCCTCCCTCTACAGAAAAGACCATGCTACCCTGGTCCCCCCAGAGTGATATGTTTTTTGCAAATTTTGCGAAACATGGGATATTTTTTTTATTTTATTTTTTAGAGACCATAAACTATCTGGGAAAGCTGAGGCTGAGCCTGTTTACGAAGCCAGGGAACCTGGTGGACTGTGACCTCTAAACCACCCACACATTTCTTAAGAATGGTGCTTTCTGGGCAATGATCAGGCCTGTGAGACCACAGGAATATCTGTTGTATTAGTAGTTCCAAAAGTCTCTTCACCATGCATGGACACACAAGAAATCCATACTATATATTTTGAAGACTTAATTAAAAAGAATGCCCTAACCTAGTGCAGATTTTATTAATGAATGCAACTAGAAATATAAACACAACGTGGCCATCAAAGCCATTAATGAACAATATATTAAAAATAATTGCAACATTGTGGTGGTATTTCAATAATTAATTGCACTGAATGGTGAAATCAGTCTCTGACAATCAGCCCCTCTCTTCTAGCCCTTAGCTAAACTTTTTATTTTTATTTTTTTTATCACCAAAACTGCCTTACTGAGTTTCTTAGATGTCCTGTAGGCCACCTACCTTAGCCGAACAACAGAATCGTTGTTGGTTAGCATCTGTGCTTGGAGGAGGTCACTCACTCTCTCTCAGTTAAGGCGTTCCTGAGCGGATAAGAACCTACTGGCTCGGGGGAGCCGGTGACTTTCATTAGGAATGTCTGTAGGACAGCTTGCATGAACCTCCCAGAAAGCTGAAGTGCCTTTCCGCCTAATACATGTCTATATCAGGCTTGAGTACAGTAATCGGATTATTTTGAAAAGATCAGACCTTTTGATGAATGATATAAAATGCTTGAATTAGAATTCTGTTGTGCTTTCACTAAATTTAGTCATGCATTATAAATCCCATTTATACCTTTATAAATAATTGATCTTCTATCAAGCTATAATTAAGGAAATGTTATATATTGTACATATGTAATCAATACTAAATGCAGCACATGTTTTAAAATAAAAAAGTGCAGTCAGACACATGAATGTATGAAATGCAATGGGGGTATTTTAGCAGAAAACGCAAAGAATTCTCAAGAGTTGATCGCTCTCGAATAACAACTATGGGGGGAATATGTTTTCTGATAATGGGTACTTCTACCTGTGGACATTTGCACCAGCAAGAAACATGTAAAGTAATTTTCAATAGGAGACATTTTTCATCCTAAATTATACAGTGATAGTCAAAAGTATTTTCCACTCTTAAATTTTTCCTGTTGTGCTGCTCATACTGCTGGTGCCACAGATGCTGAAGATCTCCAGGACCTTTATGATCCTCATTCAATGGAGTGGATAAGAATGATGTGGCATTTGGAACTTAAGGGCTTCTCAAACCGTCCACTCTGGTAAATTTCTATAGTGATGATCCTTCCTGTGGCAAGTGGAGTAGTGGTTTCTTCGTTCTATCATAGCTAACTTGAACCTTCCTGTGGGATTTTATCACAATATACTTCAGTAAAAAGATAAAACACTTGAATAACTCCCTGGTTGTGTGCTTTATGTATAAGGCTTGATTCTTGGTTTAGTGTAAAGTCATGCAAAATGCAAGCCTTTGGGGATTGTCCAGGACCAACAATACCTCTCATTTGGTACTGTACAGCATCTAGGTAATTAATAATCCTTATAGGCACTCTCTCATGCATGCCTACTAAGATCTGGGTATCGGCTGCATACATTTGATCCTGCAGGTTTTGACTAAACCAGAAAGAGCATGATAGGCTTGCAGAATCTTTATGCAGCATTTGTACGGTCATTCAGCATGTGAGGCAGGGAGTATTTTGGCTGTCACTGTGTCTGCTATTTCTGCTGCAGGAAAGCGGCTGAAGTAGTAAGTTTGATCCGCACTATTTTCCATTGGCTGTATATTGTGACTGGTGTTAGAGTAAGGTTACTGATGTTGAAAGATTGCTTGAAAAAGAGAAGAGGAAACAAATGGCATGTTGATTGATTATTTTTAGGCATCTGGTTATTGTGATTAGCTGTACTTTTTTGAACAGGGTATCTCTTCTATCCCATGCTTCTGATGCCTGACTCAGTATGCTTTAGGAGTCCTACTACAGAAGAAGCAAGTAGCCTCCTCAAATCTGGTGTGCCTGGATTTGTGGTAGTTTTGGCAGAATAGAGGCAGTGGAGTGGACCCATGTCACACTCGCCCTCTTCGCACACCCAGTTCGCCTCATTCAGTTCACGTGCGCTTGGGATGCTGAGATCTGGGCATCGCTGCTGAGATCCCAGGCTTCATGACGTTGCTCTTTGTTACTGTCAAATGTTTTCAGTGGTTCTGACTCGTGCTGGACAACCACAAGTCTGAGGGAAGAGAGACCCAGGATTATTCACTTCGCTCTGCTTCATGCTGCTTAAACTAAAATATGAAAATCACTTTGACACTTATAGAAAAGATGTTAGAAAGAATTGGTGGCAGTTTGTTGCGCACGAAAACATCTTAAACATAAAGGCTTTTGTCAGACCAACCTTATCACTTGGTATGGTGTTTTCTGTGGCCATAACGAATACATCGGTTTCTGATGTAGTGTCTGCTTAGAGTTATGCATTTACTTAATGTAGGAACAATGCTACTGAACTGATGGGCCAACACGTGGCCTTTGGACACCTCTGCCATCTATTAGTCTGAACCGCTGATGGTCGGATTCACTCTTCTTGTGTCTTGGTTCGTTTAGTCCATTTCATACGAGCCATCATTAATATTTATATTCCATCACTAGGGAACTCGTTCAAGATGATTATATTGATAACACTGAGAGTTAGTTAAGTGCCTCATTAACAATCTGCGTCCTCTGTGAATCTCTCCCAAATGGACTGTCTCAGACTGTCGGATCAAGAAGTGCTTGTCATGAAGAGGGGTGATGGGGAAATGTGAGAGACTCGGTAGAAGGGTGGAGGAGGACTTCATCTAGGAACATGTGGTAGATTTCACCCTGTTGAGCAAAAATCCTTGAGACAAAGTTTGTATTCCAACGATAAACTGTTATTTTGCAGTGATTTTGAAGCGTTCTGTCTTAATTCTAAGTATTCTTCCTTGCAGAAACAGAAAAAGAAAAAGCTTCTGGATTCGTTTCCAGCTGGTATGGACGTGGATAAATTTTTGTTGTCTCTGCACTACGATGAATAAGACATTGGAAGAAGGCCACCGTCAGGAAGAACACTTCTGCATTTTGTTAGCTGTTTCTTTATTGCAAGAAATCATGCTATATCTAAGACAGGTTTTGTAAATAGAATCTTAACTTTGTTTTCTCTTTTTTAAATGTGTAAATATTTGTAAGCACTTATAAGTGTGAAGTCATTGTATTTGCAAATGTGTACAGTTATGCAGATATTTTGCACATTATAAATATTGTAAGAATAATTATCAAGCTGGTGAATCTGCAAATAACCAAATGCTTTTTTGCTTATGTTACTGTCCACCAGTTATTGCTGATTACTGTGGACTTTCTGTTAATGGTTGAAAAGTTTGTTGCGACAGACATACATTTTACTTTGAAATATTCTTTCTGTTATTGAAACCTCATTTCCTATCCAACAGCAAACCCTATAAATTGTTTCGGTGGTGGCATTTGTCATGAACCCAGACAGCCCTTCTACTTTCTTTGGACCACAGATTTGAAGGATGTGCTAACAATACTGCTTTCCGCTTAGTCACTATACTTTTGTATTTCACTATTGTGACAGCATTTGACTGTTTCCATAGTATGTTGAAGTATACTGAATTATAGCTCAGTGACAGTTTATAAACATGGGCTTAATACACCCAAGGCTTTTAGACACTAACAGATTGTTGAACACTCATATTGCTCTATCTGAAGGGGCCTCGAATAATCTGCTGTCAGTCACAAGTGTGGCAAATGTTCACTTTACATTTTGCAATAAAGATTTGCTGCTGATTTGAGTATTGTGTTTTGTTTACGTTTCTTAGAATGTGTGACTGGGCTTGTTGAAGCGTTAAAAGGTAAAATCAAGTCGGGGTTTCACGGTGTCCACAAGGAGCAATATGAGACCAGTTTACATATTTGAAAATCATTACAAAACATTTGCACGTTTGTTGGTTCTGCTAAACAACTGCAGCCTGGCCTGGGAAAGCCTCTGACTCACAAGAAATGCTTGTTCATTAGTTTGTAATAATTTAAACATGTATGTATGGTGGAGTAAGAATCTGATGCAATACTGTAGTAACACACTAAACACAGGAATTACCACGCTCCTCCTGAAGAGACTGCAGATCATTCAGAACTCAGCGCCCAGACTCATCCTCGACCTCCTCAGGCAGACCCACATTACCCCTCACCTTAGGAAACTCCACTAGCTCCTCGTCCACAAGAGATGCCAATTCAAGATTGTGACTCGCGCCTACAAAGCCCTGCACAACCAAGGACCAGCAGACGTCAACCACCACCTGAGCCTCCATCAACCCTCCAGACTCCTGTGGTCTGCCTCCCTCTCTCTCACTTACCCTCTTCATCCGCTGAAGCAACAGTGGAGGACGCTCCTTCTCCTACCTCGCCGCAAAATCCTGGAACAGCCTCCATCTCTGGACTTCACCCTCTCTTCAGGAATTCAGAAGGGGGCCCAAGACCTGGCTATTCAACTGATGCCACCGAGCAGCCTGGATCTCAGCGCCTGGATGCCCTTGCGGGTGATTAGCCCCACTTTATAAATCCTGTTTGATTTAGTGATCCCAGAGCACTTATAAAAGAAATATATATATATATATATATCTTTGTACCATAGTACAATACATATGTTTGCAGCCTATAAAAAGGCTACAAATGGCAACATTTCATTTACAAAAGAATTCAGTTATATAAAAATCAGTCACTGATAGGAAAATGACCATAGAAGATCGTTCACAAACTGGCTGCATTTTTTGTAAAGCGTACTTTCTGTGGGAAAAGAATGCACAGACAGATCCCCACATGGTCTGTATTCTTTGCCTACCAGAAGATCCTTGTGCTAGCTCCCCCTGCAAGAGTTCTCCAGTTCAGTTTGCCCGCAGTTCACTACCCTCTGCTGCCTGTCTACTTGCGGCCCTTTGTTTGTGCCTCCGCTGCTCGTTTCTTTCTCTGTTTTGCCTTTTTTGGTCGTTTTTCTGCCCTCTGTTTTGCCTTTTTCTGCTTGTTTTTCAGCCCATTGTTTTGTCTTTTCTGATTGTTTTTCTGCCCTGTTTTGCCCCCTTCTGCACTGTCTTTCCTGCTCGTTTTTCTACCCTCTGTTTTGCCTTTTTCTGCTGTTCTTTCTTACCTCTGTTGCCTTTTTTGCTTGTTTTTCTGCCCCGTTTGGCCTTTTATGCTCGTTTTTCTGCCCTCTGTTTGGCCTCTTCTGCTCTGTTTTGCCTTTTTGTGGGTCTTTTTCTGCCCTCTGTTTGGACTTTGTTGCTTGTTTTTCTGCCCTCTTGCCTTTTCTGCTCGTTTTCTGCCCTCTGTTTTACATTTCTGCTCTGTTTTGCCTTTCCTGCTTGTTTTGCCACTCTTGGTTTTGCCTCTTTTGCTTGTTTTTCTGCCCCCAGTTTTGCCTTTTTTGCTTGCTCGTTTTTCTGCCCTCTGTTTTGCCTTTTTCTGCTAGTTTCTTCCCTCTTCCCACCGTTTCCTCAACACCGGCCTTTTCAATGGAGAGCTCGCACTCCAGTGCCCAGATATCCCCTGGGGTGACAGTGCCGTGCTCTACAAATGCTTATTGATTGAAGATCATCTTCCAGAATCCTGCAGCCATGCTCAGACGTTTTCTAGAAGAACACTAAAAGACAGAGAGAAGATCTGGCCACATTGGCTCCAGCGAAGAAAACTGCAAGAAGAGGTTGCTAAGAGGCCATAGGGAAGCTCATTCTTCCATCAGAACACCCTCTTCCCAGTTGCTTTTTTAGGTTTCGCCTGCACAGCACTTGGGCTGTGCTTGTGAAATCTATTGTTTTTAATATGTCTTAGAAGGGGCTTCTCTTATCAGTTCCCAAGGCCAAAGTACACATCCCAATTATCTTTCGTGGGTGGAACTTTTTTTTCTTACATTAAGGCTGCACAGCATTTACTGTTTACAGATACTTATCGTCCCCTGGCTGCACACATTTATGATACTTATCTTCTACTAAAGCTGTTAACACTGTTTAAGCCCTATTCACTGTCGAGACTTCGGGACTGTTAAACTATAAGATAAAAACTCTTCCCAGGGAAAAGGCAGACAGCTTTTAACTGTATGTGGGAATGCTTGCTTTTTTTATTACTTTGTTGAGTAAAGCAGATGCTTTAGCCTTAGAACGTTTGTGACATTTCCTATTCGTGCATCAGTACCTTTCTTTTCACTTTGTAGGCATTATCGGATCGATTTTACTACTATACAGGCAGTTACAATGGCAGTTAAAACAGGCTTGATTTAAATGGTGCAGTGGCTCCAGGCCCAAAAGTTGTCATAACTCCTCTAAATACCTAATATTGCTAGATTTTACTACTAAACAGGCAGTCACAATTGCAGTTTCCTTTCAGTTAAAAGGGCATAATTTGAATGGTGCAGCAGGTGCAGTGGCACTGGGGCCAAAAGCTCTAAAGACCCCACTAAGCACAGATTATTGCTAAATTTTACTACTAAACAAGACAGTCACAAGTGCAGTTATCTAGCAGGCAACAGGGTTATAATTTCAATGTTGCAGCAGGTGCAGTGGCACCAGGACCAAAAGCTCTAGGCACCCCACTAAACACCTAATACTGCTATATTTTACTACTAAACGGGCAGTTACCTTGCAGACAACAGGGTTATTATTTGAATGGTCCAGCAGGTGCAGTGGCACCAGGGCCAAAAGTTCTCTCAACCCAACTAAACACCAAAATGTTGCTATATTTTACTTCTAAACAGGCAGTCACAAGTGCAGTTATCTAGCAGGCACTAGGGCTATGATTTCAATGGTGCTGCAGGTGCAGTGTCACTGGGGCCAAAAGCTCTAAGAACCCCACTAAACACAGATTGCTAAGTTTTACTGCTAATCAAGACAGTCACAAGTGCAGTTATCTAGCAGGCAATAGGGTTATAATTTTCAATGGTACAGCAGGTGCAGTTGTACCAAGACCTAAAGCTCTATTCACCCCACTAAACACCTACCTAATATTACTATAGTTTACTACTAAACAGGCAGTCACAAGTGCAGTTACCTTGCAGACACCAGGGTCATGGTTTGAATAATGCTGCAGGTGCAGTGGAACCTGGGCCAAAAGTTGTCAGAACTCCTCTAAACACCAAATATTGCTTTATTTTACTACTAAACATGCAGTCACAAATGCAGTTATCTTGCAGGCACTAGGGGCATGATTTGAATGGTGCAGTGGCACAAGCCCAAAAGTTATCATAACTCCTCTAAACATATAATATTGCTATTACATCAATTAATTCTATTATTTCCCTCTTTCGTTGAATTTTTCAAAATGTTGCTATTACGTACCTGCACTATACCACTAGTAACAGCACAATATATTGCCTTTTGTACATAAACAAGTCATAACACTTTAACAGACTTTCTGTAACTTACGTTGTGCAACTACTCAGCAAGCTACAACTTACAACAAAAAACAGCTGATTATTAATCATATAGGCAAAGCCTAATGCATTTACCAATGCTTGTTGATGTGGCTGTGGTTTTTTCCCAGGCTTGAGTCTTTCCAAAGGAATAGTTTTCCATATCTTTGTTACATAAAGTCATAGGAGCCTTGGGTTTATCCAGTGGAAGCCCTCTTACTCTCTAGATCGTTTTCTGAGGTTTGTTTGGCACCTTGATTCAGTTGAATGTGGATATGGTTTTAGTATCTGTTTATTTGGAAGTGAAATGGATTACATCTAGCATGTTAGCCAATTGGAGGATGGAGATATTGAAAAGGAAGATGTGCATGTGACAATGATTCATCGCATCCAATGCATACTTACTGGCTTCAGGTATGAAAGAAGGAGCAGATCCATTCTCCTGCTGTCACTCCCCTACTTCATTTGTTGAATTTCTTTGTGCACAGTAACTGGTTGCTAAGAGGTCGATGATAATATAGCGGTTGGCATACATTCAGCGGGAGATTAAGTTCATGCATTTGTGTAACTGCCTGGCCCTTTTTGTCCGTCATTTTAATTGGGTTAGGTAAATTAGGGACTGGCCGCTCAATGGAGTGGGTTTGCTGTTGGTTCCTTCAAGAAGGTTTAAAGTTCGTTATAATATTGTGATGCAGGTTGTTAGTGCAGGGGAGTGTTGGCCCATGCGGTATGCTGGACAGGACTCCCCCTCCATGTTAGATGCCTTTATTGTTTTAGGCTGCCCCCCTCCTCCTCTGAGCTCACTAGTTTGAAGTAAAAGAGAAGAGTGGTGGAGGGTATGGTCCTGGATCAGTGATATGAAATTGTGGATGTTGAAATCTGCTGTTAAGAGCCTTTTAGCCATACAGTTTAATTGATTTCCCCGTGTATCTTTCCTTGCTAATTCCCAATGCAGATTCTGATACAACAATTACTCCTCCCCATTTGGAAACCGAATGTAACTCAAATGCTTTTTTTTACCGGAGGATTCTTCCATGCGGACGCATCCTGTGCTTCTCTAGCAAGCCAAGAACCTCATTGTGGTAGAATGGTCAAAGGGGACAAACCAACACAAACACGTTTTGATGACTGAATATCATCTGCATCTCAGTTGCCTCACAATATCTTTGTAGCACCTGCACCGTTATTATTTTTTAGTACTTTTTGAGCTGTCTTATAGTATTTTCATTTATGACTTAGGGACTTATTTACAAGCCCCTTGCGCCACCGGTACGTCACTTTTTCCCATTTTAAAAGTGACACACCCGCGGCACACGGGGCTTGTAAATAAGCCCCTAATTTTAAATATATTGTCTCTGTACTTTAAATTTGTAACCATAATTGTACACATGTGTACAGTTGTTATGACGTTAACAGGCATTCATTACTTTGCCAGATATCATGTTTTAATTCTACATAGAGTACTCCTGAAGAAAGTCTATCTTGGAGAGATTCTGCAGTATTTTGCTGCACAACCCTTTGACTCCCAATCGCCCAGTGAGTACTACAATTTGTTTTCCAAACACTATTGAAATGGTCTTACCCATTTCATGCCACTAGTTCAGACTTGATGTTGATGCCCAGTGATGAATCCAGGTGTCTTGATGTCATATTCTGGATGTCCGGAAATCTAGGCTGTAACCTTTGAATCCCTACATTGTATCTGAATGTTAAGTTAAAAATCCTCACTATAATCATTAATGGATATAGAAATGTTTGTATGAGCGTGTGTAAAATTGCTTTTTTAGGGGGTAGGGGGGGAGAGTACAGTAATGATATATCCCACTGTAATGATGGTTTCTTAGTTACCTGCACAGGCGCTGCTTCAGAGTGTCCCCTCAGCAACGAAATGTATACTTTTGATGGATACTTCTACCTGCATATTCTTCACCTTTGAATACTCCCTAGGCACCAGACTGGTCTGTACAAAGTCTGCAATAGCTCTCTAGTGCTGGTAGAGGGTGCAGGCTCAGTTATAGCATTGGACACAGAGTCATGATTACATCGTCGGGCCACATAGAGCAAGGTGCTGGACTATTAGTTCAGTTCCAATTTTTTTAAGGGATTTTTCGATGTGTTTGGAACTTTTTTCTCAAATACTGTCGAGAATGGGTTCTCTAGTAGTGCAGATAGAGACATGTCCCCTCCAAAGAGTTTGAGCTTCAAGCCAGGTGCAATGGCCAAATGTCCACCTCGGACCCACATGATGACTGTCTCTGGTGTCTTGGATTGAGAGATGACACTCCTGTGACTGCTATCAGAAGATGCACCAAAAGGCCATCAAAGAGTGAAGGGTCATGACTTGCTTTGAAGAGGGTTGTTGGGGCACCGCAGGGCAAGATCACTTTTGTGGTCAAGGTCCAGGTCACTATCAAGGTTGTTCCTGTCCACCAGGTCTTTGAAGGAGAAGAGGTGGCGCATGGAGAATAAAAAGCAGTCCTCTTCTCCTCACAGGTCAAAATCAACAGGTAAGTCCAAATTCCCTCCGGCCCCATCTCCGGAGGTGGAATTGGAGATCTCCCCAGTGGTGTCACCAGCGCACCCAGCCCTAATGCCCCAGTCTCCACTCCCACCTTCTCCTCATCTGGTGTCATTACCTGCTTTTCTGGAGTATCCAGCGCTCTGGATGGATTCTTCAGCCTTAATGCAGGCTATGATGGATGTCTTTAGGAATGGGGCTGTCCTCTCTGAGGCCTCCTTGGGAATCATGGGACCGATCACTAGCCCCTACAGCCTTATCACAGGGATGCCTTGGCTCCATACAGATTCTATCCTGCACCGTCCCTCTTTTTTGGGATCCTCCTATGCCGTCCAGCTTTGGGACTGACATCGGTTGAAACGTAGGCTCCGGTTAGGGCTGATCCTAAGTTCAGTCCAACACCAGCGTAGGACTCGCAGCTGCATCCCAGCCAGACTCCATGTGCAATGTCACCTTCTGAGTCGATGGTGGCACCGCCGGCAAGGGCACTACTACCTTCACCTGAACTCCTGTTGCTGGTCAAAATCCATCACTCCAGGAGGTAAACACTCCACCTTCTGGAAGAAGGAGAGTATGCCTGCGGTGTCTTTGGCCGTTCCTCGATATCAGGGTCTTGAATTGCTTCCTCAGAAATAGCAAATTCAAGATGCTGTCCCCGAGTCAGGTTTAATATGCTCTGCAGGTGGAAGTCTTGATGGTGTCTTCTGACTTGCAGGACGCAAGCTTTCTCATTTCAATCCTGTGGTACCACAGGAAGAGCTTGTGGTTTGTACTAGGCATTACCAATTTACAGTACTTCCTTTTGAATGGACATCAGCACCTTGGATCTACACGAAGGTGATCTCAGTGGTGGCAAGCCATCTCGGTTGGGGATCGCATTATTACCATATCTGGATGACTGGCTGGTCAAAGCAATATTGCCTGAGTTGGTGCTCCACCCTTTGTAGTAGACAACTTCCCTGTTGATCGACTTGGGGTTTTCAATCAATTCTCATCTAGAGCTCTGTCAGTGCCTCCTATTCATCGGGCAGTATTGGTTAACATCTTGCTGAGAGCTTTCTTTCCTCCACACAGGATATGGGACACTGGGGACATGATTCTGATGTTTGGAATGGGAGCACGAGTCCCAGTCCTGGAGGTCCTTAGTTTGCTCAGTCTGTTGGTTTCCTGCATCCTCCTGGTCAATCATGCACACTGGCACAAGGGCTCTACAGTGGCACCTTTCTTTACATTCAGTGGTCCCAACATCAAGGGGGCCTAGAAGAATCCATTGTGATTTCCAGGGGCGCTGCAGAGGAGTTGGGCTGGTGGGAAGAGAGAACTTTTTGCAAGAAAGACCTTTTCTGCTTCCTTCAAGCAGTTGTAATGGACACTTTAACCCTACGATGGGGAGCGCATTTGGTGGACATGGAGTTTGGAGGCCTCTGGTCTCCAGAAGAGCAGAGTTGTCATATCAGTTCGCTGGAATGGAGGGCGCTCCGATTGGTGCTCAAAGCCTTTCTCCCAACACTTTGCAGTCCGTTGGTTTAGATGTTGACGGACGATGCGACTGCAAAGTAGTACCAGATCAAACAGGGATTAATAGGGTCCTGGACTCTCGGTAGAGAAGCTCTGAAACTCTGGGTCTGGGCACATCAGCCCGGTTTGTGGCTAGTGGCCAACCATCTGGCAGGTTTGTTGAACAAAAGGTTCAATAGTCTGTCAGCGTCATTGTGCAGACTACGTGTGGGGTCTCAACCAGAGAGAAAGAGAAAGAAAGAGACCATCCGTCCCCATGTCCCCCTAACCTTAATCCCTTGGGTTCTGAGGAAGATTCGCCACGACCGGGCCCAAGTCATTATTATTGCCCGGGATTGTCCACAAAGGGTGGTGTACAGACCTTCAGTCCCTAATGACCTCAATTACCTCATCATTACTCCATTCTGAAGCACACATAGAGTAAAATGCAATGAGGATTGTTTTTTTTTGCAGGAAGGTGTCCCGTCCTGTACAAAAACAATCCTGCCTACAACACAGGCACCCTTGCACGATGACCCAATGGTGCCTGCGTTGGCGCTAGGCAGCCAGAAGTATACCAACTTTAGGAAAGGACAGGAATGTGCCATATAATGTTAAATACGGCACATTCATGCCCTTTCATATAGCGCAGCAAGGTGGCTTGCTGCGTGAAAAAAATATAAGTATGTGCCTGAGTGGGGACACCTTACTGAAAGAACAAATTATATGCTTTTAAAGGACGAAAAGCCCTCCCAACCTTAGCTGGCATGCTTCATCAGACCGAGCTTTTCATCCTCTAAAATAGGATTATCTGTGTATCCTTCATTCTTTTAGTAAGGTGTCACCACTTGCGTAGCATCCAGCAAGGAGAATCTTTGGTGTCTGGCAATACTATAACAGGTACACTTTTAGGGTACACCTTGTCCCCAAGGTTGTCTCTTGGTGCTAATGGCAGTTAACGCATGTCTATTGTTACCCCAACCCCTAGGATTTGATCCTGTGATCATGGTGTCAAACAGATCCCTGGAGTGAATGCATTAGTCCACCGACTGGCCAGACATGGTTTAGCCTACAGAATAGGTTGGTGATTTTGTTCTGAGGTCTTAAGCTGTGCCTAAGGTACTGTCATTCTCAGGTACTATGATATATAGAACGTAGACTTTTATTCTGTTTGTGGAAGACCTTTTTTTATTTTATTTTAAGGAGAGTTCGCTCTACCACTTTAGCAGGTTGGCATGTTTCGGAACTTAGCCTGGGCTTGTCAGGTTTGCAATTAAGTTGAATACTGTAACTTGCCACCAGTACAGTCAGTAAATGCAGCTTCTCTTAAACCCTCTTCAAGACTTGTAGTCCCCTATCTGATAGAGACATCTAGCCGCAGATTCCTTAACTTAGAATATCCCCAGGCGTCAGACTGGATCCGGAAACATTTTCACAGCAGTACCTCTGCGCGCCGGGGGGCGGCACCGCCTGGCTCCGCCCTGACGTTGTCCCCGGACATGACGTCAGTGGAGCTATATAGGACCCCCCCGGCGCGCTGACGTCTGTTTCCTTCTTTTCCGCGTTCCAACGCGGATCCGGGATTCAGCTGTTCCTCTGGCCTGTTTTTCTTCAGGCCCTTTTTCGACGTCCTTTGGCATCGAGGAACAGTGTGCGATGCCTTCGGGCTTTAAATTGTGCGAGACTTGTTCGCGCCAGATGTCGGCGTCGGACCCGCACGCCATTTGCATGTGGTGTTTTGGGTCGCACCACGACTCCGTGGAGTGTGCCGCCTGCTGGCAGATGCGCCCAAAGTCCCTACGGGAGCGTCGGATGAAGCTCTTGGCCGCCCGGATATCCCGCACGGTGTCTCCCCGACGTTCTCCGGTTGGTTCTTCTCTCCGCGTCCGCTCCCGGAGTCGATCCCGCGAACGTCGCTCGTCTCCAGGTAAGTTAAAACACAAGTCATGGAAGTCGAAGTCCTCGCTTCCACGTGACGATGGAGGCCATGGTTCCCGTTCCCTCACGAAGCTGTGCGCCCCGGAGTCGGCCTCCATTTACCCACCCTTTCCGGGTACTGGTGCGACTCGGCCCAGATGGAAGCCTACTACAAGGCTCTGCACTCCATCTTCGGGTCACCTCCTCTCCCTGGCGCGCCTTCGGGTCCCACAGTGGAGGTAGGCATTCAGGTCGGATCTCCGCCGGCGGGTTCGCCCTCGGCGTCGACCGAGTGCCTCGACTCCGGCGTCGGGTCCCAACCCCGATGGGCGTTTCAGCCCCACGCCGTGCCATTCTGCCTTGTCTCCGCATAGCCCCTGGCGGCTCCCTGCGTCGGCATCCAGCGCCGGCGCCATGCCTGTCGCCTCCTGGTCCTCAGGCTCTTTCTCCGCACCTCTTGGTGGTGGGTTCGACGCCATTTCGGCATCGGAGCAGCGTCGTTCGACGCCGGAGCAGTCACCGCCACCTGTCGGTTCTCCGCTTCCAGTGGACACACACCCGGTGTGCCCGGACTTGTCTCCGCGCCGGTTGGCTCCAATGCCATGGGCCCTTGTTCCTCCTCCTGTGGGACGTGTCGGCTTGCAACCGTCCCCTACAGATGGGCTATTGTCGCCCCCCACAACGCCCACTGAAGCTGGTGCTCTGTTTTTGAGGGGTGTTCGCAGGGCTGCAGCTGTTTTACACTTGCACCCCCCTTCTGTCTCCTTGTCCTCCGACCCATTATTGGATCTCCTCCACCAGGGTGCGGTGGATATTGAGCCCTTGTTGCCTTTTAGCGGCTTGTTGTTCAACGCCCTTCTCGGGACGTGGGCACGGCCCTCTTCAGGAGATGCTGTCGACAGGGCCATGGCGCATCGGCATCGTCCGGCCCCTGGGAGCCCAGCCTGTTTGTTCCTTCAGCCTGGGGCTCACGGCCTCGTAGTGCAGGTGTATTTGGCCACGTAGCCTTCCTCTCCACCTCTGTTGCAGCCTCCTACTAGGGAGTCTCGTTGGTTGGAGACATGTGGACGCGGCATTTTTGCGTCCGCTAGTTCAGCCTTACGTGCTCTGAACACGGCTTGTGTCTTTGCACGGGCTTCTTGTGCCCTTTGGGACTCTGTGGAGTGTCTTTTGCCTGCCCTCCCTGAGTGTACTCGCGCTGACGTAGCTCGTCTCCTTCACGAAGGCCGAGAGATGGCGTGCTTTACCGTTCGGTCTGCCGTTGACACTACCGATTCGGCGGGTCGGGCAATGGCGAGGTCCGTTGCCTTGCGCCGCCATGCTTGGCTGCGCGACGGGGGTTTCCCCGAAAATGTCCGTGACAGTCTCCGGGACTTACCATTTGATGGTTTGTCCCTGTTTGATGCACATGCAGACTCTGCGGTTCACCGCCTTCTGTTTACCCTTCCGTAGTGTGTCTTTGCTTCATGTTGGCCCTGGGTTCATGCTGTAATACCTGAACGGCTTCTCGCCGTATTTGCTTTCTTTCATGCAGAAGGTCAGCTGCTTATTTTTCTGAGTCACTATGGCCTAGTGGTTCAGGTTGCATGCCCTTACTCCAAGGGTTATATGTTCGAAACCTGTGATTTCGGAGTTACCAATTTACGTCCTCTGTCTATGCGCTCACGCTCGAAGTGCCCCTTGTTGGGGTTGATGCTTACCCTATGTGGGGTATTTGTTCGCTATTGTATAGCTGCCTTCTTCCCACAGCAGTCTTTGTATGCTTCTGTGGGGTCCTTTTTACTAGGTTGTCCTGCGGCTGTGCCTGTACACTTTTACTGCTGCTGCGGGCCCTCCCGGGGCCTTCTTGCGGTCCATTTGTTGGGCTCTCTCATAGTGGCTGCTGCTGGTCTGTGGCACTCCCCTGCATCTCACTGATCCATTTCTTGAGGCCGGAAGGGCTTTCAGGTCCCTACCGTCTCGTCGTGGTTCTTTCACTGCGGCTGTTCCATCTGTGGACTGCCTACCACAGGGCCCTGTCGCTGTGTTCTACATGCGTACAGTGACTGCTCCCTAGTATGCTCGCTCTCACAGGCTGGTGCGTTTTCCGGCAACTTTCCGTTGCATAGTTCTACTCTCCTATACCCATGCTGCGTAGTCCTTTCATGGTTGGACTTCGCTCTCCATGGTGGCATTTTGGCCCCAGACGTTGATGCTGTTCATTGTCTTGTGCCTTGCTTTTTTGGACACTTCCCCTGCCACAGCTTCCCATTTCCCTGCTGCATTCCGCGCAGTTGTTGTCCTGTTTTTCCTTCCGGCTGCAGTTGCTGCTCTCAGCGGGAGTGTTCTCCTCCGAGCATTGTTTTCTCTGGTGGACTATTGTGCTTATATCCACTCTTGTTCCTCCGGAACGTTTCGTACTGTCTCCTTCCAGTACTGCTCGGCCTCCCTGTCTGTCTCACGGTAGCCAGTGGATCTTTCCTACCGCCTGTGGCTGTTGCGTCTGGCTCTGGGCCGGTACTGCTGCTACTTAGCTGTTGGTGCTATGGTGCTTTTTCTTTCTCAACTCATCCACCGGGCTGGGCCCTGTCTTCTTTTCTCCTGTCCGGCTTACTACACACACCCAGACCTCCCGCAGGCATAGTCCTCCTTGCGGTGGCTGTGGTCTTGTTCCTCACTTTCGTGAGCGCAAGTCTTCTGCATGTGTTAGTTTTGCTGGCTCTCTTTCCCGCGATGCACCTAGTGGTACGTCTCTCGTGTCTCAGCTTTTGCTCGTGGTGCTTCATGGGGCCTTCTCCTTTCCATGGTGTGGTTCTGGCGGTACATATGGTTTCTCTTGTGTACTTCTGTTGCCCACGTTCCTGGCACTGGTTGTTGCCATAATTCTCTGCCCTTCTGCCTTTTGATACAAAAGGGGATGATGGACGGAACGTTTGAGCCAATCAAACACTCAACCCCAGTCAACTGATCTGGGTTTAATCCATCATCATTCTTTAGCTCACTCCACCACCCCAGTTCAGACATGGCCATATGCAAATCAGTCTGACCCTGTGCCTCATGGGAAAAGTCCAGCCCGAACTGCCAAGCCATGTCTTCCCTGGACCGGAAACAAGCATCCTAGGACCGGTTTCTGGCATTTCAGCCGTCATCAGCCAGGCTTGCTTGAATCCAGTGGCAAAGTGAGCAAGGGACCCACGTCTGGGCATACCCCCGCCAACTTGGGGCGACCAAAGCGATACAAAGGGGATGATGGAGCGGAGCGTTTGAGCCAATCAAACACTCACCCCCAGTCAACTGATCTGGGTTTAATCCATCATCATTCTTTAGCTCACTCCACCACCCCAGTTCAGACATGGCCATATGCAAATCAGTCTGACCCTGTGCCTCATGGGAACAGTTCTGCCTTTTGATGCCCGCCCTTTCACATGTCCGGTGCATGGGCAATGGTGCATTAACAGGTCTTGTGTTTCCTGTAACACTGCCTCATCCTGGGAGTCGTCAGCATCCTTCCGCTGCTGTTCTCACTTCCACTGTGCTTCTTTCCCTGTCCTGCATATCCGTCCTGCCTGCTCGGACTCGGTCCGTTCTTGTACCCTAGCTAGACCTTTCTCTTTTGAAGGTCCATCAGATCCTGTGGATCCCTCATATTGTACATTTGGTTCCTCCCCTTTTATGGAAGGTATACACTTTTATTCCGCACTGCCCTTCTGGTTCTGTGCTCACTTTCTCCTCTGTTTAACCGACAGGCATTTCCTGCCGCCCTCGGCAGCTTTAATGCCTTTGCCTCTCATTGTTTGCCACTCCCTATGGAGTATCCTAGTCCGGTGTTGGCCACTCTGGCAGTTCTGCCCCCACTGTGTTTAGTCAGCTGGTTAACACTTCTGTTCCCCCGGGAACTTAGTGGGGTTCTCTCGCAGACCCGCCTCCCTTGGGGTATGGCTTTGGTATCTATTCTAAGTTAAGGAATCTGCGGCTAGATGTCTCTATCAGATGTACGAGTTACTTACCTTCGGTAACGATGTATCTGGTAGAGACGTTGTCTAACCGCAGATTCCTTGCGCCCACACATCCTCCCCGATCTGCGAGGACCTGTTCAGGTGGGGTTTCTGCATTTGCCTCCTTGGAGTGGCTTGTCCTTCTACGGGCGGTATCTTTCGCCACCCTCCCCGTCAGGCTTATTCCTTGGATTACTTGTTCTGCTTCTCCCAATCTCATGCTTGGGCGATAGGTTCAGGTGTCCTTCTGCGTTTTCCACATTGGTTTCCTCCAGTATGGGGCCTACTGGTGTTCTCTACCCTCCCACCCACCTTCTCCGTTGCCACTCCTACAGTCCATTGGTTTTGAGGTCTTTCTGGCCTGTTCCTCAGTCCAATAGTTCTATCATAGGGGACAGAGTCTCCCTATTTCTTTCTTCTCTTCTTTAATCCTGTGGGTTGGGGCTTTCTTGCCTGTCGCTGTTGGCTCCTTTCCTTGCTTTTCATTCCCTTCATCTAGTGCAGACTTTCTATTGTCTGCCTCAGTCTTCTTTTTATAGATCGATTTCCCTCAGGGGTGACATTCACTTCGCTTTTGCGAAATAGCTTCTCCATGTATTGCTCTGCTCTTTCCTTTTCAACACCTTTCAGTCAACAGTGCTTCTCACTGTCGTTCATGGTGCTTTCTCACCCACTTTCTTTTTTATTCGCACACTGTTCCCATACGCTCACAGTTTTGCTGGGGGCTCCGCGTTGTGGCGCGGAAAAGTTCCTCCGAAGAAAACAGACGTCAGCGCGCCGGGGGGGTCCTATATAGCTCCACTGACGTCATGTCCGGGGACGTCAGGGCGGAGCCAGGCGGTGCCGCCCCCCGGCGCGCAGAGGTACTGCTGCGCAAAATTTTTCCGGATCCAGTCTGACGCCTGGGGATATTCTAAGTTAAGGAATCTGCGGCTGGACAACGTCTCTACCAGATACATCGTTACCGAAGGTAAGTAACTCGTACGTCACAGACATTGACTTATAAAGGCATGTGTTTGGTGGTGGTTGAGCTTGACTGACAGAATAAAGATGGCCGCATAGTTTCAGGACTCCTGTCTGGATCCCCTTTAACCCATCACAGTGCACTGAGGGAGATGATGTGGTGCCCAGAGAGGTGGACAGCTGGTGGCATCAGCAACACATCGAATGGGACATTTGGTGATTTGAACTGGGTCCCACTTCGCTGAGACTGACATCAGCCTTCTTACCCTTCCCCCTGAGTAATAATACACGTGTACAGACTCCCCAGCAGGGCCATTAAGGGACACAGCTGTGGAGACAGTTCTGGTGACTCGGCTCTGGAAACTGAAGAAGGAAGATTCTTCAGATGGTAATTTATAAAACGTCTGTGATTTCAGAAATATGAAGTAGGGCGAGAGCGGTCTGCTTTTCCTCTGATATGCACCCTGATACTTTGCACAGCATGTAAGAATTACAGGCTGTAAATGGGAAATAGTAACCAGGGGCCCATTCTGATGAGTACTTCCACTTCCAGATTCCTCACCTCATGAATCTCCTCCAGGCACCAGACTGGATCTGGAAAATTTGAAGGAGTGCTCTTTGCTGACAAGTGGTGCCATAGCTCCAATTAAACTCTGACACCTCTCCGTATGTGATGTCATGGAATCATATGGCACCACTTGTCAGCAAAGAGATGACTCGACTTGTGAGTACTAGCCATTACCAATTCACAGTACTTCCTTTTGGATTGACATCAGCACCTCTGATCTACACAAAGGTGATTGCAGTGGCGGCATGCCATCTCAGAAGGTCGGGGATCGCATTATTACCGTATCTGGACAACTGGCTGATCAAAGCAAAGTTGCCTGAGTTGGTGCGCCATCATTTATAGTAGACAACTTCCCTGTTGTTTGACTTGGGGTTTTCAATCAGTTCTCGTCTGGAGCTCTGTCAGTGCCTTCTGTTCATATGGATGGTATTGGATAACATCTTGCTGAGAGCTTTCTCTCCTACACAGAGGCTATGGGACATTGGGGACATGATTCTGATGTTTGGGATGGGAGCACGAGTTCCAGTTCTGGAGGTCCTTCATTTGCTCAGACTGTTGTTTTCCTGCATCCTCCTGGTCAATCATGCATACATTCAGGAGGGCTCTGCAGTGGTGCCTTTGCATGCAGTGGTACCAACATCAAGGAGGCCTAGAAGAATCCATGTTGATCCTCAGGGGTGCTGCAGAGGAGTTGGGCTGGTGGGAAGAGATGAGAACGTTTTGGAAGGAAGACATTTTCTACTTCCTTCCAGCGGTTGTAATGGAAACTTTAACCCTAGGATGGGGAGCGCATTTAGTGGACATGGAGATCGGAGGCCTCTGGTCTCTAGAAGCGCAGAGTTGTCATTATCAATTCCCTGGAACAGAGGGTGCTCCGTTTGGTGCTCAAAGTCTTTCTCCCAACACTTTGCAGTCCGTTGGTTTAGATCTTAATGAACAATACGACTGCAATGTGGTACCAGAACAAGCAGGGATGAATATGTTCTTGGACACTCGGTAGAGAAGCTCTGATCCTATGTGCTCTCTTTTGTTCTAAAAGTTTATGCAGCATTTTAGATTCTGTTTCTGGCTATTCAAGCTTCCTCTTCGGTCTTTTACCATGTCCTGGCCTTTACCATGGGTGAATTAAAGTTCTGAGGTTTGGCTCAGTCCTTGGTCTCTGCAGACTTGGCTGGACCGATGCTGTATGCTTTTATGGACCGGGTAGACCAGCAAGGGTGCTGTTGATCCAGATCTTGTTTTGGATCCAAATCCCAAGGTAATTTCCTACACTAGTCCTCATTGTTGGGGTTGCTCTACCTCAGCACGTTGATCTGGCTGAGTGGTGTGCCTCTTTTCAGACATTGCTCTCAACTTCTGAATAGGTTGTCTTTTCATTGGGGGTCACCCCTCCACTCCCGACTCTGCTCCTGCCCGATTGGGTGGAGGTTCAGAAATAGTGCCCTACTCTGTTCCAGTTCCATTCCAGGTGCTGCGAGACCAATATCCTGGTTTTCTGGCACCTGGTGTTGACCCCGTTCAAATGGCGCCATTCATTCAGGCTTTGCTGTCTAGGCTCCGACCCCTGTGATACCCACTAGTACACCCTTAGGAGCTCATTTTATGCCCATCTGCTGTCTCTCCCTGCCCTGGTGCAGTTCGCTTGGGACAGCTGACTGGCTCTCCCAGAGCCTCAATTTGTTTCACTATGCTTCTTTAGACCTTTTCAATTTTTTTTTTGCTTATGGTGCCGATGACGCAGAGGCTGGTGCTAGTGCAGTACCCTCACCTAGTCTCACAGGTGTTGGAGGTTCTGCTAATTGAAGTTGATCGGAAATTTAGGGCTGATGCTGGTGATGTGCCTTGTGATCTCAATCACAGGGTCCAAGGCACTCTGCTCGCTCTTCTGGGTCCCTCACTGACTCAGTTATGATATTGGTGTGTGAGGATGTAGAAGACATCAAGGAACGTGTTGACCCGTATCTTCCTCCGAGTCTCGGGGAGGTTTCCATTGTGCCTTTCATAATGCCAGTAGACCTTGAAAGGTCCTCCAGTCTTCCTTGGGAAAACGTTTCCTCCTTTAATAAGACTGCTCAAAGCTGCAGCGGTCTTGGATTTTCCATTAAGCTTGACAGTGGTTAGAATTAATTTAGTAATGGAAGTCTTGCAATCTGGTCCTTTCTGCGTTATGCCCTTGCTGCACTTTAATGAGGTGCTAATGGAATCCACTAAGCATATTTAGAATTGACCAGCCTCTATTCTGGCAGACAGTGGTTGAGTCGCACAGTGATATCACCTGACTCCTGGTCAGTCTGATTTTCTGTCTTCGGAGTCTGACAGCCTTGGGTTGCAAACCTTCTTAGGTCATAGGATTGACAACAGCCCCCCCCTCTTCATCTGTTCACTTGGATGTGGAATTGGAGTGGATTGATGTGATGGGGATGTAAGTTTTCAGGAAATATAGCCATTCATTCTAGTAATTCTATATGTGTTGGCCCTCCATGCTCTTTGAGAGATGGCGCTCTTGCTCCTTCCAGTTGTGTGAATTGTTACTTTGCTGAGGTGGGTAGTGATGGATATGGAGTTGCTAAAATGTTTCCAGGGTCTGGCCTTGGCAGCGTATTCAGTAGCTAGATCCATGGGCTTCTCGGTCTATATGGCGGGGGCTACCCGGGCTAATTTGTTGGACTTAACTTTTGATGATTACGATCTTTTCAGAAGAACTGACCATGTCCTAGAGAGGCACAGATAGGGCTACATTGGAGTGTAGGCTACACACTCCTGTCGAATATTTATGCAGCCTAACATGTTCCCTAGTGCTGAAGTGAATTGTCATATCTTGGGGGATCCCTGAAACTGTTTCAGAGGCCCTGCTGCTGGGCTTTGCCCTCATTAGCACTGGTCTAGTGTATCTAAAATCATGTGTATTGTGGATAGAAAAAGGTATCCCTTCTGGCGTTCATGACATTATTTTCACCAACATTGTTCCTCATGCTCTTGGGAACAGTGTCCTAGTGAGATTTCCTCTTGTAGGCCATGTCTGCTTGGGCTTGCAAAAGATGCCATGTTTTGATTTGTTATTTTTGGTTGTTCCCATCTACGGTATGAAGTTCTACCCCCTTAGAGCATTTTTGTATTAATAATCCAATTCAGTAGTTTGTGGGCTTATGTTGCCCTGGATTGTTAGTTTTCAATGCTGAGGAGCAGCCAGGTGATTCCTGTTATGTAGTGTACATAGATTGCACTCCTGGTACTGATTGTCTCGTTCTCCTATACATTAAGTCTGGCTATAGCAAGAGGGTGCGCTGTGCCTATATGGTCTGTGGCATGCTGCTTGGCTATTCTAGAATCCCCCCTCCCACCCCCATTCCAAGCCTCCTACGAACATCTGGTCTCTGAAGACATTCTGATGCCTTCTTGACTTTATTTTGTAAAGTCCCTGGGCAGTTGTAGTTGAAGGCTGCTGCAGGACAGAGCAGTGCAGAGTCTTGCTTCGGATCCGAGGATGCTTCTCATGAAGTCTCGTTTAGTTCCACTGCTTAACATTTTTGGTTGATGTCTCTCAATTTGGGGGACAGATGAGATGACTAATCTCTGTTTTTCTCCCCTGCAAAACATCCATTTCACCTGGTGGAGGTATGGTGTGTTGGTCTGAGTTCGGTCCATTAGTGTTCTGGGTAGGTAGATGCTTCTGCCGGTACATGTTCGGATGCGCTCGTTTTCACTAGTGGTGATTCTTCATTTCTGTATGCTACTGCCATTTGCTCGTTATAGGGGCACAGTTTGGGCTACATTTGGCTTTTTGCGCACTACAGTTAACAGGTGGATAGTTTCAGATTGTTTACCCTTGTTTTCCTTCTTGGGCTTGCCTATCAGTCACTGTCCTTGGTGGTCCAGTTCTTCCAGGTGCTAGTACCTTGTGTTCACTTGGTGTCTGCTGACATCTGTAATTATGGCCATTTTGTCTCCTTGGGAGTTTTGCTGTCGTTTTGACTCTGGTGCATCTTCCTTTAACCATTTACACAGGCCACTGGGCGTCTCTTTTGGGTGTGCCTTGGAAGGAGTATCCCCCCCCTCGCTTCCAGCGGCTGGTTGGGTTGTGCAGGTTTTATGAGCTCTGCCTTCACTTAACGATCTCCCTTTTTCCACCGGCCTCAATTGGATAATTAATGGTCTAGCATATTGTATATATTTTCTTCTGTGCTGCGTGGAATTCCCCTACAGACCTTGCTTTTCCTATTATAGGTTTACATTTCCTTTTGTTTCATGTGGAGTTGGTGATTATATTAAGAGAACTCAGTTTGTCCTTGCCTCCACCTCATTCAGAAGGGTTGGGGGAGTCAGAAGCAAAATTTATTTCCTTCCCATAAGTGTAATTTTTGTTGCTAGTTAGTGGGCGTCACCCATTTATTATCTGCTGTACCCGTTGGTTCTGTGGTTTGGGTGTTTCTATGCATCTCATCTATTAAAGTGGGTAACTAGTGCCCAACGGTTTATAGGGGAATGTTCCATAGGTTACGCTTCGGACTTGTTTTGATGATTCTGCTTTTAGGGATTCCTCCAACCTATCATTAGACTTGTTGTGACATTCTGGATACAGTTCCTGCTTACCACTGCCTAGAGCAATAGTTGTTAACAAAAGCAGTTACCCACTGTTTCTATGTCCTAAAGGAATTCCTGCAGGGCTGGGCTCTATAGCAGCCTGTCAGAGCAGTGCTGGAAACCAGGGAGCACAGTTTCTGGAGGAGAGGGCACGGAGGGTGGTTTGGGGTAGTAGCAGAAGGCCAGGTTTTTCTTGTGGTTTTTCATTTACATTTTTGCCACAGAAGAGAGGCCATGGTATGTATGGCTCTCCCATTACCCCTCTTCCCCCGAGTAGTAGTTGAAAGCAGGGACAGATCATTTTGGGGACCACACAGAACATAACATCACTTCTGGGTAAAAAATGAATTATGGAGATGTTTTTCATCTCAGTGTTCTGAGTGACTTCATAGACAACTCAAGCTTCACTCTTATCTATTTGATGTTACTCAGAACCCATCCGTGAAAAATATCCCTGTGAGTCACTGTTAAGCCTCTATAATTCTATATGTTCACGCTAATGACTCTCTACGAGACCCACACATAAAAAGTAAATAGATGCTACCTTTTGCATCGCGCAAGCACTAAACATTAGTAAATGGGGGTCAAGTCTGCGATGGCATTTCTGAAGAGTCTGCACAGGTTCTGGCTGACACACATTTTTACCTGCACTGTAGTATCTGGAGTTTGGACGCCATGGGTGGGTGCAGCATGAGGCGGACTGTTCCAGCGCTTTCTCCTCTTGGAAGGGCTTTGCAGGTGAGTGTTTCCGGTGGTTGCTGATGTTGCTTTTTGACTCTCCGTTTCTTTCCTGATTGTAAGACCACTGGGGAACAGAGTCCCAAGGACACATGGGGGCATATTTACAAGCCCCTATCGCCACCACAACGTCACTTTTTACGATGTTGTGGTGGCGATCGGGGCTTTGCCTTATTTACAAGGTAGCGTTAAGCCACTTAATGTGGCTTAACGCTGCCTTGTAAATAAGGCCCCCTTTCACGCTATGCTTGGCGTGAAAGGGGTGGGTGTTGTGGTGGGCGTTCCTCCGCAACACCCATTGATTTTGACTCTGCCCCCTATTTACAAGGGCAGCGTAAATAGGAGGCAGCGCCAAAATTAAGACCAGGGAAAACCTGGTCATAACTTGGCAAAACAAGGAGAAATGCATTATTTCTTCTCGTTTTTGCTTTTTCCATGTGTGCTACCGTGTGCAGCACACATGGAAAAAAGTAAAATGCCTTTGATTGTTTATGTACAGGAAGGTCCCCCTTCCTGTACATAAACAATCTTTAAAATAAAATGCTATTTTGTGACTTCCATGTGTGCTGCATTAAGCAGCACACATAGAAGTGACAAAATGGCATTTAAAGATTGTTTATGTACAAGAAGGGGGACATTCCTGTACATAAACAATCTTTCCTCTGCAAGCAGACACCCTTGCACTATGGTGCAAGGGTGCCTGCGTTGGCGCTAGGCTGCTAAGTGTAGCGCCAGCGCAGGGGAAAACGTAAGGCTGCTCCATATTCTCGTAAATATGGTGTAGCCTTTCGTTTCTGAAGTGGCGGAGTGAGGCGTTAAGTCATGACAGCTAACGCCTCACTCCGCCACTTCAGTTGTAACTATCCCCCATGGTTTGCTGCGAAGAGGTTACTGTGAAGGGTTAATGCAGTAATGAGGCGGTTCTGATCTTTTTCCATTACTGAGTGAAATGTTTCATGACAGTTGTTGTGCTGAAGCGATGTAGTGTGCTCCACCATGTTCTTGTTCAATAAACAGATACATACATTAAGACATGGGTGGACTCCTGAATTAAAATCAAGGCAGTAATGGCACAAGTAGTTTCACCACTAAATAGTTACTATCACAGTCGTTAATTTAGACAGTTTATTGACTTAAGAGATGCCAGAATAACACTCATGTATATGAAGAAGAGAATGCTTTATTGCCATTTGCAATATTTACAAGGATTGTACAAAAATCACACACATCCTAAATGTCAGTCTGGATGAACTCATGCGATTTAACTTAAAAAAAAGAAAAACACAGAAATGTCCCCAGACGGTGCAAGTGTGGAGCTAGCTGACCGGTCATCACCACCACCCTTTACTGCCCAATAATAATAGTAGTGTGTGGAAGAATCTGCTGTCCCCAGTATGCTGATCACGGCGTTTGTTCAAGAGTGTTCGGCTCAATTTCTACAAAACATGTAAGTCTATAGTTTTTCAATCAGTATTGCTGAAGCTCCACCTCCCCCGTTGCAAATTCCAGCTAGACCATATTGTCCGGGTTTAAGCGCATGGGCCATGTGAGCGACAATTCTTGCTCCGGACATTCTGGACATAAACAGAAAAAAATATTGTTTAGTACTGATGGTGTCACTTACCACCCTAGGAAATATAGAGCAACTCAAGAATATTACATGAAAATAAGTGTCCAGACAAGAAATAAAATGTAACGCAACATTACCATCACTTTAAGACTTGCCAACATGTAGTTTATAAAAACAGATTTTTGGAGAAAATTGTAAAACATTTTAAGAAGCAGATTGTGCCAACGTCATTAGCAATTTCCCTTTTAAAATGCCTTGTACTTTCAGACACATGTTTGTTCCCACCAACTTAGCAAGTGATCTGTGAAACCAATGCGAGACATTTTTCACCACTTGTGGTGACCGAGCAGAGGACCGTTCAGCAGAACCTCGATGCTGTAAGGGTGCATTGGTGAACCATAATGTTCTCCCACCTCATCTTCAGCTTCCTTAGAAGAGGAAGCACTAGGCCCCGCCTCAGACTAGGATCTCTTACTTGTATTGTCTCTACATAACCTCGTCATCTTTTAATATTTTCCCATGGCACCGTCCCCCTGACAAAAAACTGACATGTCCTAAAAACCAGTTTTATGCCTATTGTAAAAGACACTTTAAGCTGTCTTGACAGATATATTGCAAAAAATTAAAAATAAATGACGATAAACGGAGGAACTTTGGGTCGGTCGTCTCCCATCAGACACTGGTGTGTTGGAGTATCATGGGTATTTTTTAACAACTCAAAAGACATCATGCTTAGTTGGGGGGCACTGGGTCAGCACCCGTCAGCCAGGCTTTTTTTTTATTGGAGGATAAAAGGGGGGGGGGGGGAGTTCTTTTGGAAGTGTCGTCACATTTTACATCAGCCATCCGATGTTTGTTTGATGTATCAGTTGCTTTGAGAGCTTCTTTACCGTGTTCGCATTGGGAAAGGGTGAGGAACACAGTAAACGGAGTCAGGTTCACCCACTACCATGTGCAAATGTTCATTAGGGCAATCCACCCACACCTGTCGCAGAGCGGTGCCTCCTTCAGCAACAAGCAAGACTCCCCAAGGAATCTGTATCCTGGGTAGTCCCGGGTGAAGTTTTACATCAGCATAATCGCACATTAAACCCGGTAATTTCACATTATGGTTGTTATGGGAAATTCCGTAAGTTACGCTAGTACGCCACGTCGCGCAATTACGTGCCCCTCGTTGCAAAAATGTAACGAAAGCAGACTAGAAAAAAGCAAAAAACCAGAACGTGAGTGCCTTTTGTCTGACCACTTGTGTTTTTTGCGATATTTTTAGCATGAAATGCATCCTCGCGTACAACACCAAATACCAGATTTGTATCTCACATAATTTTTCCAGACATTTTGGATAATTACACAAAAGCACCTAATGCGCATTTTGAACACCCCTAGTCGGAAAAGTACAAAGAAGACACAGGAGAATGTTATGCACCACCGAGCAGGCACAGCTCACTAGGCAAGGGACAGACTCCAGCATACTATGTTCTGCGACACCACTATCCAGGCATGCCTAAAATGTGGATCTATTCTGTAGACTTCGTTGTCTTACTACTCCTATCCGTAACAGCTTAAACCCTCAAAGTGCAGCACTGGACAATGAAGAACAATAAAAGAAGGTGATGTCCCAGCAGTGGCAGTGATGCACCTGCTCCACATGGCAGCCAAGTTGGGGCATATGTCGGAAACAGCCAATCAGGTCCCATTCATGAATTGAACTGGCTCCGACGGCCCAATGGAGAGTGTCATTGATGGAAATCGTAAAGGAAGTGCTGGAGTAAACTATGCCATTCAGAAATACTTCAAGAAAACTATCACTGTGCACTATTCTTATTACTGTCAGTCATAAAGGCAATAGCATGGAGTACTAAGTTTTAGTTTGTTGCAGCAGCAATTGACTAAGGTAATTTACATCACTGCAAGATAGCCAGTGTACCGTCTATTTTATGCAACTTTGTCTTTTTCTGGTGCACTTTGTCGGAGCCACACAAATTCGCGGAGAGCATGTTGGAAACTGCAGGAAACCCAGGGCAGCCTGGAAGTGTAGCCTAGACTAGGGGGTGATCGCACAGGAGGCCCCATTCTGCTCTGCAATGCTAGACATGTCAGAAATTACAGCTGAAACTGCATCTACTTGGTATTGCCCCCCAGGTAAATGTTATTTTTTTCCAATAAACCTCTCCAGTTCTGCTCATGATACTTCTGTAAAGCAAACTGTGAACTCAAATACCCAAAAATTAGCAATTCAAGTATTTGACAGTAAAAGAACAAGTTACTTCAGTAACGCCTTGTCTGGTAGAGACTTATCTAGCTACAGATTCCTTATCTTGGAAAATTTCCAGATACTGGGGAATATTCTAACAGTACCTCTGCACGCTGGTAGGTGGTGTGGTTCGGGTCAGCCTCATCTGTGTCAGATGTGATGTGCGAGGTGCCTATATAAGCGATATCCCAGCGAGCAAGTCTGTTTTTTTCACGACTTTCCATGCAGGAAGCATGGACCCACAAAGAACGCTGACAGACTAGTGTGCGTTACTAAGGCCCTTAGATGGAAGGCCCTACTAAATGAGCATGCAAGCTCTTAGGTCGTAGCTTCTTGGCCAATGCGTAGCAGATCCTTATGCAGAGCACTATCCAAAATGAGATGGTTTCTTTCTGCACTGCCTTCCCTTTCTTAGACCCAATATATCCTACAAAGAGTCTGGGTACAAGGGGGATGTACATAGAGGGCCTGCAGTTTGCAGACTCTCCTGGCCGATGTTATGGCTACTAGAAAGGCTGTCTTGATAGTCCGCAAACAAAGAGGGAAGTTGTGTAACAGCTCAAAGGGAATACACATGAAGAAGGCAAGGAAGGACCAGGTTAAGATCTCACAGAGGCATAATGAATGGCCTGGGTGGAAACATGTAACTACATTCCTGAAAGGACTACAACAGAACGGGTGACTTGAACAAAGAAGGTTAAACTAGCAACCGTAAGAACACCGAAATGGCACACAGATAACCTTTAACAGTGCCAAGAGCAGAGCCCTCCTAGGCCAAAGAAATAAATAGCAGAATCTTTTATAAGGGTGCGGGGGGGGGGTGTGCAATGTTTCAGGATGTACACCATGCCATAAGTTTGTCCAAATGGCAGGTGTTTACCACCTTGATGGAGGTCAGAATAACTTTACAGACTTCGAGATTAAGGTCGAAAGCTGTCAACTGTTGCCGCTCAATCTCCACGCATGAAGATGGAGTGTGCGCAGGTTCGGGTGCAGAACCCTCTCTTGCTGCTGCAACAAAAGATCCTCCCGAAGGGGCAGCTTCATCTAAGGACCGATGCTCATGCTCAGAAGCTTGGGCTATTAAACTCTCCCTGCCAATCCAGAACCTCAAGGATGACTTGGGTCCGGTCATTCCTGATCTTCTTGAGAACTCTGCGCAGGAGTGGTATCGGCAGTAAGGTGTACAGGAGGTCAGAGTTCCAGGGGAAAAGCGTTTCAGAGACAGAACCATCTTGTAAACTCCAGTGTGCAAAACTGCCTGTTCTCGGCAGTGGGGAACAGATCTAACCAAGGCTCTTCCCATTCTTGAAAGAGACCTTGCACCACCTCTGGGTGGAGGTGCCATTCGTGATCCACTTGGCATCGTCGGCTGAGTTTGTCTGCCCTGGCTTTCAGAGATCCTGCCAGATGTTGAACCACCAGGGAAATACCCTGAAGTTCCAACCATGTCTAGAGGCGCAGGTCCTCTTGAAAAATGGTGCACGACTCCACCCCGCCCTATTTGTTGCAGTACCACATGGCGGTGGTGTAGTCCATGAACAACTGCACTAGCCTTCCCTTGCAAGAAAGGCTTTCAGTGCCAACCGGATTGCCTGGAGCTCCAGCAGGTTGATGTGAAGCCCGGACTCCGCCGGAGACCAGAGTCCTCTGATCTCCATATCTCCCAAATGGCCCTCCCCAACCCTGGAATGACACATCTGTCACTACCGTCAGCTCTTGGTGGGGAAGGGAGAGGAGTCTGCTGCTGACTCAATCTCTGTTCATCAGCCACCACTGCAGGTCTTTTGCAGTTCCCTCAGACCTGGTCCAAGTCGGAGAGACTCCCCAGATGCTGTGCCCCCTGGAACTTAAGGTACCATTGCAGAGCCCTCATATGCCAACAGGAATGGGTTACAAGAAGGATGCAGGAGGCCCAACAGCTTCAGAGTCAATCTCACCAAAATCCAGGACAGAGTCTGAAACATCAGAATCATAGCTTGAATATCCTGAACACGCTGTTCAGGAGGATAGGCCCGTAACTGCACAGCACTGTCCAGAAAGGTCTGATAAAAGGGAGCGCTTGAGAGTGAGTCAGGTGTCGCTTGGGCAGGAGTCGGGTGTGACTTGGGCACACCGATAGTGAACCCCAGCGTATTCAGGAGGTCCGCCGTAGTTTGGAAGTGGGAGACAACTGCCCGGGGCGAACCCGCCTTCAACAGCCAATCGTTGAAGTAGGGAAAGACTGCAAACCCTGACCTCTGCAGATGTGCTGCAACCACCGCCATCACGTTCATGAACACCCAAAGGGTGCTGGTGAGGTCAAAGAGGAGCATGGCAAACAGGAAGTGCTCTTTGCCCACCGTGAACTGCAGGTAGCGCTTGTGGGCCGGCAGAGCTGGGATGTGAAAATATGCGTCCTGCAAGTCCAACGCTACCATCCAGTCTCCAGGATCCAGGGCAGACAGGACCGGAATTACGATGAGCATTTTTTAACTTCTCCTTTTTCAAGAAGAAGTTGAGAAGGTGCAAGTCACCAGAAAGTAGCAGGAATAGCAACTACGACCTACTTCTGATGGCGGCACCCTCTCAATGGCTCCTTTAGCCAATAGATACAATACTTCCTGACGGAGCAAGAAGAGATGGTCCTCCGTCAACCTGTAGTAAGAGGGTGGCAAGGATGGAGGGGTTTCCAGGAAAGGGATGGAGTAACTCTTCTGGATGATTTGCAAAACCCATTTGTCAGATGTTCTGGACTTCCAGTGGGGCAGGTTATGGCAGATCCTGCCGCATATTGGGTGCCCATGCTGGTAAGAGGGCAAACTAAAGGGGTTTGAAGGCTGTGGTTGCCAGGGGAGTGCTGGACTGACCTGACCTTACCTTTAGCTTGTGGTTCCACATCTGTGGGAACCGTGCCCACAGCCACGAAAGGGCTGGGAACCCTGTTGGCCTTGGTGGCTAGGTGAGAAAGGATGCGGGTGGTAGCCCCTACCATAGCCACGGAAGGGGTGAAAGGCAGACTGGGGTTGGCAAGGGGCCATGGATAGACCCAAGGACCTGCCCATAGCTCTACTATCCTTGAAGCTTTCCAGCGCTGAGTCTGTCTTCTAACCAAAGAGGTGACAGCCATCGAAGGGGATGTCCATGAGCGAGGCTTGGGCACCGCCGCAAAGCCAGTGGTTCTCAGCCAGGCGTGGCATCTCAGTGGCACATACGATAAAATCACTCTGCCAAGCGAATCAGTTGTGTCAAGTCCAAATCTGATGGTGAACTTTGATGGATCTCACTCATCGGCAATTGCTTGCAAGAGTATGGCTTGGGCCTCCTTGAAGACCATGGGGAGCACTTGCGCAACCGAATCCCACACAGTGTGCTGGTATCATCCTAAAAGTTATGCACTGTTCAATGACTGCAGTCCTAGACTGATGGAAGAGAAAGTCTTGTTACCGAAGGTATCCTGCCTTTTAGATTCCTTGAGTTGTAGGGAATGCACCAGGATTGTTCCTAGACGTGGAGGCTTGGACCACCAAGCTCTTGGGTGTGGGGTCCCCGGGAGCGGGGCAGTGGCGGTGGGCGATTGTCCTGTGCACAGGAGCCCCCTGTGTGGAGCTTGGACCAGGCACCAAGGAGAGGACATCTGTAAGGGTGTGGGAAGGTTGTGGTATTGCGGACGGTGCTGCTCTGGATCCAACACCGGATATAGGGGGCCTAACTTGCATCAAGGCGCACCCTCTGGCGGAGAACCAGTAGCGGCCTCTCCCTCACCCATAGGGTCGAAAGGCGCTCTAGAGGATCGGGTCGCCCAAATATGAGGCATATAGCCTCATAAAACTCTGAGTTGGGCGGGGGGGGGAGGGGGTGGAGGTTGCTCCAGCTCCGGGAAACTTTAGGAGGAGCAGAGCCAATCCTGGCACATGCTCCACCACGAGGGAGGCCTAGAATGTCGATGCTCCCGCACCAGGCTCAATGACTTGGACCGGCGCAGAGAAGTTTTAGAGCACTGTAACATTTTAGACTTCTTTTTCTTATGGGACTTCTCTGACTATCTTGATTAAGATGATGACCGTCGGGAGCGGCTCTGTGAGTTGTCCCTGGACCTTCTCTGCAACCAGGATCAAGAGCATTTCGAGGTTGTCCAACGTCGGATGGAGAGCAGCTTGAGGGACCATTCCCCCAGCGCTTTAGGGTACATGTAGCGGCAGTCCTCGAAGGTCTTGGAATCGTGATCCCACTCCAAGCACCAAAGGTAAACCAGATGAGGGTCTGTAACAGACATCTATCTGTGACAGGCACCACATGGTTTGAAGCCTGTAGACTTCTTAGGAGACATCCCTAGCACACCAGGGGATGCAATCTCGAAAAATGTCTTCGCAAAAGTCGAGAAAATGGTCAGTCAAAAAAGACTGGGGTTCTCTCTCTCCGGATCTGCACTGACTGATGCAGAAAAAAGGTACAGCACATGTCACATCCAGCGCGGATGATGCTGATGTGAAGCCGAACACCACCAAATAATGGCATGCAGGGATACTGCTCAGAAAATTTCCAGATCTAGTCTGACACCTGGTGAATATTCTAAATAAGGAGTTAACCTCAAAATAATATGGGCATTACATGCTGAATAAATCACTTTCAGTCTTTGTATACAAGTGGGCAGGTGAACAAGCATCATTCTTCCCCTCAGAAAGACAGACAACAGATCCTTCCTCTTGTGCTCTTCTCCAAATCCAGTTGTATTCCAAGAGATTTTCTTATAATGCCCACTTGCCAGTGATTGGTGGAAACTACTAACCCAGTCCCTATAAAGTTCTCATGGTCCACCTATGTCTCTTTTTCAATAGGTCCTGTTGCCTTACCGGAATTCTGTCTCAGAATTGTCCATTTCAACTAACTTTCAAGATGGCAGAATGTCCCTGCCTTTGCCCCTATGCAGACCTTCCTTATACCGCCCATAGGTGGGATTATTAATATGAGAAACTTTTCACTCCCTTCACTGGAAACCCAATTATGATTGGTTCCAAGTCTGGAATCCCTACTGTGCTCAGGAGAGACAGTCGGGTGTGGAAAAGGGCAACTTCAAAGCCACACTTATCACCATTTATTGTGAACATGCTATCTTGAACCTTTCTATCTGGGCCCTGCAATATCCAGATTGTGTTCCTGTTCACTTGTCTCTCCAGGTATGCTAAGATAAGTAGGGTAGTTGACCAGTAATAGAGACCCTCTGGACAGGTTCTGATGTTTGTCCTTTCCCTAGGAGGGTGTTGCAAACCTCTTCAACGAGCTAATCACTGTCACTGGAGAAGAAAGAGTCTGACCAAATGAAAAGGATTACTTGCCACACCCTCAAGCAGAGATAAATAAACTACATTTTGCAAATTCACATAGGTTGTATATTTATCAGAAATCAATATTCATCATTAAATTGGAATTCGGGTAAATAATATAGTGTTGTGAGGTTGAGGTTGATCTTTTTAGCTTTCCACAAACCAATTTGAGGAATTAGGACTTTTAATGCAAAGCAGACATTTGTAATACTGCAGATTGCACAGAGAAATTATACCTCTAAACTGGTCACAACAGAGGAAATGGCAATTCAATATTGGGTATGTCCCACTTTTAGCCATTATGCACCTCGGCCCTGTGGTCTTCAGTCCACTGCCTGGGGGTAATGTAAACTGCGGGCTTTTCTACATCTCAACAACAGTTGCCTTTGATATTAGGCTGCAGTCAATCAAGACATGATTTTAAAGTCATTCATCTGCTTTCTACTTCATAGTACCACAGCTTTAAATAAAAGTTAAATATGCCATTCGGGGTTAAACCAATCCTTCAGCATGGTTTAGGGGTCATTGCACATGCACTGGGTGGCTATTCAGCAGCCATTCACTGCCCAGTGTATTATACCAGCAGACAAACCAGTCAAAACAATTAGGATCAGTCAGAAAGATGGTCTGTCTCTCATGAAACTACTAACGTACACAGCATGTTGGAAATATGAGAAAAGCAATTACATACAACATGGGAGTTACATTTTCAGCCAGCTGTATGTATGTAGGTAGAAAAGAAGACCATGATGAGCACATGGGCTCGAAGGCCTTCTTCCTCCCCTTCTAGCAGGTCAGATGATGCTGCCTGACCTGAACCTAAAAGGCTGTGCATGAATGCAACTTTACCGCTGCTGCTGTCGACGTGACTGTTGGATCATGGGTCCCGCTGGCACCAATTCTAAATTGGGCATGTGGCTTCTCTTCGAGCCTACTGCACACTGCAGTGAAAACACACAGCTCTGACAAACTTCCCTCAGATCCAATCCACAAAATATTTTGGGAGGTGATACACTCCATGCAGACACACACCGCTGTATCTCTAACCCCGATACTGCAGCACAGATTTAAGTGCACATTGATTGGCTGCAAAAATTGCAACTATTGACAAGGGATATATGGGTAGTATCCAGGGGGAGGCTCAGTGGCGTAGCTAGACCTACTGCCACGTGAGGCGGACCCTAAGTTTGCCACCCGGTGCAACTTAGAAACTAAAGGGAAGAAGAGGAGATCTACAACTCTTTCAAAGGTGTAGCAGGCGGCACTAGACTGTACTTTCTATATGTTAATGGAGAGCTACAATCCCAAAAATGCTGTATTTACATTGTTTCCAATTAGCCACGGTCACATTTCTTTAACTCTGGTGTTGTCCAGGTCTACTACAAATATGCTCACCCTATTGGATGGCCCAACGAGACTGCCCCTCCGTTCACATTGACTTTGTCAGGATCGATCCCCAGCATTTTGATGTTGGCTAAAACAACAACACTGAAGGCTTCGTTGATCTCCCACATGGAAATGTCTTCTTTCTTAAGGCCTGCATAGTCTAGAACCTGCAAAGTGGAAAACAATTATGTTAATTATACTGTACATTGTGTTGTAAGTTTAATGCTCAGTTGCTCACTGACGATTATCGTTACTCACAGTTCCATTCTACCGCTGCTCAATCTTTACGCTATAAGATAGAGTCCTCACGTCACAGGCTATCAAAACCCCTAAGAGTACAAAACTTACTTCACTTAGTTTCAAAGGGAATTAGACCAGCGTCTCTCAGTTTCATCTTGGTTCCTACCAATCATTATAAATCTGCTTCACACTATCCAGTACCTATACCAGGCCCTGTAGGACATGGAACCTGGGGACTACAGGACTTTGGAAGTGGAGGAATGCAGGACTGTGACATTGAAAACTAGTACTTGGAGTAATTGAGACTGTCAGTGAGTGAAGTATTTTATCTGTGAGTAATGAAGATTCCTACTAAGTAATCAGGCCGTTACAAGCTTATCTGTCATCCTCGTCAAAGTCTTTATTCCAAACCCAGTTCACTTGTGCTAAGAAAAACACTAGACCCCTAAACTGCTGAGACACAACCCATTTTAACTTCTTGAAACAAATTACACAATTCACAGGTTAGATGTATTTTTAACACCTGCCCCACATCCATTTGAGAACATACCACCCACGAATCAAATAAAATGATTAATAATGGTATTTTATTACATGGCAGAACATGTAGAGCACATCATACATGCAAGGAGTCCCCAGTACAATTCTGGATAGTCGATTAAGAGGCTCCTTCATTTGTTGTGCATGGCTAGTAGGGTGTTGGTTTGCCAACTGGCCGAAGAGGGAGAGTAGGTTGTGCATCTGGCGCTTGGAGGTGGACCGCAATAGTATAGCTGTGACCTTGTGGCTGGATCTTACCGTTAAATGAATCAGAGAGATGTTAAATACGTTAAGTTTGGATAAACTTACCATCGTCTCTGCAGAGCTATGCCAATTCTAGTTCTTCATTAATAATGGCGCGGGGGAAGCCCATATGGAGCTCTTCATTTATACTTAATGAAGGAGTATTTGAATGTCGGCCAAGAGGAGGCTTTGTTTTGATCTGAACGACTATGCAACTCCATCCCAAACCTTGTTGATGGGCAAATGGACCCAACAACTGAATATTACACTGGTAGTTTTTTCCCTTCTAAAAAGGGACAGACCGTGTGAAAAAAGCTTATGTGCACTAACTCAATGGAGAGCACCAAAAATATGTCCAAAGTATAAAGTGACAGCTCCCCTAGAGACTCTGAAGAGAAAAAGTGAGCAAAACAAAGGTGTGACTTCGTCTTGGGGCAGAATGAAGGTTCTGAATGCACCATACTGTTGTGGCACAAAACAGAAGATAAAGTAAGTGGAGAGAGCATTTACATTCAAACTGAAATGATGCATCTGGAAGTCCTCACATCCAATGGTGTGCATTTTGCCAGTCTCTGTGCAGGTTTAAGAGGTGGAACAGGTGTGGCGCAGCGGCCAGGGCAACTGACTCCGGAACCCGGGGGCTCACGGTTCGATTCCCGGTGCCGGCGGCAGATCAGCTCAGCACCATGTGACTCTGGGCAATAGCTCGCTTAATCTTCCCGACGGCCCCCAGCGCCTTGACACCTTCGGGTAATTGTTCGCGCTTTACAAATACTGGACATTTTAAAGCGCCATAGAGACTAAAGACTCTGGGCCAGATTTTAACAGCCCTTACGTCATGCAAGGCAACTCACGGGCTTAAGTGAGATTTATTAACCCACGCAAATCCACCTTGCGTAGCTCTGCATGGCTCAGTAAATCCAGAATAACGCAAGGTAGCACAAATTACTGCCTTGCACTACTCTGCGCTGGGAAGGTGTTTCATGGGTGTTCTCATGCATCCACCCATTGAGTTTGACATATTCCCAGATTTACAAAGACTTGCAGACCTGGGAATACGTCAAAATGGTACTCCCTCCCTACAGAGGTGTAACAAGGAGAAATATCTTTATTTCCCCTTGTTATTTCCTCTTTCTACGTGAACACAGGAAGCGGAAAATACCTCAAAGGACTGTTTTTGTGCAGGAAGGTGTGACTTTCTGCACAAAACCAATCCTGCACCCTTGCTCCAACAGAAATGACCGATGGCAGTGGATGCGGGCAATGGCTCATTCTCGCTGAAGTGCCCAGAAAGACTGAATACCCATGGTTTTTCATGTCTGGTTGGGAGTGGTATGGAAAATAAGTAGAGGAGGGTGCCTGAGATAGGATGCAAGTTGAACACTACTACCTTTCTCTCTCCCTCATGGAAAGAGTGCCAGATGTGGGCAGGATAGGTTATCGACTGATGATACCAGTTGAGGTTGGAGGATGATCCTGGCCTCTCCTTGTTTGGATATTTGCTAGTGTTGGCAGAGTACTCTGGAGTATCACCTACTTTGCTGTGGACTAGGAGTAATTGTTTGGAAGAAATGACTGATGCCACAGAAAAGGATAAAGGGAAATCCAGATTGGAGTAGGGGGAATTATTCACCCCCAACAATGAAGCCAGAAGAGGGGAGAATGTTGCTGCAGAGAGTGCAACAGAATCAATGCTGCTGCATGGGGAAGCCCTCCTTGTGGCAGCAGTTAGAGAGCTGCAGGCAGCCTCCCAGGGTACAGACGCTATGGTATCTAGCATGCTTTAAGCCTTGCAAACCAATTAGGATCGAATGAGCACAAAGGGCAAGTGGTAGCTCAGCAGACAGGTGCAGTGACATCTATACTAGCCTTCCTGGACTAAGATCTGGAGTGTATTCTTGAATTTATAAACTGTGTAGTTACTATCCTAGTGCCTCTTGAATCCAAAGTTGACAAGCAGGAGGACTCTGCAGGCATTCCTCTGGGTATTACATCTCTTTCTGATGGCGAAGATTCAAAGGAGGTTTCTGGACCGCGGGAAAATGGATGGGAACAATGCGGATGCTGTCGGGGGGGAGAAATTAAACTTCCTACATGAGGTCCCATTGCACACCTTAAAGGGGAAGGACCTTTCGCAGAGAGATGGATGTATAATATCAGAAGGCTCACTGACTGACTTAGTAACCGTAGCATAGAGTTCAGGGCTTGCGGGCGGGTCTTATGGTAGATGGAGTTTACTCTGGGGAGAAGATGGTGAACTATGTAATTCCATAAGGAACAGTAAAAGACCCGTTTTCACAATATTATCAGTGATATTCAAAAAGGACTTTGAAGAAGGTATGCACCGTTACTGAAGGCACCAAGGTCTGAAACACGGCTGCTACTCCGGAATAAGCGGAGAAATCTCAAGTGGATTTAATGAGATTCAAAGAGCAGTGACTAAGATTCAATGAAGTTAAGGGCACTGTGTGTGCACCTTCAGAAGTACAGCTTTTATTTAGCTTAATAAAGGAGTATGCTCTTCCTTATATGATTTAAATTTTCATGTATGTATGGAGTTCTCATTTTATTTTTAGTGATCACAGGCAGGACTTTAAGGGGCGGGGAAGTCACGCAAGCGATCAGCAACAGCAGTCATAAAAAACACTAACACTGAAACAGGTCCCTAGAAGACTCTATGCTCATGTCCTTCAGTGTCCAAGTAAAAACACTGGCGATGTTGTGGACAAGTCACAAGCTCAAAACTCAGAATGTTTGAGAATGTCATTATTTAGAATTGAAGCATTGTAAATTCTAGTTGTTCACAACAATGTCATTGTTGTTACTCATTTATCCGATAACAAATAAAAACAAGCACTGTAAAAAAACAAGAGGTCTGGCCCTTTGCATAGCTGCAGTACCTTGATGACCCTCTCGAGTCACAAGCAACACATTCAAGTCTTTAACAGCGCTGTAATGCTGCATTATGTTACAGAGTGACTCTCGAGTGAGATGCAACTGCTGAAGGTCACAAAGCTGCAGTACCTCTCATAGTCACTAGATGTCCCTTCTAGACTCCGAGGCAACTGCTTGAAATGTCAATCACAAAACTGATGGGGTGTGGCTTCAAAATAAAAGCTTGCATACACCTGTTTGCTACTCTAATTATTTGTGTTTGTTTTCTATAAGATAAATAGCAAAACTGGTTTAGGATTAGGAATCAGTACTGCAAATTACAGTACATGTCTTGATTGTTATGGAACTCTGTGATGACACCCTAATTAACATAGGCACTAGCAGTCACTTTAAATTCAAGTGCCGTCCATCTTATTCTTAGAAAACGACTTTTTTCACTGGAGATACACGTGTGCCAGGAAAATGTAGTTACTTATAGTGAAGCTAGTCTATGCCTGAACTGTGCTGACTCATGGCTCTATCCTGTGTGCAATGGTAGGAGGATGCAAAAAGTTAATGACACCTGAAAAAAACATCAGATAAACAAATATAATGCAAAGCTCTTCTATTTACAATATGTAAATAGATTTATATGGATTTTCCCCATGAAGTTTTGGAAAACTCAAGGCTAGTAAGACATCACACACTTGCAGTACCTCAAGCTGTTACTAGATGTTCCTTTCGAGTCGGATGCAACAGTCTGCAGTCTTCCACAAATTCGCATACTTTAAGTGGTTATTACGAGCACTTGTCGAGCCAGATCTAACTGCTTAAAATGTTCTCCCCAAGGCAGAGGTGGTGTGGCTTAAACATATACATCTGCATGTACGCTTTTGCTACTCTAATGATTTGTTCTTATTTTCTATAGGATAAATAAACCTGTGAAAGCTGGTTTATGATGAGTAAACATTGGAACATTCAATAAATGTCTTGATCACTATGATGACACCCTAACATACAGTTTTGCAAGCAATCGTTGGTAAATTGAAGAGCCGTCAACCTCATTTCTTAGTGGTCTGTTTTTAAAAGGTGCTACACGCATGCTATGGCTGAACTGTGCAAATCTACTGCACTATACTGTTTTGTGATACGAAAAAGCAAAACGTCAGTGTAAGTTATGCAAACCAATGGATTAAGAAATCTGAACAAAGGTTATTTACATATCTTTAATATTTATATGTATGTATTTTTACTATGCATTTTCTTTTTAGAAAATCCGAGGCTGGCAGGACATTCACAAGCCTGCAGTACCTCAAGTTGTTAAAGGATAGATAAATATGCCAACTTTGGTTTCTGAGGACGAGTCAATATTGAAGCTTTCAATAAAAGTCTTGGTATGGAAGGAGGTAATGACATCCTACTGTACATAGGTACTAGCAGTCATTGGTAAATACAAGTGCCTTCAAATTTCTAACCTTGGGGCCTATTTTTAGGTAAATGCATACATGTATAGTCCCTCTAAGTAAAGGCATCCAATGGCTGAAGTGATCTGACCTATTGTCCTATACTATGTGCTGTGTAAGAGGAAGTATAACATGGAAGTGACATTTGAACTGCCCCCTGGATAAAACGAACTGGCTGAAGCCCCTCTAAATGTATATATTATTGTATTATGATTTTTGAGAAGATATGAGAGTACATGACAGCTAAAGCTGTTTTCAGGCCAAACCTAAACATCCGTGCTAACAAGCAGTGGCGCAGCAATAGGTGTGGCTTATCGTTAATAGTTTTGTTATGCACTATCAGAAAATGTTATTGACCAGAAACTTCATTATACAGAATATGCATCCTGTAAAGGATTCCTAGCTACATTTCTTTGGCTAACCCCATATTTTTTTTATCCCACTTAATGTACAGGTTACGTGTAACTTTGGATACAAATCCCTATCCCAAATAGATATTACATAAATTGGAATGGTTAGGCTACAGAAATAAATGATTTCAAACTCAACACATTGGTTACCAATGTGTAATTAGCATATTTTGCTAACTATGTGCACTGTCCAATTGTTTGTAATATTCTTACCTGAGGAACAGCATATGCTGGTGCAATTGGAAAATCTATAGGATCAACAGCCGCATCAGCAAACCCTTTAAAAGAAAGGAGGCATGCATGAATACAGCCTTCTTGTGTGGAGCAGATGCACAGTAATGAAGTATTGGGACAAACACACAAACAAACAAACCCTTTGGTACAGTGTTCTGTTATGAGGGTGAAGCACAAAGAGTACCTCGAATTCTTGCCAGTGGTGTGACATTGAACCTCTTGGCAGCATCAGCAGTCATAAGTACCAAGGCAGCTGCTCCATCATTCAGAGTGCTGGCGTTGGCAGCAGTCACAGTTCCTGAAATAGAAAGACATGAGTGGTGAATATGAGACCAGGAAAAACGCGTGCAGGCGGCATATCGCGGCTGTAAATAAAATAAAAATGTATAAGATGTTCAGAGGCTCTGTGGCTTCAGGTAGGTGGATTGGGCTCTGATGAAGGAGTATATGTTAGCCTCATATTCCGGCGTTTGACTGGTACGGTTCACATGGGCATTTTTCTTCTATGTCTATGGATCTGATATTCACAAAGTGCCCTTCAGCCCATTGGTCAGTGGAAGAACGGCATCATTTCAATCTTAATCTCATAAATCTCCAAGTTTCAGCAGTTGCCTGCACCTCCAAATTATTGTTCAGGTAGGATGCACAATTCCCAAAATACCCTGCACCAATTGACAGCATCTGATTTGATACAAGACTTATATTGCGCGCAGCTACTCCAGGGAGTGTACCGGCACGGTCCCAAATCCACGAACACTGATGCGCCGCTTTTTTACCCATTGAACCATTTTTGAGGTGTTCTTTTGTCTGGATTATTTTATTATTTGTTTTTATTTTATTTTTTATTTTATTTTTTTATTTATTGAGTGTTTTCAAAGTCGCATAGCATATACATCATCCAAGAATAAAATGCAATGACGCTCATCAAAATACAACAACATAACCATATCCAGTAATAGGACACAATTATTAACAGGTACCCCCTAGTGATCAGTGATTAACATACATGTCTACATCTCATTCCGTCCTAACCACATACATACATTGTCCGATTATGTTGAGGCTCGAGTTGGTTCCCTTCCAGCAGTAACCTACCCCGCAATCTGTTCACTCTGAGCCAGCAAATATTCCCGCAGGGGAGCCCAGATATCCGTTGGTCGTGAGGTCACTGGCAGTTCCTCAGCATACAGTTCCAGCTGTTCACGGCAGTATACCATGTCCTTGATCCACATATCAACTTTCGGACTCAGACGACTATCCCATGTGAACAAAACCCGCCTCTTCGCCAACACCAAAGCCACCCTTACAAACCGTCCCACCGCAGCTTTCGATCTGGGAACATATCCAAGTAAACACTCCAATGGCGTGCAGTTAACCACCTGATCAGTCATGGTGTGTAGAAGAGTAGTGACCTCCTCCCAGTATTGGAATACTAGCCTACACTGCCACGCTAGATGAAGAAAGTCAGCCCCACCCTGCCCACATCTCTTACAGCAGTCCGAGTCTCTCAACCCCATCTTGTGTAACTTGTTGGGAGTGTGATATACCTGATGAAGAAACTTCAGATGAATGATTCGTAGGTTACAATTTGATGTCAGTCTCCCTGTTAGCATACAAATCTGCTCCCACACTTTTTCAGTGAGCGGGGGGTCTATCACAGTATTCCAGCGTTCCATGCTTTTGTCCACCCCCTGGACCGTTTCCCCCTGCACCGCCCTATATAACTTAGTGAGCAGCTTCTTTCTAGAGAGAACTACTATTATCAACTGCAGCGCCTGCAACGTTTCCGGTTGATCAGGGAAACTAGTGTAATGGTCCTTTACTGCCCGTCTGAGTCTGTAACAGGTGTACTGAAAAAGTGGCGTGGGATTTTGTATGTAGTCTAAATCATCCCCCGTGATGTACTTTCCGCCAGGGTACAAATCACTCATTAGTGTAAGTCCTGCCTCTCTAAGTGCGGTAATGGGGCCTTGTTCTCGAGCCGCAGACAAAGCAGCATGTCCCTCTATGGGCAATGCTGGGGCATACAGAGGAAGTTTATGGGTTCGCCTCCCAATCTCTTGCCACGCTGCAATCGTGGTATCTATCGTGTTTATCTCCGACTTGGGCGTCTATCTATTGGTATGGGTGACGATGCTTTTCAGGTGTAAAGGATGTGTGTCCCCCTCTTCTACAGCCACATGCGGGATGAAGTCATGAGTCCTAAACCAGAAGTACGCGTATTGAGCCTGCCCACATAGGTAGTATACATAGAGGTCCGGAGCATTAAATCCCCCTTTCTCAAATGTCAATGTCAACGTGTTCCAACTGATCCTCGGCTGCTTATTCCCCCATACTAATCTCAGCAGCTGGGTTTGAACTGTTTTAAAAAAATGTTTTGTCAGTCTGATAGGGATGTTACAGAACATATATAAAAACTTAGGAAGAATGATCATCTTTATCACTGCTATTCGATCTGCCAGTGATAGTGGCAAGCAAACCCAGTGGTCAATCTCCTGCACTAACGCTGTGTATGCTCGACCATAATTCTCCCTGATTACGACCTCGGGGTCCCGATGTATCCACACCCCTAAATATTTGACTGGGTCTTCAGACCATACTAATGGATATTCCACCTGGGGTGAGACTGTGGCTGACGTTAAGGGAATGATAACCGATTTCTCCCAATTTATTTGAAGACCTGAAAAGAGGCCAAATTTGATGTATTCTCGTATAACCGGGGATAGGAAGTGCTGCGGTTCGCGAACATAGAGGACCATATCGTCCGCGTATAAGGAAATTCCAACCGGCCGATTGTTAAAATTCAATGCAGCAGCTCTATGAGATTGCCGGATTTTGCACGCGAGAGGTTCCAACATTATGGCGAAAAGGAAGGGGGACAGGGGGCAGCCCTGTCTGGTGCTGCGTTCTATGGTAAACGACTCGATGTGAGCCCGCCCACCCTACCTCTCGCAGAAGCTTCGGTATATAGGACCTGAATCCAGCGAACGAACACAGGGGGAAATCCCATCCTATTTAGGATGTGCATCATGTATTTCCACTCTATAGAGTCGAACGCTTTTGCAGCGTCCAACAGAACTGCAACAGCCGGCAGGTCTGGATTGAGTACGTGGTACATGGCAAATATCGTGCGTAGATTAAGGGAGGTAGAGCGCTCCGGGATAAATCCGGATTGATCCGGGAGCACGAGAAGTGGCATCAGGGGCTTCAATTTTGTGGCCAGTATCTTCGCCAGTATCTTTGCATCCAAATTTATCAGAGATAGCGGGCGATATGAGTCGCACCGCGATGGAGGCTTATCTTTCTTCAGCAAGGTGATGATTAAGGCCTGCCTCAAGGATTGGGGGAGACACCCTGACTCGTGAACCTCTTCATACATTTCTAATATATGCGGTATAAGTAGATCAGCATATGCTTTATAAAACTCCGCTGTCAGACCATCCGGCCCCGGAGCTTTATTATTTGGCAGAGAGAAAATGGCCTCCCTAACCTCTTCTTCATCAATGGGTAGGCTTAAATATTTTCTGTGAGCGTCTGACAACCATGCACAAGCCGTATCTTCCAAATACTCATTCATAGCAGATTCATGCATGCCCCCACGGGCGGTATATATAGACTCATAAAATTTCCGAAATTGCTCCACAATACTGTGATGAGAATGATGGGCTTCGCCAGATTCATCTACTATATGATCAATCGGTGGGTTATCAATCCTGAAACGCAATCTATGAGCTAAGACCCTGCCCGGCCTTCCGCCCTCGCCATAGGCTCTAGCCACATGTCGTTTGGATAAATATTTCATTTCCGTAGACGCTAGCGAGTTATATTCCACCACGTGCTCGTGGATTTGGGCCAATGTCTCGGTGGAAGGTGCGTTGTCGTAGTGGGTCTCTAATTTCCCTAGTTGTTCTTCAAGCTTACGCAATTGTCCTCCAAGGTCTCCAAGGATTCCCGCCGTGGTGCTTATACACACCCCCCTAATCGTCACCTTAAAGGCTTCCCATAGGGTCGCCTGGCTTTCGACTGAACCCACGTTCAGTTCAAAGTATTGTATAATAGCAGTCCTAAGCGTCTCAGCATAAACCGGATCTAGCAGTGCGTCTGCCCTAAAGCGCCATGTGAATGGACGGTGCAGGTTAGCGGGTATAAACATTTCAAGGACAACAGGATTGTGGTCGGATAAGGTTCTTGGGAGTGTGTAAACCCCCTCTACCCACCTGTTAGCTTCCTCGCTAAGTAGCCAGTAATCTAGCCTAGACCAACTATTAAATGCAGGGGTTATATGTGTACCTTCCAGAACACCCTCATGCCGCAGACGCCAGGCATCCACCAGGCCCATCTCCACCATGACGTCACGTATGCACTGCGCAACTTTAACCGTGCACGCCCCAGCCGGGTTAGATTTATCCACTTGTGGATTGAGATGTGTGTTGAGATCACCCCCCCATATGAGTGCAGCCGCCGGCCAAGTGCGCAGTACCTTAAACATTTGCAAGAAAGGCGCCGTTTCAAACACCACACCATCCCCAGTTTACCTTGCACCATAGCCCAGCGGCCCTCCGTGTCCACGCAGGTCAGTACAGGCTTAAACGGAACACCCTTCTTAATGAGGATAAGGACCCCTCTCGCATAAGTGGAGTACGATGAGGCCAAACGGTAGACTGCCCATCTGCGCGCCACAGTGCCCTCTGTATGTTTACTCAAGTGGGTCTCTTGCAATAGAGCAATTTGCACTTTATGTCTATCCAACTGTGCCAACACTTGCCTCGTCTTCTTGGGTGTATTCAAACCTCGGACATTCCAAGTTATACATTTATACATTTCTCCTTTCATCTATGACGGTAGTCAGTACAATGAATGTAGCTTACTATTCTAAAGCACATAGAGATGCAGCCAATCCAAACCAATGTGACATTATACTCCCAACACAGTACCTTTGACTAAAAAAACTTAAACATTCCCTCCCTCCCCCTCCAGCATCCCCAATTTGCCAAAGACCTGACCCACATGTAACTCCCATCCCAACAAAAACAATAGAAATCGGTGTATCCGGTGGGGAGTGCCCATTGGGGGACGTAGCGGCGAAGTCCACTCCCAGCTCTAATAGGGAGGGGGCCGCCGACACGTCAACTCATCCCACTACCATGGCCAACCCATCAGTTTCACAGAGACAAACGTAGCGTAGGACACTAGGCGGCGAGCCCGCGTCCACCCTAGCAAGGCAACTGGGCAGAGTACAATAGCTCAACATTTTTGGCTCTCCAGTCACATAATGTATTTCTATACAGCAGTGTTATTTGCCCTGGCCTTATTGTCTTATGCATAGAAATGGCATATTCAGTATAATTCCCACCAAGTACTTTGAACCGTCCGCCTAGACAATAATTCCTGCGAACCTGAGCACACAATAGCACAGTGCCCAGCCCCTCTTACTGTTCAATCATCGATGTCCGACGTGTGACCTGGTGAGTTCTGACGGCGTCGTAGAGACCTGGCATGTTCCATCGCTTGCTTGGGGTTTGTAAAGATTTTGCCGTTATCTGCCTCCCCAATGCGCAGTCTCGCCGGATAGAGCATGGCATAGGGGATCTGTTCTTTAAGCAGTGCCTTCTTAACAGTTTGAAACTCCTTCCGGGCCGCCTGCACATTTGCTGTAAAATCCGGGTAGAACGACAAAACGTTGTTTTGATATGTTATTGTGCCTTTTTGTCGAGTTACTCGCAGGATGGTATCGCGATCCCTGAAGTTAAGCAGTCTGGCGATTATAGGCCTCGGTGGAGCGCCAGGTGGTGGGCGCGCCGCCAGGGATCTGTGGGCCCGCTCCACAGCAAATAGAGTTGATAAGTTGTCGGTGCCGCAAACGTCACGTAACATCGCCTCCATATAGTCCTCCAAGCGCCCCACATTGGTGGATTCAGGAAGGCCCAAAACGCGAACATTATTGCGTCTTGACCACGCTTCAATGTCCTCACTCTTTGCCTGAATAACCGCTAGGAGTTTCGTGATATCCGAAGTCTTCGCAGCCACTTGCTGTAATCCGTCTTCCGTGTCTGTGATGCGCTGTTCCGCTTCACCGAGTCGCGCTGCCTGTTTATCTAGTTTCGCAGAAAAGTGGTCCATCCTACCATTAAGGGCCTCAATTTTCCCATCTATGGCTTGGAGACTGGCTTGAATGGCGGCAAGCGACTTCTCAAGCGCCGTGGGGGCCTGCGACGACGACTCCAGCTCCGAGGCCGCAGTTTGTACAGACTTCCCGCTTTTGCGTAGTTCAAAGTTAAGGCGCGGTTGGTTCTTTTCCGGTTTACCCATGCTGTACACCACCCTCGGCGGAGGATCAGCGCCTAGAGACAAGACACTACCGCCCCTTGCGTCGTGCTGCGTTCACACCCAGGGTGCTGTATGCTGAATTGTAGGCAGCACAATAATATCGCGGCCCTCAGCGGTACCCCCTCCTGTACCTTAACAGCTCCGGTCCCAGGTGATCAGTGTTATGAAGCAGCAGGCTGAGTTCACGGATGTGCACTTTGACCAGGATTGATCCTATGGTTGAACGTGGGCGCTCCCTTGTCCAGACGAATCCCGATGGCGCCGGGTATTACTGGCCCAATCTGGCTGGCTACTCTATATGTCCATATGCTCCAACACAAAAAACGGCACGTGGGGCGCTTGTACTCGGTCCCGCGAGGAGGAGGCAAAAGGGACACACAGCGCTGATATAATGCGCTCCCAAACACCACTCTGTGCCGCAAATGTTCAATCCGGCTAATCTGCACGCAATGCGGCCTCGCCGCACCGTCCTACGCCACTGTCCCCAACAGCGCCTACAGCATGCAGCCAATTCAGGTTTGGGCAGTTAGTTCTCGCCAGACCCCCACAGCATAGGACCGGGTGGTGACATCGAAGGGGGGGGGGGGCGCGAAATCAGCGCTGTGTCTCAATGGAAAGCTCCGGCGCCGGGCTGACTCTCAGCCGTGCGGCCTACTTGGGGCCTGCTCTTTGATCCAGCGCCGGCTGCTTGCGTGTCCCCAGCGGCCCGGTTCCTCCTCACGGGCCCCCCGCTCACCTCTCACAGCTGCTAGTGCGGACTCACTCCAGCGCACAGCCAACGCAGTGGCTCCGCAGCGATCAGCGTAGTCCTCGCTGCGCTCCGACTTGCCCCACTCTCTCCAGAATCGTATTCCCGGGCCGTTAGAGGGCACGGAAGTCGAGTCTCCCGAACTCACTCCGGTGCCATTTCTGCGTGGCCGGCGCTCCTCTCTTGCTGTCACTCTCCCCAGCGTTCTCACTTTGAAGCAAACCACAACCTCCGAACGGCCTCGATGTCAGCAATAAGGTCCCACTGAGTCTTGCAGCGGATGGCTTAGTAGAGGCAGGATATATGCAAGATATCGTTCGGCGGCCGGCCATCTTGCCGAGCACCAGGCCACGCCCCCATTTTTATTATTTGTAAATCACATAGTTATTTTTTTTTCTAACTTCAATATTTAGATGAAATTGGACGGACTACTAGTCACCCCAAAATCAGATGAGGCCCTCAAAGCTGCTCTTCGTGCTGTGGCAGGCCTTTTCTCAGGCATATGTTGAGAAGGTCCCATAACTTCCCTCCTACACTCACCAAACTGACTCCCAATTTTCAAACCCCCTACTTGTTCTATAAATCAGCACACCCACATCCTCCAAAATGACAGCTGCGTTACCATTAGAGCAGAACGGGAAAGCAGACTGCGCACCTAAGAGATCATTCACATATACACCCTTTTTCAGAAAGCAAAGAACTGCCTTCCAACCCCTCGGACTGTGCTCTAATTTTGTGGCTTATTTTTTCACCACAGAGTTCCAGAGGTTTCCGACGTCTCTTCACCCCTGTGCACCTGGCTTTCCTGGTGTAGGTAACCAAGTTCCCGGGGCATCCACAGGTGTGGTTGCTCTCCAACCTTCCGTCCTCCAAGGGAAGTCTTCGAGGTCCTCTGGGAGGGGTCCTTCTTCTGCAAAACTGCAACCACGACTTCTCCATTGACTTCCATTGGTCACATGGCTGTGTTCCCACTCTGCACAGAGCCTCCGTGGGGTTCCTGGGTACTTACCATGGGTGGTCCCTTGTGTCCCCGGCTCCTCTGAGGCTTCTGGTCTAAGTCCCATCCTCTTCTGCAGTTCACATTCCGCTTTCTTAATAGATGGTTTGGTCTCCCCCTGGTGACCACTATATTTTATGCTACTTACCTTATTACAATTGAAGTATTGTGTATTTGTGTTGATATCTTCAGGTAGGAAATATACCAATGTGTTAGTGAGTGTTGTGTAATAAATAGAAGGGACCCCCGCTTAATAATTGTTGGAATTCGGAGACCCACATTGAATCATTACTGGAAGATGGTCTAAGCAATTTCGATGATTTGAAACACATAACAATACCCAAATAATCAAGTTTAAGTTTTTTATTCTCAAACAAATATTTGTTTTTTTTAAAAATCACAATTTTAATGGGAAGATAAGATTTTTTCTAAATTCAATTAAGGTAACCCATTGCCCATACTTTATTCTGTTTGATGCACTTGCACTGTCCTATGAATCCATCTGAGGACACAAAGTCTTTTAATTTTTAGCCTCCAGTTTCAAATTTCTCCACATTTACAGACCGTTTTACATTTTTAAATTTTGCTTTTTATTTATATGCACTTTAATAATCTGTTAATATGATTTAATTTGTTAAGCAGTCTCAGACCCCCTGAGTAGGCTTCACAGAACCCCTCAGTACCCCGGACCAGAGGTTAAGAAGCATTGTTCTAGGACAAAGAGCAAAAATGCTTCTCCTGGTAGAACACTCAAATGTTGTGAGCTTCACATAAGACAATAGAATGGCTGAGGACCAGAAATGTTTGCCGTTTGTTTATCCAGGTTTAATTTACATCCGTCTACCCCCACCTGGTGGAATGTCCTAAGAGCTTTATATCCCTTCTGCATTCAGCTTGGGTTTATAACCCAGGTAGAGGGCGTCCACCAACGCTTGGCAGCAGTCAATCATACTCTATGATTCAATAATATGGAGCACATCTTTGTGTAAAAATGAGAACGGGCAGACGGAAATTAGTTGGAAATATAATTCATAAATATGTAAACCTTATTCGTGATATAAAATGATATGCCTAAAAAAAAAAAAGTGATAACATAGCAATGTTGAGAACAGCAGCAGGCTAGAAATGCTGCCATCGACATTACAAATCCCTAATGCACAGCCTCCGACTCCTCTCTCTCCTCATTATGTGGATTCGTACAGAGTCTGAGCAGGAGCTCGAGTAAAAAGATCAGAATCTTCTCTCTCCCTCTTCCCGCGACTCCCACGGTCTGTCATGAGGCGTGCGGGAGGGACCCTCAGAAGGCTCCTCTGTCTCCACAATCAGTATTCCAAGCAATCTGCAAGCAGATTGGTGAGGCTCATCAAGTGCACCCCACGCCCCATCTAAGTGTTGAAATAAAGTGCCAACTTGAGACAGGCGCACTCCCGCTATGTTCAATCTCAGTGTGCAACAGAAGCCTAGGGATCTCTCCCATCCCCTTCTAGACTTCCCAGGGGGCCATTGCTGTTACAGTCCAGCAGCTTGGACAGGCCTGGGCAAGCACCCGAAGTGTCCCTCACGTATGGTTTGAAATCTGGTGACAGCGAAGGACCTTCATAGTACACATGCTCAATGCACTTGGCCCAGCCAGCACCATTTTTCAGTGTGCAACCTCCGCGAATGCCTCTCCCGATCAGTTTCCTGTTTGATCCAAAGTCTCTATTGTCCTTCACCTTGAGCCAATAATGCTGGAGTGGACATTAAATGGTGGGTGTGTCCCTCTGCGGATGGGTCAAAGACTATAATAGAACACTAAAATGTGGACAGATCTATTGAAGACAATGGCACAGCAGCTGGCTATAATCGCTGCTGTCAACTTTCCAATATCCTAATCTGCAATGTCTAAAGTTCCCGCTCTCCTGTCTCTTCAGGATATGTGGATTGTGAAGCGTAAAGAGAGAGGCAGAGGCTGTGGACAATGGCACACCGCGAGCCTTCCCATCCCAGCCCCCCTCATCCTATAGCTCATAGTGTCACTGGATCTGCGAAAGAAAGTAGGGGGGCTTCTCCTCAGCTCCTGTATGCCCCTCAGCTCTGCCAAATGAAGAAAAACAGTTTGCCTGAGCCAACGGAGGACAGGGCGGACTTCTGCCTCCTTTCACAACTCATGCCATGCACATTTGATCTTTGTAGTTACTGTCATGGCCCTGCACGCACAGCGACAACTGTACACCTAGCTAGAGCTGTGAAAGACACTGAAGCTTCAGAGGCGCAAGGGGTTGTAAACCCGGTAACTCTGGGGAGGCTACTTTTTTAAAATAAGGACAGTCCACCCTCATGGGGCGGAATGTCCTAATAGCATCATAGCCCACGGTGGCAGGCTATACCAGTTATCAAAGGCCCGCCTCCTTGTCTTGGGTTCAGACCACTAATGCTGAATAAGGAGGTCTTTAAACGTCAGTATAGCCCACTACAATGAGCCATAAGGCTATACAAGAGCACTGGAATATTTGAGAGCGTCACTGAAGACAATAGAGTAGCAAAAAGACAATAATGCCCTACAAGCCTTTCGCTCCCACAGTCCAACGTTTCTGTTTCTCTTGGAGAGCAGAATGTTACAGCCTTATGCACCAAGGTGTTAAATGGCCTTTCTCCCATTATAGGCCCTCGCCTGCAAATACTTGTTGGAGATGGCATTTAACCACCAGAGAAGCCCTAAACAGCATGCTATGACATATTAGAACACTAAAATGTTGAGAATGCTACTGAAGACAACAGAGTGGAGAGGACTTTTAATGGGTTGTATAGGCCTTCTGATCAAACAAGGTTGTTTTTTATTGAGGGTTCTATATTGAGTGATAGATTCATTCAGCTGTGCTCGCGGGGTCCAAGGAATGTGTTCTTTGGCTTTATTATTGGTTCAGGTTCTGCAGTCCAGACAACATACACACCCGCAGAAGCACGCATTTGGTTAAAGAATTAGCAACATTCGAAAAGTACACAGGAGTGCACGATATTCCCCAACACTGGCTCATCTGTGTATATCCCATGCTTTTTATTAAACCTGGTGTCCAACCAGGTACCCACCACTTTCTGGCCATCACTCCCCTCTCCAACCCAAATTTTATAAATACCACTTTTCCACATCACCTTCCACAAGACTCTTCCTCTCCCAAATAAATAACCTAAATATTAGCTGGTCTCCTGCCACTCACCACTACCATCCTCTGCACTTACCCTGCCCCTTTTTCCCACCCAATTACCCTCTGTGCCTTCCCCCCTTTTCCACTGAAGCGGTGCTCTCTGCTCTCCAGGGAGTGGACCGCAACACAGGTGCTGCACTGAAACACTCTCTGAGAGCCATGTCACTACAGCTTTGGAATGCCTCTGTAAGCGTGGGTCTGCAGAGTCCGCACTGACAGTGAAATGTGGCAGTTACGTCAGGGGATGTGCTCTCCGACATACAGCTGTGGCAAACAATTTATATTTCCTACTGCTGTGATGTAGCAGATTCAAGCTGGTATTCACATTACTTGAGTTATCTACAAGAGCAATACATATTGATCCAATGTCCTTTTCCTAGTAAATTTATATCATTCAACCCTCAGAGGCTGGAATGTTCTAATAGAGCCTTAGAGCCCGCCGTAGCGGGCTCTACCGGCCATTAATGGCGCGCTCCAACGTTGAAGGCCCAAGCCAAAGGCCGTTAACAAGGGAGCGGGCCTTTAATGGCCGGTAGCGCCCGCTATGGAGGGCTCTAAGGCTATTAGAACAATCCGCCCCTAGAGGGCAGAGTGTTCTAATTTGTGAAACAAAGGCCTCACGGAGCCTGAGGTGGTTGAAATCCCCTCTGGCTCCATGAGGCTTTTGTTAAACACTGGAATGTTGATGCTCCGGGATTCTACAGGCCATTAGAAGCCCGGTGCACTCCATTGTTTTCAATGGAGCGCTCAACATTCCAATGTTCTAATATGAATATAGTATTCGGACTCCGGCTATACCAGTCAATAAAGGTCCTAAGCCTCGTTACAGACTCTTGCCTGTGGCTTGAGCTGATGACTGGGACGGGACCTTTAATGACTAGTATGCCATAGGAACAGTAGGTATTTAACTGCAAACAATTGAATTTACATACAAACCCTTAGACAAGACACCCCATCACTGTACTGTAACTAAAATGTTCATGTACCTTGAACACAACCCAGACACAAAATAGTAAAAAAAATCCTTCATCTAGAATGAAAGGTCTCATCATTCCTCAAGGATATAATTTTCTTAAGATAAAACCCTCACCAACTAGCACATTACATGATATCTTTTAAAAAACTTAAATGAGCATTAAAAAAAATGGCACACGTTTTGTGGATATGAAAGAATTATGCTGACAAGTTTATTGAACAGGTCATTTTTAAATAAAAACATGCTTTGACACAGTGCTTACCATGCTCTTTTTGGAAAACAGTCTTTAGCTTCGGCACTTTACTGAAATCCACTCGTTTGTACTCTTCGTCTTCCTGCACCAGTACATCTGGTTTGCCTGAAGCACAAACAACAATTTAATGAGCACAGACCAACTCTCATTAAACTTTTGCAGCACTTATGATTCAAAAGAAAATGTACTGAACCCGACAGGAACCACACATGAGCAGGTTAACTTTTCCAACGAGTGCGGAATTCAAGGTTTTTAGTACACAGCAATGTCAATTAAACAAATATTAAGGAACAAACTACTAACTTTTCAACTTCGATCCTAAATGTAATTGGAAACAAGCATTTGCAATGCAATAGGTCTCGCAATTACGAGATTTTGTGCTATTGGCATTGTAAATGACAATGCCTTTTATTTGTGTTTTAAAAACCTGATTAAAAGGAATCGTCATTTATTATACCAAACAGGTTAAAGTCTCTAAAATGTGAGACCTATTGCATTGCAAATGCTTGTTGTTTTCAAGCGCCCCATGCTTCGCTTTCATGTTAATAGAGGCGCGCCCCATTCTTTAGATCAGCCGTGTCTAAAGAAAGGCCCGCGGCTGCTATTAAAGTGAAAGCGCGGTATGGAGCACTTTTATCAAAAAAAGCATTTGTTTGTCAAGTTGACAAACAAATGTTTTTTTTGTGTGTGAAAGCGCCCCGCGCAAGCGCGCATGGCGTGCTGAATGTTGCAGGAAAGCATGTCGTGCCTGCAGTAGGAGAAACTCATTAAAGAAAATAATGCTTACAGACTAGATAAAACATACAGTGTTACAACCGAAGTAAAAGGGCCAGTCTTCATGGAAGGTTACAAATGAAGACAAGGCGATACTAAGGAGGGACTAACAAGCCTATTAACGAATCAAAAGCCAGCATTTATGAAGGACAATGACACAAGCCAATGACAAATATGGGCAGAGAGTGGGCGGGGCTTCAAGTCCATAGTCGAATACAGCATGCCGCAGAGCAGTGCCTGCGCTGCCCAGGCTCGACCTAAACACTGATGAGGGGCATGAACTACAACTTCTTCAGTGAACAGCAGCAAAGAACATCCATTATTAAAAAAGTGAACAAACAAAGGAAAAAGCCTGGAAAGTATAATGACAGAAAATAGCTGTCCAGCCCGTATCATGAAATCTATATCCAATTCTAGTCAATCCAAACATTTGAACAAACGTAATGATATGCAAAAGCAATTCTTCTTCATCCAAACTGCATCTCTTCACACAGTCCAATCAGAAAACAGACGTGCAATCTCTTAAATCGTAGTCAGTAGGGACCTTTCGCTCAGGCCACTATAAATTATCGCCATATTCAAACCGCAACTTTAAGAATATCTGCAATTCTACCTACCACCTACAAAATGTATACACCATATTTAGGTCATCAAGACCTATGCACTACAAAAACCACCAGTTCAACCAGTCGCATGACCCACTTTATCCCCCTTTCAAATGTGCTATTGGCAGGAATTGTATGTATGTATATATGTGGTGTTTGTATAGAACAAACCTAGCCCAAAGGCAGAGTTATACTGTACAGGGTTAAAGGAAAAGATACACTCGACAAGTGATTTGATTGGTAACTGGGTTCCAAGAGTGAAAGTGGGGTGTTAAAGGAACAGTGATTTTTTTTTTTTTTTTTAAAGAGGTGTGCCTTCAGCTCTTTTTTTACAGTTGAGCTGTGGGTCGCCTTTAAGGACAAAGAGATGCCATTCTACGTTCCGGGTGCATACACGAGTTGTTCTGTTTTCTCTTTCTTTTTCAAACTACTTCTCCAGCCTCATGGTGTCCTGACTGCAGGTCTGCCGAGAAGTCACCGGAATTGGAGAGCTTGTCAGCCAAATAAACCGGGTGAATGGAGATCAGAAGCTATAGCCTAATCCAAAATCCACTGTTATAATCTTGTAAATCCTACAACATCTCTCCATACACAACTTGACGTCATGTGGGATTAGAAAACAGACATAAGCATTAGCTGTTGGTGCTTTAAAATACAAAAGCAACATGAAGCAGGCATGAACATCACTCACAACCCGACCGGGGAAAAGAGCGTAGTAGGTTTTACCACAAATTATGTAGACAATAATCAACCATGGTTTGCCTAAGTGGGAAGGGTATGCCCAGACATGGGTCCCGTGGTCACTGCGCCACTGGATTCAAGATAGCCTGGCTGATGAGGGGTGATGCCCCGAAACCGGTCCCAGGATGCTTGTTTCTGGTCCAGGGAGGACCTGGCTTGGCAGTTCAGGCACTGTTCCCATGAGGAACAGGGTCAAGACTGATTTGCATATGGCTGGGTCCAAACTGGGGTGGCATAGTGAGCAAAAGAACGATGGATTAAACCCAGATCTTTGTGTCTGGGGTGAATGTTTGCATTGTTAAGCATTCCGTCCATCATTTGTTCCTTTTGCTTTAGAAGAATCTACAAAGCATATTAAATGATTAGAAGTTGGCCAGATGCAAAAAGTTGAGGGAAATCTCATGGTGCTGTAGGAACAACCTGGTAAAAAGAAGGATGAGAGAGATGGCATTTTTAAGTGATGTCATGAATTACCAGAGTAGATCCCTAACTGCGCCCTTTCTGCAACCCCTAGTTTTAGGAAAACTCCAACCATATTTAGGGGATATAAAATGCAGAAATACCAGGAGGTGGGCCGTGAAATTGTGATTAGGACAAGTCCTGGCTTGTCTAGAGTGGAAGCTGCAGGAGAATAAGAGGGCTAAGGCTAATGATAAATGTAGATATTGTAAGATAGGAGACCACTCGCTGCAGCAAGTCACTATTTTCTGTACACAGTTTACATGGGAAAGAAAGAATATTTCACTCCCAGTTTTTAGACCCCTCCATATAAGGAAAGTATGTGAAGTAATGTTGATAGTGAGGAATTGTGGTAATATGTTATAAAGTGAAGCAGTTTTTTTTAATGCTTTTAGAAAAAGATGGGTCTTAGATTTGTAAAGTGTTTTTTGGAACTAGAAGGGGAAATGTGTTTCTACTATAATAGTGGATAGGGGAATAATGAATTAGGCTGAAATGATAGTGCCCGGGGACAATACTATTTGTGAAAGGAAATCTAAATTAAGTGGAGAACAGGACTATACAGCATTGATGTGAATTTTAGAGGGGTTCGTATGAGATAGAGGTAAAGATAAGTTAGTTGCATTTTATGGCAATTTTGCAGAGCCCCCTTAGGGCTTAAATTCTTTAATGAATGTCATAAGGCAGGTAGTTTTGTAGGGTATTATTTTAGGACAGTTTGGTCGAATGGTATGACCGGTATTAAATGGTTAGGTCAGTTAATGGATAGGTTCACTTCTAGCAGGGAGAGTACAATTTCTAGTAGCATATTAATAACTTAGTTGTCTTATTACATGCATTTTATATATAACCAATGAGTTAGATTTTTAGACGCAGTTATTTTATAATGGTCTATTTTGCTTAAAAGTAATTGTATATATTGTACTAATTTGAGATGAAGTGATTTGAGATTAAGGTATATGTGATTGATGTTTTAAATGTTTGTGTTGCCTATTTGGCATATTATCAAACAATAAACTGAAGTCTGGCACCCGGAGGACATTAAAGAAGCGATGAATATGCAGTTAGAAGTCTCCATCAACACATAAATACTGATATACTTCTCTACACCTCCCAGGAGTATCAAATCAATACCATTAATAGGCTAAAATATCCCCTACTAACAACTTATGAGGACAGCTTTCATGCTATGAAATGTTCAGATGAAAAAGGTTTTTTGGAAAGCATGCATTGAGGAGGCGTATCAGTAGAATAAGGAGACCCGTTAAACCATTAATAATCGTTGACAAAAATATAACCGCTAAGTAGGATTGAGGGCTTCCTCTTTATCTTCAGAATCTGAGTTGCCCTTACGTAATCCTGAGTTAGCATTTTTAAAGTAGAAGGTATAGTAGAAATGGAAGGGGGAGCATACAATAGAGTCGTAGATTGCATCGTCAAAGCTGAAGCTGGTGGAGTAAAGCACTACATGAACGCAAAACCAAAAGTCACTTTCTCTATTGTAAAGTAGTAGAAAGTTTGATTAAAAGCTGCAGGGTGGAATGTCACTGGTGCTAGTCCTGTGCCACCATACTCCTTATTTCAACATTTTTGCATTGTTCTGCCTGACAGACTCCTATGTTTTGTTTCCTTAGTGGGTCTCTATGTTTTTTAAAACAGGTCGCTCACAGTCAGAGTACTAAACTGTGCTGAATATTGTGTTCATGGGCGGCTACAGTACCTATGCTAAGGCCAAGACATGACTGCTGGATTTTGGTCTTGGGTTGCTAGTGTTCTGGTTCAGGAAAGATCTGGCCTGGCAGTTCAGGCTGGGCTGTTCTTATTAGAGCAAAGTCAAGACTGATTTGTAAATCGGTGGGTCCAAACTTAGGTGGCATGGTGGGAAAAAGAAGGATGGGTTGGAATGTTACCCCGAGCGATTGCCAGTGGTTAGACTTATTGCAAGCATTCCTCCCATCACCTTTTGTGTGTTTGATGGCTGTTGGATGCCAATTTATTTAATTGCACCTTAAGTTAAGGTGGCTGCCTACCGACCCTCACTAATAGACCTGTATAGTCTGTTATGGCTGTTATCTTTCACAGCCACCAGTTTGTGGTTGTGTTTGATATTGTCAAGTGGAGGATTGTTGTGCTAGCCTCATCTGGGGGCCCCAGTGTATGTGTATCTGGTTTCCATGTCAGCCAGTACAGCCACCCCTGCCCTACCTTGAATATGCTTCCACTACTCATTCATCTCACCCGTTCCTGTAAGATCAATGTAACCAGGTTGTTGTGTGTCTGGTTTGGATCAACAAAGCCTTCAACAAACAACTTTTTGTGAACATTCTACTGAATCAGACCAGTCTGGACAGTTCAGCCTCTGGCCAAAAAAGAAGCAACATCATGATAAAGACTGCAGCTAAGGGCATGGTCATTGCATTCACCTGAAGAGACAAAAAAACAAGCACACGAGATACAGCACCTAAACCTTTGTAGCATCCCACAATTGCAGGAAGGCAAACTGGACTACATGATTTAACATGGAATTACTAAAGAGGAAGAGGGCAGGCCAAAACCTTGAATGTCTGCAAAAACACACAAGATCACAATAAGTTTTGATTTTTGTATAGGAGGATATCATATGACAATACTGAAAACTAAAATAATACCACTACTCAAACATGCAACAGGGAGGAATAAAAGCAAACAAGCACACATTTCTAAAACTACAGGAAAATATGGTACCAGCATCCACCAGGAATGCACAAAATGTGAATCTTGGGCACTGCAAAGATATTTTATCTTTCTTCAACATCAGGATTAGGATGATCAACGATTCAATTCCGGCTGAAAACAAACCACACTATCCAAGTGAGGGTCCCTTCCATTATTAATACCTTTCCACACAGTCTTCAACCCATTGACCCAATTCCAAGCAGCAAGATAATTCAAACTGTCAAACTTTCCAGTAGACCAATGTAATAAATATCTTATTTACAAAGAATCATATTTCAACATTGCTAGCAAACTTTACAGAGACGCTTAATGGGGTGGGTTCCTAGCACCCTCAATCATAGCATGTGATTTCTCCATTTACGAAACCAACAGTATAAATATACAATTAAACGACTAGAAGTACAAACAAAAGACAATATTCTGCCAGCGGAAATATGCTTGCAATAACAAAACTAAACATAGCAGTGGGTGTCCGTTTTGAAGTGGCATCGTACATAGTTGTTTTAAATTTCCAACACAGCCGCAACTTTTAGAACCAATGCGTTGGTCATCACGGAATGGTAAAACAACGATACACTGTGGACAATAGCATTCCATAATGGCCGCCTGGTTTAGATAAAGTGGCCACGGGGGATGCGGCGCACGGTAGATGAAATCAGCAGCAAGCAAGCGGCCGTTTGCACTGCCTAGGGAGTTCAATTATCCTCTTAAGAAAAAAATAAATAAAATGAGGAGATGCAAAGAAACGAAAGGGGTATTATAAAAGGAGGAAGCTGAAAAATGAAGGACTGGTGAACCAGCCCAAGCACTGAAGCTCACTCATTTTCAGATGTGTATGCATATGTGATCAAAAAATGCTGTCGCTCACAGGGCAAGAGAGCCCATGAAGGATGTGAAAAAATCCATTACCCAATGCAGTATGCTGTCATGGAGGGAAGCAGAGTGGCAGAAGACAGCTGACCAAAAGGCCAACTATGCATCAATATTAAGCCTGGGCGTAGTTTGCGTAGTAGCACTTCACGTAGCTACGTGAAGTACATTTTTAACTACACGTAGCTATGTACATTGCGTAGTGCATAGCTGTGTGCTTGACTGCACTGTACAATAATTGCCAAAAGTATCTTGTACAATGCAAGTTAAAATAAAATAAATATCTCTGTCTTTATATGCAAAAATGCATATAGTTACTACACAAAAGTGAAAACGATAAATTAACAAGCAGTGAGAGAGGTGATGATTTTAGGATCCTCCCTAACCTAGGGGAAAACCAAGCAGATGCCTTGAAAACAAAAAACACATCTTTTGAACCATTCAGTGGTGGTCCCATCCTCTTAGAACCACCCCAAGCACAGTTATTGGCAAAAATACAATCCCAACCAAAGGCCCTGCAAAGCATTATGGGACGAGATTAGCAGTGGGCAGTGAATATTATAGTATCCAATATCAAAATAATTCTACAAAGAGCTGCAGTTCCACTAGTCGTTACTAGATGTCCCTCACGAGTCAAATGCAAAACCTTCATGAAAGGTTTTCAATGCTTTGCATTTGACTTCGTGAGGGACATCTTGTAACGACTAGATGGAACTGCAGCTTGATGTATTAATAATTTCAATGCTTTTGCATTTGACTCGTGAGGGACATCTAGTAACGACTAGTTGAACTGCAGCTCTTTGTAGAATTATTTTGATATTGGACACTATAATATTCACTGCCCACTGCTAATCTCGTCCCATAATGCTTTGCAGGGCCTTTGGTTGGGATTGTATTTTTGCCCATAACTGTGCTTGGGGTGGTCCTAGGAGGAAGGGACCACCATTGAATCGTTCACATGATATGCTTTTTTGTGTTCAAGGCATCTGCTTGGTCCTCCCCTAGGTTAGGGGGACTCCAAAATCATCACCTCTCATTGCTTGATATTTTATTGTCAAAGTTCATTTTTGTGAATTGGTTATATGCTTTTTAGCATAGAAAATTGCTTTATCAAAGCATTTGAAGGTGTTTATTTTACTGTTGCTACGCTACGTCAATTAGCACAGTTATTCACTCTGCTACGTGCAATTTGCGTAGTGCGTAGTAGCACAAACTTTGCATGCTCCGTGAGCGTAGCGAAGTATTATGCCCAGGGTTAATCAATATGGATATATATTTTAATCTATAGCAAATTAATACTACCTCTCCTCAGAGGGTCTAACAAGGATTCTCACAGTGCAAATATTGTGTCACCGCAGTTTGCCAGAGGGTGTAACCAGCACCAAAACTCTTGCTTACTAGAGTAATCTGTGGGATTCCATGTAACAAAATTCCTATCCGTAGGCAGTAATATAGCCTTATAGCCCGCTGCCGAGGGCTATACCGGCTGTTAAAGGCCCTGATCCCGAGTTATAGGCCCGAGCCGCAGGCGAGGTCCTATAACGAGGGAGAGGGCCTTTAACAACCGGTATAGCCTGAGGCAGAAGGGCTATAAGGTTATTAGAACATTCCACCAACTAAGGGTAGAATGTTCTAAATTAAAAGTGGAGAAACAAAAGACAAACATTGGAATGTTGGAGCGCTGGGCTTATACCAGCCATTATAAGCCCAGAGCAACTGCATTGTCTTCAATGGAGCTCCCAACATTCCAATGTTCTAATATAGCCTTATAGCCCGCCGTAGCGGGGTATACCGGCTATTAAAGGCCGGCTCCAGCGTTAAAGGCCCGAGCCTTTGGCTCGGGCCTTTAACAAGGGAGCGGGACTTTAATAGCCGGTATAGCCCAGCTACGAAGGGCTATAAGGCTACTAGACACATTCTGCCACTAGAGGGCAGAATGTTCTAACAAATAAAACAGGCTTCAGAGAGCGCGAGAGGATTGAAATCCCTCAGGCTCCCTGAAGCCTTTGTTCACAGCCACAGCTGCTGAACAAAGAAACATTGGAATGTTGGAGCTCCGGGCTTATACCGGCCATTATAAGCCCGGAGCTACTCCATTGTTTTCAATGGAGCTCCCAACATTCCAATGTTCTAATACAGAGTAATAACAATCCACCTTTCTATACCTATTGACATTAACATATGTTACTACCTTTATAATAAACAATCAGGCATATAATCTTTATCATTGGCGTATCACCATAACCAGCTCAGACTTACTGTGTTGGGCATAAGCTTTCCCACAAGGTAACCATCAGATATACTGTAATACATTTACAAATACGTAAAAAGAAATTATAGTTGTTAAAACAATATCAAATCCATCCTAATAGAGCCGAATAAGAGGTTACCATAGTGCAAGTCTTCTATAGTTTTATCAGATGGGTCACAGAAACCAAAACCCTTGCCTACTAAGGTAATCTGCAATATTCCGTGTAACAAAATATCGGCTTACAGGCTTCAGTACACGGTAATAACAATCCACCCTTACAATCCCATTGCCTTTAACACAAGCATTTCATAAGTCACACCTTTTGCTTTACCATAACTTTTCATTATAAACAGATCACACAGAAGGAATTTGACTACACTTTTCCCATTGAACAGATAAGGCCTATAGCTTTTATCTAAACTTGCAACAATCATGCATAGTTATACAATTAAAATCACAATTACATTGAATATAGAGGTGGCACAACAATAGACACCCACTCTTAATATGGCCTAACAAGAATCATCACAGTGAAAATCTACTAATCCCACTCCCAGAGTTTGGCAGAGGGGTTGACCAATATTGGTTCATCACATAAGGTCCGGCTACAGTATTGCAGCAAAACCGGACCTAAAATTGGCTAAGAAGGGCATCAGAGACAAAGAAAGATGGTAAAAAGAATAGAGAATAAAGATCAGATTGTCCCACACCACAAGCACTATATTAGGATTGATCCCAAATTTGCAGCTGCCAAAGAAGATTAACAGACCCTAAAAAAAAAACCTGGTTAAACAAGAGGAGAAATCCTAGAGAGGAAGGTGAATGAATGAAAAGGGGATTGGGTAGGGATAGCACAAAGAGTGTGCTCGACCACCTCCAATTTGCAGACGTTCTTTCGGGAAGGCAGCTTTCAGCAATATGGGGTTATTCCAGGTGGACTCCCCAAGGTTCTAACTACAGTATATTTATTAGACATCTTAGCGGTGACCTCTGGAAAGCCTGAATCCTATATGCTCTACATACAAGTTAAAAATAAATGGTTTGCAAAAAAGTCTGTCATCACTATAATTACATATTCCTGGTGGTAAATGGAGAGAAATTCTGGCACGCGCAAAGTAGAAACCCTTCTGACATTGTCCAGGGTTCGATCCAACTCCCCTGTTGAAACATCTCCACAATTGTGTCTGCCAGAGTCCAAAGCTCTCCCAGTGATGTCTCCATCTTGCTCAATCTGGTCCTCATTGTAGTTTTGGTGGATTCAACATCAGGCATTTCTTTTCCAGCCTTTATTTTATGGTCGGCACCATAGTCTCCACGATTCCCTGTTGCTCCTTCATGCCACCAAAAGGATTTCAAAATCTCTCTTTGGTATCAAAGAATATCTGCCGTTTGGGTCTCCAGCCACTTCCTCATCAGCCAATCTGAGTTTTTGTATGTGAGGAGGGGGCTGAAAAAATTGCATTCGTTTTTCCTGGAATGTTTCTCCTAAATTGTTGTCACGTTGTCCATATCACCACTGTTACTCAGCAGACTTCATCACCTGTAATCAGAGTGGTTCCCTCTCTCCCGGGAATGCAATCCTTTAACACTCATTTCCTCCAAACCAGGCTCAACCAGCAGAAGAAGCCAATGTGGATCCAGTTATACCATACTCTGCCTCTGAGACTGGGGATGTTCTACCATGTGGGGGTTTTGCCAGATATCGTCTTTTTGGAGTGGGGGACGAGTCACTCACTCGCAGTGCCCGCCTGCCCGGACATGGGCAGTCTCACTCAGCTGATAGGCCACTATTTTTTTCAGTAACCAGAGATCAGGGTTGAGGATGTCCCGCTTCTCTTTGGCTCCTGATCTGCATCCAGGGTTCACCACTACTTGATTGCATTCCAGAGTGCTATGCTGTTCTAGAGCGTCACGTGTTCTAGAGCTCTAGTGTCGTGTAACCTGAAAAGCAGACAGCATGGGGAGCAAAATAAAGGCAACAGCCGCTTTTTGCTGGTACAGACCGAGCACCTAATTGCAGCATGCAAATTTACTAAGAATATCTTTATTGTAGCTTGAACATCAAGCATTAGGTGCTGTACATAGAACAGTATGACATAGCAGGTCCTGATAATGCCAGATTACAGAGACGGGGATGTGATGAGGAGGAGGGCAGGAACATGTAATTCATTACGTACACCATGGCGCCCTGTGCATTTGTGTTTTACAGATTTACAATGCACATATTTACCATTTGAGGCATAGATCTGAATTGATTTGCTAAGAATCCTGCTTTTATTTTCAAGCTCCGATTGCATCCAAAGCCTCCTGATTACTAGGTCAGCTACTTAACCACTGCAGTACATCTCCACACTGCCAACTGAAAGTTACTTTAAATTTAGCATATGCAGCTTTCCCACCACAGCAAGATCCTAGAAAAAAATCCGTTTTTATATAGCGCAGCTACTCACCCTTACGGGTCCCAAGGCGCTGGGGGCCGTAGTGGAAATTAAGTGAGCTATTGCCCAGAGTCACATGGTGCTGAGCTGAGCTGCCGCCGGAGCCGGGGATCAACCGTGAACCCTGTGCTCCGAAGTCAGCTGCCCTGGCCGCTGCACCACACCTCTCCACTAGAAGAGAAGACTGACTATAAGACACCTGCAGGCACCTGTTTAATACCATCCACTGTTACATAATATGCAAATCAGAAGTATGGAGGCCACTCAGGTTGGGATTAGAGAGGACCTTCTCACAGCGCTAGACAAGTAGTAGAAGACCTATAAGATCTACCAGTGCCCATGACACAATGGACCGTAAAAACTCCGGACAGACTAAAAACACACTTGGAGAAATATGACTAACCCTTGGATAGTCCTAAAAAAACCGGGTCAGCTTGCCTATGTTCTTAACATAAATTGTTCAAACGGTGTACTTCAAGACTCTTTGTTGCCACCAAGCATTTCCAGAGCATAACTGCGACCCAGAGCAGACTTGATCAGTCACCACCAAATACATTTTTAACTGTATTAGCATTACAAAAAATAACTGTTGTTAATGGAAGAACCAAATACCTGATGAACATCTAAGCTTGGAGGAAAAAAGATGTCTGCCTGAACAGATCTAAAATGTTAGTCTGAATTATAGGATATGTGGCTAGGAAGACAATACAGCTTGCTTGGCAACAAGAAGTGAGTGAGGCACAAGCCCCTTCTCAGAAAACTAAACCTCTGTGGGGGAGTGGAAGGAGAGGGTGGTCGCATTCAACCCTGATCTCCCTTTTGCACCTCAATTTTCCACATTGCTCAAGAATACAACATTTTATTTACCAAAGCTGGTTACACAAAACATTCCTCCTTCTCATTCTATTCAACCTACAGGCATTCATTCCATCAGCAAAAGCACAGTAGAAAATTCATCAAAGTTTAAAGCAGTGGCCTATGTAATGCTCTTGATCCGAAGCTGAGAAAGCTGACCAATCTCAGCTCTTTCAAGAAGAGGTTACTTACCGACCCTCTGCCACATGGAATGGTATCTCACAAGACAGGCCACTGAAGCCACACTCGCAAGGTACTGTTCAACAAATTCCAGCAGACTACGAGATCACACAACAACCATCCACTTAGATAACATAAGATGACTCTGGCTAAACTTGTGCTTAGTACTAGGCTTACAATGGTTACAAGTGTGTCTCGAGCAACTTGAAAATAAAGAATACAGATATGTACATTCTCCCTGCCATTCTAACTTTGCAGGAGTAACTGTTTATAAACTTTGCAGAAAATCATGGTGACTTACAATCCTTTTCCCCTGCTTTCATGCCAGTGCGGATTTATTAATAGAATAATTAAAAAAAGACTACCTCAGTGAAACTTATGCTGCTTTACAAAATGAGGGACGTTAAAGGGGGATGATAGGGGCTCATGCCTTACTTGTGATGTGAAATTTAACATTTTAGAAAAAATGCAAAGAGGAGTCCTTTGTTTTGAACACCGACTGAGAAGAATGTGAGATTAATTTGGGCACTGACATTTACAAGCACAACAAATTCTTCCTGTCCATTCTTACTAAAGTTTCAGTTTGCATTCTAACATTTGCAAGGCCCTTGGCTATGAAATCTTGTTCCAAAAAGAAAAACTCAAAGGCAATATTTTCAACAATTTATTCACAATACCTTTTTGTGATACTGTTACAGGAACAACTTCATTTACAAGAGTTCCTGATTCCCACGATGTTCTACTTCTGGTGTATGAACTTATGGCATAAGCATCTTGTTCCGCTCGTGTGATGTTTAACTTCTTAGCCGTATTCTCAGCACAGTTACCCTAAAAATAAAAAGAAAGATAAGAACTTTCTATCATGGTGGACAATAAGGTAGATGAATGCAGCAACAGACTTGCAAATAAATTACCGATTATGCAAATATAATATTTTTAGCCAAATTATTATCAACTTTCTTGAGAACAAATTCGCATTACTTCTAATAAAGCAGTAGTCATTCTCTCACCAGCATTGTTGTATTTGGGTTTTGAATGATTCTATCTTCAGATGCCAAAAAACTAAGGGGCATAAAAGTGGGTCTTGAAACCATTTTAGCAAAGAATTTAAGGATCAGAACTACTAACGTGAGGTTACTAGCAAACTAACTGTGGGATAGGTAGTGTCTCCTGTATTTCTCTACCAGGTGTTTGTGGCGGGGACAGGACTCGGGACCAGGGTGCTACTATTCCTATGACCAACACCTGCATCCACAGTGGTTACTATTTATTTTTAAAGAGAGAAACTGTCACCTTGAGAGCTTCCTCTAAGTTTGGATCATCTCTTCTTTTTTTTAAATTTTATTTATCACTAGACTGACAAATATTTCACATGACCAGTTAACTTATCGAAAAGACAAAATATTATTTGCCAATCCAAGCCATTAATTCACAATATATTGATGTTCACCCTGTCTCTACATGTAGTCACTAATAAGCCTTCGGTTTCCCTGTGGTCACATGTCTCCTAAGGCTAAAGGAAGGGGAAAAGAGGGGAGGGAGGTAGACACTGTTGAAATATTTTCTACTCAAGTTATTACTCCGTGAGCCGTTGGCCCGAGTTGGCCTTTGCTCCTTCTAGCCTTCCAGATGTTCGTCCCAGACATTTTGCACTAACCCCTGGCTCTAGCAGAAATAGGTAAGTTCTTAAATGGTCTCAAAAGTCTTTTGGTCTGCTGGCTGGGTGAACAACAGCTGAATAAACCTCCACCATTTAATTACAAAATACCATATCACAAATCCAGCGTTTGTGTCTTGGGGACACGTCGCTCATTCTTCTCATGGCCCTGTGCATTTTGATTGGAGAATTTGCCACCGTTACAACGTGTTGATAGTGCTTTGGGACTTTGGCTACATACCTCAGAAATACAATCAGTGGGTCGCCAATCGGGACCACACCTGTCACCTCATAAAGTGTATTAAATACCTCTTCCCAGTATCTCTCAAGTCTCGAACACGGATGCTAAATGTATAAACTGCACATCCTACATCTACGGCAGATGCTTGGTGTTTGGTTGTAGTACTGGTAAAGGTGTAACATATAGCCAATGTAGGTTTTTAAAATGTGTTCATTTGTGTCACTATTAAACTCAATCAATCAATCAATCAGTCATTTGTATAGCGCGCTACTCACCCAGAGGGTCTCAAGGCGCTTGGGGGAGGGGTCCGCTACTGTTCGAACAGCCAGGTCTTGAGTTGCTTCCTGAAGGAGAGGTGGTCCTGGGTAAGGCGGAGGTGGATGGGTAGGGAGTTCACGTCTTGGCAGCCAGGTAGGAGAAGGATCTTCCTCCCGTTGTGGCTCTTCGGATGCGGGGGATGGCGGCGAGGCGTGGTTGGTCGATCGTAGCTGGCGGGTGGGAGTGTAGAAGGTCAGACGGTCGTTGAGGTATCTGGGGCCTTGGTTGTGGAGAGCTTTGTGTGCGTGGGTGAGGAGTCGGAACGTGATTCTCTTGCTGACGGGGAGCCAGTGCAGGTCTCTCAGGTGTCCGGCGATGTGGCTGTGTCGGGGGATGTCCAGGATGAGTCGAGCTGAGGCGTTCTGGATGCGTTGGAGTCTTTTTGAAGTTTGGCTGTGGTTCCGGCGTAGAGGGAGTTGCCGTTGTCCAGTCGGATGGTGACGAGGGCCTGGGTGACCGTCTTCCTGGTTTCGGTGGGGATCCACCGGAAGATCTTGCGCAGCATGCGTAGGATGTTGAAGCAAGACGAGAGACGGCGTTGACTTGTCGGGTCATTGAGAGGGAGGAGTCCAGGATGAAGCCCAGGTTGCGTGCGTGGTCCGTTGGTTTGGGTGCGTTGCCCAGGGCAGGGGGCCACCAGGAGATCGTCCCAGGCGGAGGTGATGATCCTAGGATGAGGACTTCCGTCTTATCTGAGTTCAGTTTCAGGCGGCTGTTCCTCATCCACTCGGCTACGTCCTTCATCCCTTCATGTAGGTTGGTTCTGGCGGTTGTGGGGTCGTTGGTGAGGGAGAGGATCAGCTGGGTGTCGTCGGCGTAGGAGATGATGTTGAGGTTGTGTTGGCGTGCGATGGCTGCGAGGGGGCTCATGTAGACGTTGAAGAGGGTGGGGCTGAGTGATGATCCTTGTGGTACGCCGCAGATGACTTCGGTGGCCTCGGAACTGAACGGGGGAGGCGGACTCTCTGGGTTCTTCCGGTGATGAAGGAGATGATCCACTCCAGTGCCTTCTCTTGGATTCCGACGTTGTTCAGGCGTTGCACTAGGGTGCGGTGGCAGACTGTGTCGAACGCTGCGGAGAGGTCCAGGAGGATGAGGGCCGCAGTTTCCCCGTTGTCGAGCAGGGCTCGGATGTCGTCGGTGGCTGCGATTAGGGGCGGTCTCGGTGCTGTGGTTGGCCCGGAAGCCGGACTGCGAGTGGTCGAGGGATCCATTCGTCTTGAGGAAGGCGGCCAGTTGTCTGTTGACGGTCTTCTCGATGACTTTGGCAGGAAAAGGAAGGAGGCGAGATGGGGCGGTAGTTTTTGAGGTCGGTGGGGTCCGCTGACGGTTTCTTCAGTAGGGCGCTGAGTTCAGGCGTGCTTCCAGCTCTCTGGGAAGGTGGCGGTGTCGAAGGAGGTGTTGATGATGTCCCGGAGGTGGGGGTGCGATGACGGCGTCGGCGCTTGTTGAAGACGTGGTGAGGGCAGGGGTCGGTTGGTGATCCGGAGTGGATGGAGTTCATCGTGCGGATAGTGTCTTCGGTGTTGATCGGGGTCCAGGGTGGAGGTGGGGGACGTTGGAACGGTGCGTAGGATACGTCGGCTGTGTGCTGAAACTGTTGTGTATGTCTGCGATCTTGCTGTGGAAGAGACGAGGCGAGCGAGTTGCAGAGGTCTTGCGAGGGGAGTGATGTCGTTGTTTCCGGCGCTGGGGGTTCGAGAGCTCTTTGACGATGATGAAGAGTTCCTTGCTGTTGTGGGCGTTGTTGTCCAGTCGTTCCTTGAATGCGGTTTTCTTGGTGGTGTGGATCAGCTGGTGGTGTTTTCGGGTGGCGTGCTTGAGGGTGGTCATGTTGTCTGCAGTCGGGTCTCTGCGCCATGCTTTCTCGAGGCCCGGCAGTTCTTCTTGGATTTCTTGAGTTCGTCGGTGAACCAGGATGCTTTCTTGTTGCCGGGTCTGACTGGGGGGTCTTCAATGGGGCGAGGTCGTCTGCGCAGTTGGTGATCCAACTTGTGAGGTTGCTGGCGGCTTGGTTGGGGTTCGTTGAGCTGGCGGAGGGTTCTGGCTCAGGGATGTGGTGAGTTGGTCGGTGGTGATCTTGTTCCAGCTTCTGCGCGGAAACTGTTGCGGGTGGTGGTGCGTGGTGGTCCTGCTGAAGCTGAAGTGGACGCAGCTGTGGTCTGTCCAGTGGAGTCCGGTGGTGTGGCTGAAGGAGATGTCCTTGCTGGAAGAGAAGACGGGGTCAAGCGTGTGGCCGGCGTGGTGTGTGGGGGTGGTCACCAGTTGCTTGAGTCCGAGGTTGACGAGGTTGTCCAGCAGGGTGGTGGTGTTGCGATCGTTGTTGTTCTCTAGGTGGAAGTTGAGGTCCCCAAGGAGGATGTAGTCAGCCGAGGGGAGGGCGTGCGGGCTGATGAGGTCGGCGATGTCTTCGCTGAATTGTGTGCGTGGTCCTGGAGGTCTGTAGATGAGGGTGCCTCTGAGGGTGGTCTTGGGGTCGGTGTGTATCTGGAAGTGCAGGTGATCGCCGGCTGTGAAGGTGTCGTCGAAGTTGGTCGTGATGCGGATGGTGTTCTTGTGGACGATGGCGATGCCTCCTCCGGTCTGGTTGGCGCGGTCCCTACGGGTGATCTTGTATCCGTCCGGGATGGCGATGGCGATGTCGGGCGCTGAGGAGGCGTTCATCCATGTTTCCGTGAGGAATGCGACGTCTGGTGATGTGGAGTCGAGCAGGTTCCAAAGTTCCACGGCGTGTCTGTGGACGGAGCGGGTGTTGAGCAGGATGCACTTCCAGGTGGTTGCTGCTGGTGCTCGGCTTGGCGGGTGCGGTGCAGGTCCGGAGGCAGGAGAACTTGCAGGATTGGCAGGCGAAGGGTCCGTGGGTGCGTCCTGGGGTGGCACGGTGGCAGCCGGGATACGGCCGGTGTTGAGTGCGTTGAGGGTGGCGGTGTCGTAAGTCCGGTGGGTGGGTTGGCTGCTGCGCGGGGCCAGGGGTTTGGCGCTGGGCGCGGTCCAGGCACGGACGGGCGCAGACGGGCTTGCCTTAGGCGCCGCCGGCGCGCCAGCGCGCGCGCGCGCAGCGGCCGCCATATATGGGGAGGTGGGAGGGAGGAGCAGCTGGGAGGCAGGGTCAGCGAATGGGCAGTCAGGGGGCGGGGCCGTAGGGGACACAGCGGCGGGATTGGAGAGAGGCAGCGAGGGTACAGAAGGAAAGATGGACGCAATACAGTGGGGGCAGCGAGGGAGCAGAGAGAAAAACGGGCACACAGCAATGGGGGCAGCGAGGGTACAGAAGGAAAAAGGACGCAATACAGTGGGGGCAGCGAGGGGAGCAGAGAAAAACGGCACACAGCAATGGGGGCAGCGAGGTACAGAAGGAAAAAGGACGCAATACAGTGGGGGCAGCGAGGGGAGCAGAGAAAAACGGCACACAGCAATGGGGGCAGCGAGGGTACAGAAGGAAAAAGGACGCAATACAGTGGGGGCAGCGAGGGAGCAGAGAAAAACGGCACACAGCAATGGGGGCAGCGAGGAGTACAGAAGGAAAAAGGACGCAATACAGTGGGGGCAGCGAGGGGAGCAGAGAAAAAAACGGGCACACAGCAATGGGGGCAGCGAGGTTACAGAAGGAAAAAAGGACGCAATACAGTGGGGGCAGCGAGGGAGCAGAGAAAAACGGCACACAGCAATGGGGGCAGCGAGGGTACAGAAGGAAAAAGGACGCAATACAGTGGGGGCAGCGAGGGGAGCAGAGATAAAACGGCACACAGCAATGGGGGCAGCGAGGGTACAGAAGGAAAAAAACTGCACTCGTTTCACTTGTAATCAGCAGTATTTTCACTTAGCTTCCGTTAAGGTGGACCCCAAGTCGGTCCTCCACTGGTGTTTAGCCTTACATTCGACAGGTGGGGGTTTGAATAATCACAGCATAAATACATACAGTCAACTAATGTTTTTGTGTTCTATCTATCTATCTGTTATCCTGCTTAGGATTTTACACTCTAGTGGGAATTGTGGGAATTCCTGCCATATTACTTTTGCAGAATGTCTGAGTCTATAATACAGTAGAATGGTCAATGGTGCGTTTCCTATTTCTTCTTTAAAAGTCTAATGACAAGAACATTCCCCACGGGAATAGGTCTTCCTGTCTGGTGAGACTCATCTTCACGCTTCATCTTCAAGCTAGCAATAAATAAAGCAGCAACATTTCATTCTCCCAAAGATCTCACTCGTGGACAGTGATTAATAACTACAAAGTCCTTAAACCGGCGGCCTACCTAGATTCTACATTCTCTATCCACATAAAAAGACAATTAATGGCACTGCGGTTTGGGAAGTTCCCTACACTGGCTGATGCACCGCTCTGGAAGCTGATTCAGTCAAAGGAATGCCGTCTTTGCGGCAGTCAAAAAGAAGACCTTATTCATGTCATATGTCACTGTAAGAAACTGCAACCAGCGCGAGTCACGTAATTAAGGAGAGCTTTCTTGGATAGAGGAATAAGCTCCTGTAGAACTGCAGTCTTTAGAGGACTGGATCCATCCGACCCCCAAATGAACTGTAAACTAATAAAGTTTCTACGTGCTCATGACCAAGCAGTGAAAGCAGAAACACTTTAATGAGGTAACCTTAACAGGGGAGGAAAGCCACTCCCACCCGATACTGTACAGTGTAGGAGACGACACAGGTGGCCATCACCGATTGCCTGAATTAACAAAGTGGCCCCCCCTTCAGTAGTATTGCCAGTACAATTTTGTTAGTTAATGGACTAACAGACCTACAGACGTAATTCATAGCCAGGCAGGAAGTAAATAATTAGACTGACACCGTAAATGTTTACTTTTATCATAAGCACTTTATTGGTATTTTAGCATGCTCAGTTGGTAAAACAAGGAAGTAAGAGCAAAATTTATACGTGTTATATACTGATTTTATATTCGTTGCTTTTTATACATTTCATGATGATTTTATTCTGTAAAATGTTAACTTGTTTTAAATTTTTGAGTGAAGGATGTCATCTTATGTAAAATTGTTATGGTTTTAACGAACTATACAATAAACTAATAATCGAATATAAAAAAAGACTCATCTTCACAAGAATAATTTTAAGAGCTGTTGACTAACTTGGGCGTTAAGAAAGGATTGTCAAGTAATATTATTAATGGGGAATGCACCTCTAGTTCGAATGTGAATTCATTTTATGTATTTATTGTAAATGTAGAACACTATTAACTTAATTTGGAATTAAATCTTTAATTAATATAAATATAGTAAAATTATCTTTCTGAAGTTTAAAAATAAAAAATAAAGTCCCGCCTAAAGTAAAAAAAAAAAAAAAAGAACTTTATTATGCATCATTAATTATCAGAAGTGATGTACAGAATTAATTACAAGTAATTTAATTATATTTTAATAAAAATTGTTACGTTTATTTCTAAATTAAAAAAGTTAATACATTTTATAATTAAATAATAAAATGTACTATTTTTGAACTTTAAAATTAAATTTAAAGTATTTATATTTTAAACTAATTACAATAATTCCATTCAATTCAACATTATTTCCTTTGAGGTTTCATTTTAAGTCCCTAACACCATTATTTTCTATTGGAGGGTGTTGCAGTACCAGTGGTTGGCCACGTGTGGTGCTGGACTTACTTCATCTCTGAGGTAGAGTAATTTACTACTGGTCTGGGTCCCTTTTTACCAGTAGTAACTTTAGAAGTGCAGTTTGTGAATAGGAATGAGCTTAGTCTTTTGTGGACGGGTGGACGTCCCAACCTAAAACTCCCTAATGTTCCCTGGCCTTCCTTAAAACCCTACTCAATCCCTCCAATACCTTCCCTTTTAGTCATACATATTCTCCATTTTCCAGCCACTCCCCTCTATATTTCACACATTCACAACTAAAAGCATACCTATGTGTGCGGAGACTCTGCAGTCGAGGAGCTCTCTGCACAGAATAAGACAGGAGAGGCTGAGGTGGAAACTTCGCACGTAGGTTTGTGAACAGCATTTTGTAGCACATTTGTAGGACTATTGAAGTACTACAAAACATGCTACAAAATGCAGTTTGTTATTATGCCCATAAATGTGCAGACACTGAGGATCTGCTCAGATCTTTCACTTGGCAACAGATCTGTTACTGCTTTTAAAATATAGAGTTCCAAAAATATTATTCTTTACCTTACTTCTTCTATATGTTGGAGGATGTCAGAGCCTTTGCATTTGGAATACCAATTCCAAAGACTCAGATGAGATATGCATGGGTAATAAGGAACCAAAGAAGAAAAACCTTCATAGGGAGGTCTGGCACCAATTAAACTACAAAGAAGGAAATTAAAACAAAGTTGTACAACTAAAAAAACAGAAGGAACGCAATATCAACCGAAACTCACAGATCAGTCTCATCTGCAGACTTTTACAAGGGAAAATCTGTTCACACTGCAGGATTTCCTCCACTTTTTCAAAACAATCCAGTCACAACGCCTATTGGCCCCAGGCGACTGCCAGTGGACTAGTCACCACCAAATTCACATCTCTGAAGATTTTTGTACACTTATCTCCATTTCTAGTCTTACATTGAATGAAACCTGCTTAAGTGGCATAGTGGGGGAATTAATCATCTTTAACTGACGATCGTGTCCCATGAAAAGGAAAAATATACCAAAGTAAGATTCTTTTAAACGCCTTTAAATTTCCTAGCACTGTGCATAGGAAATCAGAACATCAGATAAATGTAAAAGAAAAATGAAGTGCGGGTATGTAGAAGATCCTCTTCTGCATCACATACTCAACCCCACCAAATATGCGGGTTACTGGAACAACGAGATATTTTTCTTACTGTGTGTGTTTAAGAGAGTGAATCATTTGTGTCAGAGTGTTTCAAGTATGACAAGTGTTGCAAACCATGTGCCTTTGTATTCAAGGAGAGCATGAAGTGATGCATGGTAGCCTTGAATGATCGCACATTACTGCTCTACAGATTTAAAGAACAGGACTAGAAGAACACTGAGCCCGTGCAAAGCTGTTGCCATTGCAGAACACATAAGACAGTTCCAACCTTCACTATGCACAGGATAAAGCCCTTGCAGGATGCAGACACTCCTGAGCATGTGAAGGAGAAGTGTGGATTTATTTGTTTTTCATTAAACAAGCTAAAGACTGCTTAATCTTATTTAATAACCATTATTTAATACATTGGTGTACTCGCACTACTCAATCATATTGTGGTTGTGATTCTTCTGACACGTTTTGGCACATAGGTGTCAATTTTTCCTCAACTTTTAGACAAGCAACACATGGCTTTGCAAGTGGAATTTGGAACATTATTGTGAGTCTCACTGGAAACAAGGATTAAAAATACAGATTTAGGGGATTCAAATGTGATTTTATTTTGTTTCATGTTACTCATTTCACATATAGACAGCCTTGAGAAAGTCTCAAAGCCTAACTCACCAGAGTGAAAGATGTGTCGGCTGTAAATCCTAGCACATGCCTACCCCCAAGCTTGCGGACTTACGATTACTACATGCATATACAAATAATTTACTTTTTTCTTTGAATACAAAACAACTTTGAGAACTGATTTTACAAGTAAGGGAATTCTATTATCCAGTGGGAAGAGCAACACTACCAGCAGGGCTCTCAGCACCTCGCACGCCTAACAAAACTATAGCATGAACTAACAGGGAAAGTCCATACCAGCAGCTGATTACAGATGCTACATCTATGCTATATCTGAGGCCAATTTGACGTAAAGTCCTAAGGTCCGACTTTTTGGGCAGGCCCAGACTCCAGTTTAGGTACTGTAAGTAGCCATCTTTCCCGATTTGTGCAAAATCATTGTCATGTCTGCCATTGATGCAGATGTCGTCTGACCTTATCTTTCTAATAACTGTGACAGTGTCAAGTAATTCGGCTAATGACAGATATAACACCTGATGTGACATAAGCCTGGGGCAAGTGTCTACATATCATGTCATAGTCAAATAAGAAAGAAATACAGACATATAGCCAAAATAGTGGAGTCGAAATTGACATCCTTTCATCTTATATGTTCATAAGGAAGCATCTGGAACCGAAACCTTGATGCACATAATCTATGTCAGACATTCCTAAACTTATGTCAGAAATTCCAATCTCTGTTAAGATGTAGTATACAAGGACTACTACTTGACCACTTGACAGGGGAGGTCCTTTATCCAGATTAGCTCATGAGATTCTGCCAGAGGCGGTCTCACCTAATGCCAGTGCACTTCGAAAATGCTACATCTCGCCTGATGCTGATAAAACTGAGACCAGGCGGAAGGCCGCTACTGCAGCGCGTGTTTGCTCTTCACAGGGAACACTGCCTTCACATCTCTGTTGAGAATGGCAGCTCTTGCAGTCAACAAGGTATGCAGTGCGCATCTTCTCCCTAAGAAAACTCTAGACTGCAAGTTATTCGACTTTCCATGCTCTCCTAGTGTAGTGCATAGATATAGGTTTAAGATGACATTTTAATCATGTTAGAAATGTTCATTTTATTCTCGTTGTTAACAACGTGCCTTCCTGTGGTTTTTATGACATCTTGTGTAGTTATTTTATGTGTACTGAGAAACAGGTTAGCCCTGTTGTAATAAATGATGTTTATTCTTCTTAGTGCAGTACGTGAGTGTGATATTGTGAATAGCAAAATAGGCTTGTTTCTGTTACCACGGATCCTCTGTTCACGTTGCAGGGATTGTTAGTAACCCAAAAGCAATAACAACAATGTATTAGGTGGCGTTCTGCGGGGCTAGAATAACCAGTCTTACACATTCAGCGCTGGTGCTCTGAACTGAGTTCACATTTGTCACCCGTGGGTGGGAAAGCAAGCCTTATAGAACTATGCCAAAGTCATAGTTTATGTAACAAATTACTTCTGGCTGCTGTAAAGCGGCATGCTGCTTATGCAGGCTGTGCAACTGCACAGATTTAAACTTCTAATAAGGCAGCATACCATGTGAATTTTGTTGTAGACGTCTGTCAGTCCATCTTTTACAATTAGATCTTCTAGTTTTACTCCTCCATACGGCGTGACTCCTCTGCTCATTACGTATGGAACATTAGACTATACTCTCCATTCCTCCAGCCACCATCACCTGCTGCTCAAATAAAAACAGGCACATAATGTCAGATGTGCACAGAGACAATGTAATAATGATTTCCTCTGAACAGATAAAAATAAATACTTTCTGCTTTAAATAGTTGAAGACTGATTCATAAACAATCACCATTGTTAAGCAGATCTGGCTGCAAACGGACAATTTTGATGATGAAAAGGATAGAAAATGTTCTCACCTGATGCCCACACATCAAACTTTGAGCTGCCATCATTATAGACTTCATTCCAGATGCACATACTTTGTTGATGGTTGTGGCTGGGGTTGAAACAGGTAAACCTAACCAAAACATGTGAAAACAAATTACTTCAATACTATATAAAAGAGGGTTTCTTTGTTTACATATGTCAGTGTATTCTTTATACAACACATTATTGCTTCCCGTAACCATCTATCCTGCACACAGATTCTCCACCAGCCCCAACATGGTTGTCCCTCACACCCACCAAACAACCATGTTTACTTTTGGTTTTGTGGCCTCGGCACTTTCCTGGTTCACTCAGTGCTCTGCTCCTACTCTATGGCAAAGTGCACCCCCTAACTCCACAGCCACCCTTCTACTTAGGGACATCTTTTACATCTATTTATTCATCGAGTTTTGTATAGGGTAAACTTGACCCGAAGGTATCAGAGTGCGTCACAGCATTTGTACATCAGCAACTCCATGAGTTACATTTGAAGTAAATATAGATACGTAGTGACCATATGTAAACAGAATATACGATAGACATCAGGATATAAAGATGATACAGTACATATATCAATATAGCTTTACAGATTTAGCATAGCAACAAGTGTACGAATTACATGTGGAGTACATAAAATACATAATAACAGTATATAAAGGAAGTTTTTGATGGACAGTAGCATAGATGGACAAAATACATACTGAGGTAGCTAAGGTAGGGTGTTGTGAAGGCGAGGAGAGTAGACGCACAGTTATCCCCGAGGTAGTGCTGCTCAGATTTATTTAGAGGCTGCGGGGTGGTAGCCAACAAACCAGTCGGATGGTTTAAGGGTGTGGGTTTAAACATTTGTTGAAGAGAAGAAGTTTCAGTTTCTTCTTGAAGTCAGGGAATGATTAATGGTCACGTAAATCTTGAGGAAGTGGGTTCTAGATTGTAGGAGTGTTCCCAGAGAAGGAGCAGGTGCGAGATTTCTCCTTCTTAAATTTTGGTGGGATCAAGAGTAGACTGTCAGAGCTTTGAAGATGTCTCCTCGGCCGGCTTTTGATAATTTATATGTGAGGTAGGCTGGGATTTCTGTGTAAAGAGCTTTATGGGTTAATTAAAAAATAATATATTTTTATTTTTAAAACTGAACAAACAGCGCAGTACAAGTTTGCATGAGATCTCCACAAAAACATAGTCACGAATCGATACATACATTTTCCCACCAGCACCAGGTCGTCTCTCCCTCCTTCCCCGGGATTCACGTAGACCAGTATTCTGCACACATGTCATTACCCTACGGTCCTGTATATACACATGGAGTCCGGGAACAGTGGTGTCTGGGCCTCGCCAGTGATCACAAGGGTACCGCTTCGTCGGGCCCCCGAGTCGGGGACCCTTGTGTAGTACATGCCACAGACTGTTGCGTATCCCCCCCCCCCATGTCGAGTCCGAAGTGTCTTCTCCAGGGGTCCCAGAATTTGTGGAATTTCTTGGGGCACCCTCTGCTGCGGTATGTGGTCTGTTCAACTATCATGTACATGTCCATACCCCTCGTCCATTCCTGAATAGTCGGTTTATCTGCCACTCCCCATTTCCTGGCAATGTCTCTTTTCGCGACCACCAACCCCAAAGAAGCAAAGATCAGTTGCATTCTGGTGATATCAACCTCACTCGGTATCCCAAGTATCACGAACCTGGGTTCCATTGGTAACATCACCCCCAGGACAGTACCTAGTAGCCCCACCACTTGTCTCCAGAATGGCTGAAGTTCAGGACATGCCCAGACCGTATGGCAGAAACCACCATTAGCTGCGGCGCAGGCCAGGCAAAGTGGAGACTCCGCCCTCCCCATTCTATGTAGTCTGTCTCTACCGTAGTATGACCGATGCAGTATCTTCAACTGAATGAGTCTGAGTCTCTCCTTTATGGCCACTTCCCTGGGGTACATTAACGCCGCCTTCCAGTCTATGTCCTCCATGTCCTCCATGGCCCCCACCTCGCTCTCCCATCGTGACCAAAGTCTCACCAGCACATCAGGGATGTTGTTGTTAATGGTTTTGTATGTAAATGAGACCGCCTTTTGGGCGAGCGCCTCTTGCAGGAGTCTACCCTCCAAAGGCGCATATTCCGGAAGTTGGTCACACGAAACATTTTCTGCCAGCCATGCGTGGCGCAGCTGGGCGTATTTAAGGAATTGTGAGTCACTCATGTTGTATTCTTGTTGAAGCTTGGCCCACGTTATGAAGTCTCCTTTCTCAACTAAGTTACCTACCGTGGAAATCCCAAGGAGATCCCAGGCCCCGAACCCAGTGAGCTTGCTTAGTTCCCTCAAGCGAGTCCCCTCCCAGAGTGGGGTGGCTTTCATCACCCGTCCGGTCCAGCCCATGGTCCTGGTCGCCCTCGTCCATGCCGTCAGGGTCACCTGAGTCGCGGGCAGCAGGCGAGAGCCGCCCTTCCCTCCATATAAGTAGTGCAGGTGCGTATGGGGTAGAATGACCTCCCTCTCGAGCCGGTATGTAGGGTGTTGTCTGTGTTTGTGTATCCATTCGTTTATGGGTATCAAATGAGATGCCCAGTAGTAAGCCTCAATGTCAGGGAGGGCGATACCTCCGTTGTAGGGATTGCGTTGCAATGTTTTAAGCGCGATTCTGGGGTGGCCCCCTTGCCACAGTAGTGTTCGGAGCATACCATCGATCTCTGTAAAGACAGCATGGGGAAGGGGGTGATACGAGTTTTGCAGGGCATAGAGAAGTTGAGGCAAGGTGATCATTTTAAAAATGGCCGCACGACCTAGTAGGGTAAGGGGGAGGTCCCTCCATCGTTCCGCGTCAGATTTAAAATTAGTGAGGACCGATCCTAAGTTTTCCCTTCTGCACACCACGGGATGGGGAGTAATGAAGATGCCCAGATATTTAAAGCCACTCCGCACCACTCGAAGGTCTCTCGGCAGGGGACAGTCTATTTGTGCGGTGGTCGGACAGAAGAGTGTGGACTTGTTCCAGTTTATTTTATATCCCGAATAGCTGCCGTAGTCAGTAATCAATTCAAATAGGGCCGGGATGTTCATTGCCGGGTGCGAGATATACATCAGGATGTCGTCAGCGTAGAGAGAAATCTTTTCCTCTTCAGTGTCTGTGGGTGCAGTATGGAAACCACGGATAGAGGGGTGTACCCGTATCGCACACGCCAAGGGTTCGAGGGTGAGCGCGAAAAGAAGAGGGGAAAGGGGGCATCCCAGACGCGTTCCCCTCTCAATAGGAAAGGGTGACGAGCACCGTCCGTTGACTCGCACCGTGGCCATCGGCTGGTTGTAGAGAAGTGCGACCCAGCTACGAAATTTCGGCCCTAACCCGAGATTGGCCAGGGTGGCATCAAGGAACAGCCAGTCAACCGCGTTGAACGCTTTCTCGGCGTCTAACGATAGGAACACCTGCGGGCTGGTCCGGTTCCGTACCTTCATGAGCCAGTTGTGGGTGCGTCTAAGGTTTAAGCGAGTGGATCTGCCCGGCATAAACCCCGATTGAGCCTCGTGGACCAGGCCCTCAATCACCCCCAGGAGACGTGTTGCCAATATGGTGGCCAAGATTTTGACTTCCGAGTTTAACAGAGAAATGGGTCTGTAGGACTCACAGTGGTCACTGGGCTTGCCCTCCTTGGGTATGACCACAATAGTGGCCATCCGCAAGTCCGGTGGGAGAGCGCCTTCCTCGTGTGAGTCAATGAAGAGTCGGAGGAGATGGGGGCCCAGGATGTTCGCATATCGTCTATAGAATTCCGCGGGGAGCCCGTTAGTGCCCGGCGTCTTCCCGGGACGAAGTTTCGCAATTGCGTCCTGGACCTCTGCTAACGTCAGGTCTCCTTCCAGGCTCTGTGCCTCCACCTCCTCCAACAGCGGCATGGGGATCTCCTCCAGGTAGGCCTGGACCTCGGCTCGCGACTTGGACGTTCTGGCTCGTTATAAGTCCCTATAGTACCCTGCAAAGCGTTGGCAATCCCGTCGTCGGTGGATTGGACGGTGCCTTGAGAGTCCAACACCTCCCTCACCCATCTGTTCTGTACCTCTCGCCGGCTGATGCAGGCTAGGAGCTTCCCAGCCTTGTCCCCTACCTCGTAGAGGCGATGTAATGTGGCCAAATATAACTTTTTGGCGTTTTCTGTGGCCAATTCCTTATATTCCCCTCTCAGGGCTGCCAATCTGTGTGTGATGTCTGGGTCGTTGCCCAGGGTCACCCGCCTTTCAAGTTCCTTGATCTCTTGTTCCAAGATTGTTAAGGCTTTATCTCTGTCCATCTTTTCCCATGCTATGCGGTTTTGGGCTCTGTCACGTAACACGGTCTTGTACGCTTCCCACACCGTCACCCCGGAGGAGACCAAGTCCTTGTTTTCTTGGAAATAGATTACTGTGTCCGCCCTAAGCCCACGCGCGATCTTGGCATTGCTTAAGTCCCACGGACTCAGCCTCCAAATGAGAGTACCCTCCCGTTCCCTCAGACCCATCTCAATCAGAAGCAGGGAGTGGTCCGAAAGGCCCCGAGCCTTGTATTCCGCGCTCCCCGCGTCGTGTAGCTCACCCTTAGGGATGAATATGTAGTCCAATCTAGAATATGTGTCATGGGCCCCGGAATGAAAGGAGAACTGCCTGGCTAGGGGATGAGTTTCCCTCCATTCATCTATCAAACCCAATGTTGTGGAGAACCGCCTAAGTGGAGTGGTCATTGAAGGCCTGTCTCCCCCCCCCCCCCGAACGATCTAGCTGTGAATCCATAACGTCATTGAAGTCGCCCCCCACTATGTGCAGAGCTAAGGGCGTCTCTATCAGTATGTCCATCACCTTAGTCATAGTAAGTGCTTGTAGCCTGGGTGGTGCGTACACACACAACAGTACGACTTCTATCCGACCCCACAGTCCCAGGACTCCCACTTATCTACCCAGGGGGTCCTGCCAAAGACGTGAGACATGGAAGGGGAGACCCTTTTTAATCAGGATAGCCACCCCCCTCGCCCCAGAGGTGAACCCAGCATGTGCCAGGACTTTGTATGGCCCACGGCCAATAAAGCCACACTGTGTGCCATGGAGGTGCGTTTCCTGCAACATTAACGATGTCAGGGTGAAGCCTCTTAAGATATTGCGACACTAGTCCGCGTTTGATCTTGTCCTCCAGCCCATTTACGTTCCATGTCATGACCGTTAAGGAAGGTGTGCGGGTCATGGCGTCACTATCAGTATTGGACCCCGGGTTTTAAAATCTAGGGGTGTGTGGGAGCGTGAGTCCCAAGTGCGTTTCAGTTTGTGGAGATATTCTGGTAGTTCAATCCTTGCGCTTAACAAACCAACATAGAAAACTGTGAAACCCCAACTGTTCGGTCCCCCCCACCCCACCTCCCTCCGTCCCCCCACAGCCTTCTGCCCCCCCCCCTCGCTGGAAGTGACCCTTGGCTAAGGAGAGTAGGTCGGTCTGTCATCCCACCCCCTAAATCAAACCCCCGGAACCCCAAACTCTTACAGTTCGTTGCTCAGCAGTTCACTCAGTCAACAGTTCGAAGCGTGGGAACGCTGCAAAGGAGAAGCCGGTGGGGGGTCTTTGCTGGCACAGGGGACTTCCCCGCCGGTGTCAGGTTGCAGCGCTCTGTTCCTCTGATTCAGGCTCTCCGGAGGGAGCCCCGTCTGGTGGTCTGCCTGCTTCCTCGCCTTCCACAAGTGCCTGAATTGCCTTCTCCAGTGGATGACGTGATTCTGGCCCCGGGGACATGTCGGTGCCGTCGGAGTCAGACTGTCGGCTGGGAGAGCCAGGTTCCTGTGTTGCATCTGCCTCCGAGTGAGAGTGCTCGCCCCTGCGGCCATCTTGACGCATCTTGTCCTGTGTAGTTTTACTGAGGGCATATGGGGTACCCTTATGCAATCTCCGCGGGCAGCCCTAGGTCAAGCGACCACGTCCTCCCAGGCAGCGCCGGCACGTGGCACACAGTTGTCCAGGGACGTGCCGCCAAGGGAGCGCGGCACTGGCCGTTCCTCCACCCAGGCCCACGCCTCCTCCGGGGTCTGGAAGAAGAGGGCCCTCCCCTGGAAGAGGACCTTTAGTTTTGCCGGGAACAGGAGCATGTATTGTAAATGAAGGGCCCGGAGCTTGAACTTAACTGAGTCAAATGTGCGGCGTTGCTCTTGGACCACGCGACTGTAGTCCAGGAAGGTTATAATCTTGAGGTTTTCGTAGCGGACTTTCCACTTGCGCAGCATTTCCCTCAGTATCATGTCCCTGTCCAAAAAGTTCAGCAGCTTGGCGATGATGGGCCTTGGCGGGGCCCCGGTGGGGGAGGTCTGGCGCTCAGCGCCCGATGCGCTCGTTCTATGACAAAGCAGTGGGAAAACTGCTCTGCCGGGATGAGGTCTGTCAGCCCTTTGGTCAGGAACGCTGCGGTGTTGGTGCCCTCCGCCCCTTCAGGAAATCCCACGAAGCGGAGGTTGTTCCTCCGGGCCCGGTTTTCCGCATCATCAAACCTCCATTGCATGTCCACGGCAGCACTGTGCATGTCCCTCGTTGCTTTTTGGAGGTCTTTGACCGCATCCTCCACCTCTGACACCCTAGTTTCAGCTTCTGACACCCTAGTTTCAGCTTCCGTCACCCTCTCTGAGACTTTGCGGAGATCTTGTCGGAGTAATGACACCACAGAACAGACTTCTCCGATTTTCCCCTCGAGGACTTCTCTGGAGCTTTGAATAGCTTGCAGGAGTAGTGCCGTGTCGGAGGGCGGCTGCGCTGCTTCCGCCGCCTCGGGCTGCCTGGAGAGCACTTTGGTAAACTTGTCAATTTTTCCCCGTCGCAGGAGTTTCGAGTCTTTGTCCTTCACCATGGCAGTGGCCCGTGTCTCAAAAGCGTGAGTGGAGGGCCGTACTTTTGCGCAACCACACGTGGCCGGTCCAGCGATCTCTGGCCTGTGCAGGGCCGCGCGACAAGCAGGATTGTCAAGGGTGTGTGTGCGATGTCTGTTCGGGATCAGGGCAAGCCTTCTGCCTCTGGGCCTCACCCCCTGTCCCGATCCCAGGCAGGAATTGCAGCTCGTTATGTGAGGCCAGTCGACCTTTGTGGAGTCGCTTCAGAGCTAAGGCTGCGCTCCTACTGTGGGCGCGGTGGGAAGCCTTTTCTCAGTCCCCTCCAGATATCAGGGGAGTGGGCCCCGTAATTTGTGCCACAGTCCGGGTCCTCCGCCCCAGCCCGGTCTCAACAGGAAGGGGGCCCCCAATCCATCAGCCATGTCACTGCCGATCACACTCCATTTCAGGGGGGCCTGAAATCTCTGCAGGCTGGATGCAATGTCCGCCACACAGCCCCGTCGCCACTCTGTGGACTCCTCTGGCGGGCGGGGGGAATCAAGAGTGCCCCAACCCCAGCCTCCGCCCCATGGGCCGACGCCACCAGGTCGCAGGTTCCAGTCTACTGCACCAGGGGGCTGATTAAGGCGAGGATACCCCAGCCTGTCTTCTGGTGCTATCATAGGTGTTGTTTGCAGGAATGGGCCCAAGGATCGTAGGGTCGTGGTCTAATTGTGCCCCCACTCAACTCCGCAGGCAGGATGGGGGTCTCTATGTGGTAGCTACGGTCAAACACTGCTGGAACGGGCGGGGCCCAAATGCACCTCCTCGCCGCTCGTGTCTTTCCCAGGGCCCGGGCCGCTCCGTCCCCCACAGCCCTCTGACTCTTCGCGCCTCTCAGGGGAGAGGGACGCTGAATTGGATGGTTGCGGCCTAGACGGGCCTCCACCCCACACCCTGTGGGGGGGCCCCCATGGCCTATCGGCACTGGGCAGGCGGACGGACGCCGGGCACACTCGGCTGCCGCTCTCAGGCACCCACCAGCCCGCGTACCGTGCCAGTCCCGACGAGGACGCCGTCCGTACCTCTGGTGCGTGATCTTCAGCTCGGGCCGCGCCTTCGATCCCGGCAATGCCCCGATGCTTTACTCAGGGGGAGCAGGGGGGGGCAGGGGCCGTGGGCCGCCGCTCTTCGGCCGTTCCGGTATCATCCCCCGGTCTATCGTGGGCAGGCAGTCTCCCAGCGGCCTGCGGCTACTCCGGGCTTTCCATCAAGGCTCCAGCAGCAGCCATCTTAATGCCTCCGTCTGTGATAGGCCTTAGTGCCCGAAGCGCCGCGTCTCCTCTCCACGGACGCTCAGCAGGTTCCTTCGAGCCACTAGGAGGGAAAGGTCCTCCGCGAGGGGCAGATAGGAAGCAATTTAGTCACGAGACGCTGCAGGATCTTGTACGGATTCAGGGCTCCGGCGGGAGCTCTCGCTCAGTGAGACTTACTCGGCCATGAGCTAGGCCACGCCCCCCTAATAAAGCAGTTTTGAATATAGCTTTTGCCTTGATTGGTAGCCAGTTGAATTTCTTGAGAGTGGGAGTAATGTGATTGAAGTGTCTCTCACCTGACAGTAGTCTAGCCGCTGTGTGGAGTGTGGCATTCAGAGGGGCTAAGTGTGTTTTTGGGGCACCCGCAATTATTGTGTTGCCGTAGTCTAGCTTGGGGAGGACTAGGGATTGCGCTACAGTCTAATGGGGATGAAGGGTTTGACTTTAAGGTGTTTCAGCATGTAGAAGGCACTTTTAGCAGAGGCATTAATATGCTCTTTCATGCTCAGGTGTCTATCAAGTGTAATTCCCAGAGATTTGACGGAGTTGGATATGGATAGTTTGCAGTTTAATGCAGTGAGGTTGTCAAGCCAGATATCTGCGGGAAAGGATTTATCTTTGGGTTGGATGAGAAGGGGTTCAGTTTTGTGGGGGTTGAGTTTAAGATGGCTGCTGGTCAGCCAGAACTGAACAGTGAACAGAGTGCTATTTAGGGCTGGATGTCTTTGATTGATGAGATTTTCATGTAGAGTTGAGTGTCATCTGCATAGAGATGTTGCCAGTTGATTCTCATCTTTCTATATTGCACCTGTCAGCAAAATTTCTCTTCCTTTGGCTTTTATGAATGTATTGAAATTACATCCTCCACCAAACAGTTCTAACTGCTAGTAACTCACCTTCTGTTAGTGACTGCCATTGCCATAGCCAGTCAGAATGGGTTCTGCACTGTCCAAACAGAAAGTGCTCACTTTCCTTTCCATATATTCTAGTAACATTCCCTCCCTCATTTCACTGTATAACCCTTAACATACTGCCCTCCTCCTTAATAATCCTTGGAATCCACTCTGCCAATTGTACTCAATGGTCTAGCTTCATTAGCGCAACAGTCACCATATTTCTGCTACTTAAAACCTGAATATTCTATCATCTCTCTCGTAGAATCTCGATCAAAGCCCTACTTCTAAGCAAAGTGGACTCCTGTTAGATCCTTTTTCATCAGCCACCTACACTACTCCTTTCTCCTACACTAATTCTTCCACCTACACTACTCCTTCTCATACTCATTACAATTCTCACTTTTGCCACTGGAACTTTGCTTAACTTCCACATCTACCTCTCCAGCTAAAAAGCTGACTAGACACCAATGTAGTTAAATAAGTGAAAATGTAATTGATTAAAATTCTCCAACCATTGTCAATCACTCATAAACACTAGATGATCATTCAGGTCTTTTGTTTGTAGCTAGTAGCTTTACAGGTAACACAAACCGCGAAGCCACTTTTCTTTTGTACAGGAACACAGACAATCAAGATGCATTTGGCCTTGTTTGGCCTCTAGGGGATAGCGGACTTGGTGTCCCAGTCCACAGAACATTCTCCCCTTTGATCTGCAGGACTACACTACTCTCGTTCAAAGCAGCACTTAAAAAACCTCTAGCTGAGCCAAGATCCCCAATGGTTACTCAGCAAACCACTCTCTGCAGCGTAGAAGCCTTGTGACAAAATGGTGTATGTAGATTGTTTCTCTTTGTATTGTCCCACATGCCTCTCGATGTCCCGTACAGCCATGCTTTATGAGACAACCACCAGTTTCCAGTGCATAGTTGCAATTCTCCAAGTAACAAGTGTACAGCCTTTTTGGCCCAAATTCTCAAGAATCAAATAAACACAAGTATTTGTAAAAGACTCAATTAAAATTGGAATAGCCAACTGCAACGTCCAATCGGACTTCACTTACCATTCACAAATAAATCGAAACTCCCCCGGCAGTGCATATAATCATGTTTTCAATCTTGAAAAGTACTAGCTGCTCAACATACTGCTTTCATGCTTACAGAGAGCCGACATGCAGCACTAGAGAACAGATCAAACAGGTTACTGCTATTAGACTGGGGCCAGCAGTGGTCAAGCAGGGCAGTGGGTTCACCGCATTCAGTAGTCATCCAATGAAAAGTGGTCACCTTTACCTCTATTACTAGTATGCCTTTCCTAGTGCAGCCATAGACTTTAACCTCTTAAAGGGTACCTTTAGTGCATTTGGGGTACTTCAACTTATCAAATAGGAGCAAAAAAAAAAAAAAAATCACAGCAATTAGAGAACTGGATCTTTAAGATAATCGGTGTAATCTTTGATATCGGAACTATACACAAACATGTCAGAATGGAAAATCCATATGTTGGCGGGGAGCCTCAAAGCATAGGATACAGATGACAGTTACACTGATTTAAAACACATCCTTGGTAGTAGATAAATCATGATGCATTGCCACAAATTTGATAAATGCCTACTGTACAGGCAAATAAACAGTAGGCCTGCATTTTCCTGCACAACCAAAAGATTACTAACAAGAGAAGAATGTGTAGACTAAAAAGAGAAGACATAAATGGGTACAAAGGGCATCAGTAAAGAGAACCTACTTGTCAGGTGTTAACAATAAAGACTCGCTAATTAGAGCAAAGGGTAAGAAGCATACATACACACCCAGCTTGAAGTGGACAAACATACCAACCATCAGCCATTTCTACAATCAGGAGATAGGGGAGTGAATCACATTGTAGGAGAAAGATGTTCTTACTGTCAAAACTGCCATCAAAAGCAAAAACATTTCCCCTTAATTACTATGAATCTAAAAAGATTTATTACTCTGGGATAGTTGCAGACTGCGAGAATGGTATGTGAATTCTCTGAAACCTAGTGTGGACTTGCGTTGAATGGTGTTTGCCATTTATTAACATTCTTGTAGATGGCCTGTACATTTGGAGACTGGTCCGAATACACAAAACTAAAGCCTCCACTGTCTCCCTGATTAAAAGAAGCATGCAGGTGTCTTCCTCCGGCAGCTTCACTAATCCAATGCCCTGTGTTCTATCATTTGTGCTAAAGTACAAAAATAAAAGGAATAGTGGGTCCCTTTGCCCCATATCAGCACTAAGGTTTGCTACTTATGTGTTTTCAGAGAGGGTAGTGCCCCAGTGGGGCAGTCGCTTTTTTTAGACAGTCATTACTTGCGCTTTGCAGCACACATGTTGGAAAGGTGAATTTGGCAGTCAACTGCACCAGACATTGATTGGCTCTTTAGTTAGTTCTGCTGTAAAGCAAAAATGAAATCTTCCAACAGGTAGGATTTCTGGTGGAAACTAGAATATAAAATCTGGTATTATGAAAATAAACTGCTGGCAGGTACTATCCGGGCACTTCTAGGCAGCCTAGTGATATCCCAGTCATCCTTGGTTTTTGGAGAGTGTGTTGATCTCTCTCTCCTCACAGCCCCTCCCAACAACTGAGCACAACAAGATACTGGACTTTATTTCTGAAGTATCTGGCTATCCTTCAGGATGTCCTAGTGGTAGGAAACACTACTAATAAATCAAAGAGGACTTATTGAGAGAATAACCAAGTTCTGGGCAATTTGCAGAATGGAGGATGATGAGGAACAGATAGCGGTTTTATGCTGAAATACGAAAAACATCCTCTGCCTTGACCAGGTCTTCCGAGTTTGTAGATTGCCAGAAGTCTGGTAGAAGAAGAGCAGAAAGTTCTAGTCGGGCTAGAGGGCTTAAATGGTTCAAGATCACGGATGTTCTTATGAGAAAGGCAAAGGGTTTTGAAAAATACCACAAGAAGCCAATGAAGTTTGGTCTGTTCTGTTCTGTCACATGAGCCCTCTGAGGAAGGTCAAGTAGGAGCCTGGCAGCAGTGTTCTGGATCAGCTGAAGGCAGATGAGAACATAAACAGGAAGATCACATTTCAATGAGTAACAGCTGTCTAGGTGGGAATCTATCACCCACCAGGACTACTATAAAAGACTATTATGCAGAAGAAGTGGTAGACGTTTTGCAGAATCCTCAGACAGAAAAAACAAGAAGTAATTCTGTTAATCTGAGAGACCAGCATGACAGCTGTTAAAAAGGAAGTCCACATTGTGAACAGGGTCTACTGGGATAGGAGTAAAGCAAGGTCAGCCGGCCACCAGTGGTTATACCAGAAGGAAGTCGAGCCTCCAACAATAAGGATCTCGGTTTTGTTCAAGCTCCGTTTCAGAACATTACTGTTTATCCAGGCTAAATTTGCAGTCATGCATTTCTGAAAATTGTTTTGGGAGGGTGGTACGAGTATCACAATGAAGTTCAATAATTGTCTATGTCTCATTGCTCTAGGCTTTAAAGAAAAGCCAAAAGAGCCAATACTGGCCGCAAGAGAGGACGCATAGATAGTAAATAAAACATGGCTCAATGAGGAACCTGGACTAAAACCTCATGATAAAACCTTCAAAGAGGACAGGGATGGAAGGAGAGAAAGACTGAGTCGAACAGTTATGAAAGAGACAGCAAAGTCTTGAATACCTGCCCCTGACAGGTGAGACAGTAATACAAAACATGAAACTGTATCGAAGACTGCTGAGCGGTTATAAAGGATCCAGACAGACATCGACTTGATCCGCAATGTTTGGGAGCTAGTAGAATACTAAGATCAGAGCACCATCTGACCCATGAGATGCACAAAATCCTGCAAGCCAAATGGTCTAGATATTCTGCAGACAATTCACTTCTTTTTCCATCTAAGTTAACTGCAAAAGGCAGCAAATGCCCACAAGGCATACACTGCGGGGAAGGGCGGGGTCTGCAGAGGGTTTCTTCAGAAGAGACACTATTAGGGCAGATTTTAGTTGTTAGATATTAGGTCGCAATGAGACCTTTAGAAGGAGAGATTACAAAGGTCTCTCAGCACTAGAGCAATAACGTCATGACAACACGAAAGATGTGGGCAAGACATTGGTCAAAGGGAGACCCTGACTTGACTTCTTGAGAGGCAGAGCCTTCAGAGGCTGTCAATGAATGTAGAGGATGCTTGAATGAGTTTGTATTTTATCATGAAAAAGACCTGAAAGAGAACTGCAAAGATCTATGTATGGTGTGACAGAGGAACCGCAGCAAACGAGTTGAAAAAGGTCACAATATGAAGACGTCTCTAGAAGTGTTTTGGCAGAGCTGATCTGAGAAGCAAAGTAGTTAGAGCAGCAGTTTTAATTTCTTTTTCGTAGGTGGGAAGATGCCCGGGGCCCTCCACCTCAGCTCTAAAATAAAACAATATTCTAATCCTTGTATAACCAAAATTAATGCTTTCTAGGGAAAATAGAGCCATCTTCCTTATTGTGCCCCAAAAAGAGGCAGTCATTTAGATTCACTGTGCAAATTTGTTTACATCCATTACAAAAATGGAAGATACTTAGTATGCTGGTAAGTTTAAGTTCCGTTTTCAACATAAAGTTTATTTCTAGTTAACGGCAAAGCTTGAGAAGGGGATTGTTTTTAGGCCTGGCATTGGCCAAGACCTTTTGATTTTAGTACCATTATAATTATAATAGAACTAATTTATAGGCACTTTCAGCCAGCCTTTTCATCCATTGGCCTTTTGTGTAATTAACATTTTGCTTCCACCCACCACAGCTTACAGCATTGGGCAAAGGATCCGTCTGCTTCAAGAATTGAATTACTTCACTGTGCAGGATGGCATTCTGTTCTTGCATAAGGTGCACATCCACCTACCAAGACTGTGCCTGCCCCTTCATCCTTTGCCTGCATTTGGCGGCAGTGCTCCATCAAACTTACCAAAAGTAGAACTGCATTTGTTTTCCTTCTTCTGTGTCACGCCCACTCACTTCCAACTAATAGCTTCCACACCCCTCCTCCAGCCCGCACACTATACAGCATCATTTATGTGCTAGTGTACTTTTCTTTTTTTCTTTAAAAAACTCCCTTTTAGTCTTCTTTTGTGGTTTCACACTCTTTGTGGACTAGTGTATTTTCTATTTAAATCTCCTTTTTAGCGTTGCTCCATAACGCTGGTGATAACTTCCTGCATCACTCACTGCACAATCCCACCTGCTTGCCCGCAAGACTTCGGGCCTGATTTAGATCTTGGCGGATGGGTTACTCATGAGAAGAGTTTTATTACGGATTTTAGCACACAGTGGCAAAAGATTACGAGCATTATGAGGCGTCAATGGAATTTAGTAAGGAGTGATCCCATCATAGGAGAGAAAGTTCCGAAGAGAATATTGATTACATACAGAAAGGGCAAATCAATGCGTGATGCTCTGGTGACCACCAGCTCTGTTAAAGTGGAAAGTCAGAACTGGTTAATGAGTAGTAAAGGATTCAAAAAGTGTGCTAAGTGTAAGGCCTGTAAGATTGGTGTACATAAAACAAAATATCACACCCCACTCCACAGAAATCCTAAAAGATTAGGGGAGCATACAGTTGCAGGAGTGAATATGCAATCTATGTGTTAACTTGCGAGTGTCCACTCAAATATGTGGGGAGCATGGTACATCAGGTCCATAAACGGATCCTGCAACATTTTAGGGCGATAAGAATCTGTAACAAGACATACCCAGTCACTTTAATGCAGTACATAAGGGAGATGTGACACTTTTTAAATGTTTTGTTATTGATTGTGTTCCCAGGAATCCTAGAGGCGGGAATCGACAACTTGAATCAAGATATAATCTTGAATTGAACAGTAAGAGCCCGACGGGCCTGAATATGTAAGAAGACTTGCACACGTTCCTATAGGACCCTTCGCTTAAGGTTTCAAGAAAATAAACTTTGTCTTTTGATCTATATTTTTACACTTAGTGATGTAATTTATTTGAGGGATAGTGCACACACATTATCTATGTTCCTTTCCATAAATGTTTTGTCTATTATTTATCTAAGCTTTGAGCGAACATTGCTGGGCCCACTTGGGATTTAACCGAAATCTTCCCCACTGGGGGGTTGGCATGGTGTTTCTGGCCACGACAGTACTTACCACTTGGGGTTATTACTGGGTGAGCACATTTTTTGTGCTTTGCATATCTGTGTGTGATGAATTTAAGTGGATATTAATATGCGCAGGTCTCACATGGAGCGATTTTTGGTCCCTACTTCGGGTTGATTGTGGACATGCCTTCTGAAAATGAATTCTTTTAGGACATGCAGTAACACTAAACGCATCTTTTTCTTGATTTGTAAATAGAAGTCCAATTACATATATATTACACATACACAGGATGTATTTTTGGGCAACAGAATCAAGCTATTTTCTGTTTTTTAACGTCAGCAATCAGGCGGCTAAATAGTGTATCCTGCACCCCACTGCTCTGTTTTTTTAGTGATTATAAGAAATTGTATTGTTTATGAGAAATTCACATTTTGTTTTCACATTTAGATGTGCACGTAGCATCACTTCTATGCCTATTATGTTGTGAACAGTCACATGTATTTACATGTAAAAAAACTAACGTTTCTTTGATGTGAGCAAGGCAGAAATAAACAGCCGAAACGTGTCAGGCAGGTTTTCTCTAATAAAGGAGAAATATTCATGCAGCTACGAGTGTCGGTACCCGTTTCTTTGAAAGGAACTGTTGGAATATATTTATATATGTATATATAAAATGTACTTATTTAAAGGGTCTTTCAGCCAGCTGTCTTCATCCATAGGTGTGTTGGTGTGGCCTTTTTATCTGACTGCTGTTATTTCACAACATACCAAATTGTGTCTATTTGTAACTGTTCTTCATGAAGTTGTCATTTATTTTTTTAGTATACGTGCAATGAAGTGCATTTCTAACTGCACTATTGTATGTCATGCTGGTATATATTTTAATTGAGGACTAGAGCTATATTTGTAAACCAATTTAGTCTGTATGTCTTGGTTGTACGGCCTAGATTGCTTTCAGTGCTCTTGTAGGTCTTTATAATTGTAAAGCAATTTAGTCTGTATGTCCTGCTTGTATGACTTTCTAGATTGCTTTCAATGCTCTTGTATGTCATGCTCATATAGACATTTAACTTTTATATCACAAATTTTAGCTCTGCCGTTTATTCCAATTCCCTGTTCTATCTATTTATCTTTGCAACCCTATCTGTCTGCCTGTCTATCTAATAACCTGTCTGTCTACCTATCTACCCATCTGACTATCTATCTACCTATCCGTCTGTCTACCTTCGTGTCTGTCTACCTATCTACCTGTCCATCTATCAGCTTGCCTATCTACCTGGCTGTCTGTCTGTCTTTATCTATCTATCTACTTTGCAACCCTATCTGCCTGTCTACCTACCTAATTACCGGTCTGCCTGTCTATCTATCTATCTGGTGATCTACCTGTCTAGCTACCTGCCTATCTAGCTACCTGTCTATCTAGCTACCTGTCTATCTAGCTACCTGTCTATCTAGCTAACTGGTTGTCCGTCTTCATCTTTCTATCTCTCCCTCTCTATCTATCTGGCTACCTATCTATACCACCTCTCTAACTGTCACCTGTCTTTGCAACCCTCCCATTTTACCTATCTTTTCAACACTGCTTATCTATTTGTAATAAGGATTTGCAAAAATATTACAAAAAAAAACCCACTAACAAAGAGGCTGGAAGCCAATAGCAAATCAATTGGCTTTTTTAGGTTTGGTGTTATCAAAGACCTTTTGATTTTACTAAAATTATCTGTGTAACATAGTTATAGGGCTTTTCAGCCAGACTTCATCCATCAGTCAGTTTGGGTGTCGTTCACATTTTCTTCCACCCACTCCAGCATACACTATGGGGCGATGGGTCAGTCCCCTTCAGCCATTGGCTGACTTCTCTGTGAGTTACAGCATACTCCCCTCTCACAAGGAGCACATCCACACACAAAGCAGTTCTCTTCTGTGCCAGGGACTACTTCAGTAATATGTGCTTCTTGCAGACCAAAAAATGTTTTTGCCTTAAACCAATTTTTTCCAGATTGGGGAGGGCCCATCAGCTGACCCAACAAAATAGTTTTGCAAAAACACGACAGAAAAAAAACAAGAGTTTCCAAAGCAAAAAGCCTCTTGGCTTTGCCAGTGGTGTTTTTTTGTTTGTTTCACTTGCGGGCACTTCCAAAGTCCGTGTATTGATAGGACAAATTAAACAGCGAGGGACTGCCCTGGGCTTCCAACATCATAAAAGGTACTTGGATCCTCCTAGTGACACTTATTTATATAAATGTCTTCTTGTCCTTGTGGGCTCTGTTTGGATCAGATGGATTCGGGCTGCTGGTGCAAACGTGTTTCTTTCTATAAAATGTTGCCAGGCTTTCATATAACTTAACTAGTTCACCCAGACCCTGTTCACACATAGGCACAACCTACTTATTGCTTATAGTGGAAAAATGGCCCTGGTGCCTTCTGAAATAACTAGCATTCAAAGCATACATAGCTAAGTATTCTTTGTTCACTAACCCACAGAACATAAATTGCTAAAAATCATTCTCTGTATTGTCCATGAGGTGGCATTTAAAAAGTCTGAGTTTTGAGAAATGTTTATTTAATAAAAGAGCTGCAACGTTTATCGCTGAGCAGGTTTGCACCTTTATAACCCTCCAGCCAGCTGTCACGGTGAAGAAAACATTCAGCATGACTGCTAGCCCCTCACTACGACCCCAACAACTCACTGTTTTGTTTCAAGGCAATGTTTTGACCTCAAACGCAACTCTATGCTACCGAGGACAGTGAGTCTCTAGCAATGACGGCTGCCTTAGTTACTTCTTGGGGTATAGAAGAGTTTGCCTCGGTCGGTTGTCCAGTATTTAGAAGCACCAAAGTCATTCAACTATTATATTTGATGCAGAAAGGGATCTTGTACATGCAACAGATCCCATAAGAGTGGGATAGTGGAGCAGAGTCCTCCCAGAATGGATCTATTGTGCACTCCTGTAGACTCTTTGGGCCTGATTCACTAAGGACCTCCGTACTGCAGTTACCCATTGCGGGGCCCCTGCCACGAGTGCGGCCCCCTGCCACGAGTGCGCCCCCTGCCACACCTGCGGGGCCTCTGCCACGAGTGCGGCCCCCTGCCACGAGTGCGGCCCCCCGCCACACCTGCGGGGCCCCTGCCACGAGTGCGGCCCCCCTGCCACGAGTGCGGCCCCCTGCCACTAGTGCGGCCCCCCGCCACACCTGCGGTGCCCCCTGCCACGAGTGCGGCCCCCCTGCCACACCTGCGGGGCCCCCTGCCACGAGTGCGGCCCCCCCTGCCACGAGTGCGCCCCCCCCCTGCCACACCTGCGGGGCCTCTGCCACGAGTGCGGCCCCCCCTGCCACGAGTGCGGCCCCCCGCCACACCTGCGGGGCCCCTGCCACGAGTGCGGCCCCCTGCCACGAGTGCGGCCCCCCTGCCACACCTGCGGTGCCCCCTGCCACGAGTGCGGCCCCCTGCCACGAGTGCGGCCCCCCTGCCACACCTGCGGGGCCCCCTGCCACGAGTGTGCCCCCCTGCCACGAGTGCGGCCCCCTGCCACGAGTGCAGAGGCCCTTTGCGAATTGGTCCCTCTGTTTTTTACCACTACTTAGTTACGTTCTACTCTGCATCCCAAACACGCTATTTCTGTTTTGAGGACTATTTGACCCTGTCGAATATAAAAAAGCGAACCTAACAGTCCTGGTCCATGTTAATATGAAAATAGGCGTACAGCATACCTGTGAACCTCTTGCCTCAAAGAGGAAGGCAAAACCTGGGGTGTAAGAGAGTGATCCCATTAAGGTCAATGGGGAAGGAGCATGTTTTCGAGGGTGATATAGCTCGGAGCTGGTCACTCCATTAAAGTTGTAGGAAACATTTTGTTTGTCAGGCAGGTGAATTGAAGTAAAATGCAGATGACGGCCGCCAAATGCAGGGAGTTGACAGGTAGGTAAGAGGTCATCCTTTCTAATATTATCTGCAAATTGCCGAGCCTTTGGAGCCTATTTCACCTTTGACAATTGTGGCATATCCGAATGCAGTCACAGGCCCTTATCTTATATAACTTGCTCATTCTGTGGTACTCGATTTCTAAGTGTAGGCAGGAGTCAAGTTTGCCCGGCGATGAGAATAAATTAAATGCCCCAGATCACACAATTCTTGTCAAGTGAGGAAGACAGGGTAGAGCTTTGACCCCGGGCCCATGGTACTGCAGCCTCCCACTTAGTATGTCAGACCATCTCCTCAAACATTAAATTAGGTTTTAATCTTGGAGGGGAGGAGGGCGGGGGGGGTGAGACTCCGCAGGAGGGCCGCCATTTAGAGTGGCTCTGCCAACCAGGCCAAATCTTCGACAATAATCCTGTCCCAATCACCACCACACTTCTTGATTTCCTGTATTGGTATCTCCATGGGGGCCAGGCACTATGCACTCAGCCAACTGTCTGTGCTATGCTTACTCACAGAGAGCAAAGCTGCTGGAGAGGCAGAGTGCGGTCTAGCTGCTCACTGCGGCCTGGAATGCTCCTGAACCCGCCGACGGCAGAGAAGGGGAGAGTGGCAGCCAGGCTACACTGAAGAGGTGCGCTGCGACCTGTCCAGAGTCTGCGTACTGGTCTTGTCCGTCATGGGGGGCGGTTTCCTGTGGCAGATACCATGTAACCTTAGCTGACACAGTCAAAGTTCAACGTGCCCATTGCAAGGTTGTAGAGGTGGTGGGGGCAGGGGTCAGTGGGCACAGTGGCATGGATGGAAGACATAATGGCTGAGCTGGTCAGGGCGGTGAGCGGTGACCAGGTGGTGATGGTTTGCCTAGTGTTCGCTGGTTGGTTGAGGTCGTTGGAGTTGAGGGTGGCAATCGGTACGCAACTCACCAGCATCCTCAACACCTCCATATCCACAGCAACCTTCCCAGACAGATGGAAACACGCAGACGTCAGACCCCTCCAAAAGAATGCCTCTGCGGATCCCAACGATCTAAAAAATATCGTCCGATCTCCCTGCTCCCCTACCCAGCCAAAGCTCTTGAGAAAGCCATCAACCAACAGCTCACCGAATTCTTGGAACAAAACCATCTAGTGGACGCCTCTCACTCAGGTTTTCGTACCAACCACAGAACTGAGACCGCACCGATTGCCGCCACAGACATCAGAACACTCCTCGACCATGGAGAAACCGTGGCCCTGATCCTCCTCGACCTCTCCGCAGCATTCGACACAGATCCCACAACACCCTCATCAAAAGACTCCATAACATAGGCATACAGCAAGACACCCTCGAGTGGATCGCCTCCTTCCTTAAAGGACGCACACAAAGCATCTGACTGCCTACCTTCACCTCCGCACCCAAAGACATCATATGCGGCGTACCACAAGGATCATCCCTCAGCCCCACCCTATGCAACATCTACATGACCCCCCTCCTAGCGATGTCGTCAGATCCCACAGACTCAACATAATCTCCTACGCAGATGACACTCAACTGATCCTCTCGCTCACCAAGGACCCTTCCAAAACCAACTTCTGCAATGACATGACCAACATAGCTGAATGGATTAGAGACAACTGCCTCCAACTCAACTCCGACAAAACTGAGGTACTGATCTTCAGGAAGAACACCTCCGCATGAGACCACAGCTGGTGGCCTGCAGAACTCGGACCCACTCTCACACAGACCGCCCACGCACGCAACCTCTGCATCATCCTTGACAGCCAACTGACCATGAAACGACAAGTTAACGCAGTCGCCTCCTCCTTCTTCCATACATTTCGCATGCTCTGCAGAATCTCCAGATGGGTCCCAACCAACACCAGAAAGACGGTCACTCAGGCCCTCGTCACCAGCCGCCTCAACTACAGCAACACCGTCTAAGCCGGCATCTCCAGCCAGCTCCTCAGAAGACTCCAGACCATACAGAACTCTGCAGACAGACTCATCCTGGAGCTCCCCAAATGAACCCACATCGCTCCCTTTCTCCCCCCACCTGAGAGACCTCCACTCTCGCTGGCAAGACCTGGAACGACCTTCCCCTCCAGCTCCGTACAGTTTCCTCGCTGGCAGACTTTAGAAAGAGACTCAAGGCCTGGCTCTTCGACTGAGACACAGTGTCCAGATTGATTGAATGTGCCCAGAGGGATCCGGTGTGTTGCATCGGGGCCCAAAGGGCGGGAGGTGAGAATGCTAGGCGGCGGCTTAAGCCCGCCTAGAATCCAGACTGAGCTGCAATGTACCTGCAGTTGGAGTGGGGTGTTCGGGCTGTGGCTCGCCCCAGACTCCCATCCTGGCTGCGCAAATCCTCCCACCGCCCTGCCTTGATCGCAGGGTGAAGGTGGCATGCTACCTGCCAGACCAAGCCAGACTTTACTAGGTTTAGGCCCTTTGCTACTCCGTCACCCCCTACCCCCCTCTGACTGAGACCCACGACTCCCCTGAGACATTCAGCGGCCCCCGGCCTGGGGTTGCAGCTCTGACTAGAGGACCTGCACCTGCTGGTCTAGTCTTCCAAGGGCACTAGAGCCAATGCCCTCTATGGGTGGTCAGAGCCTCTGCATGGACTAGAGTCTGCCCGTGACCCCTGGAGCCCCGAGTTGTGGCGGGACCGTTTGCTGCTGAGGGAGGCGACCACCTGCTGGACCCTGCCTGGTAAGATCTGCGACACTAGTCAATTGAAGTTTGCTTAGCCCTGTGCGACTGCCCCTCAATGTCAATGGACTGTCCACTGAGGGCAATAAACTGCACTGCAGACGGATTTCTTTTCGGATGTGTCCCAGTGATCCTTGGCGGTGGTAGCTGCGGGTGGCGCTGAGCGCACGGAGGTGCATCGGATTAGTCCACCAACAGTGACAGGGCCTGAGACCTCATCATGGGGAAATATGATCGCGCAAAAATATCCTTTGAAAGGAAGAAAGTCACGCAGCTACCCGGCACAGAGGCAGAAGACAGCACTCCAGATGGCACCACTGCAGATGCTGCCCGGATTCGGATATCAAGATACTACTGACCGAGATACGGGAGAGTCTCAGTACGATTGACAGCCTCACTGCTCGACTGGACAGGATGAATGATAAGCTTGAAAAACACGATGATTAACTAGATCACGTCGAGCAGAGGGCCTGCAAGGGAGATCGTGGTGATCATCTCGGTGACAACGATTAATCTTAGCAAAACCCATGCTGCAGCTGCCTCGCCTACTCTACCGTCCGGGTGCTTCTACTTTCAGATACACTGCTGCTCTTCTAAACCCTGCGCCACTTCTGTGGGATGCCTGATCAGTGTCAACGGTTTGGCTCCTATACATGTCCCAGCTTCGCTTGACCTGCCCGGATGCTGGCACTGACCTGCACCTAATCACTCATCCTGGAGATGAAGCGAGAGAGGACGGTGACCCCCACTCAGGCGGGCAGAATGCGCCCAGCACACATACTTATTGGCGAGCGGCTGGGCCCCTGTTAGAGACTACCTTGCCATATGTTTCACCATACTGGTGGCATTTAACTGTCACAGCCTCATGTGTGAGACTGGAAACTTGACTGATGGACTTCCCTGGGATGGTTCTCATAAGGATCCCACTGGTCTCCCTGTGGACCCACCTTGTTTTTGACATTTTAGAGGGGGGAGGGGGGGGGTCTTCAACAGGTTGTGGGAGTTGAAGTGGGTGGAGGAGGGTGGGTGAACTGCTTTTGTTTTCACAGTCCCTGTAATCTCTTACAGGTAATGACTCCTTTGTTAAGTCGTGCAATATCAGTGCAATATCAGCACACTTTTTTAATTTTTTAAAAAATTATTTTGATTGCGTTTTAGACAAAACATGAAAATACAACAACCCACCCCAACACAGAAGGATATTAGCACACTCTTGGATACATGGGGGAGCATGCTTGACTGGGGCGGCCAGCCATCTGGGTGGGCCACTTGGGCCGATGATGTGTCAGAGTGGGATTGCCTCGGGTGCTGTTGATGTTCTGGAATGTGCGCAGTATAGGGGATCCTCGCAAAGTTAGACAGATCTTTGCCCATTTTTAAATGGAATAAGGTCGATGTTGGCTTCCTCCAGGAACTTCACCTCTCAAAGCTATCCCGCACCTGATTGCGGTTGGGCTGGATCAGGAAGACGCATGTTGCCACGCTCTCTACCTATGCCAGGGTAGCTACTATAATCTATAAAGGGGTGAGATGGCACACTCTCAGGGCAACTGTTGACCGCAAGGGGTGCTACATAATACAGCATGGTATTCTTGAGGGCAGGGCGGTTGTGCCGGTATGTGTACATGGCCCCAGTACCAACTGCCATGATTTTTTCGCCTCGTTCTGTCAAAGGGTCCTGAGCTTGGACTGTTCAACAGTCATCTGGGCAGGTGACTTTAATTTGGATTTTAAATTCTGCTCTCTTAAAAAAATCTTCGACAGGGTGCAGACCGCACCCGTGAACTGCTGCACAAATACACACTATTATGTCTGAACAGGTGCGGTTTGATTTGAGGCGTGAGAGACATGGGGGATGCTGGCTGAGGGCACATGCATTAGAACATCATACAATGCATGGTCTCACATCTAGGAATCTTGCCCCTTGGGTCATGAGGGTGAAGCATGTACCATGCATGCTCTCAGAATATGCAGTGCTGGACCTCAACCTGGCGGAAGCAGGTGGATGAGTTTTCACTTGGCAACTGTACTCAGAGTCCCTATTTTTCAATCTGAAATCAGGGCCGATATCATTAAGTTTTTCGCCAACAATGTTGAATCTTCTCCTGGCTTGCTGTGGGAGGCCTTTAAGGCCTACATATGCTGAGCCTGTATGTCAAAGCACTTAGGTGTACTGCGAGACCTGCAGGCCTGAATTTCTCGTCTGTAACAAGAGCTGTGGGACCTGGAAAATAACTACTTTATTATTAATAACACACAGCTCCCAAAGCAGACTTGGCCCACTTTCCCAGCTGCGCCCGGGCAACCAGCGTTTTGGAAACCCTGTTGTCTTGCGGGTCAGGTAGGTACTTGATCTCCTTGTTTTATAGAGCCATGAGGGCGGATGCGGCACTCCCAGTTAAGGGCACGGGCGGGCTGGGACGCTTACCTGTGGACACCTCTGGAGGATGGGAGACTGGGCCCACGTTTGTGAGCTCACACTATCAGTTTCATGCAATGCCCGCTTCAAGCTAGTACATTGCAATTTCTTACACCGCACATATTTGAACCTCAAGACTCTCTATCGCATATATCATGCTCGCACAGACAGCTGCTTTTGTTGTGGAATACGGGGAGCAGGTTTCCTTCACCTAGCCTGGGATTGCAGAGCAGTGCGGGACTTCTGGAATCAGGTGGTGGGCGAACTGGCACGAGTCACTTTCCTGCAGGTGGTGGCAACCCCTCAGTGCTGCTTGCTGGGGAACATCAAAAGGCCCAAGGGCCTTTTGATGGCTTATACATTTTTGCAGTTGGCATTAGTGCTCGCCAGGCATAGAGTGGCCATCATTTAGATGGGCCAGCGTACCCCAGAGATGACTCTTTAATATAGGGATGTGGCGGAATGGTCGCTAGCCGAGGAACACCAGATAAAGCTAAGCAGGCGCGATGACCAGGTGGGGGAAGATTTCCTCGTAGGGCAGAATTTGTGTGACAAGCTCTTGGCTCCTGATTCCGCAGAGACGGGCTAAGAAGGCGACAGCTCTGATAGCTCCATAGGCTCTACTATGTCTGATATAGCGGGACTGGCCTCATGAAAGGAGTGTGGATGTATGTTTTGTGTGTTGTGTCTTGCACTCTTGGGACACAGTGACAAGCAACTGTCTTACACCCTTTTCGACCTTGTTCATGATTTTACATGTAACCCGCCTGTAGTAACGTGTAGGGCTGTCTCATGCTCTACCCACTGTGTAGTGTACGTGCAATTCTCATCACTGCAATGGTATGTCTATAAAACTGGTAAAGGTTTACATAAATAAATAACACACGGATCCTAGCCCCAATATGAAATAAACTTTCTGAATATAATGGGGAGGCAGAGAGGGAAACCCACTACCTACAGAAAGAGGCCATTGTGAGGCGATACGGGGAGGGGGACAGAGCTGGAAAATTCCGGGCATGCCTGCTTTGACATCATCAAAACAGCACTTTTACTGAGCTCCTAGATAATGGGGGGATGATGTGCAATACTACTCCCAACTGTATGGCACCACCCACACTGCCACTCCCTGTGCGACGGACGACTACTTTGACTCTCTACAGCTGCTGTGGTTGGATGATACCCATAGAAAGTATCTGGATATGCTGGTAGACACAATGGACATCATATGTGTGATCCGGAGCATGACTGGGTGGAAAGGCTTCTGGCTTAGATGGCCTCACAGCCCAATTCCAAAAGGCATACGTGAAGCATTTGTCCCTCCACTTGCAGTTCATATACAAGGAGGACCTGTCCACTGGTATTCTCCCTCAGTTGCTGAGAGAAGCTCTCAAAGTGACAATACTCAAACCTGATATACCTGCCTTCCACTATGACTTGTATAGACCACCGTCTTTGATTAACATTGATAATAAAATTCTGGCCAGACTCATAGCAGACAAGCTGATGCCACTCCTCCTCACTATTGTCAGGTGGTATGACTATGGATCAGTGTTGGTCCACTACGTATAACCTGCGCACCCCATTCGCACAGCTCCACTCACTGTTCCCCGAGCTGCCGGCAGTGGCGGTATTTCTTGATGCCCTCATATCCGATCAGCAGGGCATGAGGCAGGGCTGCCTGTTGTCCCCGGTGCTCTTTGCGATAGCCATGGAGCCCTTAGCAGCTTGTCTCTGGCAACACCACGCTAAACGTGTACTCAATTTCACCTCACACAGGCTGGTGGTATCAATCTATGCCGACAAAGTTGCAGTATATGCTCAAACCCCTGAGCTACACCTGGTGCACATCTTGCGAGAATTCCTCAGATTTGGTGGACTCGCTGGTATCCATATCAATTGGGCTAAATCAGTTATTTTACCCCTACCGCCAGCCATGTCACAATTCACCATTGACTTTTCTCTGCGTGGTCCGGCTGTGCGGTTAAAAACCTGGGGGTTTGGATCAACAGAGACTTGGGGGAAACTGGGGAGGGGGAATTATGGCCAAGAAGTCGCTTGCGAGCAGTCACTTGGTTTTGCTTTTGACTGGCTTTCCTCAAACAATTGCTGGGAGAATCGTCATTGCCAAACAGGCAGTCTTGCCCAAATTTATTTATCTGTCCGTTACTTTCCCTGTGCTATTGACTAGGGCCTTCCTCACATGCTTATGATCTCTTTTGGTGACGCCACCATGCGGACAGTTGTGCCTTGCATGGGAAATCCTGACCTTGCATTTTGACCAGAGAGGACTATGTGCCCCAGACATGGAACTCTATTATTACTGTGCGCAGGCACAATTTGCATTTTAATGGCTAAACCCTGAATCCTTTATACCCAATTTAGCAGTTGAACTTGATAATGAAATGAAATGAAATGAAATGAATGAAATGAAATGAAATGAATTTGTACTTGTAAAGCGCACTGCTACCCTGAGGCTTCCTGGCGCTGAACGCATACCGCTGTGGAACCCTTCCTGGCTTTTTCCCTGTGAAATGTCCACTCCTGGGCACCCCCAAAGTGAAGCCAGGCATCCCAGCGCTGGTGGGGCCGTTGTGGAGATTAAGCAAGCTATTGCCCAGAGTTGCAGAGTGGGACCCATGATTAGAATAGGCACCGAGGCGAGAATTATCAGGGCCGAGGAAGTTGAGCCCAAGACCCGCCGAGGCGGGAATTGAACCCTGGTCCCAGGCCAGATCTCTGCATCAGGGTCTGCCGCTCTAACCATTGAGCCACACTTCTCCACTCATCCGCCCTCATGGATAATGTAGCACTCCACTCCTTGACATCCGCTCTTTGCTCTGCCCCAGTAAGGCCAAGGGACGAGAGGGACACAGTGCAGTACACAATCTGGGTCTGAGATTGGCTCTGACTCAGGGTCCGCCTACCACTTTTCTCACCAACACTTCTGCGAACGCAAAATCCGACTTTACCCCCTGCATTGGAGGAACAAGATTGCCAGCAGCTGCACCATATGTAGCTGAAGACTCTGGGAGACCTTTACCCTCAGAAACAATTCCTTGAATTAGATGAGCTGCGTACAATGACTCCCTGGACGTCCCTTGATTTCCGAAGTGCATGCAAACAGACACATCCAACTTTTACCCAGGTACCAGATACATTACATGCGCTGGACTCCATCCTAACAACACCCTTCCCGGAACGATTGATCACTAGCCTACTCTATTATACAGACTACGGCACCAGCTGTGATACCTAGGGCACAAACAGATTGAAAGAGCATCCTGGGGATTGACATCTCGGATAGTCAGTAGACTTACTGCTGTGCCCAGACTAGCTGTCACTCCCCAAACTATAGGTTACACCTTGTACATATTAAGTTCTTACATAGGCTGTACTGGACGCCCCTTCAATTGTTCCACATGGGCCTCACTGGGGATACTTGAAGTGATGCTTGACTGAGGATGCAGGCTTTCTGCATTTAGCCTGGCATTGTCCACAAATAGCAGAATTCTGGGACCATGTGTTCACTAAGGAAAACACTGATGCTGTGACACACCGAACACCTATAGTGGCTCTTTTAGGTTATGTTAAAGGCATTCCACCCAGTATGCCGAAATTAATAGCTTTAATCCTTTTACTAGTGAAGTGCTGAGTGGCGATGCACTAGAGTCAGACTTTGGCACTTCTCATTGACAGCTGGCTTGCGGACGTGACTGAGTATTGGCTCCTGATGCTAGCAGCCAGTCTGCTGCGTGACATATGGGCGATGTTTGAGATGTATATGGTAATGCATGGTGGGGGTGGACACGCAGGAGGGAGAACCCCTCCACATATGGAAAACACCTCCAACCCAAACATGTTGAACATGATTCGCCCTTCAAGCACCACACGGTGGGAAGTATGGACATGCGATGCCCTGCCCAATATTGACATCGCCACCAGATGCATGAACTTGAATTCCCCCAAGCATCCACTGAATGTTTGTTCGCTCTACCTATACCCATGATGTACCACAATGTTAGCAATGCAACAAATGTCTTGTTATATCAAGATGTTCTGTTCTTTCGAGATGTACCAGCTGAGTGTTGCTGTCTGTTGTCTTTACTCAAAATTTCCTAAATAAACTATAAACAAATAGGTTTTAACCTTTACTTAACAATGAAGGTTAATTTGAATCCGATTAAAAGTACCAATCATGTAACTAATGGGGGTTGCAGAGCACAAAGTCTCTCTGGTGTCATGACATTTTTGACAATCATATGCCTGTATCAAAAATGAAACAATTTCATAAATTGAGCACTATCTTCCATGCAATGAGAAAGAACCCATTTAAATGCACATACATGTATTTTAGCTAAGACCTTTAGATTTTTATCAAATTGGATATACATCATCCTTACTAATAGGGGTTTCAGTCAGCCCTTTCCATCCACTAGCCTGCTAAACAGTCAATCACATGTTGCTTCCACCCACCATTGCATACAGCATGATGTACTCGGTCAGCCCACGTTAGCCACTGGCTATCCTCACTGTGATTAACAGCATTTTGCCTGTGCACATGTACTTCTGCCTAGAGTAGTGCTCTTCACTGCAAGGGCTCATGGGGTAATCTATGTTGTAGATTTTTGTTTTACTATGTTTTTTTACTATGCCTATGTCCTGTCTCACCCTGCCTCTTTACACAAAGCGAAAGAGCTTGTGACAGTCCATCTTCTCCACTTCCTTTCAATAACGTCATCCAGCGTGCTGGAGCACCAAGTTCACACTGCCCTTACAGCTAAAAATACATATACTTACTGATGGAAATACACAATGACTTTACCATTGTCACATCTGACGTGGCCACTCTGTCTCTCCTAGAGGAATAGGATTACTTTTTTTAGACGACTGTCAGGCTTATTCCCTTTCTTGTCCCTTTTCTTAAAACGTATCACCATAGCGGTGGGCCAGAATCAGCTTCTCACAGATAAGCTTCGGACTGCCCCTTCGTTTCTAAGGGGAGGAAGCTACTGTAGTGAAGGACTTCAGTGAGCATTTTCTATGCATGCTCAGTTTTTACTTTGCTTGCGTTTCTGGAATCAAACTAATTTTCGCAGTATGATTTTGATGGGGTATGTGTGAGAAGGTGGTTCTGACCATCTAATTCGCCCGGATTTCTTGCTTTTTGATCACCTAGTTTGTGACCATTTACTGTGGGAGAGCTTCATAACCAGTGACTCACCAACAGTCAACTCATGGTAAAATAGATTGCACGTGTTTACAGACAGTGTCTGCCTTTGAAGATAAGGTAAGAGGCACATGGCTGGTTACGCGTGAACACATGTGTGCACATGTGTGAGACTCCTGTTGTGCGCAGCCCAAGAACTGCGCTCAGGTAGCCTGGCGCAAATGGGACTCTGCAGGGTTGGGTATTAACCTGGGATAGGCCTTATAATGTTGGTGTGCACAGATAGGGAAAGTCAGTGTGCTGTACTGTCTGATCTGCAGTGACTATGGGGAAGAGTGCAGCTCCGCTTCCTATTGGTCTAAAGACACCAGGGTCATACCAATGTACAGTGTAACCTGCCTGAAAAGAACAATGCTGTAAAGACCATAATCATATCTGTACAGCGTATGGGTCATCCAGGAATGTCATGTTTCTCTTGCTCAGCTCAGGATCAGAGCCCAGGCCTTTTGTCACCCTTCTGGGCTGGGTTAATCACATTTCTCTTCAGAAGCAGGAACAAAAGGCCTCCCCCCACAAAGCGAGCATTTAACCTTGATTAGGTCAGCTCCTCAGCAGGAAGGGGTGGGGCAGACTGCTCTGCATCAATCAGCCAGCTGTCATCCTGTGCCAGGCCCCCTAAACAAAGGAAGGGAGCCCAAACCCTGGAGCCAACCCAGGAGGGGGACTCCTTTGAAGTTCTGCAGTGGCAGGCCTGGTCAGTGATGTCAGCGAGGGGTGGAGCTGAGACGCCGAGAGCACATATGGCAAGAGACTCCTGGGTAACGCCATCTGGAAGTATCCCAGAAGGCTGTGCAGGAAGGTTGAAATAGAGTCGGAGGAGTGATGTGGCACCTCAGAATAGGCCAGAGGTGCATCCCAGCTACTACCTCACGCCCCCCACTTAAAAAGTCTTGCGCAGGGGGGAGAGCTCGCTCTTGGATGTGCTTTTCTGCTGAACACTGGGACTGGAGGCTGACGCCATGGACAATTGGAAGGAAGAACACCCTGACTGTCAGCTGGACTAAAGACTCTGCTTCTGATTCACCCCACGACCAGTGAGGCACTTCCCCAGGACCAGGAACACTGGCTCCCTTACAACCCCTGAGGACCAGTTGGGGGAAAGACTGGGCTTCTGCGCAGGAAGGAGAGAAGAGGAAGAGCAAAGCAAAAAGCTGGCGCAAGGAGCCAATGAAAGCAGCTCCCTGCAAAGTTGTTGCCTTTGAGGCCAGGAGGCCTGAAGAAAGCACTCTTTGTGGCATAGGGTTGCCACCAGGAGCAAAACAAGATCAAGATGGTCAAAATCGGCCCAACGGGCCTAAATTATGGCCGTTTGAAATGCTCCTTTGACCTTTTGCAGCACCGGCGACAAAGCGCCTGGGGCTCCGCCACCGTTTTCAGCCTTGCCCCCGGGGTGGGCCAGGGCCCATGGGTGCTCCGAGAAGTTAAAGTAACGAGGGAGCAATGTCGCGCTCCCCATGAAGGAGGGTGGGGGCTCAGGACCACATCCCTGGGCCCCGTGAAGCAGAAGATGATGAGGGAGCGCTGTTGCACCCCACTGCAAAGGCAGGAGGGGGCCCAGGACCCATCCCTGTGCCCCGATGACAACAGAGGTGAAAGGGGAGTGCTGCTACACTCTCCTGCATGGCCCGCCTTCCCCGCGCCCGTGCTGAGGGGAGCGGGAAGGCCAGCCACACAGCGCACACCTGCCCACAGGAGCGGCCAGACCAGAGTGAAGCTGCCGGCTCCCGCAGCAGCGAGCCAGTGTGCTGGCTGCGCAGGGAGCTGGTGAGGGCAGCCAGGGGTGGTACCAGGCACCCCAAGAAGAGTAACGCGGTGCGTGGCCACTTTTAAAAAGGAAATTCAGAGTGGCTCTCCCCAGTGCAGCAAGAGAGCCGCTGCTCAAACATGCAGCAAAAGCATGCGAGAAGAGCCCCAAAATGCCCTGTGGGGCCTTGGCTGCATTCCTTAATAAAATAAAATCACTTGTTTTGGCTTTGTGGCGGCCCCAGGAGAATGGGGTCACCACCGAAACAATGCTAAAGTGCAGGGGGAGCTGCAGAACAGTGCAGCTACCCCCTAAAACGAATTACCAGGGTCTCCACCCTACGTTTGGTGGGACTCAAGAAGAATATCCTCCCTAGGATTTCTTGGCATTTTTAAGCACTCCCCAGGCTGAAGCTTTTGCTCTACTGCTGGGAGTGCTGCGCCCTCTAGGGGCAAAGATTATGGCTTCAGTTCTTGTGGCCTCAAGTGATACAATGTGAGTTTTCATGTTGGGACACACCCTTTAGTGGTGAAAGGTGGTAAGTGCACATGTGTATTTACAAAAATTATGTCTTCTAGGGACTATGTTAGAAATGCAGTATTTTATGTTAAATTTGATTAAAAGTGTATGCTGTAAGCAGCGGGGGGAAAGTCTATAGTTGCATAGTGATGTAATGATAAAGGTGATGCTCTTTAGGGGCTATGGTTAAATTGCGTTATTTATATGACAAGTACACAGCCATAGACATTTTCTTTTGCGAATGCTTTATTTAAATAATGAGACTGACAACCACTCGTGATCAAAATTTGCATGCTTTATTTCCAGTATTAAGTGCCGTCAGTCATGGTTATATGTAATTATTGCATTTATTCCTATGATGAAATGTTTGTTGAGATGATGAAGTTGGACGCCGCTCACTTTGGTGCCAGCATTAAGTGCTCTTACTCCAAGTTGAGTGCAATACTTGCAGTTAGGGACAAGATGATGTTTAGACATTTGAGTTGTGGTACTAGACCCCCCTCTGGGAGGGGTAGGAATGATTACGCAATGTCATCCAGAAGTTTTTCCATCAGCTTGTGTATATTCTATTTGTAAATTGCTGCATAGCATTGAGAAGTGTGCATGTAATAAATGTACTTCTGTTTCAAAAGAAGAAGCACAGACTGTACAATCATTTATTGAGTGTTATTATTGTGCATCTGTGAATGGTGATTACTAGCCCACACCACCTTCCTTGAGTAGGCCTGAACTGCTCTGCAGCGCTACCTTATGAGAGTCAAGCACTACTATGGGATGTTAGGTTCCCAGTGGAGGACAAGTGGAGGCCCATTACTTGTGCAGGCCACACAACTAATGACGTATTTTCTAACAGTATGGAATTAAGAATGGATTCACTCGCAGGTCTAGGGCGAGAGACTTCTGCTATGGGCTGTAGGCCTCACTGCTGTTAGTCCAGACTTATCTTAGGCATAATCCCTGCCTCCTGACAAACATTTTTGTTGTCTGGACTTTCGAAAGTTGACAGACACTAGCTCTGTGAGCAGCAGATGACAGCAGGTACCACAATACTGTACTTACCAACAAAAGGTAAGAACCGCAAGTTCTACAGGGCTCCTTTCCCCATTCTTCCTTCCTCACATGATGCTTCCTATGAGTAGGGTTACTTTCTGCAGCTGGGTACAATGTACAGTATTCAAACACTTTCAACACTTTCCTGCACACTGCATCCCATGTGCATATTTTGGGGCTCTTGTGCATTTTTCCACCTGCCTGCCTGTAAAGTATTGTTGTTTTTGCAATGATGACTTTTGTTTTAAATGAACCAAATACATCCCAGTGATTTGATATAATTTTACTTTGACAGCGCCTGCATTTATCAGCACAATGGATATACTTTTGATGTTGTAAACAGTACGTAGTGTGATTGCTATATATGTAATATGATAGGGATCTATTTCACTAACCATTTTATAGGGAGAGTAGTAGTGATGAAGCAAGGTTTCATAAATGAAACTTGCTTGTACGCAATTCCTCCTCATAGTATTAATTTATAAAATTTGTATTGTTAATACTAACCTTTGCATACACTACACAAAGGGGAGAGACGCTTGCATATGTGTTTTACTAAAGAATAACGCTTGTCGGTAATCCAAAATGGCCGCTAAAGCGCGGGAACCTCACTGCGCATGTCGCAACCTGATCACACGGTGTGACGTCTTTCTTTGCTTGGTGGGAAACTTCTGCTTCTGCGCAGTGTGCATTAAATGGCTGCTTGATGTTTTCACATGCTTCAGCTTGCTCTCATGTCATTATTAAATTGTCATTTCCTAATGCTACTAATGCGGGATAGTATATATAATTAAATGGGAATAGAATAGAAATAGTGGGTATACAGTGAAACATTTTATTTGTGATTTTAATATTTTCTTCTTACACTTTTATTAGTTCGTAAACTTGGGCCTGGGTTGGTGACTTGTAACTCGAGAGACGATGGTTCTGCGCATGTATCCTGTGTGCCTGCCAAGTGAAGTCAACTTGGACGTCTCCCAAGGCCATGACCCATTGGCCGAAGATGCTGTACTTTATGTTTCCTGTGGACAAAATGATACTTTTCCCCTGTAAATTGTATAACATTTGTCGTGAGACGGGTGGGAAATAAAGCAAATGTATTAAATTGAAGGGGTGGGAACGTAAAGGACAATAGGCTTTACAATTTAGGACAAATCAATATGGTGCGACAATCCACCCCCTGTCCCTGTCCAATCAGAAGTAGTGGTCCCATATTTTAACAACATTAGTGGGAGGTACATGGGCGTAGAAGGGTATAATAGATATAGAATTAGTTAATTAGAGAGTCAGAAGTCTTAAAGCACAGGAGAGCGGAGATGCTGACAGGAAGAGCTCCAGACCGCTAAGCTGATTGATTGCAGACTGAATCCCTGTCCTGAAGAGGTCCTGAGGAGGGGGCGGCGGAGTCCATTAGAAGGAAGGCACGGGAGAATCGAGAGAAGTCGAGTATCAGAGAGGGGAACGACGCAGGCGTCGTGATAGAGAGGTCACCGGTCCTGTCCTGATCCCGGAGGAAGTCTTTGCTCTTCATCCTTCCTGGGTCCTATCTTTTCAACTCCTTGGCTAAGGGGTTTGGTTCTTGCACTTAGGTAAATATAATGCAACCTTTAGTTGCGCTGCTGTCTCTATCTTCTCCTCTTCTTTAAACACCGTCATTGATTAGCAATAATCATTTCTATGCTTAATCCTGGGTATTTCGATTAAGTACCATGTGGCTTTGTATTTTACTCTGCTAAATCTTTAGATAAACAATTTTAAAACTTCCTGACTCAGTGGTTATTTCAGGATTTTGTATTATAATGAATGTCACTCATTTTAAATTTCCCAATTAGCAAAGGATTCATCGGTAAGTCATTACTCTTCAATCAGAAGGTAATTGGTAGCAGGGATTTTTGATAAGAGTAACAACTGATAAACCCAGCGTAAGTATTAGCGTAGTGTGAATGTATGGTCCCAAGTGAGTATATGGTGTATGAATGCTGTTTGCTAATATCGCGCTGGATCAGTTTTCTGGTAAGCAGAGGACGGTTATGGTTACTCTTTATTAATTGGGTAATGAGAATTTTTATTTGTATTTTTATGAACTAACATCCGCTTAAAATTTTGAGTTTTGTTTTATGTTGTCCAGAATACCCCGGGGTAAAAAGAATAGCAGGTGGCAAGTGGAAGCCATACTGCAGTGAGGTTATCTGTCAGGCAGAATTAGTACTGAGAAGTTAAGCAGAACTTTCAGTACTCGTTAGGGACTCTATGCGTGTGAGTAATAGCAAAAGAGTACGCTGGTAAAAATTTGATGTTATATCACCTAGAAAGGGTAACATTGGAGAAGTAACAGGTACTTCTGGAGCTTGTGTGAAGAGTAGACGGAAGTGTTTTACTCGTAGTGTATGTTTAGTAAACGGAAAGGTTTTACTAAAGTGTGAGAGAAAACTATCTTTTCTATTTTAGAGAAACTGGCACGATAGCGAATGTTTTATGTTGTTACTGAAATTTAATTAAGATTTATAGAGAAAATAAGTTTGCGTAAATTTTTGTAAAGGGAGGGTCAGTTGCCGGAGAGGGAGCTGACGTCACTAAACGCCGCGCTGAGATTGGTTGAATCAGCGGGTGTGGAAAAACCCTTGTAAAGGAAGGGTCAGTAGTCAGGAGTAGTACTGACGTTATAGGTGCCGCGCTGGGATTGGTTAAACCAGCAAGGACAGGAAAGAGCAGATTGTAAAGGAGGGGTTGACAGAGAAACGTCACCAAAAGGCCGCGCAAGGATTGGTTCGGAAATAAAAGGTAGCAGACATTTGATTGGTCGAGAATTTAGAAGCAAAATTCTTAGTGGATAAAGACTGCATGTTAAAACGCGATCCGACTTTAACAGGAACTCGTCCGGATAGGAGATTCCTAGGTTTTGCAGAATATAATTTTGTACACCGAAGATTAGATAGAATGTACGGAGAAAGGAGAAAAATTTCATTTTTACAAAAGATTAAGAATTATTTTAAAAGGGACAAACCAATCAAAACTAGAGAAGGAATTATTATTCCACCAGCTAAAACGCCCGCTTCATTTATGATGATGGAAAGAGGTTATCATACTTGTGTATGGATGGAGAATTGGATAGAATACACCAAAAATGATGGAGTATTAGCATTTCCTGAGAATGGCACCTTCAATGGAAGAATTCTTCAAAACTTGAGATTGAGGATGAATGACTTAGAACCCAGACCTAGATTAACCCAATATGAAGCTCTAGAAGAATGGGATACCGAGGCATTTGAGCGTGATCGACCTCGGAGTAATAGGAGTTATCCAGGATTTTTTCCCAGATATCAACGTGAGTCTAGGGATGGTCAGATGAAACAATGGAGAAGGGCAATGATTACAGAAGGATTATATCCAATGTTCCCAGCAGAGGAGAAATTAGGAAGTGCACAGAAAAGACAAAACATTTAATAAGAAATGAGGAGTCTGAAGACGAATTTATGGAGGAAATGTTAAGAAATCCCCCACCATATCAGGAAGGGACAAGTGGATGCACCCCAAGTGCACCACCAAAAACTCCATTAGTGCCACAGGTAATGCATGAATTCACCACGAGTAGAATACTTCATGACAAAGAAAAAGAAGCCCTAGAAAAGACCAGAGCAGAATTAATACAGAAAATAACCCAGATAAAAGTGCATCCTGATTCGTTGACCATACCAGTAACAATTGGTCCAGTAGTTCCATTATATGGTACTCAGGGAAGCTGTCCTCCACCGATACTTACACCTACTGCTGTGAATAATCCCAAACCTGAAGCTCCAGTTATAATTGAGGATCAATTTAGTGACTGTGAATCCACAATATCACTCATGGACTTACCTATTCGAGGTTCTGTAAATAGTACTCCCAGAAAAGAGGTACCTGGAGGTTCAAAAGATGTAAGTTTGGTGACTTCATCAGGAACAAAAAGTGCTACCATAGTAACACCTGAAGATCTGGAAAGATGGGTGCAAGGGTCAGTTAAACAGTGTACGCCTCCGAAAATAATGGACATTCATAAATTGAAAGTCGAATTAGAAGAAATAATAGCAGGAAATGTAGGACTAGAACGCTTAAATACCTATGATGAAGAAGAATTATTATTCCTGTGCAGGAGTATCACCAGAAATGTAAAGATATTCCATGAAAAATTGTCCAATTTAGCACTACAGATGGGCATAGAAATAGGGAGATCAAAGGTACTACAGAAACCCTATAGAGCAGAATTTGCAGACAAAGATTTAGAAAATATGAATGCCTCTGGAAGAAGATTACAAATAAGAGAATTAATGTTAGTTTTGCAAAAATGGGGAGACCTAGATAAATGGAAAACTAGGTGGGCCAAGAAAAAGGAAGAAGCATGAACAAGGAGAACAGCATCAGAATATGTGATGAAGGAATCAGGGAAAACAGATCAAATGTATCCAATGCGAGAAGTTGCGGGAGGAGGATATGTACATGTCCCATGGAGCAGACAAGATATTTTATCATTTACGAATGATTTTCCAAAGTTGAGAGAAAAACCTATTGAATGGTACAAGCAGGTTGACAGGTTTGTGAAGGTGTCGAAGGTATTGTTGAAGGATTTGGATGGTTTGTTTGACATAGTGGTACCTGCCGATTTATGGACAGATTGCAAAAATCACAGTGGATTGGCCAAGTGATGAATATCCTAGAGATCCGAAAACAGGTGCCCCGTCAAATGATGTAATGAAAAAGTATCACCAAGTGATAACTTACCTGAAAGGGAAAATACCACCGAAAGAAACAGATTGGGTAAAAATAGATCGAACTACTCAAGAAGCTAATGAATCAGTGCATTCCTACTATGAGCGTTTATTGCAGGTATTTAAACAGTATAGTGGATTTGAGGACATTGGAGACAAGAACATGAGTCAGTTTGTGTATCGGTTTGTTTACGGTTTGAAACCAGAGATTTGTCAGATGATTAAACAACACATGCTGTGTTGGCAGGGAAAGCCCATAGATGAGATTTTGAAGTATGCAAAATATTGTGGAGACGATATTGAGGATAGACACAAGAAATTGCAGGAAAAAGTAATGTGGGCTCAGGTGAAAATGGCTGAGAAACAGGGAATCAATTTGGAAAATCCAAGTGAAAATCCAGGAAAAGATTCTGGAACAAATGGTGATACTGGGAATGGTGGAAAATTTAGAGCACGAATGAGTAGAGAAGAAGCTAAAAAGAAATTTCCTTGTCATGGATGCGGAAAATTGGGGCATTGGAAGGATGAATGTAAAAAGATTCGGAATAATAATGGCCCAAATCAAAATTTAAATCCACAGACGCAGACTGACTCACCGCAGGGTGCAAATCCTCAGAGTCAGTTGCCACCTGCTCCTATTCAGGGTAATGTAAGCAGAGCAAAGCATGGTACCGACATCGGATATCAGGGAGGAAGTGGTAAGAATGATTATATGACATAACAATTTCTTTTGCTGGACGATTTCTGTCAATTCAGTCCATGACGGTGCCTAGGAGAGGGGAAGAAGGAGTGCATACTTGGCGCATCCTTACAGGTAGATCAGTCAGGTCCATATGTTGAAGGGAATGTGAAAGGTAATAATATTACTTTCCTTTTGGACACTGGTGCTACCCGGTCTACTGTGAGAACAGCAGACATTCCAGACCTTCCTCTCTCTGGTGAAAATATCCAAGTAGTGGGGGTAGCTAATCAGCGAATTAGAACACCTCTTACCGAACCCATGGAAGTTAAAATCGGAAATTTCAGAGAAATGCATCAATTTGTAGTGTGTGATTCTAGTCCAGTAAACTTATTAGGTAGGGATTTATTGTGCAAGATGAATTGTACAATTTTCTGCACACCGGATGGTGTGGCAGTTCAGACACCAGATGAAGACCATGTATATAAAATTATGATTGCAAAACAAGGTACAGAAGTGGATGAAATGTTTTCGTTAATAACAAAAGATGAGTTGCCAGAAGAATTAAAAGGTACAGTGAACCCCATAGTATGGGATTTCACTGGAAAGGAAGTAGGATTTATGGCTAAAATAGATCCAGTCAAAATTACTGTAAAAGAAGGTGCAATTTTCCCAAATACCAGACAGTACAAAATGAGTGCAGAAGTAAAAGCAGGAGTCATTGAAGAAATAAATCGAATGGTAGAACAAAATATCTTAAAAGAAGTAATGAGTAGCCCATGTAATTCACCTATAATGGGGTTGAAGAAACCTAGTGGAAAATATAGGATTGTTCAGGACCTGAGGAAAATAAATAAGATTGTAGAACCATGTTGTCCTATAGTGCCAAATCCTGCAGTAATTCTATACCAGATCCCATGGAATGCAGGATGGTTCACAGTAATTGATTTGTGTCAAGCATTCTTTTCTATACCATTACATCCAGACAGCCAGTATCTTTTCTCATTTAAATTTGAGAACAAGGTTTATGTGTGGAATCGTGTTCCTCAGGGTTACACAGAAAGTCCTTCTATTTTCAACCAGATACTGAAAAAGTGCCTTGAAAAACTAGTGATGCCAGGAAGCTCAGTCTTAGTCCAATATATCGACGACTTATTGGTGGCATCGAACACCAGAGAGGACTGTGTTGTTGATTCCATAGCATTATTAAATCTTTTGGCAGAAGAAGGGCATAAGGTCTCACCTGAAAAATTGCAATTCTGTACAACAGCTGTTAAGTATCTGGGACACCAAATTGAGAGAGGAAAAAGAAGAGTAACAGCTGAAAGAGTAGCTTTAATAAAGAAAATGCAAATGCCTGTAACACAAAGACAAGTGAGAATGTTCCTAGGAATAGTAGGTTACTGTCGACAATGGATACCAGGATTTTCCATGTTAGCTAAGCCCTTAATTAACATGACAAAAAAGAAAGCAAAGGACCCTGTGGAGTGGGAGGACGAAAGTGTAGAAGCTTTTGTAAAATTGAGAAATGCCCTATGTTCAGCACCTGCCTTAGGCATGCCTGATTATAAAAGAGAATTTGCCTTGTTCTGTCATGAGAGACAAAATTGTGCACTTTCTGTCCTAACTCAAAGACATGGACTGGAAAGACGTCCTATAGCATATTTTTCTGCTACATTGGACCCAGTAGCAGCCGCGTTGCCAGGATGACTAAAAGCAGTGGCGGCTACTTGTTTGAGCATTGAACAGAGTGAGTCAATTGTGATGGGACACCCTGTAAAAGTGTATGTTCCACATGCAGTTGTCATTCTGTTGACCAGAACCAGAACTCAGCATCTTACTCCTAGTCGGCTGACTAAATATGAAAGAATAATAATGGGTGCTGAAAATGTGAACATGGTAAGGTGTACTATAATAAATCCAGCAACCTTACTACCAGACCCATGTCATGAAAGAATAAAAGACGATGAAGAAGATGAACATGATTGTATACAAATTACAGAATTATGCACAAAACCACGTCCAGATATAGAGGAACAGCCTCTTAAAAAGCCAGACAGAGAGCTATTTGTTGATGGTTCATGTCAAAGACATGAAGACGGCAAATTAACTGCTGCCTATGCGGTATGTGAATTAACTGGAATAGTTGAAGCATCCTATTTACCAGGAGTCAAATCTGCACAAGTAGCTGAATTGATTGCTTTGATAAAAGCATGCAAAATTGGGAGGAATCAGAGAGTGACCATATTTACAGATAGTCAATATGGTTACGGGGTTGTGCATGATTTTGGCCAACTGTGGATGCAGAGGGATTTCATGACTTCTTCAGGATCCCCCATTAAAAATGGACAATTTGTAAGGGAATTGCTAGAAGCAATACAATCACCAAAAGAATTGGCTGTGGTGAAATGTGCCGCACACCAGTCAGGAGATGACTGGGTGGTAGTCGGCAACAGATATGCAGATCTGGTGGCTCAACATTGTGCCAAAACCAGAATGTCAGTCAATAAGAGGGTGGAAAGAATGGGAATCAGCTGCCAACTTATGCTATATATGCCACCTGAAACTTGGAATGAGGTGAAGAAATTGCAAGATGAGGTTGATGAAAGTGAGAAGAATTTGTGGATCAAAGTGGGTTGTTCTCAAAGAGAAGATGATGAAGTGTGGATCAGTGCTGATGGCAGACCAGTCATGCCAGACTGTTTACTCTCACAAATGGCTAGAATGCATCATGGAGACACACACATAGGGAGAGATGCAATGATTAGGCTGTTCAGACAAAATTGGTACAATCCCAAATTCAGAGCTGTTGCAGAGAGTCTTTGCCAGAGATGTTTAACTTGCCAGATGCATAATCCAGGGAGGAAGACAGTAATTGGATTTGGAAAAATTGGAAAGGCAGAGGGTCCATTTATGAGACTTCAGTTTGATTTCATACAGTTACCACCATGTAGAGGGCTGAAATGCGTACTAGTCATAGTGTGTCTGTTTTCAAAGTGGGTGGAGGCTTACCCTACTAGGAGAAATGACAGCATTACAGTTGCAAAACTGTTGCTACGAGAACTCATTCCTAGATTTGGTTTTCCAGTAACTTTGGAATCAGATAGAGGAAAACATTTTAACAGCGAAGTGATTCAAATAATCTGCAAAGCATTTCAAATCAAACAGAAATTGCACTGTGCATATCGCCCAGAGGCTTCTGGAGTGGTTGAACAATTGAATGGCACTATAAAGTCAAGCCTGGGAAAAATGTATGCATCAACATCATTAGAGTGGCCAGATGCATTACCACTCGTTTTAATGGGACTCAGAAGTATACCTGACAGAACCACAGGATTGAGCCCCCACGAAATAATGATGGGAAGAGCAATGAGACAAACACATGTTCCCACAAACAAACTGGTGAATATATCTGATGATATGGTTCTGGACTATTGTAAAGGATTGGCTGATCTAGTGCGTTCTGTCTCTCATCAGGTTGGAGAAGACGCAGTTTCCAGGCAGCCCGAGCGAGAACATGATCTGAATCCTGGTGACTGGGTGGTAGTGAAGAATCACACCAGAGAAACGTGTCTATCACCTAGATGGGGCAGACCGTGTCAAGTCATACTGACAACGAATACAGCAGTGAAGTGTGCCGGATTTCCTAATTGGATTCACGTAAGCCACACCAAAAGAGTGCCAGATCCTGAAGAAGAAAATCTTCAGACAACGCCAATCACTGAAGAAGCTGAAGGTTGCCCAGCGGAGGAATCTCAAGCTCGAGATTCAAGAGAAGCTGAAGAAGAACAACCGAGCACAAGTCAGGATTGGATACCCGTGGTAGAGGTTCCTGAAATATACCACAGAACAAGAAGTCAAACAAAATTGGAAGAAATTGAAGGAGATCAGATAGGTGAAGAAGAAGCAGTTCAGGAACAAGAAGAAAAGACATTAAGAAATCCTGAACAAGATCAGATAGGGAAAGGAAACTGGACTCAAAACAGTGAAGACCTAATAGACTTTGATCAGGGACAGACAGGTTTAGAAGAATCCGGTCAGGCTGCAGAAGTTCACAGTGCAATAAGCCCTGATCAGAACAAGTTAGAAAAACATGAACTTGAAGAAATAAATAAAGAACAAGGTCAGTTATTGGAAACTCACAGCGGAGCTGTTACAGAGAAACCAATTAGACCTGAAAAGGAGCAAACAAGAAACACAGTAGTTGAAGAACACGAAACAGTGCTAAGCAGTGAAATTAACAAGATCTCTGAAGACAAAAACAAGGAAGCAGTGCCAACAAAGAAAACAAGAAAAGGAGATCATTGGCCGAGTGTCATTAAAAGAGTAAAATACCACATAACAACCAGAAGTGAAGATCCAGATCAAGTGAATGAAGTAACAAGTCAGACTGAACAAGAAAATAAAACTGAGAAAAGAAGAAGTAAAAGACTGAAACTTGTGAATAACAAATTCAAGGGTCCTGACTGGACTTATATCATCCTTGAAGATTTTGAAAGCTCAGAGTCAAGTTACAGTGGTGGCGAAGGAACAAGTGCAGAATTAACGTACGAAGAACAAACAAGACCACCCTGACTAAGCAAAAGAATAAGCTAAAGAAAAGACGAAAAGATAAGAAGAGCAATCTTCCTTGTCGAAAAATGCCTGATGATAGAGTTACTGGGAGACCAAAACAGAAGTGTTGTAGAAGATGCTGTGCAATATGCATATGTAGTCTAGTAATGGTGCTTATAGTATGGTTAGTCCTGATTGTAGCAATTCCTTACCTTATGATAGTAGATAAAAAGATTAATAATGAAACTAAAGGAAGGACAGCAAACATGAAGGGCAATAGAGTAGAACTAATGGCAGAGAATGAACCAGAAATTCATCATGAAATAGCTGATAACGACACTAGTTTAAACGTTTTCACAAAATTATTATTTCAATATGTAGACACAATGGAAGTTAGTAATTGTTACGTCTGTATGAAGTTACCTGAATCAGTAGCAGAAGGATTAACATACCATCACTTACCACTGACATATGGCATATCATGTAGTGTTTTGTCTAGTTTATTTTATAGAACAGGGAGACTTCAGTATTACTATTCAAATTTAGATGTGATATTTTCTGAAGTTCCGATTCGCAAGAGTATGAACCCAGTGCTTAGTAGTCAAGACGCACAGTTTATGGGAGAATTTTTCTTAACAATGAAATCGATAGACATAACACATGCACATAGACACAATCTAACATGTTCCTTACATGAAGAAGAAAAGATCTTTTTGAATTTAGTAGGATAGAAGACAAGATTTTCAAAAGAAAGCTTCTGAGCATAAGGCTCATTTACCACCTTGGGCAGAGAAAGAAGGGAGTTACACACCTGGAAAGGCTCAAGCTGCTATGGCTCTGGATTTTGTAAAGACAGGAAAAATTTGTCTTCGTAGGTTAAAGACTGATTATAACAATGTTTTCATCGGTACCAGTGAATGTGAACACAATTTTTTAATTATTGGAGGTTGGGGACTTAAAGGAGGAACAGATTCAGTTTTTCCTGGAATCTATTATGTATGTGGGAATAAGGCTTACTTTAGGCTTCCTGCACGGTGGTATGGAAGTTGTTATTTTGGAATAGTATTTCCAAAGATATACCACGTAAAAAGAAACACTGGAAGCAATGAAAACAATAATGAATTAATACGTAGTAAAAGAGCTAGTTTTTCAGAAATTGTAGGTGATATATTTGGAGCATTGATACCTTCAGTGGGAATAATTCTGAACTCAAGGAAAATATGTAAATTGTCTACAGTAGTTGATCGTTTATCAACCGATACTGCAGGAGGGTTCCTAATGATTAATGCGGAAATGGTTGCGATTAGATCTATGGTGATGCAAAATCGACTTGCTCTTGATATTATATTGGCAAAAGAGGGCGGAGTCTGTAAATTATTGAAGACGAAACATTGTTGCACTTATATTCCTGATAAAAGTGCAGAAATTGGAACGTATATACAGAATATAACGAAACTTGAGAAAGAACTTAAACCACTGGAAGTTGATAGTGTATGGGAAAGATTGACAAATAGTATCTCGTCAATTGGAACCTGGTTTGCTAATGTAGGAAAAGGACTTATAGGTCAAATATTAGTACCCTTAGCAGGGATAGCAATAATAATATTGGCAATAACGATATGGTGCAAATGCTGTAGAAAGAATGGAACATACAAAGTGACAGAAAAAGGAAAGAAGAGAAAACTAGATGAAATAGAACTTGAAGAATGGAGGAGTGAATTATACAAGAAGTTAAAAGGAGAATGTAAAAAGGGAAAGTGTAAAGATGAGAATGAAGTAATTTGCAAGAAGTTGGCATCTGATTGAGGGTAGTGTTTTTGATGGCTCAGAAACGCCATCAGAGAGGGGATTGATGAAGCAAGGTTTCATAAATGAAACGTGCTTGTACGCAATCCTCCTCATAGTATTAATTTATTAAATTTGTATTGTTATTACTAACCTTTGCATACACTACACAAAGGGGAGAGACGCTTGCATATGTGTTTTACTAAAGAATAACGCTTGTCGGTAATCCAAAATGGCCGCTAAAGCGCTGGAACCTCACTGCGCATGTCGCAACCTGATCACATGGTGTGACGTCTTTCTTTGCTTGGTGGGAAACTTCTGCTTCTGCGCAGTGTGCATTAAATGGCTGCTTGATGTTTTCACATGCTTCAGCTTGCTCTCATGTCATTATTAAATTGTCGTTTCCTAACGCTACTAATGCGGGATAGTATATATAATTAAATGGGAATAGAATAGAAATAGTGGGTATACAGTGAAACATTTTATTTGTGATTTTAATATTTTCTTCTTACACTTTTATTAGTTCGTAAACTTGGGCCTGGGTTGGTGACTTGTAACTCGAGAGACGATGGTTCTGCGCATGTATCCTGTGTGCCTGCCAAGTGAAGTCAACTTGGACGTCTCCCAAGGCCATGACCCATTGGCCGAAGATGCTGTACTTTATGTTTCCTGTGGACAAAATGATACTTTTCCCCTGTAAATTGTATAACATTTGTCGTGAGACGGGTGGGAAATAAAGCAAATGTATTAAATTGAAGGGGTGGGAACGTAAAGGACAATAGGCTTTACAATTTAGGACAAATCAATATGGTGCGACAATCCACCCCCTGTCCCTGTCCAATCAGAAGTAGTGGTCCCATATTTTAGCAACATTAGTGGGAGGTACATGGGCGTAGAAGGGTATAATAGATATAGAATTAGTTAATTAGAGAGTCAGAAGTCTTAAAGCACAGGAGAGCGGAGATGCTGACAGGAAGAGCTCCAGACCGCTAAGCTGATTGATTGCAGACTGAATCCCTGTCCTGAAGAGGTCCTGAGGAGGGGGCGGCGGAGTCCATTAGAAGGAAGGCACGGGAGAATCGAGAGAAGTCGAGTATCAGAGAGGGGAACGACGCAGGCGTCGTGATAGAGAGGTCACCGGTCCTGTCCTGATCCCGGAGGAAGTCTTTTGCTCTTCATCCTTCCTGGGTCCTATCTTTTCAACTCCTTGGCTAAGGGGTTTGGTTCTTGCACTTAGGTAAATATAATGCAACCTTTAGTTGCGCTGCTGTCTCTATCTTCTCCTCTTCTTTAAACACCGTCATTGATTAGCAATAATCATTTCTATGCTTAAGCCTGGGTATTTCGATTAAGTACCATGTGGCTTTGTATTTTTCTCTGCTAAATCTTTAGATAAACAATTTTAAAACTTCCTGACTCAGTGGTTATTTCAGGATTTTGTATTATAATGAATGTCACTCATTTTAAATTTCCCAATTAGCAAAGGATTCATCGGTAAGTCATTACTCTTCAATCAGAAGGTAATTGGTAGCAGGGATTTTTGATAAGAGTAACAACTGATAAACCCAGCGTAAGTATTAGCGTAGTGTGAATGTATGGGCCCAAGTGAGTATATGGTGTATGAATGCTGTTTGCTAATATCGCGCTGGATCAGTAGTACTTCTCAGAAGAGATCTCTTACCACTCCTTGGACACTTTAAGACCTTCTCAGCACAGCAGCTGCATGAGAAGGCATTTAAAAAAAATAAATACAGGTTTAGTGGGAAAGCACTAGCACTCCTAAATAATATGCTGTACTCTTAACGTTGCAGATCTGGGGATGTAATATAGAAAGTGTCCCAGGGACATAATGGGCATGTGCTCCTCATTTGTGCACCTCCCGGGCACTTTAGTATTACTTCTTTAATACAAATAGCGCCCTAGCTCCAGAGGGTGTTCCCTCATTTGCATGGGGGCGTGGCCCTAAGCAAATGAGGGAATCTCTTTACCTCTGCGCCGTATTATGGGCGTGAGCACAAAGGCAAAGAAGCTGTCTTGCGGATCACTAAAAGTGTGCCACAAAAAGGTGGTACACTCTCAGTGCGCCCCCTGATGGCAGTCCTCTGGAGGGGGCCAAGGGGGTCCTATGGACCCCATAGATATTCCCTTGCCGGCGGGTGCATTCACTCACTGCACCCATCTGCAAGGGGGTCTCTAATCCCTCTTAAAAGTGCAGGGGGTTGCCGCCTGCACAGTGAAACTGAGAGCGGCTTTGAAGCAGCCGCTCCGTATTTCACTGGAAGGCACTGCCCATAGGCTAACACGGGTTCGCGGCTGCCCAGAGGACAGCACATTCTTCATAACAGAGTACACTTTCCCTGTTTGAGCACAGCATGCCTATTTACAGGTGCGCCGTGGCGCAAACAGGAAAAGTACACCCTATTTGTATTAGGGTCCCAGGGGCCTTATTACATCCACTGTGCACTTTCCCGGTTTGCGCCATGTGCAAACAGGGAAAGTGTGCCGTATTACTGCCTATGTGCTGCCCACAGGGCAGCAGGAAACTCTTCTGCCCTGGGGGCAGCGCATTCAAGTGAAATACGGAAATGCTACTTCAAAGCTGCTACGTGTTTCACTGTGCAGGTGGCAACCCTTCTGCACTTTAAAGAGGGGAGAGAGACCCCCGTGCTGGCGGGTGCAGTGAGTGACTGCACCCCTCCACAGGGATACCTGGGGGGCCCATGGGACCCCCTTTCTCCCCTCTAGAGAACTTTTTGTGATGCACTTTCAGTGTGCCTCCCAAGGGCAAAGTGATTCCCTCATTTGCAAAGGGGCCAGGCACCCAGGCAAACGAGGGAATACTCTCTAATGATAGCGCTGGCGCTACATGTGCGCCAGCACTATCTTTATTAAAGAAGGAGCCGCACAAGCGTCTGCGGCCCCTTCTGTAATACCAAAGTACCCAGAAGCGAACAAAGCGGGCGCACATGCCCATTGCACTCCCAGGGCACTTTGTGTAATATGGCCCCTAGTTTGTAATAAAGTGTTGTGCAGCCTTCGGCACAGATGCTATACTTTGTTGAAATACTGTGATTTCTGAAAAGAAATGCACATATTTTTACTGACAGCGCACGACTGCTTCTCAGAAGGGTACTGATATTGCAAGGCAAGGTGCAAGCAGGAAATAAGAATAATTATTCTTCTCATGCCCTGCTGAACTTAGGCAGCCTTAATCTAGACCCAGGTTGTCATCACTTTCCAGTTCACAAATATGACACTACAGCCACTATGGTCCTTTCGACTCAAATATGTATCTCAATTACAGTCAGTCAGGGCCCCTTTCTTGTCTCTCGACCCCTCATTAACTTACTGTTACTGCAGCAGGTCCATCTGCTCTCTGGATTTCTATCCTATTTTTAGGTCGAGCCTATAGCGGCAGCGCATATGCGCTGCTCGCTTTGCGAGGCATGCAGTATTCAGTATGGAGTGGAAGCTCCTTGGAAGCTCCGCCCACTCTCCGCCCATCTTTTTCATTGGCTTGTGTCCTTGTCGTTCCTAAATGCTGCCTTCCGATTGGTTTTAGGCTTATTAGTCCCTCCTTATGACGGCCATGTCGTCATTTGTATCCTTCCATGGCTACTGGCCCCTTTACTTCGAGTGATGCACAGTATGTTTTATTTAGATTGTGAGCACTTTTTCTTCCCGTGCCTTCCCCCACCCCTCTCCCGCAGTCCGTGCCTTCTCGCCCCCCCACACTCCCGTTGTTCGTGCCTTCTCGCCCGCCCGCACTCCCGTTTGCAATGCAATAGGTCTCGCGTAAATGCGAGCCCTATTGCATTGCAAATCCTTGTTTTAGATTGAGGCGGGCCGGCAGCTTTCTCAACAATAAGGTTTTGAAATATTACGACAAAATAAAACAAGCACTGACAAATCTAAAAGGTTGGTGCCAACGCCACACCTATTTGCTTGCCAACGCGTGTTTTATTTTATAACTGCTCAAAAGTCCAGCAGAAGGTTGTGGCCAGATTTGGCGCGAGAATTCGGGTGGTGGCGGGAACCCAGGAAGCCACCCGTCTGTCTTGAGCCCCCAGCGCCCTGCGAGAGACAGGCAGGTATGGACCGTATGAACCAAGCCAGTGATGACAATGTCACTTGTTTCACTCCAGCTCGGGCACGTCGCGGTTTCCTCTGGAGAAAGTGCTTTAGACAGGTCACCATGTGGCCCGGGGCAGAGGCAGGCCTCGGCCCTGTGACCTCCCCGGAAGAGCACCGGATGCCATTCTGGGACCCTCTCCATTCCTGGCTTCCCCCTTCTTTGATGATGAGGTGACATTTGCATCTGAATGGGGCTGGCGCTGCGGGGCCGGTGTCTGATGTCTGAGGCGGGGGAGGAGGGGGTCGAAAGGGACCCGGGAGGACCAGCTAGATATCAAGGTGTCGGCGCACGCGCCTGCGCCCCCAGGAGGGCGGCTCGGGCTCCCCATTATCAGATGGCCATGGGGGGGTCCCTTTATCCGAAGGCCGCTTTGATCTCCCCGGGAGGACTGCTGGGTTTACAAAGTGAACAATTAAGGAGACATACTTTCACAGAAGCCTCTGGTTTGTAAAACAAACCTCCTCGGCCCACGTGAGGTGAAATGTCCGGCCAAAGAAAGCGCAGGTCGGCCTGGAAGGAAATGGGAGGGCGCTGCTTTTACTGTGATAGCTGCTTACGTCCTGAACATTTACTCGAGGCCCCTACAAACACTGCAGGGAAATGCAACCTGTCGAAAAAGACTGGGTGAGCGGGAATTTATTATTTTCTGTGTGCAGTTTTATATAGTGTGAACTCGACCCGAAGGCATTGGAGCGCTTTACATGAGCACCAGTTACGTTACACAAGGACACATTATTTTTTGGTTGGCACGGGGAGATTAAGTGATTTGTCCAGAATCACAGGCTGTTGAGCCGACGCCGAGACTCGAACCTGGTTCCCCAGCGCCAAGGTCAGCTCTGGCCTTTAGGTGTTTTTCTGTTCTCTCGTAAATTCTAGTACTTCTTCCCACTACCCCTCTTATTGGCCTAGTTCTTTTTCGCTTATTATTTATTTGCAGTATTTTTTTCAGCGTGAACTCAGCCCAAGGGCACTGGAGGGTCCTTTTCACCAGCACCAATTGCATTACACAAAGTTTGATTCTTTTTTTGAGAGTTTAAATGGTTTGCCCAGAATCACAATATGTTAAATCGACGCCGTTCCTCCAGTTCCAAAGTCGGTACCTTTGGCAGTAACACGGTAACACCACATCCTCTGTCCTTATTTACCACAGGAGGAGAAGCGGGCGACAGGGGTGGCGAGCCAGGGGTCTGGCTTGCCTTTCGGACCCTGTGCGCAAGCGGAGCCCTGAGAATAGTTGGCATGTAAATCATGCAACACACGTCTATAAGATATTGAAAACTCTCTTAAAAATTAATTCAAAAAAGAGTATTTGTTTAGGATGCAGAAGTGCTTTACCTTATTATATCATATTATTTTACTGTATTGACAGGTAGGCAGAAGTCGAAGTGGGCCGAGGAACAGGGGAACGACGTCCCCAATCTTTATTAGTTTGATCAAAACAGTTCCCAGACTTTTTATAAAAATAACCTCGGTTTCTGAACTGTTTACTTCCTGTGGGTTCAAAGGGGAGAAGAAAGGTCACCACTAATGTGGGGTAATAGGAGAGGCAACTGAAGAAGCAGCAAGCCTTCTCTGCAGGGTCCCTGCTCCTGAAAGGAATATACATTGGTGCAATTTGTTAATCAGGGAACATATAGGTGCTAGGAAGCCAGTACAGGCTTAATTGATATAATCTGGAATTTGTCCCTTTAATGTAAACTTATAAAAAGGTTTACACTAGGTACAGTCGGCGTCTTATTAAAACAAGTATTTGCAATGCAATAGGTCTCCCATTTACGCAAGTTTAAGCTATTGGCATTGTAAATGACAATACGTTTTATTTAGGTTTCAAAAACCAAAACATAAATAAAAGGCATTGTCATTTACAATGCCAATAGCTTAAACTTGCGTAAATGCGAGACCTGTTGCATTGCAAATGCTTGTTTAATATAATAAGTGCAATACCTGAATTTAGCTCTCATCATTCACTGGCCTAACCCTCATTCTTTTTTTTCCTTACGTTCTAATTTCATTTGATCTTTATTTACATACTGCTTATCAATAAAAGATCTGGCAAAGCCAATAGGTCTGTGACTTGACGTCCACCAGTTCTTACTATCAAAACAGAATAATAGGTAAAAAATAATAATACATAAAAGGGATAAACACAACTGCCATGCAAAGGCCAGACCTATTGGCATTGCTAATGCTTGTTATTTTATGGCCGGCTGAAGTCAGAGCATTCACTCTGTCAAGTGGTTAAGTTATGAGAGGGTGGGAATGCCCTTTAGCCTAGTTTCAGCAGACAAAAGAAAGACAAACAGCAATGTATCTTCAACTAAGGCAAACACTGCATTGAGCCACACTGCATACAATGAGTGACACATACCTGCACCCAGTAAGGCTTGTCTTGCTGGGGCCTGCCCTTCTCCTGCCTGTAGGACATTGCCCATGTACACTTCTTTAACTTCTTCTTTCGGAATGCCTGGAGGGGGCAAGGTGACAACTGATTATGAAAAGAGACAACAATCAGCAGTACATTTCACAATCTAGAAAAAAGACAAGATAGCAGATTATTCGGTTCTAAACGTTTATTTAGCTTTGAGCTCAGGTCTTCAACAAACTTGGAATTAAATGGCGCTATGGTAAACAACATTGGGGTCTCTGCTAGCTCTAAACTAACAAACCCATGACTTTTTGTTTGTATTCGAACATAAAACTAAAGTCGAGCCACCTTTACTGACAAAAAAAATAAGGGGGAGATTGAAGAAAACCTTAGATTCTTAAACCTGTTTTTTAGTAAAGGTTATTGATTTTTTTTTTTAGGTAAAGGACGATGTGATCTAACTGGTCACATAGAAATTAGTACGTAATGTCAATTACCAGTGACAACTTAAAAGGGCCAGACACAATGTAATGCCAGTCTACAGTTCTCCTTATCAGTAAATACAAGAGGCATGCTACATTCTTGCATGGGACATCCATATAAACATACAAGTCACAGAAGGAACAATGTTACACACATGGCATCTGTGGTAATGGCCCTCAGTGCATTTTACCCTCATGTGCTCCACCTCCAGCACCCCCGTCCTATCATACCCACCAAACAACCCCCTCCCCCCCGCAGTAACCTCAACCTTACCCGCCTTTCCCCAAGTGGACTCAACTACTGCGATACACCCAATTATGGGGCATGTCGACGCTTAACTTCCATTCAGTCACCTGGGGTATCATGAAACACTAACTCCTGTGACTTCTCCAGCCATAACCATGTCTTCTGCTCCTGCCCACTTGCTAAGCGCTGCTTTTCATGTTGATGCTTGTGGTGCATGGTGATTCCTACACCTGTTGTGGAGCTGTGCTCACCTTCACAAACGCGTCTCAAATGCAGATTAAACGCAGTTCGAAATACATCACGGTACATAAACCTGCACTCAATCAACCCTAGGACCACACATACTAATTTCACCGAGTAAAATACTTACGTAGCCACCATGAAATCCCCCACTCCACCAGCACAGAGTGTTTTCTTTGGAACTCACTGTACTGTTTATCACAAGGGCCTTTGTTTCAGCTCGGATACGTTTACCTACTACCATGCAAGCTATGTTCATTAGCTAAGCACCATCTTCAGGTTCGATAAAAATCAGAAATCTGCCATTGGTCGCAGAGTCTGTGAAGTAGTGGCCGCGTGATTCTGGAATGTCACTCTAACAGTGTTGTAAAGTTGTTAAACCATTTCAAGCTTCAGAAACAACTGAAGATTTTGCTTTGATGCAACAATTGTACTAGTTTTAGACTCAACCTCATTTAAGGTTTCACTAGGCTGGTCTTCAGAGTCCACCAAACAAGAGACTGTCTGATGTGGTTTAAGATCCTAATGTTCTTCTAATGAGGTTCTCGGAGTTGATTCCAATGGATGCAAGATGATGCTGAAGATGGTCTTTTTACAGAAAAGGAAGAGGAGTCAAATGATTTCAAGATGTCATGAGAGACTAAAAAGTCTTTGGAACTATGAGACACAAGTTAGAGCTGATGAGTTGCTAGTAAAAGAATGTTATGGCTGCTTTAGCAAACTTATACAACAATAAGAACTCCCACTTTACATAACCCACCTTCAATTCCTCCTTAGAAAAATGTCATTTAGGGCCAACCCCTTAGTAGACTTTCAAAACCCCCCATCCTCAATATGTTATGAAACTAACACGATGGGAGTCATCCTAGTACAAAAAGTAAAATTTAATTCATAAAGCCCACAGGAAGTGCCTTACAACACAAACAGGATAGAGAATTAAATACCAATTGACTGGCATATTTACAGAAAATAAACAATAAAACCCCAACAGCTTGAGTTTATATGTTCGAACACTTGTTTACAACCTGACAGAATATCCAATGCAGCCCTGTCAACTTATCCTTTAACGTTAGTAATAAATCTAAAAATGTAATTAATCTACCAGTTATCTGAACAAGTTGACCCTGCTACACAGGATTACACAACCTCTTTTATTGTTATATTGCCTGATGTACGACAAATAGGCTCCAACAGATTCACCTGATAGAGTTTTAAGTCTGGGCAAGTAAACGTTAAAAGATTAAAAAAAAATCCAACGTTTGCTTTGCAACAACACCTAATATGGAGTTGAAACGATGGCTGTGGTTTTTTTTTTTGTACAGCTGTCACTCTTTCAAAGGAATTAAAAAGCATCAAACCGTGGAAATGACGAAGCTGGGATTTCTTTTGCCACTAACGCACAGACTGGAGTGTTGCAAAACACACATTTGTTAGGCGTCCTATAGAGATTAGGTTGCCAAATATAGTGGAGCCTAGGGGAAGACCTCTGTAATGATAATGGTGTCCTTCCTATAAAGAAATTCAGATATCAATGATACTTTTCTCTTGATGCCAATGAGGCAGTAAACATCCACAAGATCCAATGAGGTCATTCAATCATTCTGCTATTATCACCACTAGATAAGATAGATAAATTCTTTATTTGGTTAAAAATAAACAGAACCATAAACGTATCACCACTAGAACTGGGGCCATAGTCAACATGTGACAAAGTCCACATGGTTCCGGTTATTACAGATCCAATATCTGTCTGTTGCCCCCAGTACTTTTAAGAAAACAATTCTATGCCACCCACGAGAAGAGACTTTTTGATTCCCTCTACTGATGCTGCTGGGCCATATTATACATTGTGCCCTGGGGGCGCAACGGGAGGTGGACACGCCCGCTTTGTGCACCCCTGGGGCACAATGGTATTACAGAAGGGGCCACAGACGCTTGCGCTTCCCCTTCTGTAATACTGATAGCGCAAGCGCACATACAGCGCCAGCGCCATCATAAGAGGGAGTTCCCTCATTTGCATGGGGGCGTGGCCCCATGCAAATAAGGGAATTACTGCCTCTGCACCATTGCCAAATTGCCAACGTGAGGGCAAAAGCAAACAGGCTTTTAAGGAGCACACAGAATGGACCTCCCAGATAACCGCCCGCAGGCGGGTGCAGTCGCTCACTGCACCCGCCTGCAAGGGGATCTCTCTCTCTCTCTCTCCCTCCTGAACTGTGAAGCACGGAGGTGGCTTTGAAGCAGCTGCTCCGTATTTCACTTGAATGTGCTGACACCAGGGCAGCGCGTGTTAGCGGCTATCCTGAGTGAACGCATTCTGCATAATACGCTGCACTTTACCCGTTTGTGCCTGGCGCACCTTTTGAAAGATGCGCCGTGGCACAAACAGGGAAAGTGAGCTGTATATATAATACGGCCCCTAGTCGTCATGAAGAGTAAATGCTATTGTGATATCTAATAAAACATGCAAGCAATTCAAAGGTGCAAAGGCATTATGACTGTCCACAAAGGAGTTAAAGGTAATGCAATCACGATCTATAGATTATTCTGCATGGTCGGATGACCTTGTAGCACACCATTTTGGCAAATATGAACACTTATCATTAAGTGGAGATTTTAATATCTGGGCTGAACTATCTACTGGACATCTAGTCTTCAGACTAATTGAGAGTATTTTACTATATATTCAGGGAAAAGCGGGGTTCAGCCAAGTAGTGGGACATACTTAGAACTTATATTTCTTTCCTGTGACTGTGGCAAAGTAAGATCTCCCAGAATAATCTCAGACTGATCACTGCTTCGTTCCTTTTGATATTTTAAGAATTTCAGAGGCCTGAGGAACCAAATAATCAAAATCCAAGTGTTCAGAACTGGAAAAATAAAGCCCCTTATGAGCTTAAATCTAAAATTGATAAATCTGCAATGTGCATTGGATGAAATTGGTCATCTGTGTGATCGCCCATTCAAAGGTAAATTCATATGTGGGTGAGCTCAAGGCTGAACAAGACTTCCTGAAATGGTGATAAAAGTATGATCAAAAGGACACAATACTCTATCTCTGCTAAATGAAGAAGTATAATTATACAACTATGTTAACCAGAAGACCAGTTTTATTCAAATCAAATTAGTGCAGCTAAAAACGTATCAAACTACTTTAGGAGTCTTCAAATCCAGCCAATCTTTGTGACATAAATAAAAAAGTAATACCATCACAAGCCCAACAGCGGTCGAGTGTGCACAGTTCAGGGGGTCCAAATGTGGAATTCACTTCCACTGGTGATCCAGATGGAATCTTCTCATCCGAAGTTTCAAAAGAAAGTAAATACATGGATGTTGGGTAGTTTTCCAGGGATCTCCAATGCCACTTTCGTACAGGGAGCATCTCATTCAACACCCCTCAGGTAGTCCTTATCCATGATGCTAGATAGTGATCCAAGTCTGGTAGTCTGAAGCATTTTAGTGTGTGCTGGTGCATTACTATAGCCTTATAGCCCGCCGTAGCGGGCTATATCGGCTATTAAAGGCCCGCTGCAGCGTTAAAGGCCCGAGCCGAAGGCGAGGGACTTTAACAAGGCAGCGGGACTTTAATAGCCGATATAGCCCTGCTACGAAGGGCTATAAGGCTATTAGAACATTCTGCCACTAGAGGGCAGAATGTTCTAACAAATTAAACAAAGGCTTCAGGGAGCGCGAGGGGATTGAAATCCCCTCAGGCTCCCTGAAGCCTTTGTTCACAGCCACAAAGAAACATTGGAATGTTGGAGCTCCGGGCTTATACCAGCCATTATAAGCCCGGAGCACTCCATTGTTTTCAATGGAGCTCCCAACATTCCAATGTTCTAATATTATTTTAAGAGGGGCTGCCATTTTCATCAAGGAGTTATGCACTCCAGATACCTCCAATGCTTGCAAGTCAGTATAAAACATACTGTTTAGCTGGTGCATGGAACAGAGTATCGATCCCCATTCATTCACACCCCGAACATCTTGTCAGGAATGTAGTAGCAGGAAAGGGATATAGAACGGCTGTACCTTCTACTAAAGATCGCACAGAGAGTCCATTTTAGATGGGCATAAGATGGCCACCACATAGGATGTCACCTGTTCACGGGCATTCCGTTGGAAAGATCTCAGTGTATTCTTACCTTTGGGATGTGAAAGGTGTGTTGATGACAATGCAAACCAAGATCCACCGTGGAACCCTGCACTGAAGATGCTTTATAGAGGAGCTTACTATGTTCCTATATATTTTTCTGCAAAAGATGATCATATGAAGGGGCTTTATATATTTCTGCCACGTTGTTTACCTCAGAAGCAGTGACGCAGCGCTAAAATGAACACAAGCGGGGTTTCCACAGTCTCCTTTTCTAGCACAGTACAAGCACGTGTGCTTTATTTCCTTCAGGCTTATGGTGAGAGGAATAAAGAACTGCCATCAGGTAGGTTAAGCCAACTTACGATTTTGATCAAAATGGTCATGTGTCTCCTCCAGTTTGTCCAAATGGGTCGAGTACAGCGAGATGAGGCAAAACTTCTCAGACTTTCAAGTCAGGAGCCATGGTGAGCGACATTATGAAAGAGGTAGCTGTTCTGGGGGGTCGTTTTAAAGAGTGTTTTTAAGCCTATTGCTACAGTAGTTTAGAAAGGAATTGTCATAAAAGCCCACTGAATAATGATTATAGATACTAAAGTTTAGGAAAGTCTAAAGAGTATTAAAAGCAAAGAAGAAACCATTATCCTATGTAAAGAATGTTAAGGATTGTGTTGGTGTGTGTGCGTTTATGGGTGTGTGTTTATGGGTGGGGGTGTGTGTATATATATATATGAATATACACAAACACACAAATATAAACACATACACAATAGAAAAGGAATATATATATATATATATATATATATCAAGGCCCAAGAGCTTTCAAGGACGCACTCGACAGCAGGTGAAAACCGGGAGGTTTATTTTAACAAAGGAACCAGCATCTGCATTCCAGTAAAAATTAGTAGCGCCTAACGCGTTTCAAGGCTCATGCCTCTTCTTCCTAGGCGACTTGGAAATTGTGAGTCTTTCCAGAGAGCTTTAATTTTGTACCCAGCTGCATATTGTTCATTAATTGATGACCTTTAGTGGGCCTCGCTCAGTGCGTTTTTCCTTTTAGTGCATGCTGGAACAGGTAGTTCAATTTGGAACCAATCACACCCTTCAGTGGGTTCTGTTTAAACATTCACGCTTTTAAAATCCATTATTTTCCTAAGTGGAACCCAGAGTACAGAGCAGGTTAAATTTTCCTCACTTGCTGTGCTGCACCAGGCATGGACATCGTTCGCACCAGCAGCCTCTCTCATTCGTGATGGTGCAGTCCTCCACGACAGGGCTGCCGTGTTAATTCATATAAATCATCATTGATCATGTGATCAAGGCCGTTTCACGGCCGAAACGCGTCATGGCGGACAAGTTGGTGGCAATAAAGTAAACAAAAATTTGCACTTATTGTTGGGTCCACGCTCGTTATTTCTGGTGGCAAAGCAGAAGCGGATACGAGATATATATATATATATCCCACGAAATTCACTATCTTTTTAAAACAATCTTCATTATATTTTCTGTTGGTACAAGTAGTCAGTATCTTAATGGCATTGTTCATTAAGCGGACACTGTCATCTGTTTTATGACATCATTATAAACCATGATCAAGTCCTCCCTGATCCATATGGGTCCTATACTCTCCATTTCACATCTGCCCATCTAGAATTCTAGCCCTTTCCACATACCCCAAACAATGGAACAATGCAAAACAACAGTGCCCACAATATCATCCCCATAATATCCTCACAGTATAGCACACATTCTCTAGAGGCTCCCGTTCAATCAAACATTATAAGAGCTCTTAGTTTGGAGGGGGGAGGGGGGGGGGGGATGTCACGTCTCTTTGACCCCCCTCCGTGTCTTTTAACGCCGAGTGCCAGACTTCTCTCAAGTATCCTCTTAAAATGCAGATTTGAATGTGCTCAAACAAACGAAACTGGATATTTGCTATTATAGGGTATAATTACCATCCTAACCATGAATTCAGTCACTGGACAAATAACGGACAACAAAATAAAGCAAACACTTTGATCCCAGTGACTATAAAAATCTAAATCATACCTGCTCTTTCAATTGCTGCTCTAATCGCAACAGAACCAAGTTGAGTCGCTTGCAAAGACGAAAGACTTCCTTGAAAAGATCCTATTGGTGTCCGTACAGCGCTTACTATGACTACTTCCTATTAGAGAAGAAACAAACGTATGTTTATAAAACACCACTGATTATAGCTGCATTCCTTTTAAGACCTTCATCTCAATAACTTTCAAGTGGAAGTAAACAAAAAACATAACATATCATTTCTGACAACAATTTTAAATACACCATAGGATATGCAGTGACAAGATTTACAGTATACAGCCAATCACTTCAGCATGTCCCACACTGTACTTCAACCACTGTTCTCCTAACCATGAACCTAAGCTATTGAAACCAATAAAAGGTTATTATTGTTGTCATGTAAAAAGAACTGAGCAGTTGGGTGAAATTTACATTGGTGCAAAAGCCCTCAAAGGCACCATTCGCAGACCAAGATGTACAAGCCGCAGACTCGCATTAAAGGGTCAGCTAATGCATCAAACTATCGGAAATGGTTCTCACTGTACTTCAAGACCCATTGCCAGGTCTTGTAGAGTATCAGAACGTGGAGACTCCCACCACAGATGGTGGCTGGTCCTGGAGATTGCCTGTGGTAGAGATTTGTGCTTTACTGATGGCAGCATCTAGTAGCTGTGAATGGAGAAACTAGTTTTCCTTTAGCAGCAGCCAACAGAGGTTTTAAGAGGGCATTTTAACACTTCTCCTCGAGGGCATTTATAATCTCATTATCGCTATTCACCTGAATGGAATATTTTAGTGACAGAATGGTCCCAATGGAGTGCAGTATTAACCAGCAGAAGACATGGTAGACACGCCTGTGGCTGGTTCATTAATGCTAGTAGGGGACATGACTGGGTGGACAGCCTACGCAACTAACATAGAACATAGGGTAAACAAGCTCACATGGTAGAGCACTGCAAAGTGAACTACATCTAAACGAAGGGTAAAATAAACATGTACACACCTATTATAGTTTTCTCTGTGTTACACGAGGTAGTTTTAAGGAATATCCTTTTCGTTGTTAAGGTTAGATGCAACACCTTTATGGCACATTATTACGAACTCCTGCCTTGCTTGTAGATAGCCACTTCGATCTGCAGACGTCACTCCTCTTTCACTGTTTTTACCACTTGCCAACATATTATTGTGGTCTTGTAAGTGGTGGACCCGGTGAGAGGTGGAAGAGTGAATCGTTCCCTTTGGACCGAGAACACAAGATTATTGTTTTGCTATATCCCTCGAATACGTCAGGGTCACAGGGCAAAGAACGGAGACAACAGTCTGTGGCCTGCTAGATCTGCACTTAAGATATATGCCTAGTGATGCACGCATATAGGTCACTCTTTAAGATATTTAACAGCAGAAAGGATGCCAGGGGGCTACAGCTGACACAGTGATGGTGGCCTCACACTGCCCAGAGTGCTGGGAGAAGATTTTGTTGGCAATGACAGACAAAAAGACTGTCATTACATGAACAGCACATAATACTCTTCCTGACTTACATCATGACACCTTGCAAAGTTAGAGAGTACGATTGGCGTCGCGAAGGGAGAAATAATGGCTGGGGCGTGTCTGTCTTGGCTTGTTTATCATCACCCACTATTATACAAACGTAATTAATCATTATTGGTTCCCTACCTCTAGATTCATTCTTAGTGCTACATGGTCCTCAACTACATCAGAAAATTTTGGACTAGTCAACAACAGTAAGAAGCCTACTGGCACACTTACCTTCACACGCATTTTGATTTTTTTAAACTACAATTCTAATTACATCTTACTTTTCATTTTTTGTAGTACAAGGGTCACTGCTTCCCTCAAATACATACAGTCCTGATTTTTTTTTTTTACAACCAGATTTTATTAGGTTTTTTAAATAACGCATTGACATACATGCATAGTCTTCTCATCAGTTCTAGCACATATCTCTATACACACTTATTCTCTGGCTTGATTTACTTAACATCCCCCGTAACAAAACTGTCCCTCCCACCCCCCCTTGAGTTGCGCTTGAGTTAGTGTAGTGGGATCTCAGGGGGTTGCTAGGTGTTTATAAAACAAGGGTTTAATGGCACTGCTCTGAGACACCCGTTGCCTCTAGTCCTATTGTTCTTCTCTTCCCCTCTCCTGTTCCAACGCTGCCGGTTGCGGGAAGCCCATCTCGCTAGATCCCTGTTTATCCGCCCTCAGTTCGCCTACAAGGCTTTCCCATGCCCTCGCCCTATCTATTTTACCTATCCCTCGACTTGCTTCCCTGAGTAAGTCTGCCTTCTGCTCCTGCCCATTTTTCAAGTTCTCTTCTCCAGGCATCTATCCTTGGCCCTCCCAGCGCTTTCCAATCCCTAGCTATCTCTTTTAGCCAGAACGTAGGCGAGGCCCTGAAACTTCCCAGTTGTCTTGTTTTTGGCCGTGTGCGGGAACCATCCTAACAAGAAGTCAAACAAATACAGTCCTGATGATGACCCATTAACTGTTGAGGGTCGAAACGTTGTCGATACATACAGCAAATGGAGCTTTTGTTCTGGATGTAATCACTCAGTGACCTATAAACTTTGTATTTACATTGCAAGTATTCGTCAACTGATGTGGCTCCATTGTCAAGTTTTATACACACTTTATTTTCTGATCTATTTAGGAACACATTAGATAGATGAAGCAGTAAATATTGCACAATTGCTGAGGGTGTTGTCTTGATCTTGACTTCCAGCTTTCATTGAAATAAAATTACTTTGTTTCACACCAACTACTAAATTGTTTCGTCTTTACGATATGAAGCCCTGTGAAGAAGGCCCTAGTAAAAGTGGCTCTGTGCTGTTTGGAGTATGACTCTGACTTGAGGAAGTTAAATATATCTGTGTGGTGGTTTTACAGTACAATATGCAGTGGTATAAAAACCCATATTTCACAGGGACCAATGAAATATGTAAACAATTTCATGGGTTTCATCATCATACTGATTGCAGCCCTACCACTCGGCAGAGCTTTAACATTGTCAAGGCCACTAGGATTATGCAGCAACGCAAGACCAAATTATGTGGGCTAGGTTATCTAAATTATGCTGGAAGAAAAGGCAAATTAGCCAGCATTATGTAGCACATTCTCTGGCTGCAGTATTATGATTCATCTGAGCTAGAAATAACATTTTTGTTGAATTCTGAAAATGATGCTGTAAATTATGTTGCACGTGTGGTAAATGAAATTATGGAGTAACACTCGGGCAACCGTCTCACATAATTCCACTAGCTTTTACCATTGCCGATTATTTGATGAATAATCTAGTCAAGAAAGGTTAACAAAATCAAAACTTTCCGATTCCAATTCTTTTCCATTGTTATCTGCATTTTCAGGAAAACAACTTGACCAAGCCCCCTCTAAAGAAAGAACGTGTTTCTAAAAAAATGCAAACTGTTTTTTTCCTAAAATTTTACCTTCTTTAGTATATCATAAAGTATTGTTCTCTTCTTTTTACTTTAGACAACCAGTCTAGTCAGTACTTCACTTGCTATTTTCAATAAATATTTTGGGGTTTGAAAAAACACCTTTTCCACGCTAACTATGCCAAAATAAAATGCAATTTAAAAAAATACAGAATAGGTTATGTACAATATGATCCTTTGTGGCCATCTTGGGGTTCTAGTGACATTTACACACCACTTTGCTTTCAGTTCAGCCTAGTGGTTTTTGATGTCACCAGAGCCCCGTGATGGTAATTTTGGATGATATTACAGCGTTACTCCTTATGTTCTCTTTCTGTACATATATGATCCTGAGTTGCCATCATGGAGGTCTGATGACATTTGCAAACTTCTTGGCCTTCAGCCTAGTGGTGTATGATGTCACCAAGACCCTTAGAAGATAATCTTTGATGATATTACATTAACAGCTATCTAATCTTCTGTACATATACATATATATGTGTGTGTATGTGTAAGACTTCTCGGACTTAAAAACAATATATAAATGGGATTTCTGACGTTTTCTGAATATGCTGCACATATTTGTTTATTTCATTTTACTACAAAGATGACCATTCTCAATAAACCAAGAAAGGTTTTGCAATAAGAATAATTTAGGTTTGCTGCAGCCAGTCTGGCCCTAAAAACAGTCAGACTTCTGATAAGCTGTTCTGCTTTTCTAGATGCCATCATGTATGTAGTTGTTAGATCACAATAGACTTCCTTTGACACCAATGCCCTAATTGATGTAATTTTGAACAATTCTCAATTTTTGGCCCTCAAACCGTATTACGATAGTCTAAAATGGTGGTAACGTCACTGCCTGACGGGGTGCGTGCTACAGCGAGAACACAGTAACCTTTACAAATGGAGCATGTTGTTGCTACTTTACTTACGTTACAAGTACGTGGTGCTGCATAGCCTCTGTGGAAATATTTCAGGACCTAAGAAACAGAATTGATGAAATGTCAGTTCCCAGCACACTAGTAAAGAGTTACAACCACAGTCTACGAAAAATGCGTATCTATGAAGACACAACTAAGCTTTGAAGTACATGGCTTTTATTGGTAGAAAGCCATCCTTGATATTTCTACCCTTTAGTACTGGCAACCATCATAAAATACAAGGGAGCACACCAGTGCTTTTTTTTCCTGACAAACCTACAGCTCTCCAGCATTAGAGTTCGACTTCCATGTCCGGGCTACAGGCAACCCAGACTGTGTGGAATGCTACCATACAAAGAGTCCAGATAAAAATATACACATTGTTTATCTGAAAATTCAAATTTAGACAGGTATTGCATATGATAGAACTTCCATTCCCGACACAAACCCAATCAGACCTCACAGCAGATCTAATCCTAAACTGGGCCTACACCTCAGACACACTCTTATCAGCTCCTCCACTGGAAAGAGAACCCCCTCTGGGCCTCTCTCCTAGATAGGACCCCACAGCCCCATCGTAGACCGTCCTAGGCCTTGGATGCGTTAGTGTTAATTCTAGTTTAAATATTCGCTTAGTAATATGAACACTTTGCAATTAGAAGGACAATGCTGTGATGTACAGAACTGTGGTTTCTTGGCATAGGCTGAACTAGGCTCCAATGAAACCTCCGAACCTTCTTACATTTAGGAGCCATTAAATCTCCATATTTTCCCTTCGGATTGACACTGCACGCCCTAAAATGGGCACTGATGCTTTGAGCTGATATGCTGATCCTGAAGAGCCTGGACGAAGTGCTTTAGTGAAATTGTTGCTTTCCAAGGTATCTTCATGGTCGTCCACTGTAGGTTTACTCACTCATAAGACTGCTATTGTTTATGTAACTAGATTTGTGCCAACACATTCCACGACATTAGGTCAGAGGAGATTCACAAATATATTCATTGATCGGGACAGTGCTAGGATGTTTGTATTATGACGTTTTTATAATCTGTATTATGATTCGAGAAGACGTTACTACATTTGCTCGCCCTTATGCTGACTGTGATTTTCATTGCTTTCTAGGGTGAATTTTGTTATACAAGTATGTGTTTTTGAGGGTGAGCCACAACCTTATGCCTTTCCTCTGGATATGCTGCCAGATTCTCCAGTGATTTGCTGCATATTCTGCACTTAAACTATTTTCAAAATTCTGCCCATGTTGCATCTATTTTAATCGATTTCTGAGCTTAATGGGTATGACTGAAATATTATGTTAAATTGCTTCCATGGGACGTGAGATTGCTCAATGATTAGATGTTGAACCTGGCCCTTTTTGCAGAGCCAATCACAGCGTTTTGATTTCGCTTGCTGAACCCGTTTTTGTTGGCGTTAGGATTCTGCACACTTTGTCTCCTGCAAATCAGTGATAAAGTGATTGTGCTCTCTTCCCTCAAACATAGTAAAATTGTCCTACACCTACTTAGCACATTTAATTTAATTTACTTGCAAGTCCATAGTAAATGGTATTACATGTACTCTAGAACCTGTAAAATAAATCCTACAAGTGGGTCTGCAGCACTCATTGTGCCACCCACTTAAACTGTGCATGCCGCTAGTGAAGACAGCGGTTATTCAGAGGAGCAGTGCCCCGTCCATGCCATTCGATTGAATCTGGCGTTCATATAAGCAAATCCCTTGTGACTGCTTATATTTAATGGCTAGCTTGGATATTCACCAAGCATATTGAACAAGTTATCGAATATATATATATATATATATATATATATATATATATATATATATATATATATATATATATATATATAGTGAAATTTCTTGTTCATGATATACGCCTGACCAGACTTTTGGGTCAAATGTAATTCTCCTTTTACCGTCCTGAAGATGGTCTAACGGACTCACGCCTACAAGACCGAAACGTCGACAAGCTCATCTATTTTCTTTAATGATTTAATTTGTCTGGAATTGTTTTCTGTTTTGTTAGATTCTTTTCTGCCTATATGATTTTTGAAATAGATGTCATCACAAATGACTTGAAGGTCACAATGTCTATATATGGTGTGTTCACCTCTGTCATTGTGTTTTTGTTATTATAATCTGTACCCCCCCCCGTTTGTTCACTTTCATTAAATGCACATAAATTGAGAAATCTACACCAGTGTTCTCAAATTGTTCTCGATATATTAAGTTAGATGTAAATGAGCGAATTGATGTTTCTGATTTTTCTAAGGTTAGTTACCATTTGGGACTCAACCACAGAGTAATTTGCATAAATAGCGTGACTGAGTATCATAAACAAAATTCCTTGCAGGCACAGTTACCTTTTATTTCTTGTAATTCCCAAGCCTTCAAGGGTAGATTGGGTTTCCCACTGTTTGTTTAACCCACTTAAACTAGCCTTTTAAAACATGTCCGAGGCATGCCATTGCAGCCTTTAGTGCAGTTTTAAACAGCCATTTCAACCTGCCAAAATAAACCTCTTGTTGGCCTAAACCTTCCTTTTTAACATTTATAAGTCACACCTAAGGTAGACCCTAAAGGCTCACAGGGCAGGGTGCATTGTATTTAAAAATTAGGAAATGAGTACTTCAGTTTTACATGTCCTGGCAGTTAAAAACTCCTAAAGTCGTTTTTCATTCTTGTTAGGTCTATCTCTCCCATTGACTAACATTAGGTTACCTTATTACATTTGATAAGTACTAACTTTAGATTGGTAGCAAACACAGATATGCTGTTTAGACTCAAATTGTAATTTAAAATCCTCTTTAATATCAAAGCCGGATTTTAAGTCACATTTCTGAAGATGTCAATTTTAGAAAGTTGGCCTTTTCATATCTCAACCATTTGTGCCTTCTGCCAGTGTCCTTCGTCACATGACTGTGAATGGCTCTGCTATTAGGGTATTTGTATTGCTTCCAGGAAGTAACACAAAGGGGCCATCCTAGCAGGATGACTGGGAGTACCCAACCCTACTTACACTTCAAAGGGTTTGCCTCCTGCACACGCAAAGGAACCCGACACCAGGCCTGCCCTGAGCTTTGTCACCCGCAGGTAGTTTGGAGCCTTTACAGGGTAAGAACTTTCCAGAATCACATATGGGGGTAGGACAGGGAGTCCTGACACACAAAGGCTGGTACCAGGTGTAAATATTGGACCTACAAGGTCACTCATCAAAACACTCCTGGACCTGAGGAAGTTACAGAAGAAGGACAGCCATAATGTCACAGGACTGCTCTGCTGCCTAAAGGACTGCCTCGCTGTCTGCGATGGAAAACGGGACCTGCTTGCCTTCATCCCGGCCTAGATTGGCTACATGGGTCAGTGGGCTGACTTCCTGTGTGAGCTAGAGGGACGACACAACAAGCTTCAAAGTCCTCCCTGCAACTGCCCAGATAACCTGCTGCAACTGGACCGGTCTGAGCACTTCTGGCTTCTGTTGGAGTGAGTCAGTTATCCCCGAGATGCGTCTCCCCAGCTCCTAGACCCTTGGCTACCATCAGAGTGTACTCCTTCTCAACAAAAGGTAAACATCCTGAAGTTTAGGCTCCTCGCAACCGTGATCGGGCCCGTTCGCACTCAGACTCTGCCACCCGCGATGACCACCAACACAAAGATCGGGTGAGACCTGCTCTTCTTGTCGACAGCTACCGCCAGCGACGACAGGCAATACGAGACTCGTACTTCGCGCAAAAAAAAAAAAAGATCTGCAACGCCTGGCTGGTTCTTCGCACTACAGCGGCGACCATCCGCAACACCAGACCTGCTCGTCATGCTTCAGTGAGGACCATTCGCTACGCCCGACCTGCTCCTCACAGCCTCCTTGAAACGAGAACGGAACTCTTAGCACCGGACGTAGAAGGTAACTTTTCAGCAAGACTTACCTGGACCCTGTATCAGACCGTGCTCCATCGTGGTCGACCTGAATTTGTAAATTTACCCCAGTCTAGCGCTACTAGACGACCACGAGTGGCACTTTATGCTTTTAGGTGCTATTTCCACTAAAAACTTGAGAAGGCATATCTCTGGTTTGGATATCATTTACTCTATTTTTCCAAATTTGTGTGAGATTTTTATTGTGTTGCGTTTTCACTTTATTACTGTTTGTGTGGAGGGTTAAGCACAGGTTAATTTGGAGACGTTTGTGGTTCACCCCGACAAGGATTGTTGTTGTTGCCAGAGTGGGGCCCGGGCTGGACTGGGAACCGAAACTGGCCCTGGCAAACTGCCCGGCCCTCTTTGCGATTTTGTTACAGGCGACCGATATTGCAGGCCCCCGGTAACAAAAACGGCCCCTACACCCTGGCGGCCCACCGGCGAAACGCTCAGTGCCCGCTACGGCCAGTCCGGCCCTGAGTGGGTCCCTTTATCAACACCCAAAAAACAAATCGCTTTATAAATTTGCAAACTTAGCTATCCTAATACCAAAAAGACAGTTATCAATGTCGCAGAACTCTCTCAGCCATATAAATTTGATGAAATGGCAACATAAAAATGGGTCCCTCAGCGGGACAAGCAATTTCTGCCCTGAGCTTCCAGAAATGGGGTCATCGGTTAAGAAAATGTTCTGGTCAAATCATCTGGCTACCTCTTCGAACACACCTTCAAAAAAATATTAGGGTTTTTAGTTCTCATATTCTGTTAACTACAAGTCCGGCTTACTGGCCTTGATTTCCCAACATTCTCTCATAAATGTGTAAGTTGTTTCAAAAATCAATGCAAAAGTAAACCATAGTGAAAAGCAGATAAAATGGTATTCTGGCAGAGGCAGCGGGAACCTCTTGGCTCACTACGGTGGACCTGAACACTGGAAAGTGAAGGAGGGATCCGTTCTTTGCCACAGACTGAGCACAGGGTGGTGGAGACAACATCTTGTAGTTAACACCAATGGGGTGCTTGTCAAATTACCATTCTTTTTCTTGGTATACTCAGTGGGCGTAGTGTAGTATTTAAGTCCACACACGGTAGATGATGTTCAAGATGTTTATTTGAAGATATGTAGATCAAGTGGAACAGCCCCACCAGGAGCAGCCAACATGTCGCTCAGCCCAATCCCAACTGAAGGCATTAGCCCACAGACTCCCAACATTCTCATGTGCATCATAACTGCAGCATTCTACAGACTGGGCAGGTGGTGGAGAAAGCATGTATATAACATGGACAAGATGCTAGGATACTACATTATCCCCTTTCTTCCATAATGAAAGCAAAAAGGACGGAACACTGGACAGGAAGAACCATAAAGAATGAAGAAAAGGAGAAATACATAAGCAGCACAGAAGAACCATAAAGAATGAAGAAAAGGAGAAATACATAAGCAGCACAGCAATGCGAAGAAATGAACGACAAAGAAGAAAAGGAGAAAAACAGACAGAAGAACCTACCCATCCTCCTTTCTATAAATAACAAGAGAAAAGAAAGGACACAGCGAAAGAAAACAACTAGGAGGAAAACTAAGCATGAAAATACTAATGACTACCCCACAGACACACCTACTGGCCAGACAGGCATGCGAGAAGGAAAGACATAGTACAAGAATGAATGTATGAAATAGTTCAACACTCGGGGATACACAGTAAAGTACAATATCACGAGTGTGTGAACAATTTAAAAACACGAAGAGATGGATAAAAATACAACAACAAAAAAATGTCAATATTACCCATCTTCCCGCCATTTAAAAAATATTGTTAACCAAAGAAATAGAAACATTTCCACGTAAGGAAAACAACATATGTTATAAAGATGGGGCTAAAAAACCCATCTTACACCCATCACGTGAGGGATCAACACTTGGGAATATGACCCATAAAGTCATCCCTATTGTAAAGATAAATGACTTTAAACATGTATATGGGACTATGACCCATGACAATAAACCTTGGAACTATGACCCATGAAGTCATCTTTCATTTCATGTAAAGGTATAAGACTTTAAACGTGTGTAAATGGGACTGTAACCCATGACAACATACCTTGGCACTGGGGCCCATAAAGTCATCCTCCTTGTAAGGGTATATGACTTTAACATAAGCATAAGGGACTATAACCCATGAACGATTAGAAATGTAAAGCGAATGGGACCATAACCCATCACCCAACCTTGTGGAAGGTTAACAACGTAGCATATTGTGAATAAAGTAAAACGAGGAAAGAGGAACTAAAATCCAAATTCCTGCCCCTTAAACAAGACAATAGGTATGCTCCCGAGATAGGGAGACAACCCTTGTAAAACTAAGGATAATGGGACTATAACCCAAATCCTGCCCCTAAAACGAGGGACGGTGAGTGTGCTCCCCAAGTAGGGAGAAAATCCATGTAAAACTAAGGATAATGGGACTATAACCCAAATCCTGCCCCAAACAAACGAGGGACAGTGCGTGTGCTCCCCATGTAGGGAGAAAATCCATGTAAGACTAAGGATAATGGGACTATAACCCAAATCCTGCCCCAAACAAATGAGGGACAGTGCGTGTGCTCCCCATGTAGGGAGAAAATCCATGTAAGACTAAGGATAATGGGACTCTAACCCAAATCCTGCCCCTAAAACGAGGGACGGTGAGTGTGCTTGAAAACTTTAGAGCAAACTCTGATGTAAATGTACATTGGTACATGACTAAGATCCTTAAGCTCTAAATTACGCAAACTCTTTACATCAAAGAAACCATACATAAACAGGCTACATTGACAAGCAAGACATCAAAGCAATGGTTATAGCTATAATGTAAATCAAGTAGGCACCGGTGAGCGACTCCTCACCCGAGCTGTCTCTTGAAGAATGTCTCTCAAACGCATAGTTATGAAGCCAGGTAGTCTTGCATCAAAAGCAGAACAACGAGCAGAGCAAGTGTCTTGAGCCATGTGTTTCCATGCTCCCCAAACGTGCACAATCTTTCGTTATAAAGCATACTTTTAAACAAAAGTACCTAGATAGTCTTTGTACATTGTCACAAACTGTTGAACACCAGAAGAAATGTGTTGAAAACGATGGTTACTCCGCGACGATTGTGTTACAAAACACAATTAACTTTATTTAACGGTAAAACGTGGTTGGCACAACACGGCCCATTAATGGCTATGATGAAGACCCTGCAGCCACCAATCTAAAGATGGCGGCACGCACAGGAGACGCACGCCGAGTGGCTCACGGCGCGCTCCTGCTGCAAAACGTCCATAGGCAGCATTGTGAGCTTGGCAAGAAGGAAGACGTCATGCGGAGTTCTGTAGCTGCTCCGCGCCACACCACGAGCCAGGTAAGGTGCGCGAGCTGATTTCGACATTTGAATCGCAGCACGACAGTTGTTCCTAGCGGCCTCAATGTAAGGAAAATGACAAGCCCAGAAAACTGTACAAATTTCACTCTGATGGCAACTCCTGTAGCAGCAGGCAGAGAGACTAGGCGATTTAAGTTAAATCCAGCCATAACACAAGCCCAATATTGAAAGCATGCCAACAGATACATAATGAAACTGTCTCACCTCTGTTGATTTGTGTGCCACTCAAAATAAACTGCCTACGAAGCGGTAAAACAACTCCGCTGGGCCAAGAGCAATCAAGTTCATAAACCATTTCCCATGTGAAAGCGGCAGATTGATTTACTTCTTAACGCAGAGGTCAAATCGATAAGCGTTAAGACTAGTACGGTAGAAAAGTTCACTCCGGCTGCTGGCACACCCTGTTGATCACTGCATTAACAGACTTGTCAGCTGGCATGTGGGACATGCAAATGTGAAACTACTAAGTGGTCTCTCCTGCCAATATCTTTAACAAGTAGCCTGTGAAAGCATTTCACTGAAATAGTGTAGAGCCACGCCGTTCCTGTGTGGTCCCGCGTACCTTCCCACATAGGTTCAGCTCCCAACACATTGAACATGACAGATAGGCACAAAGGGTTCTCCATCTGAGTAAATAGTTTGTGAACCACAGAAAAAGATGTTGCTGGATCACTCACATGTGACGAAGCACCTCCTATCCACAGTTCTTTGCTGTAAAACGAATGGAGCATTATAAGGCAGACAACGGTGGTTGAGCCGTCCGTTGTCACGAATGGAGCATTATAAGGCAGGCAACGGTGGTTGGGCCGTCCGTTGGCATGGACGCTGGTGGGGCTTGCTGCCTTGCGCTCCAAACAAGACGTTCTTACTTCTGTTACACTTAGTTATTTCCAGTTGATATAATCTGTATGAATTTCATGTATCTTGTAATCTCTTGGTTTCTCTTCATCTTTCTTCTTCTTTCCCTTTAGTTTCTTAGTAGAGCATGTGGTCCTCTCCAGCTCTTCGCCATAAATAATGTAGTATTTAAGTCCACACACGGTAGATGATGTTCAAGATGTTTATTTGAAGATATGTAGATCAAGTGGAACAGCCCCACCTGGAGCAGCCAACATGCCGCTCAGCCCAATCCCAACTGAAGGCATTAGCCCACATACTCCCAACATTCTCATGTGCATCATAACTGCAGCATTCTACAGACTGGGCAGGTGGTGGAGAAAGCATGTATATAACATGGACAAGATGCTAGGATACTACACGTAGTCAAATCTGAATTCTGAGGTGTAGGGGCACTATAGACATGGGACGCCCAAAGAGTAGGTATATCTCTCGCTTTAATATCAGGGTGGGATAACATATTTGACCTGCTGTATAAATGGACCAAAAGGCTGTGTGAACTTGATTAAAATGGTGGAAGAATCAGCACAGGCAGGGTCAGCAGCTGGATAGAACAATGTTTTTTTTAGTTACCTTGAATACTTTTAGGGTCACTGACAATCGGATGCAGGACCCCAAGTAAGCATGTGAGATTTCCTCGTAATTAATAATATCGTGTACATATATTAATAGTTTTTCTCAAATAAATAAAGTTAATTAATTCACAGTGGAATTACCAATGATGCCAGGCCATAGTAGAGAAAAGGGGGCATCAGTGTCCTTAGGTCCACATTCTGGACATTCCATGTCATACAAAGCAGGATGTTGAGGTATACTCAAGATTAGGTTAGGAGAGTACATTCGTAAGGCAGTCACAACGTCTGTGCTTCACATGCATTTCTTAGATTTTTTGGCTTCACGTGCATTCCTTGGATTTTTTTCTTTGTCCTGGTTAGTTGGTCTGTACTTCCTTAGGACTTGTGCTGGCGTCTCTGAAGTCAACTTTTACATTCTATAGTCAGGCAAGGGACTGCCGAGCCTTGGCCTACTGTTCTCCTTGTGCAGAGCCAGCTCTTATCCCCTCAACATGCTCATCTCGCACAAGGGCTCAGCAGCTTCACGTTTCTGCAAGATCTTGAGGCTTCATCCCAGTCTCGTGGGGCATGGCAACAGTGCTTCGTTCCTGGCATACAAACTCGCTCAGCTGTCCTCTAGAGTCTTATTCTGAGATCTAGGGTGCTAGGGATAGCAAATACTGCTTCAGGGCTATTCCAAGTATTCAATTATGAGAGGATCTTGTGGAAAGCCAGTGCCTAAAGAAGATATGATGTGTGGTTTGAATTTGAAGAAAGCAGTCAAGTAGAGCAGAGATTAAATGCATTGGCTATTTTCATGACTTTCTTCTCAGAAAGTAACGGCAGAGGTGGACAGATAACCCTAACCATCATTCACCCCCCTTTCCTGCAGAGAAGGGGTATGCACTGTCCTGGACTACGGTTTGGGGGCTTACATTTCTAAAAACTAAAATAATCTATTACTCTGCTATGGAGAAATAAAATTTAGAGCTGGTCCAACAGTGGACACCGAGAAAAACAGGGTAATCCAGAACCATGCAAAAATGATGCATGATGTTACTACCATTAAGGGTGGACACTTTCATGCTCACATAGGGTATGAAGTGTGAACCATGGACAGAACAACAGAACATTGGCAGCAAATGCATCACCCTCACTGTACATAGAACAGCATTCACCTCAATTGTAATTGTGCTTCTATTTATATAGGGCTTACTACCCCTGACGAGGCGGTGAATTGTTTTCCAGCGAGTAGCACGGTACTCCATAACCCAAAAAGGATTACTGGTGAATTGGTATAAGGAAATATGAATTCATTTGAGTGGTGAAAATGTGAGTCTGTTAGTTGGATTGAAAAGGATAATGGAGGGATAGAAGAGGGAAGAGTCTAGAAAGAGTTTATCAGGAGATCACAGTAGTAGGAGGAGGTTTGGGATGAGTAAAAGAGAGATGGAGGAGGGAAGAGTCTCTAGAAATAGATTAGGGAGGTCCTAGTAGTAAAATGTAGTCTCAGATGAGTCTAAGAATGGATACATGAGGGGAAAAAATTCAGAAAGGGTTGTTTGGAAGATCTTAGTAGTAAAATTAGGCTTGGGGTGATGTAAAGAGGGATAGAGGAAGGAAGAGTCTAGAAAGGGTTATTTTGGAGATCATAGTAGCAGAACGAGGTTTAGGATGAGTTACAGAGTGGATGTAGAGAACACACAGAGAGGTATAGGGTGAAACATTGGGTAGTGCATTGAAGAGACACAAATGTGTTTTGTTTTTTTAACAGTACGAGTAAAGAAATAAATATATAGATACATAAGTATAAGGTATACATGTATAAGGAAGGTAATATATCATGATTTAAGTTGTATTTAATAAACTCAGACTTTCAAGTGTTGCTGTACTTTAAACTAATTTGTGTGTTTTTTTTCTTTTCAATAATTCACTATTTAACTACACAGAGGAAAATGTATAAACGTTACGTGTTTGCTAGCATGTGACCAATTACAATGAGGGCTCCATACCAGCTCCATTTGAGCACACTTTGCTTAACATAATGCGTGCATCCTTACATTCACTCTACAGCCCGTCATTTCTCTTTTTTTTGTTACCATCGCCTAGGACAGAAACGCAGAGCCCAGAAGGGACCAATGTCAAGACGTCTGCAATTGTTTTTACTGTCAGTTCTGAGAACTTGCAGAACAAAGCCCCCTTTAATCCCTGGGTTTATCTGTACTTGCATAGTAAAAAAGAACATTGAAGAGGAGCCATTTACTGTGTCAGTGGAGAGCTATTTTGGGGGCAATGCAAAAAGGTGCATTTTCGGACCAGTGGCTAAAAGGTGTAGAGTTAGCACGGACAATATCAGTGCAAAATAGATTTGGGAAGTTACATATTTATGAGGTCAGCAGTGTGCAGAGTGAATTTATAGAGTGAGTGATAAGTGTATGGTGCTAGTTCTGCACATGGGGTATTATAAAGTCATGAAGTTGTGGCATTTATGAATAAGCACATTATACTATGCCGCTGCAAACAATCAAACTAAGACCGTCTTTCTCTAAACCTGGAGACAATCAACTGGACCATTTCTAAACACTAGAATGCCAAAATGACCCTGGCCATTACCTCAACAGCACTGCTCCACGAAAGTCTAGAACCTAGGCTAGTAAACTTCCAAGCTCCTCTGCTTAGACTAGATGTACAAAGCTTTTTTTGCCGTTGCAAACGGCGGGATTTGCAGAATTGGGATGTTTGCAACTGCAAAAATGCATTTTATAATACGCAAACACCAAATTGCGATCTGGTGACTTGTTACTGAATCGCAGTCTGGGTTTGCAAACAAAAACAGAATTGCTATTTGGATAGGGCGTGGTCAGGGCGTTTCATCCAAATAGGGAATCTGAAAAGTATGCACAAATGTTTTGCAACCGCAATGTGGTTCCAAAACATAAAATTTGGTGGTAACCCATTCGCAAATTCTCCTTTGCGAATGTTTGAAAATATATTTTTAAGAGCAGACAGTGGGCCCACAAACCACTGCCTACTCTTAAAAATTAAAATGAAACTTTTTATATTTCTTTTGAAATGCATCCTTTATCCTTTAAGGAAAACGGGCTGCATTTGAAAGAAAAAAATGTATTGCTTTATTTAAAAGTATTCACAGGCATGGTGGTCCACTGACACCAGCAGGCCGCCAGTGTGATGGCCGCCAATCCCAGTGGGTTACAAATTGTGACCTACCTAATTAATATTCACGAGGCAAGTTTATTTGCGACCCACTAGGAATCGCTAATTTTGAAATCAAGGCCAGATTTCACTATAGTACACTTGTAATAGCGACCACCAAATCGCTATTTGGTAATCGCTATTACCAATGTTCATACATCTAGTCTTAGTGCTGCAAGGACCAATCGCTTGATGTAGGTATGCAGTGGGGAACGTGTGCCAGTAGGGGCCAAAGGAGGTTTGCTTATCAGAGTTAATGACCTTAACAAAGATGGAAAGTGATTCCCAGAGCAGCCCAACCAAAAGTGTTTTACAGCAGTCCATTTAGCTCATAACAAGGCTACCGATAAAGACTTACCTGTGTGGAGAAACAAAAGCATTTATGTTCAGTACCTGAATCCTCCCAGAGGGGTTATATGAGATTAATTGAATTCAAGCAACCTGATGAAATGAAAGTATTCAGAGGTTTCTGTTCAAGGAAAATAAATTTAGGCCATCAAGGGGGGGAAGTGGATTGATGCAGTGTTTGGTGCAGTGAAAGCAAAGAAATAGATCATCTCTATTTTTGTGGATGTCAAAGTAAGTGACTGGAGCACCATTTGGTGATGGACTGTTACCAACGCTATTGGAAACGCGAGACAAAATAGGTGATATTCCATATCTGCATTAAGGAGACAGTTCAAGACTGGTATTAAAAAACTGTGCAGGGAGAGATACTACAGGGCAAGTGCAAGGATGGAGCGGGAGGGAGGTGAGGGACTGTTGTGATGGACCGTTTATGTAACAAGTGTCTAGAGAACATATAGAGATAAAATGGCAGGAGATGGCACCTATGTTATCAGTGCAAGGTGATGGCATTTATTGACCCAATGCACTGAGTTGTCGTTTCGTAAACCAGTGCAGATAAGAGAGCATTTGTGGAACTAAGGTAGAGAAGGAGCATTATGGAAAGAGGTGGCATTAACGATACAGTGCATGTAAGAAGCATCTGAACCAGACTAGGGATGGTTTATTTGTGGAGTTAGTGCAAGGATGACGTGTTTATATAGCTAGTGCAAGCAGGTAGTTATGTACGGGAGGCAGTCCAGGGACAGGATACTTATTAAGATATTGCAAAGAAGGCCATGTATGAAGCCTGTTCAGGGAGAACAAATGTATGGAACCAGAATAAAGAGAAGGTATTTATAAAGCGCATGAAGGCATACGAGGCATTTATGAAGCAGCCAGTGTAAGGAGGACTTACTTATGGAAACTGCACAAAGATAGGGTATTTATAAAGCCAGCCTAGGGAAGGTTGTGCATGGCTAATGTGAGAAGCGGGTATCTGTGCAGCCAGAGTGTTGTGTGGATGGGCAATTTTAGAGCCAATGGAATAAGGGGCATGTATGCAGCTAGTGGAAGGGCCAGTGGGCATGCGTGTAGCCAGTTGAGTCAGAATGCCTTTTTGGAACAAGCGAAGGAAGGGACACACATGAAGCTAGCGGAGAGGTGGTGTTCATGAAGCTACTGCAAAAACGGGGTATTGATGGAGCACATGAAAGGAGTCGAATTTATAAAGCCACAACAAGGAGAAGCTACTGGCAGGCCCAATAAAAGCAGGCGAGATGTACGGATCCAATCAAAGTGTGGGGAAAGGGGTAATTATGAAGCAGAGCAGGAGGAATGCTTGCATGGGAAAAGTAGTACTACAGAGGCACTGCGATGAGAGGTACCTAAGGAGCCAGTTCATAGAAGCGGTATTTGTGGACCCAGGGTAGGGAAAGGGGCATTTGTGCAGCCAGGGATGGGACAGGGGCATTTGTGGAGCCAGGGGAGGGAAAGGGGCAGCCAGGGGAGGGAAAGGGGCATTTGTTGAGCCAGGGGAGGGAAAGGGGCATTTGCGGAGCCAAGGGAGGGAAAGGGGCATTTGCGGAGCCAAGGGAGGGAAAGGGGCATTTGCGGAGCCAAGGGAGGGAAAGGGGCATTTGCGGAGCCAAGGGAGGGAAAGGGGCATTTGCGGAGCCAAGGGAGGGAAAGGGGCATTTGCGGAGCCAAGGGAGGGAAAGGGGCATTTGCAGAGCCAAGGGAGGGAAAGGGGCATTTGCAGAGCCAAGGGAGGGAAAGGGGCATTTGCAGAGCCAAGGGAGGGAAAGGGGCATTTGTGGAGCCAAGGGAGGGAAAGGGGCATTTGTGGAGCCAGGGTAGGGGAAGGGGCATTTGTGGAGCCAGGGTCGGGAAAGGTGTATTTGTGGAGCCAGGGTCGGGAAAGGTGTATTTGTGGAGCCAGGGTCGGGAAAGAAGTATTTGTGGTAGAAACAAATGGGCATTTATTGAACCAGGGGTAGGGAAAGGGACATTTGTGGAACCAGGGTAGGGAAAGGGGCATTTGTGGAGGTAGGGAAAGGGGCATTTGTGGAGCCAGGGTAGGGAAAGGGGCATTTGTGGAGCCAGGGTCGGGAAAGGTGTATTTGTGGAGTTAGGGTCGGGAAAGAAGTATTTGTGGTAGAAAAAATGGGCATTTATGGAACCAGGGGTAGGGAAAGGGACATTTGTGGAACCAGGGTAGGGAAAGGGGCATTTGTGGAGGTAGGGAAAGGGGCATTTGTGGAGCCAGGGTAGGGAAAGGGGCATTTGTGGAACCAGGGTGGAACAAAATAGGCATTTGTGGAACCAGGGTAGAAAAAAAAAAATGGGCATTTATGGAACCAGGGTAGAAGAAAATGGGCATTTGTGGAGCCAGGGAAGGGCATTTGTGGAGCCAGAGTAGGTAGGGAAAGGGGCATTTGTGGAGTCAGTTATGGGTTGAACCGGTAAGGAGGATGGAGCCTCTGCAAGGGAGCGGCATGGCCCAGGTCACTCATAAAGCAGGAGTACACAAGCTGTGCCAGGGATCCATTCACTGAATGAGCCCTGGGGCGGGAGATCTCATGCGGCATCAGGCCCACCAGGATCTCTCCCATCTCACACTCACTTGTCCTTCGGATGAGCTTCATTCACACTTCTGAAGCTCATGCTTGACCTCCCACTATCGTTCTGAGAATTAATAAAACAATTGGTGGGTAATTTAATTTTTTGGTTCTCCATCTATAATCCTCCTTGTGCACGACCCGTTCCTCTCCTACGCCAATTTCTTTAATATTGTTCCGGCACCTTTTACTTTCCCCAAAAGGTTCCCATGTTTACTTTTTTTATTTATATATACTGCTTCATTGGATTTTCGTAAAGCTAGCTTCCCATGTCTACTCAATGCTTCTTTTTCGAGGTTTGACAATTTAAACCACAAGACAAGTGCACAAAAATGTGTTAAAAAAGCACACACATTTTTCATGGTTTACTCTACAAAAAATATATGCAAAACTGTCGTCCACCTTGCTTTAATTCAGGTAAAACCTACACATGGGTTAATTATAAAATTAAGCCTTCAAATTCTTTTTTTTTTTTTAAAGTCACTAACATATACAAAAAGTTTTGTCTTTTTTGCTTTATGGGTTTTACAATTTTGTTTGCTTGTGCTTTTGCTCTAGTGACCTTTTGCCTCCTTTTCCAGTTATACTGGTCTACCCATCAGCTGCTGCAAAGCCTTACACCTTTGCTCGACTGACCTCTTTGCCCTTTCGTCTGCCTCACCACATAATTTTTGTGGATTTAACAAAATCCTTTATTACAAACATGGAAGATGGCTCCATGTCAAAGTTCCATCTAGGTAAACTGCCTCGACTGAGGGTCATAAGCTTACTACACACGCAGACATCAACTGCGTTCATATATTCAATAGGCCATAGAAGTCCCTCGACCAGAAACATAGGTTTCTCTAACATTTAGGTCTGACTATTGATTTTGGTGAAAATGATATATTATACAAATATACTAGCATTACATATTGGGGATTTCAGCCAGTCTTCTTCATCCCTGGGTCTGGTACTGTATCATTCACATTTTCTTCTGCCCATTACAGTATCTGCTGGGAGAAGATTTACGTTTTACTGGAAAAAAAATTAACATTTGTGGGTATCGCAGTGGGTAAGTTAGCTAAAACTGCACAGTAAGGGTCTCTTGCTCCGGAAGGAGAGCCAATCAAAGTAAAAGTAGGGTTGGCACATTCATATAGGAGTATCTAGTACAAAGTGAAAAATTAAGGGCGTAGTAACTGTATAGCTACAAGATGAGCTCACTAATAGCACATTACTCTTCAGATTTCTAATAGATGTAATCTCCCTTTATTTAACGTGGGCAAACAAGACGGGGAAAAAAGGTAGAGATGACTATAAGTTTTTAAACGGCCATTCCGTTATAACGGATTTTATTCCCGTGTTACATGAGTTAGCTTATAGAGTAGCTTGATTTACATGAGATTGCTTATAGAGTAGCATGATTAATAATAATGGATGGAATCGGATACATCGAGGAATACAGTGGAAATAGTAGGTGGTATAATCCTCTTGTAATTGCATTGAGGTAGCACATGTGTAGGTCGTTTTAAACAACGAATTAAATGTTTTAAATTTGTGATTAATCTGTAATTGTTTTAAATTTGACTTTCTAAAAGATGGTTATTCTGTGATTTTATGCATGTTATGGGATAGATGTGCCACATTTTAAGTGTTTATTAACTGAACAATAAATTCTTCTTCTTCCCTGTCCCAGAAGCTGTGCAGAGAGGAGGACGTGGCCTGGTCATACCCCGACAACGCTCTTGTGCCCGATCGATGTCAGGAAGAGGTCTTCGCTATAAAGGGTTCCCTTCGTATTACACTTACCCGTTTTCCGGTCCATTAATCTAGAATTTGTCCTCGGGTTTGGAACTCAGCATCCAGATCTTGGCTTCCTCCGCAAATGGGGTTCGATGACTCACCACTCTCACTCTCTGTGCCAGACCTGAGACCCTCTATAATCATACTTGCACAGTGCCGCTCCTCTCCCCCCACTTCAATATCTTTCCTGCACATTTCCTCTTTTAACCTTTCACCAAAAGGTTCCAAGGCCACTTCACAGGGTGTCCCTGGGCCCTTTTGTTCCAAAGCAAAGAATAATAAGGGTGAAGCGTCCACCTATGTGTCCACCCGCCACCAAGGAATGCTCCCTAGGTGGCTTTGTAAGCAGCTCTTAATTTGAGCCGGTGGTTGCAGGTGGGGCTCACCAGCACTCATTTTTGGGAACCGAAACTTAGTTTTTCTCATGAGATTGTGCCGGAGCAAGAGAGAAATATACAAAAGAGGAAATTAGGAAGAAGGAAGAGAATGATGCACAACTTTAACAATGGGAGAAATCAGGAATGAAAAATAGCATGTAGGAGTGAGATGAAGGGACAGGGAGTGTATGGTGGTAGATTAAAGAGGCCTAGGGTGGACTGAAGTCTACGCAGCCTTGGTATTTTGCACTGTGACATTCATTAGCATGGGCCAGAAGTTCTGAGCAAAACCTTGGTCCCCAACACTTATTCTTTTACAAATTACGCACTGCTCCAACCATTTAGGTAGGGATTGTGTAGCTGAGCTGAGAAATAATAGTATTCCAGGCCAGGGACCGCCAAGCCACCCTATTCATGGTGCAGTTTTAACATTGCTAATTTTATTCTTTGTCTGGCCTTGCCCCAGGCCCTTTCTAAAAGCTCTCACATGTACGGAGGTGCCCTGCTTGAAGGCGGATGTCTCACTAACACTACCATTTCTTAAGAGAAGCTTACATATTTTTGCTAACAACTGCTATTTGTAATCGACCCAATATCATGATTTCAATCCGGAGGACGATTGAATATAGTTTCCATGAAGGGCCGTAAACGTCTGCTGTTTAGCGAGCGCACAGAGTGGTCCAAAGTTTCAGTGCTAACCACACAGTTGAGAAATAACTAAACCTAAGCACTACAAACAATCCTATAAAGCCCCGTGGTCTCTGGATTGTAAAATACATATTCAAAGCAGCTCATTCACTGATCCTTCTCCTGTAAAATATATATTTTTTAATTGTATACATACACAAGCACAGAACATTACTTTTCGAACTATTTTTCTGGTGCACTGTGTGGGTGCCATCCTGTGCATTTCATTTTTAGGTCGAGCCTAGAGTAGCGCGCAAGCGCTGCTTCTGGCGAAGACTTTATGTAGGGGGTTTGAAAAAGCTGACCAGACGCTCGTGCGTCATGGCCTTTTCCCTGCGGTTACCCGCACGGGCGCCATGTGGTTTCAATTATCGTGCCCTGACACGGGCGCGATAATTAAAACCAGATGTCTCGCTGTGGCGCGCGCGCACCACTCGCGTCGCCCCCTCTCCTCCCCGCTCGTGCCTTCAAATGCTTGTCTTTTTTTCTCTCCCCTCTCAGCTTCTTCTATCCCCAAATCTAGCTCCTGTATTGTTTTAACCACTTAATGTCATTACTCTACCCCTCCATTTTGCAGTCTTTTGGTGTGCCTGTTCTGTCACCTTTATCCTTCTCAGCTGTGTACCTCTTCTATATCCCTTTCCATTGATCTTCCCGTTTCACCACTTCTGTTGTCGGTGTCTTCGCTCCCCTCCTTGTCGGGTGACTCAATTTGTAAACCGAAATACTGGACATTGACATTTTTTTAATGTTTGTCTTACAGACACTATGATATTTGGATATTTTGTTAACGCTTAGTTGGTCGCACTGTGTTGCTTTAAGATGTTGCATGCATCTCTTCCTGCCCAGATCACCGTCTCTTTTTCTTCTCAGTCGCAGCAGAGACCTCCCAGCCGCGGCGGGGGCCCTGCACTCGTGACAGGACCTCCTTACAGCAGTTTTCCATTGCGGAGGTCCCCACTATGAGTGCGGGACCCCGCCGCGACTGCAAGGCCTCCGCAGTGACTGAGGAGGCCGTTTGTGAATTAGGCCCAAAATGTTTTTTAGAATTTGCCTCACATATGCAGCCACTCACGGGGTCCTTTAACTAAAACTTCAGAAATGTCTATCTATCTAAGGCAAAATCATATTGCACCATTTTCTGAGCTGGGCCTAATCGCAGCACCGGCGCTTTACCTTTAACCATGTTAAAAGTAAAGCGCCGAGTACACGATTGCTGCAAAAGTAAAGAAATAGATGTTTTTTTCTATTTCTTTACTTTTGCAGCAATCAAACACATTGGCAAAGTCAATAGCTCTGCCTAAACACTTATAAGGGCCCAAAAGCGAGACCTATTGGCTTGGCCAATGCTTGTTCAGCTGGCAATTGCCCCAAAAGTACTAGCAAGCCTGACACACATGTAGTTTGTAGCCTTGGCAGCTGCATCTGCCCTACAAAATGCCCCTTCACCCAAAAACCTCAAGCAAAGCATAGTGCTGAAAGTAACCGTTCTGCAGAGAATGGCACCACAAAATCACATTTCACTTAGAAGGCTGTGTCTGAAGAAGCCGTCGGTCCAGCCTAAGCTGATATGGAAAATATGGTGGTGATCGTCAAGCGCTAAGAGCAACGTTTCCTGGTCACATGGAAATATAATTTGGGGATGGAGTGAGGCATGGCACTGGGTCAGCGGCGGAACAAGAGGCAGTTCTATGTGCAATTGTAGTAACAAACACCCGGCCAGGTTGTTTGGGAACCTCTGGGCAGATGACACTGACCAAGAGATATCAAGAAGGCCAAGTCAGCAGGAGCCGGAGGTCGGGCTTTCCACCAGGTCCTATGCTGAGCAGGTCACACTTCTCCCCTGTGCAGCTGTCGCTGCACAAATGGGAAAGGAAGCAAACTAAGGGTACACCGAGGATGCCTGGGAACACGTATTCATCTCTTTGGGCATCACGATGCATAAAGGCAAAAGGACTAGGATGTCAAACAGAAAACCTGGTGGCCCACAAGTCTAAAAGTTCCATAATTCTATAACACAGGACCAGGGCACGAGTCGGGGGTACACGCGGGTGGACGGCGTCCACCCACTTTTTCACAGGGTGGACGCCGTCCACCCTGCCAAGAAGGTGGGCCCCACTGACAAAGATGCTGAATTCGTCCCGGTGTAATTTCCAAACACCGGGACACTTTCAGCAGCGCCTGCACGTTATCTGCTTTCGATCAGCAACAACGTGCAGGCGGGGACGGGATGGGGCTCTCTTATTTCTGACTCCTGCTGGGCCCATAACAAAGGCCGAATCTGAGGGGTCATCAGGCCTCCTTTTGTTGGAGTCTCCTGGCTGGGAGCAGTCAGAAGCCTCACACCTAGATGCAAATGCAGCAGAGGGGAAATAAAGGTTAGCACTTCACACATACTTAAAAGAGGCAGCTTTTCACTTTGCTCAGGCTCTGTTTAGGAGATTTGCATGCACTGTAAGAACATCCGATGTGTTGATCTTCCCCAGTATTTGCACGAAATAAATAGCATTTATTTAGCGCTTACTACCCCTGAGGAGGCGTTTTAATAATTTAAATATCACTATTTTTTCTTTTAAAGCACTATGGGTAGAGGAAGCTTTTTCGCTGACAAAAGGCAACATTGGTGTATGTGAAGCTTACAAAAGTGTGAATCTTCTGCCTAAATCAGGAGGGTTTGCAAGTATACTCGAAATGTGCTCAAATGTACTCATGATAGACCTGCTAAACATATATGTGAGAGCTTAAGATCTGATGTCACTTCTTGTGATGCCACTTCCTGTGATGTCACACGCCGCGATGCCACGCGCCGTGATGCCACTTGCATACTGATTAATTAGGTTAGTCCCCCCACTTCTTTTTTTTTAGGACTTGTGCCCTGCACAGGACACTGCAGATGAAAGAAGAAATGAGGAGTAAGACCAGGGCTCTAAGTGGGCCGGGTCTCACCAAGTCTGAGCACCGGCAGTTTTTTTAGAGGGGCCTCGAAACGGGTCTCTATCGGGCTCTGTTTTGTGCCCTGGAGGCGGTCCGTTTTTTGCGGACTGCAGTGACAGCAGGCACATCGATGTGCGCGTGCTCACACTGCTCCGTTTTTTTCGGGACTTCAGTGATAGCAGGCACATCGATGTGCGCGTGCTCACACTGCTCTTCTCACTAGTGGAGAAGTTACGGACGTCATGCCAGGTGAGCATTGTAAGAGAAGGGAAATCCTTTAAAGAGAGAAATTCTCTCTCTGGATTTCCCTTCTCTTTTTGATACGCAGGAGCAGCAACATCGTCGTGGTGTCAGCAGGGCTTTAAGTGGAAGCTTTTTCAATATTATATAAAACAAGCCATAGTTGCTGATTATTTATCTTATGCAACTAACAACCATTGACAAAGCCAATAGTCCTGCCTTGTTGTAGGTATGATGTTGCTTGTTGTATCATATATCTAGATGCTATGACAGAAACAGCAAAATACAAGTCGGGCGGCACACTATGCTAAGCACAGATTTTTAGCTTATGTGTTTTTAAGCCACACCCTTAATTACATTGGCCACGCCCCTTTGAGAGAGACCCCAGTTTGTTCATCCCACTTAAAGCCCTGAGTAAGACCCAGCGGTATGAAACCGGTGAGGTCAGGCAAAGTCCTGGTATGGAGATGTGGAGTAGCGTTGTTCAGTGGCAGTTCCGGAAAAGCTGCAAGGCTGCGATGCCTGTGTTATCGTCGAAGATGCCGTAGACGAGGGGCTTGCAGTGCGAAGTCCTACATCGAATGTGCGTATCGCACAAGCTGGATCCTAAGAAGTTGTGAAGCTTGCGATGAGGGGTCCTGCGTCATCACTGAGGATGCCGTGGACAAGGGGCTTCCGATGCAAAGGCCTGCACATCGATGGTTCCAAATAGGCTGCGGGCTGCACCATGATGCACCACTGCCTGCTTTGCAGGCACGGTTGTTTTTGTGCAGGAAGGGACACTTTCCTGCACAAAAACAATACTTAGAGGTGTTTTCCTCTTTCTAAGTGTGCTGCAGAATGCAGTACTACCAGGAGTTAACAATGAGGAGAAATAAAGATATTTCTCCTGGTTGCGCCTCTATCAGGAAAACATACAATTTGGCGCATTCTCAGGTTTACTATTCTTGATAAATCTGGGAATGAGGCAAAAGGCATGGGTGGATGCGGGGGAACACCCACGCTCTACCCATGCGACGCTTTCCCAGCGCAGAGCAACGCAAGGCAGTCATTTGCGCTGCCTTGCGTTACTCTGGATTTACCAAGCCACACAAGGTGGTGGTGTGTGGCTTGTTTAAATCTGATGTCAGAATTGCGTTGCCCTTGCGTCACCCTGATTGATGCAAGGGCAACGTAATCCTTTAATACATCTGGGCCATAATGACCAAGTAAAGAATAAAAGGATAAGCACGTAAGCCAGGATGCGTTTATTGGTCAACAAATCAACAGATATAAACCTGCAAGTAACACCATCTGGTTCTTTTCTATAGCACACACTACAAGCTGATAATTCCCTTGTCGCTATTTGTTTTTTTTACTCAAACACCATTACTTGTTTTATTAACCTTTAAAGGATGAAAGGGGGAGTAAGGCCCAGAGGATTTTAACTGTAACCTACAATCTATTTATTATACGCTGAGGACCAGAAGAGCCTAATTTTTCCAGCTACTGTTAGCAGGATCGATAAATTAAATCAGCACTTCCTGAAAGCCTCATAGGATAGTGGAGTGACCACTGACTGAACAGAAAAGATGCTTACTATTTGCATACCGTGAGGCGCGGAATAGAACGTAGAGTAGCATACCTGATAATGTGTACTGCAGATGTAAGAGGCGAGACATGCTAAGGGCTTCAACAACCTCCTGCCCCCAAAAGTATATACACTATGGCTCTGTCTGAACTGCCACGAGTGGTTCTGTAATATAAACATCCACCACCTACTACTGAGCCAACAGACAGTCCGGAAAACACTTTTGAATTCTTTGGCCTCAGACTCTTTCACATAGAGATCTCAATAGCTGCAAACTGCCTGCAGCTGAAAGTACCGAGGATGGACACCTACAGCTTCCTAGCAACAAAAAACACCTTCTGGAGGAACAGACGAACCCCTACAGCACAGCGACCATTTAACACAGGCAGACACAGAACCCTTGAGGTGTAGACCACATGGAGGTACAAAGGGCGCCCTGCAGCCTAGAAACCGCATGCTACTAGAAATTCAATCCTTGGATTTTATGCAGCATGAATGCATGTTATGTAATAGAAACTGACGAATTTGTTTATTTCTTTTTTTAATAGAATAATTCGAATAAACGCTTGCATCAGTAACCTTGCATCAACAACGTTTCCTGGACCCACAACTCGCCCCCACTTTCGCCAAAAGCATGTAAACTGCTTTAGTACAATTAAGAGAGCAAGGACACGCCGTTCCACAACGATCCCGTCCAATTCGACCTCTGCCCACAGCAACGTGCCTCCTACGGACATAAATGCAAGAAAGCTTTGGCGGCGGCCCACTGACCCCCTACATTTATAACCTGCACCCCTGAACCCTTTGCATTTATACCTGCTCTTGCAGGAACGACCACCTTATGGCAGAAAGATCACCTGCGTGATCAGACAGCGCTCTGCAGCCTCTTAAGGGCAAGGTTAGCAGGCTGTCAGCCTCTGCCAGAACCCCATACCCACAGAGAGTATTGAAGACACATGTACTGACCTGCAGCGATCGCCTTACCGGCGAACTTAGGCTTCGGAGGGGGGCCATGCTCACTTCAGGTAGCAGTGCGAAACCCCACTGACAGCCAGTCACTCGGTGCACAACCCAGCTAAAACGTAGCCAAAGATGCCTCCCTCGTTCTGACCAATGAGAGTAGCCTAGTGGAAATTAACCTATAGAACGTTGAAGTGGGCGGGGGTAGTTTTCGACAGTGACCGGTTGAAAGAAGGTCAAACCAGCCCCTATTTTACAAGAGCAGACAAGCCTCCCATTGGCCACGCCCCCTCCAGAAGAAATGGGCCATGTTTACTCACACCTAAAATGGCGAGCGTTGTTCCATGTAACAAAAACTGATAACCGTAGTCTAGCATTTAGCCTGGAAGAAGACCAATCATGCATATCGACTTCAATACAACCAATGATAGTCAAGGTTGAAAGACTCAGCGAATTGCAAAGCGCGAGGCTCGCTTTCCAGCTGAACTTGGAAGGGCGATTGTATACACGCAATGACACAGGCTCGAGAACAGCATTTTTTTTTACTCACTGTGCAGCTTGTTACTATAAGTCCTTTAGAGGCCGGGCGCCAAATAAAAATGTTCCTGGAAGGGTATTTTCAGGACCGCACAGAAAAGAAACATTTCCAATGTAAATTTTGTGAGCACAGTTCGAAAACCAGAGTAAGTGGCAACCTTATCCGCCAAGTGTATGCTGACTTATACACCGCTTAAACTACCAGAACTACACGAAACGATAGCAAACAGCAACGGTCCTCCACTTTACAATTAAAACAACCACTAAAAGCAAGACCATATGTATCAACTGGGACTGATGCATAACTATGGCTGTGCAGGTTAATGCAGCTATTATTACCATGGCGGATGGTGCATTGAGACTTCAAGTCTATCTCATTCAAAGTGAGGTTCACAGATTTGCAGTTGGGCTGAGCTCTCATTCGCAGCAGGTTATCACACCTGAAGAGAAGGCCTAGAACCTGAAACTTAAATGCTACTCAGTTCAGCGCTCTGCATGTGTATCTGAGACTTTTCTTGCATTCAATGACTTTTGTGTTAAAATCCAGCATGTTCACCATAATTACAACTATTGTGTGTGGGGGGAGGGGATAATTTGGTTTCTGCAATTCTTCATATGCTGGTATGACACAACAATGTTACACTACTTCTTTGCAAATGTCTTTGTGTACCAATCAGAGAATAAAGTTGAAGATGCTCACGTAGAATCTTAAGATACACTAAATCTTTGCGAATCAAATACACATCTGAACTCTATCAGAAACAAGCACTGGCAAAGCCAACAAGTATGGCATAGGCTGCCAGCATTTTGCCAATGCTTATTTTGTTTTGTCTTGGTTTTTGTAAATTGTTATTGTTGGGAGAGCTGTCAGGCCCTCACCAATATAAAAAAAAAAAATATGGGCTAAAAGCAAAAATACTCGTTGATCTCATAGAGCACACATTAGCATATTTCTCCTTGGCACTGAAGGGAACTACCTTGTGTGTGGATGTGCTTGTTGTGAACGAGCAGAATACCGTCACTCAAAGTGAAGTTAGCCAATGGCTGAAGTGGGCTTACCCCGTTGCCCCATGCTGTATGCTAGAGTGGGCAGAAGAAGAACGTGATGGACAAAACACCAGACCAATGAATGAGGAGGTATGGATCAAATGCCCTATAAGTAAGGATATCATGTGTATAAGTTTAGTAAAATCAAAAGGTCTTAGCTAACCCCAGATCTAAAAATATCTGCTGATGGTTCCTAAACACAAACAAAAATGCAGCAAGAGCTTTTACCACTGTTATGCAACTACGTGAAATAGACTAAAAACCTATATTAGTGAATTCAACGTTGGTGTCCCCTTGACAAGTCTGAACAATAACTAGGAGCACTACTTGCTTGCTGCCTGCAATACTATAGGGGATTTCTTATCCATTACTAATGAAAACAACACTAAGAATAGTATAGTGCAGTATTTCCTGATACAAATTACATTATTTTTTGTAGCATGGTATCTTGTGTCTTTGCTTTTGGTTATGGGTTGTCCCTTTTCTGTGTGGGTTTTTATACGTACACTCTACATTAGCAAAAGTAAAAATATTGGCCCTCAAATATCTAAACACACCAAAAGGAGTAGGGGGTGATAAAATATCTCTAGATGTGGTGGCACGTGCTGTGTGTCCAAATACTGCCCTCACTCACACAGTTATGTGACATGCTTCAACATAGGGCTGCTTCAAAACACCCCCGCGCACCCAACGCCTGGGGTGGAGCAATAGGGTAGGGGAAGACAAGACACAACACAAAAGAGAAAAATATGAAAAATTGGCTGGGATCACCGGAAGTGAAAGTGCAGTGTGAATTAAAACTAGCTCGGAGGTGTCGCTGTGCGTCAAATTTATTCCTGGACCCTCCGGCCAGGGTTAAAAACGTGAAGGATGGTGGTGATTGGGAGAGGTTATGCGCTCCTTACACCCCTCCTTACTGCCAATTTGTCGACATGTTTCAGCCGTTATTATGTGCCCCTAGTGCAGGGTCACATCGGCCTTCATCAGGACTTTACCGGTCCCAGGATCTAGGTCACCTCGTTTCCTGAAGTACGGTAGTCCAGAACTATTTGTTCCTGCACCGAGGTATCCCCTAAATAGTACTATCCCGAGGTACTACAATGGAGAGAAAGGGGACAAGGAAACATAAAAAGATGAGGTCACTACTATTTAATCCCTCTCATAGTTATGCTTGATGTAATATTACAAAAAATATCAATCCACCACAGTTCGGGAGTATTACCCCCAAAAAACTCCTATATAAGAGATAATCAAACGTTGCTACATTATATGTATCTATAACAGGTTTATCTACTCAAGGAGTAGGTGTAGGTCAATGTGCGTGTGCACCATATGTAGCATCTCTCACTCAAACACATGGTAATATAATGCCTCGTCACTTACCGAGTTTACCTTAAAACATTGTTAAAACTGGCGAGAGACAAGGAGAGACCCCCTGTAGTCACACTCTGGGGGAGACAAAGCAAGAAGAAGAAAGTCGTAGTGGTTAATAGATTGTATGACACGTTACTGAGATTTCTACCTCGAACGACCCGAATGGGTCTATAGGTGTAAATCTCCTTATTATTACGTCAGCAGACGCGGGACCACAAAAAAGTGTGGTCGCATAAAATGCCACATAGTATAGGCCAAGTCTAGCTAATAAATGCGGCTATCAGGAACGAAGAAGGACGGGTCCGTCAAATCAAGGTATCTGGACAAAGGTCATGACGTTAGGAAATGCCCCAGAGGCCCATGAATAAGAGTACAATGCCAGTACCTGGTACGGGATCACCAAATGCCCCCAACTCCTTACTACATCAAGGTAGGTGCTCCTCCTGACGACCGCTTGTCCCCTCTGCTCGTGTAGGTTAACGGGGGAGTAGGGACAGCTGTCTAAATACCCAGCTCGGCTCCCCATCGTCCCGTGGCGGTTTCCGGTCACGTGGGAGCCGTGATTTAAAAAAAAATTTTTTTATAAACCTTTTGATTGGATTTTGCATCTTCCATACAGGGTATACATCAATCAGTAGCCTTAATCGTTGCTTAACATTCATTATGTATATTATCATTTCAGAAAATTCGAGTCCACAGAAAAATTACTTGTCTTAGCGCATGTGGTTTGCGGAGATGTGTGCCTGTTCGGGGATAGTGGGTGTCGTATTGGAGTGTCTAGTTCTTGGGTGTGACTGATGTACCCTTACAGTCCGTATGTGATGTTGGAAAGGAGAAATCCATGTATGTAACCGAACTGGGGAGACATAACTCAGGGAAAGGGGGCAGGGGATAAGGGCATTGATCTTCGCTGGTCTAATAACACCGAGAGGTGATCTCTCATCAGGACGTGTGCAACGTTCCGCTTGGGGCAGTGGGGGGATGGCCCCGCTCGGGAGATTCTTGTGTGGTTCGGGGCCTACCTGGGCTTGGCGCCGTCTGGGTGGCAATTGGGGTTTCTGTGGGGGTGTCTTGTGCTTGTGTGAAGCTATGGAGGAGCATCGACCACTCCATGGATATGGGGTGTCGTTGCATGCCGCGCGCTTCCTCCTGTCTGATGGCATCTTCCTCGGCAGCGCCCCATTTCTTGACCGCCCCCCACCACGCTGCTATCGGAGGACCGTCCGATGACCGCCAGTGCAGTGTGATACTTCGCTTCGCTAGGAGTATGGCTAGTGTCGCAAAACGGGTCTCCACCTTTTTCTGCTTGTGTCTCTTAAATATCCCGAGGGCACTAGCCTCCCATGTGGTAAGTCATGTCAGGCCCGTGACTGTCAGTAGTGTGGCATGGACTCTCGCCCAAAAGGCTTGCAGTGTGGGGCAGATCCATAACATATGGATGAATGTGGCGTCAAGTGTGTGGCAACGGGGGCAGTCGAACTGCGTCGCAGGGAAGAAGCGCTTGAGCCGCTCCGGCGTGAGATATGCGCGGTGTAGTATGTTAAATTGGATATTTTTTAATCGCTGATTACGTGACACTTTTTTGTGGTGTTCCAGTGCTGTGAGCCATTCTTTGTCGTGTAGTGCTCGACCGAAGTCCTCCTCCCACTTAAGTCGAAGCCGCGTTAGCGGCATATATGTGAGTTCCGTGACCGATTTGTATATCCAAGTGATAAGATGTTTCCCTACTCCCATGTTTAAGATAGTGTGCAGTACCAGGTGTGTTTTTGGTTCTCCATTCGTTAGATCCCACGTCTTCCTACAGTCAGCTATCAGTTGCCTGTGTAAGAGGAACTGTCCGGCAGGGAGCCCTCTCTCTTCCGTTACGCCCTCGAACGAGGTCAACTGGCCTTCAGTGAACAGGGCGTCTATCTCAGCTAGCGCGTGTTCTGCCCACACTCGCAATTCTCCAGTTGTGTAGTGCCCACTTCCTTTAGGGAGACCCGCTAGTGGTAACAATGGGGAGTACATAAGTGCCGCTCTAGAGAGGCGATGGATTTGCAGCACACAGGATCTGGCCACCTTCACCAGCAGGGGGTGTGCCGGGTTGGGTTTGGTCCCTGGAAGGAGCATCTGGGTTATCTCTGGGATTGTCAGAGTCCCCGCCTGTGCTTCTGTCTCCTCTAGGTGGCGTCCAGCGCGAGAGCCATTACAGCTGCGCTGCGAGGAAGTAGGGCTCGAAAGACGGGGCGCCCAGCCCTCCCTTGTCCCGTGGCAGCTGCAGTGTCGTCAAAGCCACTCTGAGGCGACCCTTCCCCCAGATCAGCGAGATCAGTAAGGAGTCTAGCTCTCGAAAGAAGGGTCGCGGGGGATCACCGGGACATTTACAAAATAGTATAGAAGCCGGGGCACCATTATCATTTTAGATAAAGCTACCATTCCTATTGGGGCCAGGGGCAGCATTTGCCAGAAGTTGGTTTGGGTTTTTAACCCCTTCGATGCTTATGACGAGCTGGACTCGTCATGGCACACAGTGGTCGTGTGCTCATGACGAGTCCAGCTCGTCATAAGACCACCCACGGGGAAGCGCTGGCGCTCCCCCGTGGGAATCCGATCGTTAGTTTTTGGGGGGAGGCAGGGAAGGGCTTCCCCTGCCCTCCCCATCAATGACGCCAGCGCGCGAGGCGCGCTGACGTCATTGAGGGTTTCCTTTCTTCCCCGACGCGCTGGAAGCCATTTGCTTCCAGCACGTCGGGGAAATCAGGTGAGTTTTGGCTCGGGGAGGGGGGTTTGAAAGAAAAGAGGCATCGAGGGAAAGGAAAACCCTTTCCTTTCCCTCAATGCCTCTTTTGTGCATTCCTGCTGCACGATCATGCGATCGTGCAGCAGGAATGCCCACTAGACACCAGGGATTTTTTTTTTTTTAAATGTGTAAATACTGTTTCGGGGAGCGGCCCCTTGGGCAAGGGTCGCTCCCCTTTTGGGGGCCACATGTATTTGGTGCTCTGCCCCCCCTGGGGGGCAGTTTTTTAAAATAAACCGGGAGAATCGGGCATACACCACCCCCCGTGTGAAACAAAAGAGGCATCGAGGGAAAGAAAAGGGTTTTCCTTTCCCCCGATGCCTCTTTTGTGCATTCCTGCTGCACGATCATGCGATCGTGCAGCAGGAATGCCCACTAGACACCAGGGAATTTCTTTTTTTTTGGTTAAAAACGTATAAATACTGTTTTGGGGAGCGGCCCCTTGGGCAAGGGTCGCTCCCCTTTTGGGGGCCATATGTTTTTGGTGCTCTTCCCCCCCTGGGCAGTTTTTTATTTAATAAATGGGGCCTTGAATCGGGCAAGTGTTGTGCACTGGCCTGGCAGGTTGCTGGCAGTGCATACACCACCCCCACGTGTGTGGCAGCCCGGGCTGAAACAGCTTCCGGGCACACACACATGTGCATGATATAGAGGTATACTGCAATAAGTGGCACTCAGAACACAATGAAGAGCGAACTAGAGGGGGCTGAGAGTGAAAGTATAGTGTCTTTGGAAGAGAAGAGATTTGAGGTCAGCTTTGAAGATCCGGGTAGAGGAGGTGGCACGGAGCAATGGGGGAAGCGATTCTCACTGGATTGCGCCATCGATCTTTCCCTTTTGAAGAGGGGGGGCGGGGTGCGCAAGCAGAAGCTTTTCCGCATTGCGAGCCACCGGACAATTTAAATTTATTCGCCAGGTAACGAGGGGAGGACGTGTGTAAGGCTTTGTGTGTGATGCAGGCAGTTTTGTAAATAGATCTTGCCTCGATCGGAAGCCATCGAAGAGAGGACAGGATAGAAGTGACGTGGTCGCTTCGTTTAGACCCTGAAATGAAGCGAGCTACTGAATGGAGGATGGATTTGAGAGGGGAGAGGTGGGATTTGGGTAGGCCCGTCAGAAGAGAATTGCAATAATCCAGTCTTGAGAGAACCAGAGATTGTACCAAGGTTTTTAAGTCTTTCTCCAGGAAGAACCGACGGATCCCCCATAGAAGGCGCAACTGGTAACGTGCGTTCTTAGCAATAGAGTTGATGTGGGAGATTAGGTTGAGTCTTTTGTCAAGAATGACACCTAGGGATTTAGCGCTGTCGACAATGATGGGTTTTGTTGAGTAGGTTCAGCTGATCCATCCAAGATTGAACAGGAGGAGGTGAGAGAGAGGTAGAGAGGAGGAGGAATTCAGTTTTGGCGGGATTCAGAATGAGTTGGTGAGCTAACATCCAGTTGTGAATAGAGTTGAGAGTAGAGTTGAGTAGTGAGAGATCGTGTGCGGAAGATAAAGGTATCTTCCCACTAGTCCACCAGGCATTTATTTGTGGAGAGTGACCCCTTGGGTGGCAGAATAGCAGTATGTTTTTAGGCCCATCTGCCCCCAAGGAGGGCAGAAGCCACTAGACACCAGGGATTTTTTAATTTTTGTGTTGGGGAGTGGCCAAAAGGGCAAGGGTTGCTCCCCTTTTACGGGGTGAATATTTTATTTATACTCTTTGGCCCACCTACCCCTTAGCTTGGCTGGTGGATTGTGTGTGGACTAGTGCATTATTTGCATATGTGATTGTAATGTTTTTTTCTCCTTTTTATTCTAGTGTAAAGCTTTTGATTCCTGTTTTGCGGTTTCGGCAGTGGTTGTTCTGCAGTTTTGCGTAATTGCATTTATTTGGTAAGAAAAATATTTTTGTTGTGTGTACTCCAAATGAGTATTATTGTCATGCATGAATGAATTTTTTTGTAAGTGGTGTCATAATGGCAGCATATTTGTTAGTGTTCAGAGCATGAAATTCTTTGCAATGTTTTGCATCGTCTTATGTGTAATTTTTTTCTTCTTCTTTTTTAGTGGGATATTGTTGATCCTTACTGTGTCTGTGCAGAGTAGGTGGTGGTGAGTCTAGCTGCTTCTGTCACGTGAGTGGTATAGTGTTGGAGTATATAGGTCTTTGTGATAAAGCTACATTTTGTTTATTTCTTTTTTTTACAAAGGGTTTGTTGTTGTTGACTTGTTTGACAAGTAACCTTTATTAGTAAGCATTATGGCTAGCCGTAGAATTACTGCTCAGCAGGTGGTTGGTTTGCTTCTTGAATTCCTCTGAGCAGGATTATGAGACTGACAGTGCGTCTGAGGGAGAGGAGGGAGGGGAAGATTCAGGCAGTGAGTTTTCTCTCCACATGGAATCATCGGATGATGAAGGTACTCTCAGTGCAGATGAAGTGCCTGATTTAGAGGAGGATACTACTGTGCCGATGGTGCAAGAGGCATCTGGATTGCAGCCTGGGGCTGCTAGGCTTCCTACTGGAAGTGCTGGACTCTGGGTTGATCCAAACATGGTGCAGCCGGTGTTGCCTGCCTTTAGTGGTTATGCAGGGTGTAGAGTGGATTGTGAACATTATTTGCCTATACAGTATTTTCAGTTGTTTATGGATGATGTATTTTTGGGTGAGATTGTTGAGCAGACTAATTTGTATGCTGAACAGTTTTTGAGGGACAACAGTGCCAGACTTAGGCCCCATTCTAGAGCTACCCGGTGGAGTCCCACAAATCTGGAAGAGATGAAGAAGTTTTTGGGTTTGACTTTTTTGATGGGTTTGATAAGGAAGCCGTCCATGGGTTCATATTGGTCTACCAGTCCCTTGATGGCAACGGCCATATTTCCTGCAGTTATGACTCGTGATCGGTATTTACTTTTGCTTCGGATGCTGCATTTTGTTGATAATGGTTTGGCGTTGCCACGAGATCACCCTGAATGTGACCGTCTTTTTAAGATTCGGCCTGTTCTTGATCACTTTGTAGATCGATTTTCAGAGATCTATACTCCAGGGAAAGAAATATCTATTGATGAGTCTTTGGTCCTGTTCAAGGGCCGTTTGGTTTTTAGGCAGTACATTCCTAGCGTGCCGCTATGGAATTAAGCTGTATATGTTGTCTGAGAGTAGGACAGGATATGTTTTTAATTTGCGTGTGTACACTGGTAGGGATTCCACTATTGACCCCCTGGTTGTCCGTCCACTTTTGGAGTTTCAGAGAAAATTGTGTGGGATCTTGCTAGAGGACTGTTTAACAGAGGCCACCATTTGTAACTTGATAACTTCTACACTGCTGTGCAATTGTTTAAGGAATTGTTCAAAGTGGACACTTTTGCTTGTGGCACAATCCGCTCTAACCGTAAAGGTTATCCAAAAGTGCTTGTTTGCAAAAACTTCAGAGGGGACAGTGCAGTGCCTTGCGTAGTGAGGAACTGCTAACTGTGAAATTTGTGGACAGGAGGGATGTGTACATGCTGACTACCATCCATGATGAGAGTACTTCACCTGTGGCTGTTTGGGGTCAGATTGCTGAAGTGCGCAAACCTGTGTGCATTTTAGACTACAATAAGCACATGGGTGGTGTTGATAGAGTAGATCAGAGGTTGGAACCTTACACTGCTATTCGTAAGTCTTACATTTGGTATAAGAAGTTGGCCATCCATCTCTTCAATTTAGCAACTTTCAATGCTTTTGTTGTGTTCAAGGAGTGTTCTCCTGCGTCAAAGTTGACTTTTGTTCAGTTTCAGCAGTCTGTCATAGGCAGCCTTGTTGTTGTGGAACAGGCAAGTGTTCCTAGAGTTGGAGTGGTGGAGGATGTGGCTCGATTGAAAGATCGCCACTTTCCTGATCACATTCCTCCTACACCCTCAAAAGACTTTCCCACTAGGAGATGTAGAGTCTGTTGGCGAAGAGGTACGCGGAAGGAGACTCGTATGTACTGCCCTGAGTGTCCTTCTAACCCTGGGCTGTGTGTGCCTGCTTGTTATAGAGCGTACCACAAGCAAAAGAATTATTGGGAGCAACCATGAGTGGTAAAGTGAACTGCCTGGTCTGTAATGTTTAAGAATTGTTGTTCTGTTTCAAGGTTGGCATTAGTGCAATGTATTTAGTTTCTGATTTTGTGTTAGTAGATTTGTATCTATTTGCAATTTGTTTGTGTTTTCTTTTTTGTATAAAAAAATCCTAAATGTGATGGTGGTGTGTGTAGGCTGGTGCTTGGCTGGCGGTGTGCGTGGAGTGGCGCTTGGCTGGCAGTGTGCGTGGAGTGGCTCTTGGCTGGCGGTGTGCGTGGAGTGGTGCTTGGCTGGCGGTGTGCGTGGAGTGGCTCTTGGCTGGCAGTGTGCGTGGAGTGGCGCTTGGCTGGCGGTGTGCGTGGAGTGGCGCTAGGGTGGCGGTGTGCGTGGAGTGGCGCTAGGCTGGCGGTGTGCGTGGAGTGGCGCTAGGCTGGCGGTGTGCGTGGAGTGGCGGTTGGCTGGCGGTGTGCGTGGAGTGGCGCTTGGCTGGCGGTGTGCGTGGAGTGGCGCTTGGCTGGCGGTGTGCGTGGACTGGCGCTCGGCTGGCAGTGTGTGAGTAGTGACTTGCTGCTGGTCACTACACACACTGCTCGCCGAGCGACACTCCACGCAATCCATCAGCTTGTGTGGTTGCTGTGTTAGGAATGTGGGCGTGTGAAAGTGATGGGCCCTTGAATGGCGCTGTCTGCTGGTGTGAGTGTTGTAATGTGATGGGCCCGCGGCTGGTGGTGTGAATGGTTTTGTATTTGTCACACGTATGAAAGGTGTATGAATGGCCTGTAAAGAGGTTGGTGCCTTGTCGTGGCTTTACAGCTCACGAGCTGTGAGTCAATGGTTCAGTTTCTCGTCCTTTCAATTATTAACAGTGCATTTCATTTTTGTGAAATCACTTGTTAATACAATTGTATATACTGAACCATCACTCACCCTCGTGCCAAATCCAACCAGTATGTGTGTGTGTGCTTGAGGATTAGATGGCTGTGCAGTAATATTTTTTTTTGTCTTTCTCAAGCAGGGTGTACCTTGTCCCTTTTTGTGAATGTTGTAATGTGTTTGTTTCGTGCCTGGTGGTGTGAATGGTCTTGTGTGTATCACGTATGAAAGGTGTGTGAATGGCCTGTAAAGCGGTTGGGGCCTTGACGTGGCTTTACAGCTCACGAGCTGCGAGTCACTGGTTCCGTTTTTTGTCCTTTCAATTATTGACAGTGCATTTCATTTTTGTGAAATCTCTTGTTAATAAAATTGTATATACTGAACCATCACTTGCCCTCGTGCCAAATCCAACCAGTATGTGTGTGTGCTTGAGGAATAGATGGCTGTGCAGTAATCTTTGTCTTTTTAGTCTGTCTGCCAAGGTGTACATTCCGTCTAAGAATAACCTACCAACTGTAGATATTGTCGTAAACGAAACACCCATGGGAGTACATGGTGATATCTCTCTTGTGGATCCCAACAAGTTATGGTACCCACAATGTCCTGCAAACCTCAAAATGTCTGTCACATTTTCCTTGCAATATTGTGCCAAAATTTTCACGCTGCAGAAATAAACAACACATTATCTCAAAATGACCTGGTTTTGCAAGGGGGTCACCTGGGTTTTGGCCCTGGGCTCGGCGGCCACATAGGAAACCTACCAAACCCACGCATTTCTGAAAAGTAGACACCCGGGGCTTCCAGGAGGTATGGCTTGCGTGGATCCCCCAACGTTTCCTTACCCAGAATCCCTGCAAACCTCAATTTTAGCTGAAAAATCACTTTTTCACACATTTTTGTGTGGGAAAGTGTGGCATCACTGGCCTCACACAAATTTCCTACCACCCAGCGTTCCCCAGGTCTCCCGATAAAAATGGTGCCTCACTTGTGTGGGAGGCCCAAGTACCCGCGACAGGCAAGGGCCCACAACGTATTGAGGCGACCTCAAAATGGCCTTTCACAAAACGACCTGGTTTTGCAAGGGGGTCACCTGGGTTTTTGGCCCTGTGCTCGGCGGCCATCTAGGGAAACCTACCAAACCCACACATTTCTGAAAAGTAGACACCCGGGGCTTCCAGGGAGGTATGGCTTGCGTGGATCCCCCAACGTTTCCTTACCCAGAATCCCCTGCAAACCTCAATTTTAGCTGAAAAAATCACTTTTTTCACACATTTTTGTGTGGGAAAGTGTGGCATCACTGGCCTCACACAAATTTCCTACCACCCAGCGTTCCCCCAGGTCTCCCGATAAAAATGGTGCCTCACTTGTGTGGGAGGCCCAAGTACCCGCGACAGGCAAGGGCCCACAACGTATTGAGGCGACCTCAAAATGGCCTTTCACAAAACGACCTGGTTTTGCAAGGGGGTCACCTGGGTTTTGGCCCTGTGCTCGGCGGCCATCTAGGGAAACCTACCAAACCCACACATTTCTGAAAAGTAGACACCCGGGGGCTTCCAGGGAGGTATGGCTTGCGTGGATCCCCCAACATTTTTTGATAGGCAATGTTGATGTTGCCTCAAAACGTTTTGTGTCCTTGCATGTCGCGGGTACTTGGGCCTCCCACACAAGTGAGGCACCATTTTTATCGGGAGACCTGGGGGAACGCTGGGTGGTAGGAAATTTGTGTGAGGCCAGTGATGCCACACTTTCCCCCACACAAAAATGTGTGAAAAAAGTGATTTTTTTCAGCTAAAATTGAGGTTTGCAGGGGATTCTGGGTAAGGATACGTTGGGGGATCCACGCAAGCCATACCTCCCTGGAAGCCCCGGGTGTCTACTTTTCAGAAATGTGTGGGTTTGGTAGGTTTCCCTAGATGGCCGCCGAGCACGGGGCCAAAACCCAGGTGACCCCCTTGCAAAACCAGGTGGTTTTGAGATAGGCAATTTTGATGTCGCCTCACTACGTTTTGGGCCCTTGCCTGTCGCAGGTACTTGGGCCTCCCACACAAGTGAGGCACCATTTTTATCGGGAGACCTGGGGAACACTGGGTGGTAGGAAATTTGTGTGAGGCCAGTGATGCCATACTTTCCCACACAAAAATGTGTGAAAAAAGTGATTTTTTCAGCTAATATTGAGGTTTGCAGGGGATTCTGGGTAAGGAAACGTTGGGGGATCCACGCAAGCCATACCTCCCTGGAAGCCCCGGGTGTCTACTTTTCAGAAATGTGTGGGTTTGGTAGGTTTCCCTAGATGGCCGCCGAGCACAGGGCCAAAAACCCAGGTGACCCCCTTGCAAAACCAGGTCGTTTTGTGAAAGGCCATTTTGAGGTCGCCTCACTACGTTGTGGGCCCTTGCCTGTCGCGGGTACTTGGGCCTCCCACACAAGTGAGGCACCATTTTTATCGGGAGACCTGGGGAACGCTGGGTGGTAGGAAATTTGTGTGAGGCCAATGATGCCACACTTTCCCACACAAAAATGTGTGAAAAAAGTGATTTTTTCAACAAAAATTGAGGTTTGCAGGGGATTCTGGGTAAGGAAACGTTGGGGGATCCACGCAAGCCATACCTCCCTGGAAGCCCCTGGGTGTCTACTTTTCAGAAATGTGTGGGTTTGGTAGGTTTCCCTAGGTGCCGGCAGAGCTAGGGTTCACAAACTACAGCTAGGCACTTTGCCAAAAAAGGGTCATTTTTCACTGCAAAATTGAGGTGTGACCACGTTGCGTTTTGCGCCGTTTCCTGTCGCAGGCACTAGGCCGACCCACACAAGTGAGGTACCATTTTTCTCGTAAGACTTTGGGGAACGCGGGGTGGGTGGAAATTTGTGGATCCACGCAGATTCCAGAACTTTCCACCACAGAAATGTGGGGAAAATGTGTTTTATTTGACAATTTTTATGTTTGCAAGGGATTCTGGGTAACAGAACCTGGTGGGAGGCAGTCAAGTCACCCCATCCTGGATTCCCCTGGGTGTCTAGTTTTCAAAAATGTATAGGTTTGCTAGGTTTCCCTAGGTGCCGGCAGAGCTAGGGTTCAAAAACTACAGCTAGGCACTTTGCCAAAAAAGGGTCATTTTTCACTGCGAAATTGAGGTGTGACCACGTTGCGCTTTGTGGCGTTTCCTGTCGCAGGCACTAGGCCGACCCACAAAAGTGAGGTACCATTTTTCTCGTAAGACTTTGGGGAACGCGGGGTGGGTGGAAATTTGTGGAGCCACGCAGATTCCAGAACTTTCCACCACAGAAATGTGGGGAAAATGTGTTTTTTTTGACAATTTTTTATGTTTGCAAGGGATTCTGGGTAACAGAACCTGGTGGGAGGCAGTCAAGTCACCCCATCCTGGATTCCCTGGGTGTCTAGTTTTCAAAAATGTATAGGTTTGCTAGGTTTCCCTAGGTGCCGGCAGAGCTAGGGTTCAAAAACTACAGCTAGGCACTTTGCCAAAAAAGGGTCATTTTTCACTGCGAAATTGAGGTGTGACCACGTTGCGTTTTGCGCCGTTTCCTGTCGCAGGCACTAGGCCGACCCACACAAGTGAGGTACCATTTTTCTCGTAAGACTTTGGGGAACGCGGGTGGGTGGAAATTTGTGGATCCACGCAGATTCCAGAACTTTCCACCACAGAAATGTGGGGGAAATGTGTTTTTTTTGACAATTTTTTATGTTTGCAAGGGATTCTGGGTAACAGAACCTGGTGGGAGGCAGTCAAGTCACCCCATCCTGGATTCCCCTGGGTGTCTAGTTTTCAAAAATGTATAGGTTTGCTAGGTTTCCCTAGGTGCCGGCAGAGCTAGGGTTCAAAAACTACAGCTAGGCACTTTGCCAAAAAAGGGTCATTTTCAACTGCGAAATTGAGGTGTGACCACGTTGCGTTTTGCGCCGTTTCCTGTCGCAGGCACTAGGCCGACCCACACAAGTGAGGTACCATTTTTCTCGTAAGACTTTGCGGAACGCGGGGTGGGTAGAAATTTGTGGATCCACGCAGATTCCAGAACTTTCCACCACAGAAATGTGGGGAAAATGTGTTTTTTTTGACAATTTTTATGTTTGCAAGGGATTCTGGGTAACAGAACCTGGTGGGAGGCAGTCAAGTCACCCCATCCTGGATTCCCCTGGGTGTCTAGTTTTCAAAAATGTATAGGTTTGCTAGGTTTCCCTAGGTGCCGGCAGAGCTAGGGTTAAAAACTACAGCTAGGCACTTTGCCAAAAAGGGTCATTTTTCACTGCGAAATTGAGGTGTGACCACGTTGCGTTTTGCGCCGTTTCCTGTCGCAGGCACTAGGCCGACCCACACAAGTGAGGTACCATTTTTCTCGTAAGACTTTGGGGAACGCGGGGTGGGTGGAAATTTGTGGATCCACGCAGATTCCAGAACTTTCCACCACAGAAATGTGGGGAAAATGTGGTTTGTTTGACAATTTGTTAGGTTTGCAAGGGATTCTGGGTAACAGAACCTGGTGGGAGGCAGTCCAGTCACCCCATCCTGGATTCCCCTGGGTGTCTAGTTTTCAAAAATGTATAGGTTTGCTAGGTTTCCCTAGGTGCCGGCAGAGCTAGGGTTCAAAAACTACAGCTAGGCACTTTGCCAAAAAAGGGTCATTTTTCACTGCGAATTTGAGGTGTGATCACGTTGCGTTTTGCGCCGTTTCCTGTCGCAGGCACTAGGCCGACTCACACAAGTGAGGTACCATTGTTCTCGTAAGACTTTGGGGAACGCGGGGTGGGCGGAAATTTGTGGATCCACGCAGATTCCAGAACTTTCCACCACAGAAATGTGGGGAAAATGTGTTTTTTTTTACAATTATTTAGGTTTGCAAGGGATTCTGGGTAACAGAACCTGGTGGGAGGCAGTCAGGTCACCCCATCCTGGATTCCCCTGGGTGTCTAGTTTTCAAATATGTATAGGTTTGCTAGGTTTCCCTAGGTGCCGGCAGAGCTAGGGTTCAAAAACTACACCTAGGCACTTTGCAAAAAAAGGGTAATTTTTCATTATGAAAATTTGGGACGTCCACGTTGCATTTTGAGCCATTTCCTGTTGTGGGCACAAGGGCTACCCACACAAGTGAGGTACCATTTTTATCAGGAGACTTAGGGTAACACAGAATTGTAGAGCAACTGTTATTACCTATTGACTTTCGATGCATTTCTGCCTTCCAAATGAAAGACAATGTGTAAAAAATAAGTCATTTTGAAAAATGACCTATAATTCTCATGCTAGTATGGGTACTCCCAATTTCGGAAATGTGCAAATATCTACTGTTTCTAAAATCTACATTTTGTTCCCATTTCAGAAATACATAGGTGTCTTTCATAACAATTTTTCCATGTATACATTTTCCCAAAATAATTGCTATATACCCGGTACATAATAAAAAACCATTGCAAGATGCTGCTCAGTTATTGGCTCTGGGTTCGTCGGGTTCTTGGTGAACCTACAAGTCCTATATATCCCCACAACCAGAAAGGTCCAGCGGATATAACGGTATATTGCTTTCAAATAGCTGTCATAATTAGAAGAAGTTACAGGTGAAAACGTTGACACAAATCGCTGTTTTTTTCAACTAATTTTCAATTTTTCCTTAATTTAACTGTTAGTTTCTATAAGGAAAACTTTAAGGATCTACACAAATGACCCCTTGCTGAATTCAGAATTTTGTCTACTTTTCAGAAATGTATGGCTTTTCAGGATCCATTATTGGTTTCATACCCATTTCTACCATTAACTGGAAGGAGGTTGAAAGCACAAAAAATAGCAAAAATAGGCTATGTCCCAGACAAATGCCAAAACTGTGTAAAAAAGTTGGTTTTCTGACAAAAGTCTGCTTGTCCCTGAAAGCTGGGAAGATGGTGATTTCAGCACCACAACCCCTTTTTGATGCCATTTGCAGGGAAAAAACAAGACGCTTTCATCTGTAGCCCTTTTTCGCATTTTTCCCCAAAAAACAAAATTTTGCTGTATTTTGGCTAATTTCTGGGTCCCCTCCAGGGGAATCCACAAACCCTGGGTACCTTTACAATCCCCATGATGTTAGAAAAAAAGGACGCAAATTTGGCGTGGATACCTTATGTGGTCAAAAAGTTACAGGGGCCTAAGCCCGCACTACCCCAAAAAAGGCTTAGCAGCGAAGGGGTTAACCCTCGTAGGGCCCTGTAATGGTTACCCTCCAGGAGATCTCTAGGGGTGTGATAGAGTCTAATTCCCAAATACCTTGGGGCATCCCCCTTCCAGGACAGTGTGGCGTCTCCTACACTAATCTCCTAGTGAGGTGCATCGGGATGAAGGGGGTAGATAGTGGATTTGGCCCAATTCACTCTTAATCCCGCTGCCTTCCCAAACTCATTGAGTGTGGCCCTGAGAGAGGTGAGGTCTGCTGTGATGTCCCTGACGTAAATTAGGAGGTCGTCTGCGTATCGGGACATGCTGTGCGTACGTCCCTCCAGCGGTATACCCCATAATTCGCCCTCTTCCCTCAGTCTTATCGCCAACGGCTCCATTGCGAGGGTGAATAAAAACGGGGAAAGAGGACATCCCTGGCGCGTTCCATGTCTTATCGGGATGGGGGGGCGAGATATGCCTGCCTATTCGGACCCGAGTGGTCAACTCGGTGTACCGCAACTGGATGTATGCTATGAGTTGGGGCCCTAGTCCCACCCGCCTCAGAACCTCGAATAGGTACTGCCATGCTAGGGCATCAAAGGCCTTTTCGAGTTCTAGTATAAGGCATTTGGAATTTTTCCCGCACACTGTCTTGGACCTGAAACAGCCTCCGTATAGGGAGGTATTCCTTCCGGGCACGAAACCGCATTGGTCAGGGTGTACCAGGCGGGGGAGCACCTCTGTAATTCTGTCCGCTAGGATTTTTCCGAGTATTTTGCAGTCCGCAGTAAGCAGGGTGATAGGGCGGTACGATGACCTGAGTAGTGGATCCTGGTCTGGTTTAGGAAACGTCACTAGCGTGGATTCTCGCATGGTCTTGGGGAGCATCTTCGCCTCTAGCGCTGCCTTATAGATTATGTCTATTTGTGGGACTAGTGCAAATACTTTCTCAAGAGGTAACTCTGCGTCCCGAATAGATTACATCATGATAAGTGTAGCTCACTGGGCTTATGTACAGGATTTCAAAGTCGATGACAGAAGAGAAAGTGACCATTTCCCACTGTGTTTAGACTTGGTGGGAAAATGGTTTCTGACACACTCGTCTCCACAAACCGAAATGAGTGATGAGATCATAGTGCCCCTAGTAAGTAATAATAGAAGGACAGTAAAATGGCCATCTTTAGTTGACCAAGTTGAACCCCTAACTAAAATATATAATATCTTCAGTGATCTTCTAGTTTCTTTTTTAAATCCAAGCACTGAAAATTTAACTATAACACAGATTCACCAAAAGTTGATAGAAAACATAAGACCTTATTTAACCAAACCACAACCAGGGAAAACTAATTGTAAGGTTGAAATTAGATCATCTAATACTTGGTTCAATAAAGAATGTGTAGTGGCCAAACAACGCCTCATCAAGGCGATCCAATCTAAAGAGATAGCTGTGATCAGATATGAAAGAAATGCATATAATAAAACCCTGAAAGTAGCTCGAAGACATTGGGAAGATGCTAGCTGGAAGGACCTGATAGTAGCAGCAAAGGCTGGTGATCAGGCCATGTTTTGGCGGATTATCGCTCATGGTAGTAAAACAAACAACCCGGCCCATGACTACCATTTAGACCCCTCCACATGGGAAAGCCACTTTGCTAATTTGTATGCATCTCCAAAATTGGCAGACAAAGCTCCCGTAGGAAGTGCCGAGGGACTGTTGACCCTAAAGGATGTTGCGCCATTACACTTTAGTATAGAAGATACTACTCTAGCGATAGCGGCCATTAAGCCCTCTAAAGCTCCAGGACCCGACAAGATACCCGGGGATCTTTTTAAACATGAACCTGAGGTGTGGGCGCCATATATAAATAATCTATGTAACGCAATTGCCAGTGGTCAACCAATTCCAGAGTCTTGGAAGGGTGCGGAAATCGTTCCGATTTATAAGAAGGGCAGTAGAGACGATCCCGCTAATTACAGACCCATAAGTCTGATAGATATATTACAAAAAGTCTACGCCAAGCAAATTTTGGACAAGCTGAATGACTGGATGAACGACAATGATGTTCTTTCATCTTGCCAGGCGGGATTTAGAAGGAAAACTAGCACGATAGACCAAATGTTTAGATTTGTAACTATAGCCTGGAAATATACAAAGTTGAGACCTGGCCACCTATATGTCGCCTTTGTCGACCTAAAGGCCGCATTTGATTCAATCCCTAGAGACCTATTATGGTCAAATTTGTTACAGCAGGGAGTACCTAAGGAGATTTTAATTCAATTGATTAGGCTCCATGAGGGTAATTTTGCAAAAGTCCGCTGGGGCAAAAGGGGGGAACTCACGGAGGAGATACCAGTCAAGAGAGGGGTGCGTCAAGGATGTGTCCTGGCGCCAACCTTGTTCCTTTTATACGTTAATGACATGGTCCAGTTTCTCCAAAAATCACAACATGATTCCCCAAAATTGGGAGGGACTCACATTTGCGCACTCACTTTCGCAGATGATACAATTCTGTTATCCCAAACCCCAAAGGGCCGGCAAAACCTTTTAAACTCACTAAATGAATATTGTATATTAAAAGGTTTGGAAATCAACCCCGTTAAAACAAAATATATGGCTATAAAACCTCATAAATGTTTCAAAAACAACATAGCATTGAACGGAGTGGCCATAGAGCGTGTCTCTAATTTCATTTATCTAGGGGTAACTATCGATTCAAAACTTTCATGGAACCCATAGATAATGAAATTAAAATCAATTTTATTGCAAAACTCTGCTCCAATTATAAAGAAACAGTATGCGACTATGACAAAGGCAATATCACCACCCCTGGAAGTTTACAAGTCCAGAGCGCAAACCGCAGCCCTGTATGGTTCAGAGCTGTGGGGTGGGGAAAATCTTTCCGCTTTAACTGTGGGGGAAAATAAGGTTTTAAGAAGATTTGTGGCACTTTCCCAAAACACCCCTCTGATTCCACTAATATATGACCTGGGTATAAAACGGCTTGAACACAAGGCAATTTGGATGACTTTGTCATACTGGATTAGAATCTGGACTACCGATGAATTAGTAACATATAGACAAACATTGAGTGAGTTACTGGCACTTGACACTCATATTACTTTTCCATGGTTGGCACATATCCGCAAGTGGTTCTCTAACTTAAGTCTGAGCAGATTTTGGGAAAGCCCAAGCCTGCTGAGACCTGATTCAAAGCGGGAAATTAAAACCATTTATTGGAATTTCATTTGGCATAGAGTCACTTTAAATAGTACATCAGGAACACTGACAACTCAATTCCTGATGTTCAAAACAAATCCTTATTTTGAACCATTTTTGGACGACATTGAACCCCAATTGGCTAAAATTTTATACCTGAAATTCAGGTATGGTATGTTGCAGATAAAAACTTTTACATCAAAATGGGGGCAACAACAGAATGGAGATAAAGATCTTAAGTGCACGTTGTGCCATTTGGGGGCCAGGGAAGATATCACCCATGTTTTATTCTTCTGTCCTAAATACATAAACCCCAGAAGAAAATGGATAAAACCCCTAGGCAGAAGCTTGAATATTAGAAAATGTAATGATATGTTGCGTATACTAAAAACTGATTCCTCAAAACTCATTGTCTTCGGCGTTAGCAGATTTTTATTGACTACAAACTTTATAAGAAGGAAAGAAGGGCTAAAATTATAAAGATATTTTATGCTTTTTTTTAAAATAGGGATCTCCTTAGGTACCACCATTTGGGTACTAGGATGTGTATTTTAAATTGTGGATTGTTGAATGTATATTTTATTGAGCCCTAATCATAATGAATTCCTTGGTATTATTGAAGTATTGCCAATATTTTTAATAGCGAACTTATTAATAAGTAGCATACGCAAATTTGCATCTGGCACTTTGTGAAACATTCTATCAAAATTGTATATGGGGACCAAAATTTTTACTACAAGCTTAACCAAAGTTCTTTAACTGTGTAAAGGTAGTATATGTTGCCAGCCTATAATGTAAATAATATGATGAAAAATGTTTAATAGCTGTTTTTAATAAGGCCGAACAAACTTGCACTTGACACTTTATAGAATCTAACACTAAATACTATATATAGTGAACTAAACAAAACCTTTGTGACTAAAATAACTAAAGATCTCCAAATATAAAAATGTAGCACATTGATACATGGTTTTGTTGCTGCTAACTGTAAATATTATGAGGATCAATGCATTTTATGTGTTTAATTTACTAATGTTTTTAGTGTTTTAACTATGCTTTGATGATTCTGTGAATCGAATAAAGTATTTTGATGATGATGATGACTAGTTGCTGGGAGAACGTGGTGTAGAATTCTATGGGCAAGCTGTCGTGCCCGGGGGCCCTATTTTTGGCCAGGTGTCGGATCGCATGCTTGATCTCTATTGCTGTGAGTTGTTCGTCCAGGGAGGTCCAGTCGTCCTCCGTCAGCTGTGTCAGAGCATCAGTTTCTAGCATTTTGCGGATATATTCCCCTCTGTCCGGAGTCGGTTCCCTGTATAAGTTCTCATAGTAGTCATGAAAGGCCGACAGAATGTCTGCTTGCGCGTACACAACCTCATCTGCGGCGTTTCTGATACTGGTGATCGGCTGTGCTTGTAGGTCCTATCTAATAAGCCATGCAAGCAAGGTGCCGGCTCGGTTTCCCTCTTTATGGGCTCTAGTGGCGTATGCACGAAAGTTATATCTGCGCAAGTCTACACAGGCTTCTTCGTATTTAGTCTTGGCCTCTGCCACTTATGTAGGGGGGGATCCGCTGTGTGTCAGCTTCCTTAGACAGTCGCGCTATTTGCTGCTCTGTTACTTGTACCGCCTGTTCTAGCGTTTTCCGTACCCCCACGATTTGCCTAATGCATGCTCCCCGCAGGACTAGTTTGAAAGCGTCCCACTCAAGTGTTCTAGAATTTGTGGTGCGTACGTTCTCTAAAAAGCAGTTTTGAATGTTCTCTTTTTGTTCATGTTGAAACACCGGGTCCTCCTGGCAATCTCGGGGGAGCTGCCACGTGGGAACCGGGGGTGTTGGTGGGCGCCACCTGAGAGTCATGACATGGGCGTCGTGGTCCGATATCACCCTGCCTAGGTAGTCTGAATGTTGGATTAAGGGAAGGATCGTCCGTGTGCACATGAAACGGTCTAGCCGTACTCGCAGATTGTGGGGAATAGAGTGGAAGGAGTATAGTTTAGTTGCCGGATGTGCGTGACGCCAAGCGTCCGTCAGCGATCAATGGTTGGTCCAGGCTTGTAATTGGGCTGTTTGCGCGAAGGCTTGTGAAGCTTTGGCGGGGGGGTAGGATCTATCCAGTGCGAGATCCAAGGACCAGTTTTAATCCCCTCCTAACACCCACGGGGAAGATGTGAATTGAGCCAAGCCACTCGACAGGGTCTCCCAGAATATTGTCTGTTCTGTGTTGGGGGCGTATATACTGCCTATTAGATTTGGCTGACCATCTAATAACCCCTCCAAGAACGCATATCTCCCTTCCGGCTGGTCTCTAGAAAGGGGACTCCCGGTCGGAGCCAGACTAGGGCTCCCCTTGCATACGCTGAATATGTCGTGGCGCAAAAGGTGCCCCGCCATTTCTTTTGGAACCTGTCCAGTTCCCCCTTTGCTAGGTGTCTCTCTTGCAGCAAAATGACCTGTGCTTGCTGGCGCTTGATATACGCGTGAATAGCATAGCGCTTTCTAGCCGTGTGGATACCCCTGGCATTTAGAGTGAGAAATTTAATATCTGTCGTCGGAGTCATGGTGGTTTATGGGCCTCGCAGCGTTGGAAGGTGATCTCGGAAAGCCCCTGTGTAAACCCTCTGGTGTGGATGGTTTCTATCTGATGGGTGGTGTAGACCTGTGAGCGAGCGTCTCTGCCCTTAGTGGCGGGATAGGTGGGAGGGCAAGGTGTGGTAAGGTGTTGAACTCGAACACTGTGGGGTTGGAAACCCAATACAGGGGACCTGCTGCAACGTGCAGCACGTCCAAACCGGTACTACCGCGTACCCATTAACGAAACGTACGGGGGGGTCCATCTGGCTCGCGTACGCCCCTAAGGTCCTCTAGCGGGGCCCCATAGCGTTGTGTGTCTAGTGTGTGGGGGCGCCTTGCGCTGGTGCGTGTAAGGTCTTTTACCATCGCGGGGCGTAATGTGTGGTGTGGTGCTAAGGAGTGTGATTGGCTGCCAGAGTCCTTATAGTTTACCATTCTCCGGAGCTTCAGATGAGTGTGTCTGCAGTCTGCGGTGTGACCTTTGGTAGGGTCCCGGAGTTCTCGCCAGAGTCACTGGAGTCGTTAGGGTCCTCTTCGGGCGTGAAGATATGCGGAGTGCCTTCATGGTCCGATGTGGAAAGATTCGTTCCCAATTCCGCCGCTGCTTGTATTGCTTTCCGGCGTTCTGCTATGATCTGCTCCAATTCTGGCGATGTCAGTGATTTATGAAGTGACTGCATATCCGAGCGGCTTTGGGTCTTCTGGTTGTTGCGTCTCGGGGGCTTTGACGTCTTGGGTCTCGGTGTTCTTGTGTTCCTTTGTAATGGATCGAGGCGCAGGTTCAATTCCATCCAGTTTGTTGCTTCTTGTGGATCTGTGAAAAATATTGTGGTATCTTTGTAGATGATTTTGAGCCGCGCCGGGAACAGCAGTGAATATTGAATGTTCTGGCTCCGGAGTAGTCTCTTTATCTCAAGGAATGACGCTCGCTTTCGCTGCACTGCGCTGGAATAATCTGGAAAGAGCATAACATGTTTGTCCTCCACCATGATGGGGTTGCTCTCTCTGGCAGCTAGTAATATGGCATCCCTGTCCCGGAAGTGGAGTAGCTTGACGAGCATGGGACGAGGAAGCGAGCCCGGAGGAGGGCGGCGTGCCGGCACCCTGTGCGCCCTTTCAATGGAGAAGTAGGGAGTAAGTTCTGCACTCGGCGTGAAAGACCGGAGCCAGGTCTCTGTGTATGCAATGGGGTCCCTGCCCTCCACAACTTCTGGCAAATTCAATATTCACATGTTGCTCCTCCTAGAGCGCCCCTCCAAATCATCTGCTTTTTCCTCCAGGGTTGTGACTCGGGCTTGTAGGCCTTTTATGGAGTCTTGTGCTTTGGTTTGAGGTTGCATCGTCGCCAGTGCTTTTTCTTCGTCCGCCACCTTATCAGCTAACTTCCGATGATCGTCCCGCAGCAGGCCGAGGTCCGTGGCCAAGGTCCCGAAGCGCTCCTCCATAGTGATGTGCGAGTGCTCTATTGCCGCCAAGACTCTATCGAATTTGTCGGACATGGTTGCGCTAGAGTCTGTGTTCGTCTTTGAGCCTGCTGAAGTCGGGGATGTCGATCTGGCTTGGTGAGAGGCCGGGGGGGCCCCGGTTGTCTTGAGGCGTCCCAATGCCACAGGTAGTGTAGGAAGCGCTGGGCCGCCCGATTATATAGCGCTGTGGACGCCCGTACCAGTCCTCGGGCAACTGTCCCCCTCTTTATTTCCTCTCCGGTTTTGTGCTAGGAGCCAGGCAGTGAGCGCCCTGTAGTCCTGTCTCACCCTGTGGTTCGCAGTCCCATGTCTTCCCTAGTGAGGCCTCCTAGCTCCTCCGATCTGTACCTTCTCAGGCCGCGGCCGCCATCTTGTTCGGCCCTCAGCCCCATGCCCCGCTGTCTGCCCTGGGCTCCCGCCTCAGTTAGGGGAAGGATCTGTAAGGCCCCCACAGCCGCTTGTGCGCCGTTCTCGCCTGCACTTTCTTCTGCGCTGGCTCCTCATTGTTCCGGCCTCCCTGATGTACCGCCCGCACCGGCGCGGCCTCCCTCCTGAAGGGCCTCACCATCTCCGCCGCACCCCTCCGATTAGTAAGTGGCCCCCGGGACACGAGGTAAGCCCCCGTTTCAGCTCCTCCCGTTGTTGCGGGCCTCCTCGTCTGTGGTCACTGTCCTCCCCTGGCTACCGACTGTTTAATGTCCCGTGTCGGAAGCGGCATCCCTGTCACTGGCTATGGTGTAGTTCTTGGGGGCAGCGGGGGGGGTGGGTCGGAACACCCGGGTTATGGGTTCCGTTTCTGTTTCCGCTCCCCGCCCGCCCTCGCCCTTTACCGTTAGGGTGCACTCGTGGAGCTGCCAGGTGCCCGCAGTCAGGGCGTCGGAGGGTCACTGGAGCCGTTGGAAAGACAGGCCGGTTGGGTGAGATGGGAGCGTAGACCCACCGGTTGATCACTGCTGTCCCGGGTCACCGCTCCCTCGTTCTGTCCCTCTTTGCGCCGGCCGGGCCCCTGGGTCACTGAGCTCTGTCCGGAGGGGCTCCAACCTCTTCTCTTTTGGGGTTGCCTGCCGTTTCCTCCCCTCGTTTACGGTTTGCGGGCTGACTTCAGTCCGGGAGATCGCGATGTGCCGGGGGCTTCCACCTTCGCGCTCTTTTCCCCCTTCTCCGTTTTGGTCACGGGCCTCTCGGCGAAGCCGCAGCACCGGGCTCTGCTATAGCCCACTCCACAGCGTTCCGCCGTCAGCGCTGCATGCTCTGTGCAAGTCTGCTCCCTCCGCACTCACCGCTCACTCCCGGGTGCCCATTTTCTGGCGTTCCTTGGAAGTGCTGGCTGAAACTCCGGGAATCACACGGCAGGCGCCATTTTGGGGTCAGGCGCCCTGCCTCGCCGCAGCCCCAGAGTGGTCGCTTCTGGCACTCATCTCCGTTCTATCGGTATTTCTCCGATGCCGCCGTTGTATAGGGACTCGCCTTAGGCCTTCCTGACAGCCCTTTGATCTCCACCGCCACGGATGATTGCCGCTTGTCGGGGCCTGCGCTCAGAGCCTCAGCAGAGCGCGTCCGCCATCGCGGCCAGTCATGCCACGCCCCCACGTGGGAGTCGTGATGACGTGCACGTCGTTCACGTCGATGACGGAGGCCCCCGCGCGTCCGGTTGCCAGGGAAACAGTGTCAAACGCTGGCTACTAAGCGTAAGCCATTCCTTCTTGCCCGGTGCGGCAAACCTCATGAATGAATGGGCATAGCAGACCGTTAGGATGATATCAGAGGTCTGCTATCTGTCACATGTCCTCTCGCATGCCATATTAATCCCTATGCGCGTCATGTTGTCGTTATCAAATATACGTTGTTCCTTATTACTTTTTTTACCCGGTGCGATCAACTTTATTAGAGCACGGGCATAACAGACCAAAAGGGTTGATTCTGAGGCCTGGTCTTAAACCCCAGGCTCTCCTGAACCTATTACATGTACCCCTCTAGTTGCTCCTAATAGGTGCAAATAAGGACGCAGTAATAAAATCAAACTACCCCTTGCCAAAAATAATGCATTGAATGGTGTTAAGAGGACAAAGAGGGTGGGGCGTGGGGTGGGGCGGAGGGCGAGCTTTCTTCGTGGGATGGAGAAAAATACTATTAAAAGTAATAAGGGTGCCCAGAGTAGTAAGGCCGTCCCTCATAGAATCTCATATTGAGGTCTAGAGTGTAAGCTGTCTTGGGGGCATAGGATGGCCCTTCCAAGTGTATAAAGAGTTATCCAAATACATGTATAAGTGGTGTTATTAGAGTAAAAGAGGAGTCCAAACTCGTAACATGGAGGGATTCTTTGAATCCCTATGTATCCAGTGTTAGTCTATCTATTTAGGGTTTGCCACGGAATGTCATCATTCAGACCCACCAGATGGCTCTTTAGATAGACCCATTTCTGTTCTCTCAACAGAAGGGCTCTCATTTTATCTTCTGTGGTGGAGCTCAGTCTAGGTTTTTCAATTACTGTCCATGCTAGGTCTTCTATAGTGTGGTGTTTCTCTAAGTAGTGAGCTGTGAGTTTGGTGTTAGACTTAAGACACCTAATCGTACTCCGATGTTCCATAATACGTGTCTTCACTTTTCTGCTGGTCATTCCCACATATTGTTTCTGGCAGGGGCGTGTAATGAGGTAAATCACAAAATCAAAGTTACAGTTTGTGTGTGACCTCTGTTCCCATGGATAGGTAAGACCCACATCAATGGTCTTGGAGTTTTTCGTCAGGTGGCATACACTGCACGACCCACACCTCAAATGCCCTCGGAGTGGGGGGAGTCCTCCTATTGTTTCCGTCCTCCTCTGTTGTAGTGTGGTTGGTCTGGTGTGCACCAACATGTCTTTAAAATTCGCACTCCTCTTGAAAGAGAAGAGGAGCTTGGCTACGTTCAGACCGTTGGAATTAAGTATGCGCCAGTGTTTAAGTATCGTTTGTTTTATTTGATGTGAGGCCGTGTTAAATGTAGTTACACACACAGGTTTGTCTGCTGATGGTCTTTCGGTTTTCTCCAATAAGTTATCCCTGTTAGTGTTGGCTGCTCTTTTCCTGGCTTTTGAGATGGTATGTCCAGGATATCCTCTCTGGCTGAGTTTCGTCGTAAGGAGAGCTGCCTCTTCCTTGAAAGTGGTTCTCTCAGTACAGTTCCGCCTTAATCTAAAGAATTGCCCCACTGGGAGATTATTCCTTAGTGATTTAGGGTGTAAGCTGTCATATGCTAGTAGAGAGTTGTTATCAGTAGGTTTATGGTAGACGCTGGTGTGAAGTTTACCAGCTTTTGGTTCAATGACTAGATCTAAAAATGGTAACTCAGTTTTGGTTACTGTAGATGTAAAATGAAGCAGGGGGTTCCCCTTTCTCTCCCATATAGTACCACGGGATAGTACTATTTAGGGGATACCTCGTTGCAGGAACAAATAGTTCTGTGACTACCGTACTTCAGGAAACGAGGTGACCTAGATCCTGGGACCGGTAAAGTCCTGATGAAGGCCGACGTGACCCTGCACTAGGGGCACATAATAACGGCTGAAACATGTCGACAAATTGGCAGTAAGGAGGGGTGTAAGGAGCGAATAACCTCTCCCAATCACCACCATCCTTCACGTTTTTAACCCTGGCCGGAGGGTCCAGGAATAAATTTGACGCACAGCGACACCTCCGAGCTAGTTTTAATTCACACTGCACTTTCACTTCCGGTGATTCCAGCCAATTTATATTTTTCTCTTTTGTGTTGGGTCTTGTCTTCCCCTACCCTATTGCTCCACCCCATGCGTTGGGTGCGCGGGGGTGTTTTGAAGCAGCCCTATGATGAAGCATGTCACACAACTGTGTGAGTGAGGGCAGTATTTGGACACACAGCATGTGCCACCACATCTAGAGATATTTTATCACCCCCTACTCCTTTTGGTGTGTTTAAGCTGTCCTTTTGGGGGACCGGAGTAGGGTGGTTCGTTTCCCTCACCCCTCCTCTTTTGTGTTGAATACCTCAAATATCTAACCCACGTTTACCTTAATTCTGCCTTTGACCACCTTTTGTTCACTCTTTTACAAATACTGTGACTTTTTACGCTCACAGCAGCTTAAGCATGCTGTTATCTAGGGTGACAACAATCCCAGAAATCTTATCAAGGGAAAAATACAAGAAGACCTTGGAAGTCTGATACAAGTTTCTTTTGCAAAAGGCTGACTCTACTAGTTTCTGCAATACTCACTTTGTTGAGCCAACTTCAGAACGAGATTACACTTATTAGAGTGGCTGGGCTAAAATGTGCAATGTACAACACAGGAAAGCAAAATAGCAGTTCATTTAAAATATGTGTAAGTGAGCTTCAAACATGCATAAAAACATAATTATTAATACAAATAGAGTGATATATGTGTGCATGTGTTAATACAAACAGTGTGAAATATGTAAATTCTACATTCTCAAGTCCCCCGTTTGCACCAAGAGGCGAAGCCCTTGCAAAAACTCAATACCATAGATTAAGATCATTTCAGTCTTTGATTGCTTCATTGTCATATCCTTCATCACCCTCTAAAATATCAAGTGAATATGCATGGGGAACACCCGTATTGCTGCAAGCACATTAGATGATGCACATACGCAAGTTAATCAGAATGTACAGTGTTATTACAACAAGAATGACTGCAAGCATTATTTTGAAAATCTTTATTCCACTGTTCCCAATTATCCCCGATAACCAAGACCAGATGCCACTCAGGTTAAAGTAAAGACAATTTCAATCTTGTGTAATTTCTTCACATTATCCTTAATGTCATCTATCTGTTCATGAATACTAAAGGAGGTATTGAGGAAAACTTTCGCTCAGACCACCCCCACTTTGGCTACAAAGATATAAAATAAGACCATTCTATTCTGCAAGAGCATGGTCTTCTGGGTATCTAACTGATCTGATATGAAACTTAAGGAAAATGTAGGTAGCATCAGCTGCTTCTTCCAGTATCTGAGCATTGTGTCTTGTCTCTTGGATGACCTGTCTTACACCATAGTTGGTGAATAGGATGGAAAAGAATCTGTTCATTTCAGAGACCTCACATTGCCTCCGCTGTTGCTGGAAAGAGTGAACATCAGAGTATCTGATAGTGCGGATAATGTAGCCAGGATAAATGACCCCAGCACATTCTTGAAAAAGCCATGAATAGGCTTTCTTTCTGTAGCTGAAGAGTGCACATTATCTTTGACATCAATGCTTGTGAAACACCATGCTAGTAAGAAGATAATGTTCAAAGGGGGTTCCTACATAATGAATGGCCTCTACAACGTCACACTCCCTTTGGCTCACAGAGTCACTCCAGTTAGTTGTTTCTCGTTGTTCACAGAACTGCCTCCTTTCCAAAAAGCCAAATGAGCAACATCAGGTTCATTGCGACAAGTGGAATTGGTGTAAAATGTAATGCTATACAAAGACTATCAGGTGGTGCTGGCACATTCAAGCAGTTTGTGCCCGTGATAGAACAGATCAAGGCAAGTTTAATTTTTACTAGGCGGTGCTCCAATCAAAGGTACACCCTCTACGACATTGATGGGCAAGTGCGTGCTGATCTAACATGAGTAAATATAAATTGTTTAGATATATTTCTCAAGCACCAGCAAGTAGGAGTTATTTTCGTACACAGAGCAGCGGCTCTGCCCAAGGATAATTGTAGTACAGTTAGGTTTCTTGAGAACTCCCCATTCCTAAGCAATGAAGTATCCCAGGAAGTGCCAGAGAGAGACTGAGGGCATCATTAAAGATAGCAGGCCAGACCCACAAAGGGATCCAGGGTCCAGGAGATGGCTGCATTCCTCGGGCAGAGGTGGGAACAATGAGGAGTGAAAGGTGCAGCTGTGGCGGTGCAGACAAGGACAGTGGGCACTGGCAATCTGACCAATGGACAGGCCTAAGGACAGCAACAGGAACAGATCTGGCTGAGGGCCCTAGCCCAAGGTTTGATTCAGGTCCAGAAGGGGGCAGCGGTGGGCAGGTGTCTCAGGGAGGGTCAGCACGCTTGCACTGGGAGGAGCGGATACACACTGCCAGGTCCATGACACTCGACAGCTGTGTTGGTGATGAGCAGCACCTGATAGGGGCCGCGTCAGTATGGCTACAGAGTAATCTTTGTCTGATGAATGTGGGTGTAGTTTCAATCGGTGGGCTGGAGGAAATGGCAGACTTCAGTTGGACACTCAGGTAAGGCAGCTTGAATGTGAGGACGGAAACTGTTAGGGCAGCGTATAAGCTTTAGGCAGTATTAGAATACAGCAACATCATTCAATTGTAGGTCTAATTTAGAAGCTGAGATGGGTGGGTTTGAAGATAGCATAATAGGGCGTCCCATAACAATCCCATAGGGGCCCAATCTATTTGTCTGAGATGGTATGGCCCTGATGGACCAACGAGCTAGGAGCAAGGCAACAGGCCATTTCAATTGTAATTCAGAACATATTTTTGGTGGCTTTTCCTTAAGTGTACCTTGGTTTAGTTCTGTTTTGCCAGCTGACTCGGGGTGATAGGTGCAGTGGAAGCGATGATTAATCCCAAAAGCTTTACAAATCTCCTGTACTACAGATTAAATGAAATGTGTTTCTCAGTTGCTCGAGAGGCAAATGATGGAATAAAGTCACTAAGTAAGCGCTTTGCAACCATAATTGCATCTACTCTAACACATGGGAAAGCTTCCATCTACCCTGAAAACATACAATCACCAGCACATAAGAATGAGTGTACAAAGAGGCCCCACATTGGAGGGTGAGCAGTGGTGGTGATCTTAATCCCTTTCCCAGTTTTGTGGGGCTGGCAAGTGGCACAGGAATGGCAATAATTATGTGTCACAGCAGAAAATATGGGTGCACCCAATTGGGTGTAGAAGGCACGTATCATGCCATACCTACCAACATGGGCAGTTTCATGGTATAACGGTGCAAGGTTGGGGAGTAGAACTTCGATGTAACCACACACTCTGAGCTGTCTCTCCACTCTCCTTCCAGGTCCCTAGTACACTTCTGCTTGATTCAATACTGTTTCTCAGTCTCAAAAGCTTATTTCTGCAACAGAGACAACTCGTTTTGGGAGGGCATGTGAAAAAATTGGTCTGTACAACATATACAGCAGCATCGTTAGTTTGTGCTAAAGCAGCCTGCCTAGCAGCTGAATCAGAAAGAGAATTCCCTCAGGACACTTTGTCACATGAATATTGGCAGGCAGCAGCATAGTTCACTGCAGCAACTTTTTGTGGCAACAATAAAGCCTTCAACAATTGTTTTACAAACACGCTGTTCTTAATGAGGGCACCAGCAGATCTTAAGAATCCTCTCTGCATCAGAGGAGTCCAAAGTCACTCACGACTCCAAACAGATAGATATAAAGACAGATAGATATAAAGACAGATAGATATAAAGAATCCTCTCTGCATCCAGAAGAGTCCAAACTCAGACGTGACTCCTAACGCATACTTTGAGCCCATTAACACAGTTATAATCTTTTTCTTGGCCTGGACACAGACTTGGGTGAGTGCAATGAGTTCGGCCACTTGGGCAGACTTTACATTGGACAGGCGGCAGCTTTCAATAACTTAATATACAGTATATACAGTGTAACCCGCAATGAGTGCACCTTTATCATTTCTGAGGTGTGAACCATCCACAAAATACATCAAATCACAGTTTGGTATGGGTGCATCTGTGAGGTCCATATAGAGCTTAGTTGCAAGTTAAGTTACCAGGAGAATCACGAGGTTCTCCTTACTCACTGGTGGGCATGAGAGATGCCAGATTCAAAGTGGGGAAGTGGACAAGGGTAATATGAGAGGCAGATAACAACAAGATTTTGCATCAGGACAAGGTGACAGTGGAAAGGTGTTGTGTTTTTGTGGTGAGGAGAAGAGCAACAATAGCATGGGCTCAGCTACAATCAGAGTGATACTTAATGCAATGTTTTCAGATGCTTTAACAAGATGGGCAGCAGCGGCTACCGATCAGATAAATGGAGGTATCCCAAGCATGACATGGCCCACCATGAAAGAATAAATGGCTACAGGCTTTTTCTGATCCACACAAACGTGTTCCAGCACCCTAAGGGCAAAACTATTGTGTGCATGACAGTACACAGTTATGTTATGTTATAGCAATTTGTAAAGCTCATAGCTTCCCCAAAACGGGTCTTCCCAGCTCTGGGCTACTACCACATGAGCACAACATAGAACAACACATAAAAGACCTATGCTGCAAACAGCCAGGTCTTCAGCTGCTTTCTAAAACACAGATGAATTTGCGCCTTCCGTAGCTGTACCAGCATGAGACCAGGACCATTGCTCAAAAGGAGCGACTTCGCTGTCTTACTCTTTTGGTGAATGGGACAAGAGCCAAATCAAAGTTGGTGGAGCGAAGGGTCCTTGTAGGTATATACGGCTGCACCAGGGAAGTCAAACTAGGTGCTCCCTGCTTGTTCATAATCTAATGAGCTATGCACAAAGCTTTGAATTAAGTGTGTTTCTCAGTAGGGAGCCAGCAAAATTTGCAGAGCAACTTGGAGACAGAGCAGAATTGTGGCAGATGGAAAAGAAGTCTAGCATCTACATTCTGGACAATCTTCAGCCTGTTTGTTACAGAACTCTTGCCATCCAGATAAAGAATGTTACAATAGTCCAGTTGGGGGATGATTAAAGACTGTACAATGATTTGCCTGACCTGGAGATGAAAAAAGTCAATCGATTTCAGGCTTCTGAGAGAACCAAAACATGTGCCTGCTAGTGTCTTGACTTGTGGCTCAAATTAGAATGTGTCATCAAGCCAGACTCCCAGATTCTTTACAGCACATTTTGGCGTGAGAGGAGACCCTAACACCTTTGGCCTCCAATTATCTCGCCAAAGTTGCGCGTGCTTCCACAGCAGAAGAATCTCTGTTTTATTAGCATTCAACTGCAAGCAATTGGAGTGCATCCACTAGGCAACAGCAGTCATACAGTTCTGAAAGTTGACAGCGCCCTCCATCTATTCCGCTGACAAAGAGACAATAAGTTCGGTATCATCCGCATATGAAACCAGAGACATCCCAAGAGATTTCACCACATCCTCCAATGGCCTAATGTAGATGTTAAAGAGGGTGGGACTTAGGGCCGAGCCTTGCGGGATGCTGTGCTCCAAAGCTTTTTGAGAGGATGCAAAGGGAGGTATATCACTTGGGAAGATCGATCACTTAGAAAGGAGGGGAACCAGGCCCACAGTAAAGGGGTTGGCATAATCAGGGAGCCCCAAGGCAGGTGCAGAAGTAAGGGTCTTGTTTTATTTGTACAAATGCATCCCTAGGTCACTGCAAGGGTTATGGGGTATCTTTTCTGGCATAATCTTGCACCGGTTTCATCATTATGGCTAAACCAGGACCCATTGTCTATAGTACTGAGCCATACCCAAGAAAGTTCATACCTGGGAGATGGTCACTGGACGAGGCAACTTACGAATGGCTTCAGTTCGCTCAGGTGACAAGTGTTTTTCCCTGGCGGAGATTTCATGTCCAAGATATTATACTTGGCAAAGGCAGAACTGTAGTTTCTCCTTTGAAGCCTTATGCCCCTTCTTAGCCAATTTAGTAATGAGCCAACCTTGCAGTGATCACCAGCAACAGATGGGAATAGTAAATCATCAACGTACTGAACCAAGTTAGAGCCTTCAGGAAATTGTACAAATCTTTTTTAAAGCTTGGGAAAAGATTGACAGAGGCTTTGTAAATCCTTGAGGGAGCCTCAACCACAAAAGTTGAGATCCGCCGAATGAAAACACAAAGAGGACCTGACTCTCTGCGTATGAGGATGGAGAAGAAGGCAGAACAGAGATCAAACACAGTAAACCACCAGGCATTTTTAGGGATAAAAGGTAAGGGTGGTAGAAGGGTTAGGAACCACTAGGGATAACCATGTGTCACTAAATCGAATATTTCCTTAGTTTATCATCCAATACACTTTGTCCTCAATTAACTTCTCACATTCTGTAATAATCCCTGCACAAAAGCAGCACCTACAGCCTCCTAAGCCATCTATCTTCTTTGGCGGGACAGTGCCCGAATACTTTTCAAACACATGCCTATCTAGATAATCTGCTGGCAAATTCACCTTTTTTTGTTTAAAGTTTTAAATCTTGGTCCAATCCATTTTCACTGGGCACACATCTGCAACAACCTTCAACAATGCACCCTGTGCCGTATTCAGGGCCCAATCATTCCTGGGATCTTGTCTCAGCCAAGCCGACTTTTGAACTTTTCTCTCACTTCATTGGGTACCACTAAACGCAACAATTGATTTACACCAGTCCAGTTTGGTCTATGCACCTCAAACATGCTCTGCAACTCGGAACTGGGCGGTGTTTTCTCCAATGTTGGGAAACTGTTTCTTAACGCTTATTAAGTCAGAAGGGGCCCGGGGAAGTGGACGGTGACTCCACCCCTGGGAGCGGGATAGTCTTTTATGGGAAGATATTTGACAGTAATGGGTGGGGTCTGCACCATCTGCATCACTGGAGGGAGAAGATACTGTCCTCTCTCTTTGAATCTGGTTTCCAGCTAAGCAGTCTGCGGTCCTTCTTAAGCTTTCTCAGGTTGTTGGGGGACTGCGCTCATGGGGATCTCTATGCCCAGCTAGAACCGGATGCACTCTCAGTCTAGAGTAGACTGCTCCACAGCAGTGGAGACTGCATCATGTCTGATTATTTGCATGCTTCTGTCGGGGACTCTGCTGTCAGTGGCTCGCATTGCAGCACTCAATGGCATGTTACCTACTTGTGTTCCATCAGAAGATGGTCCTGCTAGCGCTGCTCCATTTCCAAGCAAATCTGCGGCTGCACCCTCAGCCCCGTTGGCCGGCATGGGGAAACATCCAACAAACACTCCTCCCTGGGGTTCTTGAGGTCCTTCTCTTTCTCTTGTGGTTCAGTGATCTGAAGGAATAAATAGGAAGGAGGCAGAGCAGTCGCTGCCCAAGCCCTAACTTTGTCTCTAACGTGACTTCTTTGGTATTCCAGTTTCTTCTGGGTCTGTTTCATACCACAGACTTGCGATTTCTGTTTGTCTCCTCAAGCTACTGTAGACAGAGAGGCCACTGTTCTGCCTCTGATTCGTTATGAGGCTCCTTTAATGTCTTTTGCAAGTTTCTTAATCTCTCCAGGTCAAACATACCATGTACAGGAAAAGGATTTCTTACCATTGTTGTTAGTGAGTCCCACCCAGTTTTCAGAAATTTCCATATGGCTTTAGAGTCTCTTTCAGTGGAGGCTAGCTACGATTAGATTTTTCTACCATATCACTGCTTCTTCATTCACACACACTAAACAGGAAAAAGTCTGCCGGCCTTGTGTCCACAGCTCATCCCATGGAGTAGGTGGTGGAAAGGAAACAGGAAGTAGAGTAAGATTTCCCTGAGTTAATTTTTTCTAACTGTTCTTGTGGCGAGAGAAAGGATAGGTATTGTACACTAACATACAGAGATCCCCTTGTGTTCAGCCAACCTTTGGTTTTGTCCATGGTTGGACTAGCAAAAGAGTTTGGGTGGCTGTATCAGAGTGCCTCGTTCTTACATACATTCATCCTTCAAGGATCTGTGCTTTAGGTTTTAGTGCTCCTGGCTATCATCCCTGTTCCCACACTATTTCTAGAGCCCACTCGCTCTAAACCATGGATTTGCACATACATAATTTTTGTTTTTGGGCTCTTCCGATTCCTACCCACACAATAAGTCTAAATTCCCCTTGTCTCCTACCAAGACGACACCTTCAATGCACTTTAACACGTTACAAGCAATGCGAGATAGTACCTGTGAAGCAAGCACGCACAAACAGTAAACATGGGTAGACTTCACCTAAATTAAGTTCAATGTGTTTACACTGTCAGTCAAATAACTAGGTCCATCACTGGTCTGTGATCCACCCGCAGCGGAGGAGACAAAAGTTAGGGCGTAACCTTTTTGAACAATTTGCAAGACCGTACTGTCGGACAGTTTGGATTGCCAACTGGGGTGGAAGTGCCCCACTGGTTGGGCATGTGCTGCTGAGGACAAACTAAAGCAGTTTGTGGGCTGTTGTAGCAGGGGAAAGGAGTTGGAAGGCTTTTGCCCCTGCTGGCCCACACGTGTGCCGGATTTGTGACCATAGCCCTGAAAGGACTGGGCTGTCTGGTGCAACATTGGCTGGGAAAGCTCTCTCTGCCTACATGCCTGCCCTCTTGAAAAGCCCATATTGAACTAGTGAAGAAACTGTTTGGCTGTTTGGCTGCTCTCCTTAAAGCATTCCAAAGCAGAATCCGCCTTCTTTCCAAAGAGCAAGATCCATTAAAAGGGAAGCCCATACATCACCGGAGAATATATCAGACCTTATCCAGGCATGTTCACGAAGTATAACTTTGATACCGACTGCCCTGTCAATGCAGGCTTGAGCAGATAACATACTTGGCCACATCCTGGTTGTTATGTATTGTCTGAGCTAAAGAGTCCCTAAGATCCTCTGGTACTGACAGCAAGGTCTAGCTGGCCATGTCCCAAAGGGCATGTATGTTTCACAGACAATCTGCGCCCATGAATCGTTGTGGCAAGCTGGCAGAGGACAAGCAAGATAGGGCTAAATTGAAACCAGAACGTCCCAGGCCTTCTTGGTCCTCCTATATTACATCCACTCCAATGACTGACCCATCGCTGCTTACATTCTTTTCAAAATTTGGAAAAGATCCTCGTAAGGGAGTACATAAGGCCTGGTCGACTTGTCAGGACAAGTTACATGACATAGTGGGTCCTTTGGCTTGCATTTTTTACCTGGTGGAGCCAGCCAGATTGGATAGTTCTGATATTGATCCTAAAGATCTCTCTTTATGGATCCCAACAGCTTTCTGCTTGCTAGCCAATGCTAACTCTGCTATAATGCACGAATGGAGGAAAGGTCTTCTATTGAAGTTGGATCCAAAACTAGCAAATCTGGCTACTCTTGATCCTGGCATCAAAGCGGATAGTCTCCTTTTTGGAGACTCTTTTATCAAAGATCTTAGTAGATATGCCACTACTTTTTCATCTATTGACAAAGCTCAACAGTCGCTGAAAAAAGTGTTCTCTCAGCGTGTTTTTGCATGGGCCGGTAGAGGCAGGAACCGCTTTACCGGCCATAACCAGGGATCCAGAGGCTCCTTCAATTCAAACTATGGCTACCAAGACTACAATCCTCAATTCTACCCCAGAAAGGTAGAGGATTTCGAGGTTGCAGACAGAAGAATTTAAGAGCCAACAATCAACAAGGTGAGTCCTTCTTCTTGCCCTCCTCCTGTAGGAGGCCATCTTCAGTACTTTCTCTCAAGGTGACAAAACATAACTGCAGATCCTTGGGTTTTAAATACAATGCAAGGTTATGTTACAGAGCTTTAAGCAACACCTTTCCAAACTGTGCTCCCTCCTCCTCCAAGGTTTTCATCCGAAATGTCCAATCGAATTTCTCTAGAAATCCAGTCTCTCTTACGCAAAAAGGCAATTCCATTTTCCATCCCAGATTCTGCAGGATTTTTCAGTTCCCTGTTTCTAGTCCAAAAGAAGAACAAAAAGATGAGGCCGGTTATCAACCTCAGACACTTCAACCAGTTTGTGGTTTACCGCCACTTCAAAATGGAAACTATTCTACACCTCAGAGGCTCCTCGCTCCAACACGATTGGATGGTAGGATTATATTTACAAGATGCTTATTTGACAATTCCCATTCACAGAAAATTTCTTCAATTTTAGTGGCAGGAACAAACTTACCTTTTTTCTTCTCTTCCCTTCAGTCTTTTTTCAGCACCTTGGTGCTTTACAAAAATATTGAAGCTGATAATGGCACATCTCAAGTCTCAGGGCAACAGAGTTATAATTTATCTGGACGATGTTCTTCTAACGAGTCAAGATCCTCATACTCTTCGCTCTCATCTACATCTCACTTGCTCTCTTCTATCATAGTTGGGCTTCCTGTTAAGCTCAGAGAAATCAGTCATGATCGCCTCTCAACGAATAGAATTCCTAGGTTTTCTGGTAAATTCAGCAAGCGCTACCCTTCATCTTCCTCATCAAAAAGTAAAGATAATCAAATGCGATATTCTTCAGACTCTTCCAGTTCCCATATCTTCCTCAGATCTCTGGCACAAATTGTAAGTTTTCTGTCTTCTTCCATACAAGCCATTTTTCCGGGTCCACTCCATTACTGGGCCCTGCAACATCTAAAAATGTGCCACTTATGCAAAGGTCTTTCTCACTCCGATTCCATCAGCATCGACCCAGAGTCTCGGCTAGAGCTTCAATGGTGGCTAGACCATTTAGATGCCTAGAATGGCAGGACTATCTTCGCGTCAGCCCCCGATCTTGTGTTAGAATCCGATACAAGTTAGATGGGCTGCAATGCCCGATGTGGTCCAATCTCGACTAGGGGTACATGTCTCTAGAGGAGTCCAAATTGCATATAAACTGTTGAAAGATGATGGCAGGCTCCTTTGCAATTAAAAGCCTAGTAAAGGACGGAGTGCAATGTTCTATAGTCTCCGAATGGACAACGTTTCCGCAGTCCATTATATCAATCGTCTGGGTGGCACCAGATCCAAGCCTCTGGCAGAACTTGCGAAAAGTTTTTGGGGAATTTTGCCTTCTCAACAAGATCTCTGTTCGAGCGGAATACATACTGGGCAGTTTCAATTTCATAGCGGATTGGCACTCCTGTCATCTTCGGGATTCCAGCAATTTGAGACTTCATCTGTCAGTGTTACAGTCTCTGTTACACAAGTGGGGTCCTTTCAACATCGATATTTTCGACTCCAGACTCAATTCCCATCTACCCCGTTTTTTTCAGCTGGCGTCCAGACCTTCTAGCTTTAGCTACAGATGCTTTTTTACAGGACTGGTCCCATTTAGTCAACTATCCTCCTTTTCTAATGATCATCAGAGTTGTAGCTCAGGTCAGATACCAAAACCTACCCTGGTAATAGTGGTCCCATTCTGCAATCACAGGTATAGTTTCCTCCCCTTCTAGAGTTGGCGATCGACTTTCCAGTCCTCCTCGCATCCTTCCCCAATCTCCTTCTGGATCCTTTGGGCCAGCCTCGCAGCTTAGTTCTAGACAACTCCCTCACACTCTCTGCTTTGAAAATTGAGGGTTCACCCAGTCTCTTGATTTCATTTCACCAGCGGCTTCAGAATTCATTAGCAAAGCTTACAAATCTGCTTGGGCTTTATGGGCAAGCTGGTGTTTTGGAAAATCTCTCAATCCCTTTTCAGCTGATATAATCTACTTTGTTAATTTTCTGGCAGCTGAAGCTAGTTGAGGCAAGACCCATAGAACCATAAACTTGTACAGATCGGCAATTTCCATGAATCATCCCAACATCAATGGCAAACCGGTGGGAGTGCATCCACTGATACGTCGTCTTTTATGTTTAAATTTGTTTATTGTTACTGCTTCAATAAAGACAACACATGGAACATCTGAGAATGTCTGTCAGCTAACACGAACACCCCCCTCCCTCACTCCCCCCTGATGGGTCTAACCAGCTGAGTCTTGGTTACAGATCAGATACCTGATACAAACACGGGAGGTAATTTAGGCCCTATTGTGCTGTCGGGTCAGTCAAAAGAAGCAATTTTAAATATTTAGGGCAAGTCAATTCTGTAAATTCCTGGGAGAGCATAGCTATGAATGGGCGCCAGGACTCCCTAAATGTGTCATCTTGCTGTCTCAGCATTGTCGAAAGTCTTTCCATTCCCAAGAGGCGCCATATATACGATGCAGCCAATGTCTGTGTGATGGAACCTTTCCCGTTCCCCACAGCGTCAGGATCGCTTGATGTGCTGCCCCCAATGCTATATGTTTGCCACGTTTAGATTTAAGTGGATAGGTGAGGGGGTTCGGAAGGCCAAGAACCACGTATGAGGGGAATCCAGGGAGCTGAGTGTCAAAATTTGTGTTGATATCTGATAGGATTTCCTCCCAATATCCAGTCAACTTGGGACACTCCCACAAAATATGGACTAAGTTTCTCTGACTGCCGCATCCCCTCCAGCATCTGTCTCCCTGTTCAGGGTTCCCTTCCTTCAGGCGTACCAGGGTGAGATACCAATACATGGCTATCTTTGTCGCTGTTTCTATGCTAGATGTGTTTGAAGTGGTATGTCTTGCTCTATAGTATATGTCTCGCCATTCTTAAACGCCGTCTTTTAAAGGGAGTAAAATGTTTGAATCCTCCACTTCCAAAATATACCAAACTGTGGGATGTAAATGTTGTTTTGAAACTTTTTATTTCCTGGCCTGATAATACTGACCTTTCTTAAAAAATGCTTTCCGCAAAACATACTATTTTGTTATGCCTAATCTGTTTTAAACGTTTGTCTGATGTTAAAGCATTAGATGTTTCCTCTCACCAGTTTACTCCTACTGGTGTTATGCTTACTGTTAATAAATGCACAAAGACTAATTTAAACTCAGTGTTTTGCCCTTACTTTCCGGATCAACCCAAACTTTATGTTGGACAATGTGTTAAAGTGTTTGAACAACAGACTTTTTTATATCAGAACGTCCTCACATTCCCAACTCCTCATTTCCTTCCGTAAACCCCACAATCCAGTTTTGTCCGCTACCCTGGCTCGTTGGGTCAGATGGGGTATGTCTTTGGCAGGCACTGAGACCTCCGTTTTTGGGACTCATTCCTCCAGAGGTGCCATGGCTTCTAAAGCTTTCTGGGCAGGTTCCAGACTCGAGGACATTCTGACATCAGCTGACTGGTCCAGTGATAATGTTTTCAGGACATTTTATTGTAAACCTGTTCACACTGCATCTTCTGTTGTAATTAATATGATTTAAACAAGCATAAAAGGAGCCTCCGGTCTTGACATAAAATTTATGAAGGAAAGTGTTCATTCTATTAAAGACACGGAGGCAAGTATTATCCCACGTCAACACTTGGTAACTTGGTGTTTTGTTTCCCTACCCAACAGCTTCTTAAGCATTACCACCTGCTTCCTCTTTAGGACCTCACAGTTCCTACTCGGTTTTCTTCTTCCTCTTCAGCCACAACAGATTCCCATGGCGTTCTTCCTCCTCTTCCGCTGGATTCTGATTGGAGTTTCAGTTTCATGAACTTTTGCCAAGAACTCTTTACCTTTTCATTGGCGTTTTCTATTGTATTATCTATTTTTCCTTTGTTTCCTGGTTCAATTTAACTACTCGCACAAGAAAAGAGGGCTGTTTACAGTTAAGTGAGAGGATATACAAGTTACTGATCTTCTATTGGTGGTTACTATGATTACGTTTTTCTATCCCATTGGCTTGTCAGTTGCTTTGTCTCATGGGATTTGTAGTTTTATAGTTCTTGACTGCTGCTGTGTTAATAAATTCAAGATTAGAGAAGCATAATACTTGCCTCCGTGGCTTTAATAAAATTAAGACTTTCCTTTATATATTACTAGGAAGTTCGAAATTTTTGTCAAAACATTTATTTTATCCTCAATGTAGATCAGCCGTAATTCTAATACACTGACTGCCTTTAGAACCACCACTGCAAACAAGAACATTTCTTCCATTGGTGGCCCATGTGGCGAGTCAAGCTCTGTCTCAGATCTGGTATCAAGCCCAGTACATTTTGTAAATCGAGGTATAAGGCATTGTCAGTGTAATGAGGAGGAAGAAAACCCTCCTCCCAATCATCATCATCATCAATGTCCTGGAGTGTACCTTGCTCTGGCATAGTGTCAGTATCTGAGCCAAAAATACAATTGAAACTCTGCTGATAGCTGCAACACGGTACAGGTAAAGGGTTAGATACAAGGTTCATTAAAACAGGTGGCGTGTTAGTAATTTTAAAGCATAACATCAGTTGAGCTTGAGTCCATGTTAGTTCAAGATTTGACATGGCACCGGATCATCCATTGGTGCTGGTGATGTCAGTACCGGTTTCAGGGTAACGGGAACCGAGGTCGAACTTGGGGTCAGAGTAGAAGTCTCTAATGGAGGTGGTATGGGCTCAGTAATGGGACCAGAGGAGACAGACAGTGCCCGGGAGGGGACCCGTCTGCAGTAACCCAAGTGGAGGCACTTGTGGTTCTGTGGGGTTTGAAGGCACACCAATGATCAATTTGCTTGATGAATACTTCAAAGAGATGTCTACGTTATCAACCCAACTTTTAAACAGTATAAAAATGTGTTCACATCTCAGAAGGAAGAATACCTGCAAACAGGTTATTTTCAATAGCATATTCCCTCTAAGGAGCCTGTGAACAAATGGGTATAGTCCTACTGCTCTTCCTTCCTCCCATTCAGGTCTTGATGAAATTGCCAAGCTGAAGGTGTGTGCTGATCTGTAAGCTTTACCTTTCCTCACCAATGGTGGCCATAAATTGAACATGTACACTACAGATACATATTGCATTAATTAATACTCCTACATGCACAGTGCTCATGACTGAGAAATTCAATAATCTCCGTGGACCATCTAACCTTGAAATCCTCTATGAAACCAATTACAAGTGGTAGGTGAGGCTCCCCATCCGACCCTTCACCGGGTTCCGATTCATGGGCAGAAGAAGAGGGAAGTAGGAGTTCTATAAGAACATGGATCCACACTTGTCTTACCCAGAGGAAGTGTCATACACTAGGGAGGCTTTTTACTTACTGATCTCCTCCATCACTCTGGGCAGCATCACAATTGGCAGCAATACTTAGTCCACTCCCGAGTTTCAAAATTGCAAGAAAGCACCTCTTGCTTGGGGACTAGAAACCAACTCAAGAATTATGGTTAATGCTATCTGAGACATGGCACAAATGTTTGAGTAATAGGGACACCCACTGGCCCCTCAGTGTCAAAAGGAATTTGTGTTCCAACATTTGATCACATCACTGCTGCTTTGCATGCTCCCAGAATCAATCTACATTCTTGCCCTCACTTTAAAATGGAGAAAATATCTAAGATTCCCAATAATATCACCAGTGACATCTTAAGGATTGGTGGGGCCACCAGCAAGATATATTTTGGGTTCCCTGTTTAGAACAACTTTGAATTTATTGCTGCTTTTTGGGTCATTTGGGCGTTCGTGATGCCAAACAACATTGAATTATGTGTTAAAGCTTTGCAAACGGAGGCCTGTAAAAACCAGCAAAGAGCGCAAACTGCCTGGTGTCCACCAACCAATTAGTACCAAAAGAAGGACTGAACAATCACTGATAAAGTCATTTCTTTCTGAGTTTGAATCTAGATTTCTTTACTTGCAACAACAAGCATTTTCTGATGTACCAGTTTGTTATTCTCATTGTAGGAAAAACCTGCTAAGAGTGACTTGTTAGATGTTTAGTGAACTAGTGCATAATATTAAAATATGATATATGCATATAGCTCTTGAAATTGTAGCTTTAGTTGCCAAATATTTGCAATGAACCAGTAAAGGTATTTATGAATTAAGGTGTTTTGTAAAGTGTGTAGCTACTCCAGGGATTGTCCCGGCACTACAGAATGTGAAGTTCAAACAAACTCTGTCACAAATTTAGCATGAATAGAAGAACCATGTCTTGAGCTTCTTCCAGAATTACAGTTCATGTCCAAGGGTCCGAAGTTCCAGAGCTAGCTAATTCCAATCCCTAGCTGACTGAAAAGAGAAAGAGCACCTCTCTTCTTCAACTGCGTAAACCTTGGCACTTCCGCCAAGGCAGCCATGGCTGACCAAAGTGTTCTAACAGTGCGATAAAACCGAAATCTTGCAGGGAGATAGCATGGATCAGAAGCGAGAAGGGTCCGATTAACCATGACCAAAGACTTAAAAATAATCCTCTTCTTAATAGGCAGCCAGTAGAGAGATGTAAGATAACTAGAGACTGGAGCACGCCAAGGCAGTTTCAAACTTAGGAGAGCTGTAGCGTTCTGGACCACTTGCAGTCGGTTGACCAGGCCTACCGGGAGCCCAAGATAAAGAGTCTTGGCATGATCCAACCTAGAAGTTATTAAGAGTTGAACCACTGCCTTCCTGGAATGAAGTGGAAGCAGGAAGCAAAAATTCTTAAGGGCACTGAGCAATGCAAAACAGGAACCTAACACAGCAGACACCTAAGGTCGGAAAATAGTTTGACAAACTTAACTCCCAGATTTTGAGCAACTGTGGCAGGAGAGCAGGGGCGGGGGAGGGGTGGGTAAAGATGCTGGCCAATTGCGATCCAATCAAAAGAATTTCGGTCTTGTCAGAGTTGCACTTAAGTTGTCTTTAAAACAGCATGAAGACAATCTTTGCCAGATGCCTCAACCGTTGTCGAATTACTCTTGAAGGAAAGAAGCAGCTGGGTGTCATTGGAGATGACTTTAAATCCAAATGACTCATCCAACGAGTCCAGGGTGCTATGTAAACATTAAATAAAGTAAAACTCAACAAAGACCCCTGTGATACCCCTTGCTTAAGTGGTTTAATGGCTGAAGAGAACATAGCCAACGAGAACATAGCCAACCAGTCTGCCTGGCCTCTAACCGCTGGTTTTCAACCCCAAGTTAGCAAGAAGTCGAAGAATGATGGAATGAGAGATGGCATTGAAAAGGTGACATTCTTCCCTTGATCGAATGTTAATTTGATATGATCTGCCATTTCTAACAGGGCCATTTCCATACTATGGGCCTGATTCCGATGCGGTTAGGAAAGCATTCCCACCTAGGGCCCGATTCCGATGCGGTTAGGAAGGCCTCCTAATGGCATTTGCTCCTTCCGAATCGGATCGGGAACGTGTCTTCCCAACCGAGGGCCAGATTACGATGCGGTTAGGAACATAGGCTTCCCATAGAAGTCAATGGGAGTCCAACCAAATCGTATCAGGAAGCATCCGGATGCATCATACTCGGTCGGTCGGACTCTCCCGATCCGAGTCGGTGGGAAACCATTTCCAAACCGATTTGATCGGGAAGATTTCCTAACCGCATCAGAATCGGGCCCTATGTCGAGGGTGGAACCCTGATTCACTGGGGTGTAAAAGGTTGTGCTTCCCCAGAAAAGCAGACAGCTGGCTATTGACAAGCTTTTTGGACAACGCTTGAAGGTGGGAAATGGGCCGGGAGTTGAACAGGTGGATATGGTCCAGGGAAGATTTTTTTTTAAAGTGGAACAACCATAATCTGCTTCCAAGATACTGGCATGGTAGCTGTTGAGAGTGAGGTGTTAAAAACCTAATATATGACCGAGTTGATCACCTTAACCTCAGACACCAAACAGAGGGAGGGCAGGAGTCCGCTGAAAAACCCGGTTTGCAGTTTAGCTTATCTGTTCAAACTCCTCAAGCGAAATAAGGCGAAACTGAGAAATCTCACAGTGCTTTCAGGTTATCTCATCCTCCAGCAGCTTTCCATCCGGGTTAAAGGACAGCTCAAGCAAATTCCTCTGAATTTAAAACATCTTGGCCTCAATGAAATCTGCAATCCTGTCACAAAGTTCCTGGGAGAGAATAGCATGTGTTTTTAATTAATGCCAAGAAGGTATTAATAATCTGAAAAATGTCTTGTGGGCCATTAATAGATAAATTGGTCTTAGTTACAAAATAAGATGCCTGGGCTGATTTAATAGCAGCATGATAGGCCTACAAGGCTGCCTTATAATTGGCCTTACTTCCCAGAGAGTAATCCTTACGACACTCTCTTTCCAACTTCTTATAGGCCCTCCTTCTTCAAAAGCAAGAGAGGTAGAAAGCCAAGGGACAGGGAGGCCACATTTGCGGGTCTTCCCCGACTGAGGTAGGACCAAAGCCTCAACAGCTGCCTGAAGCCAAACGGTGACTGATCAGTGATCTTTGGCGCCTGAAAGTGTTGGAAAGGACATTATTGAGCTCTTTAGGCCTTCTCATATTCCAAATCCAAATGGTATTTATATTGGTATGCCTAGCCTGCTGGAAGTTGGTGGTGAAGGACCAATCAGAAAATGTTCTGCCCAAGCAACCACCTGGGATCTTCAACCGAAGAAGGAAGATTACAAAATATCAGCTTGATGATGTGACTGGCTTGGTGGGTAGGAGCAGTTACTACGTGAGTCAGATTGAGGGAGGACAACTGGTCTGTCAGGGCACAGACAAGTCTGTCCATAGGTTTATCTGTCTGAAGATTAAAATCCCCTAACAATGTAAAGTTAGCATATTGAAGCACCAGGTCAGCTAAAGCTTTAACCAAAGAGTTGATAAAGCACCCCACATAACTTAGCGGGCAGTCAATCAAGGCACCTGCCAGAGAGGACTGAGCAGATACTGAAAAACAAAAACCTAGACCCTCTTCTCCCAATAATTTAGGCAGCTGAAAAATAGTTCAGTGAAAAGACTGCTTGTAAACAATCGCAACCCCCCCGCCATCTTCCTGTAATAAAGTAACAAATCTCTCTCCCATCACTACTGGCTTTCTTGCTGCAACAGCGAAAATCAAAGCACTGCTCTGTGGACTTTCACTATTCCATTGGTTAAAATCGCATCACTTTCTCCTAATTTCTCTTTCCCTGCCTTGTCCATCTTCCCCTCTTTATAAGGTGCACTGCTAATGCTAGACAATCACATATGACCTTGCTTAGTAAGAGAAATGGGATGAATCAGGATACAAGAGATGGGCAGATACATAAAGAAAAGGGGGAGAGATAGAGATGGTGTAGAAAGATATGTGAGGCAGGAAAAGAAGTAAAGGAAAAAGAGAAAGGTGGGGTAGCTGGAAGGTAAGATAAAGAGAGGTAGAAAGAGGAAGTTGCAGGTAGAGAGAGGTAGAGAAATAGGTAAGGGTTTAGAGTGCATTACAGAGGTAGTGAGAGATCGCGATAGGGAGAAGGAAATGTAGAGAAAGGCATAGGAGTACAGTACTCCAAGGGGTGAGGTAAAAAGAGGTGATGTAGACAAAGAAGTGAGTTAGACAGAAGTAAATGCAGCAGAGGTAGAGGTAGGCACAATGCTGAAATTGGAAACAATTTACTCCAGGAACCCATAAATTTGGAGTCAAGATGTGACAGGGAAAAGGGGTGGAGTTACAAGGGTGGAGTCATGAAAAGCGAAATCTGGCAGTTAACCTATACATTTATTTTTTTTAAAGTCTGCTGCAATGAAATAAGCCACAAAAGCAAATGTGACAATTAATATGTTCTGACTTAATAGGTGAGAGAGGATACATTTTGAAGCATCTTACAGGTTTACAACCTCTGCTGCAGAAATCTTTGCGTGCCCAGCAATTTTCAGGGGATTATAACAATGGTAAGATAACTCTGGTGGTTAATGCAGTTCCATGAGAGTTCTATGTTTTGTCCAGTTTTGACTCATAAAAGTAGCACAGAGGGTTAATGTGCCTGCTACAAAGCTTATTGTGTAACATGCAGATCACAGATTTGTATTTTATGGGGTCTGGTATGTGGGTTTCTGCTTTTGACACATAGATCCTTTTGTTACTTCCAGTTCATATGATCCAATACTTCTATAATAGCACTGTGAGCTATGAACCGGCATCAAGGAGCTGCATACAAACTGCAAGTCATGGATTTAGATCCTCCTTGTTTTTGTCCAATCTGTTGGTATGCTAAGTTTGGAAAGAAAGGGTTCCTTTGGGTAGTAATAAAGTCTTGTTATTACAGACATCCCCAATCACTGTGTTATTTTTTAAATCCGTATTGTTTCACCCAACCATGCACTCTTAACATATAATTTATTTGTATTTTTAATATTTATAAAGCCCAACTATCATCCACAAGGGTACATCCCAGCACTGGACCAAACACGCACAAGCTCTGCAAACTCAATGCCACGAAAGGGGAAAGAGACAGGTCCTGAAGCGTTTACAAAATGCAAGATCTTCTTCAGTGAGGCAATTTCCAGAGGAGAGTGCCGCCAGATGACTAAAAGAGTGACCACCCATTCTGGCTTTCTTGATTCATGTACTACCAATCAAGGGTTGGCAAGAGGAAGAGGAGCCAGCGCCAGTGTGGGGATTATGGAAATCCACTTTGCCGCGCAATAATACTGACCCAGACTCATGAAGTGCCTTGTGAACGTTGCAGAGTAATTTAAACCTGCCTCTTTTCTGCACTGGGAGCCAGTGCAACAGACCAAGGCAGGCTCAAGGATAATCTCTACAAGTATAGGCGACATGTAACTCCTATGCCTCATAACCCTCATTGTATTATGTAACAACTCCTGTACATTGATGTACACACTAGTATGATTTCTTGTCTCTCTGTGTGTGATGTAGAGTGCTCTAAAACCCTACACTAGGATGAGCAGCGCTATAAAAAAATTAAATAAAAAAGAAATCAGTGGCATTTAAATCATTATTTGTGAAATATTCATACACACAGATACTTCTGGCATTCTAAAGGGCGTGCACTTCTCTTACTTGGGGGTGGGGGTTGAAAAAAGTCAAAAATATAATCATAGTTTCTCTTAGGTGCTTGTGAAGTGATAACAAGCTGGGGGCTTTGGTTTCAGTCTATTGCAATGACATCTGGAAGATAAGCTCCAGATAGCTCCCAGCGAGGATGATACTTGAACAAAAGATGGACTGATGGCTCTTTAAAACAAACCTTTGTTTTGGACCCAGCTAGAAGTGAAAATAAGAGGGCCGCCTGCAGGTTCCTGCTCCAAACAGAAAGCAGACAACGTGTGGGCGGTGCTGAATTGTGTCAGAATATTACACCAAGACTAATACAGCATATTTCACTGGGTTGGACGGATCCCAGATCCAGCTCAGAAGCACATACCGGAAGGGGATCCCGCAGGATTTCCCTCATTTGCTGCACTGCAAACTTGAGGAAAAGCAAATATACAAGGTTGAGAGAGAGGAAAATTAGAAGATTTATAGAAAAACGAGTCAGTCAAAGAGAGTAGTTGAAAAGAGAGAAAGGAAGAGAGGAATAAAGGGTAGAAAGAGAAATGTAGTGTAGAGCAAAAAAGAGAAAGTTGAGAGGCGTGAAATAGAGAGAGGTGAGGGTTATACAGACGTAGTGTGTTGTGAGAGGAAGAGATGGTGAGGTAGATGAAGCTATAAAGAAAGAGGTTGAGAAAGATCATTGAGGAGGAGGAGACTGTGAGGTGAAATAGAGGAGGAGGTCCAGAGATGGATATGTGTTTGTATGTGTGTGAGAGAGAGAGACAAAGAGAGAGGAGTTAATGGTAGAGAAAAAAAAGGTGAAGATAGAGAAATTGAGGTAGCCAGAAAGGGGTAATATATTTAGAGAAGTTAAGGAAAGGGAACAGAGGTAGAATGAGAGCAAGGGATGGTGGAGCGGTGAGGTAGTGAAGAGGTCAACGCGAAATATGGGTTACACCAATATAAACTCTTGTAATTTTGCTTTGTTTGTTATCCGAAATTCCATGTTTGCAGCACAAATTTAGAGCACATGCACTTGAACAATGCAAACAACCACAACTTGAGCTGCTAATGATTGCCACACTTGTATTTCTGAGCTATTTTTACTGCGAAATGCATCCTCCTGTTCAAAAACGACACATTTCACACTAAAATACAGCGCCAAATTCCAGTTTTGCATTTTGCTAAAGTATGTGTAATTTCGTGTAATGTTCCAAAATTTCATGTAATAATGCAAATTCAAATTACGCGAATTTCGCACACCCCTACTTGTCAACGAAGGGTGAACTAAATTGAGAGGTAGGGTAGTAAGAGAGATCGGTTGCAGAGAGAGATGTGCAGTAGTGAGGGAGATGTGAGACAAAGAGAGAAATGAGATAAAGAGGTTAGGTGGAGCAGTGAGGCAGAGAAAGGTCTGAGATGCGGAGAGGTGAAGTAAAGATAGAGATGAAGTTCTGTGAGTGAAGTATCTACACAGAGGTCAGATGGAAAAGAGCAAAGCAGTACAGAGAGAGGGATGAGGTAGGGAGAGAAATATTCCATACACAGTATGTGTGCTTTATAGTGTAGCAAACATGCGTTGTATGGAATGCTTGGAGAAATGAAAACATTTCACCATGTTAGCACCTGCTTCAAGAAGGCATTATTTTATGACGCAAAGCTCGGTATAGCTATCCGATGAGATTGGGCTTTTTGCCAAAAGCAATTGGTGCTTGCCCGAATCTGGCGGGTTACTCCCAACTAATGCTCCCTGACGCAAAGTGGTACAAAGCTGTGCAAAGCGCTGTTTGCACTGAGAAAAAGACATTTTGAGTGCAACATATCTTTTGCGCTGGAAAGTAAATACCCTTGTAAGACTTTGCGCTGCTTTGTGTCACCTTGCAGAAATCCAAACCCTTATTAAATCTAGCACTACGTTTCTGTTAAGCAAGCTCGGCTGTCAAATTAGAAAAATAAGTTGCTCTCATGAGCAGCATTATGGCAGGAATTTGACTGCCCCACTCACTTTCTGGAAGTTGGGGACCTGGGGCAATTGCCCACTTTGCCCATGTATTAAAACATCGCTGGAGCCAAGACACACTTCAAAGTCTTTTTCTGTTAAGGTGGGCCAAACAACACATATAAAATTTCAGGATCAAAATCTACCACTCAATTGACAAAACAGCCGCTCAGACTTACTCTGAATTATGGACCATAGCCTGCAAAGATCCTCAGTCTCGGCAAATGGGGAGGTGTGGGGGCTATTCTGGTTGGGTAGGATCGCAGAATGAGTCTTCCACCCAAAATCCTGTACGTAATGCAAACCCTTCTGCTCCAGCGCACCCCAAGGGTGTTGTCAAATAACACAACCTATTAGAGTGCTTCGCCTGGGAGGGTAAAAAGTCCCGGTTGGCAAGAAAAATATGCCTGCTTGTCTCAGGAGGAGGGTGGACTGGGAATCCCCAACCTCACCGCTACTATGTAGGTGACCAACTCTGATAAATAGTGGAATGGAACAGGACTGAATCTGAGAAGCAGTGATGATTCACCCAGCACATCGCGGGGGTACACATTTGGAAAGTGCTGTGGCTAAGAAAGACAGACACTCAGGGATATAATCCTCACCGGTTATTAGTGCTACCCTGACCACCCAGGACAGAGTGCATACCTGCCAACTCACACGGTGCCACCGTGTGAAACACAATTTCAGCTCCCTTCACACAGTGAGAAGCCAAAATCACATGGTGGAAGGGAGAACAAACAGTGGATTTCCAGCTCATTTTCGGAGGCTGTAAGCAGCCGATGTCCATAAAAAGGTGTGTAAGCACCCCAGGACATCGGCGACAGCCTGGATGACCCTTTGTTTTTTTTGTTTTTTGGGAGGGGGCTTGGTGAGGGGCAGAGTGCCTCTTAGATAGCTCTCGGCACCAGGCCCCGCCCCCTCCAAGGCTTGCCCCCTCCTCACACGGTGAAGTGATTTTGTAAGTTGGTAGGTATGGTAGGCCTATGTGAAGGGTCTTTTTCCGGCCCATCCGCACTGACCCCTATTATGGACACCTTCAAATTTTCACTTGACACGTTGAGTGTCTGCCTCCTCAGATGTCCCTACAAGTAATCTGGTGTACCCAGTGGAACATTAGAAGTGAAGGATTTGAAAAAGTAAACATTTTTGTTACCCGCACACACGTTAGCACAGGAATCAGAGTGTTTACTGCAGTATACAATTACTAAAGTTTCTTTTAGCATGAGAATATATAGCGAGATTCCAACAGTTTTTACCTGACAAATTAAATCCTTTATGTTGATTTTCTTGCAATCGTCTCACTCTCAAATTATCAAAATCTTTAAACACTGTGTATCAAAATGCAAATCATCTGTTGACAGCCTACATTGGTTTATGTGCACATAAGTATCATTCTGTGGATCAGTTTCTCTTTGGCTTAATAGACATTTAAGCCATACAAACCCAAATTGTAAATGGCCAGAGGAAGGAAATCATAAATTGTGGAAACAGGTTGAAAACCAATCCATGGTTTGTGGTGAGAGGAGTGTAATTGTGGGGCCTTAAAATGACAAATGTCAATCCTTTAAAATGTTCCATTTTAAAGCTAAGCTGTCAATATCTATTTCACAAGTGGTGAGTACCAATGATTTAATCACCCATCTGTCATTGTGGATCAAAGGTAATTATTTACCAGTTTTAATCGCCTACAACTATGCTCATTGCTGGGAACAATCCTGATACAAAAAGTGCCAATTTGTAAGATGTGGGTGTATGTTAGCTTTACCAGATAGGAGCTTCATACAGTGATGTCTCTAGTCATTTCGGCTTCCGTCTGCAAAATATCCAAATCAGATTCCTTCAAGAAGTCAGGGAAAAGGTGACAAAAATTCTTGAAATTTTCCGAAGTTGCTTTTGGTTGTTCTCAGGAAGGAGCACTAGTAGGGGCTTGAGAAGCTCAAACAGGAGCTGGTGTGTGTTATGGTACTTCATTTTCAATGTAGCCATTACTTCCACAATCTCATCTTTGTAAAAGATCTGTGAAGTTCAATGTACAGCAGTATCTAGACTGCCATCAAAGCGTTTTGGAATTTTGATTGGTCGATGAAATATTCAAAATTGCATTTCAGCATCAACGCCTATCCTTTCACAAATAGCTACCACAGAGAGGTGAAGGTACTAGCTTCTATCCTAGCAAATAGACTGGCCTCAGTGGTCACCTCCCTCATGCATGCCGACCAATCGGGGTTTATGCCGGGGAGATCGCCAAGGTTTAATTTAAGACGCCTTGCGAACTGGCTGAGTACGATCCAAAATAGAGCACAGTCCCATGTGCTGCTCTCATTGGATGCAGAGAAGGCCTTTGACGCCGTCCACTGGCCCTTTATGTGGCAGACGCTAAGGAGATTTGGGTTCGGCCCCAAATTTATGGGGTGGATTGAGCTACTTTATAGGTCACCGATGGCAAGAGTGGGGGTAAATGGGGCACTGTCAGAAGAGTTTGCGATAGAGAGAGGCACCAGGCAAGGGTGCCCGTTGTCACCGATGCTCTTTGCATTGACCCTGGAACCACTGGCTTGCCTTGTACGAACACACTCAAAGGTAAAGGGGTTTATGGCAGGCGGAAGGGAGGAACGCATTTCGCTCTACGCGGACGATGTCCTTTTGTACGTCACCGATCTCCTATCCACAATTCCAACCCTTTTTCAAGTACTGGGGACGTTCGGGAAACACGCAAGTTGTATTGTATACAGTATTTGTAGAGCGCAGCTATCACCCAACGGGTATCTTGGCGCTATAGTACATGAATCCTCATCAAGCAGTGGAGGGGAAAAACAGGCGTAAACCAACAGGGCAGCTCCAGAGCTGTCAAGCTCTGGGAAACAGCCATGTTTTGAACTTCTTCCTGAACTGTAGAAGATCATGTAGCTGTCTAAATTCCAGAGGGAGGCTGTTCCAGAGCTTGGCAGCGGCCGAGCTGAACGCTCTGCCTCCTGACTTAGCTCTTCGAATTTTCGGGACTTTCACCAAGCAGGCGGTGGCAGAGCGGAGACACCTTGTTGGAGTGTACCATGTAAAGGTCTCTTGAAGGGGTGTAGGTCCCAGGCCATGAAGAGCCTTGAAGACCAAACACAGAGACTTAAACTGGATCCTCTGCATTATAGGCAACCAATGAAGCTCTGCAAGGGCCAGTGAACCTGACGAGCGTCGTGATTTCCTCAGTGCCAATTTGGCCACCACGGTTTGGACTCTTTGGAGGCGCTCAATCAAGAATTTAGGGGCCTCTAACAGTAGAGCATTGCAGTAGGCAAGTCTACTGAGGATGATACTACCAACAACCAACGCTCTGGCCGTCTTTGGCAACAGCGGGAGGATCTTCCTTAATGCTTTAATCAGGGAGAAACAGTTCCCCACCACCTTATTCACATGTATTTCCATGGTTAAGTTCGCATCAAGCATCACTCCCAAATTACGTACTGCTTTAGCCGGAACCAGGGTGGACGTGGTTGGAGAAGGCCAGAGATTGTCCGGAAAAAGGGGAGGGACCTTCCCCACGGCGCAGTATAAGACTTCATTCTTATCTGAATTAAATTGAAGTGAATTAGTTCTTAACCAATGGGCAGTATCCTGCATGCAGTCATGGAAAGATGCCAAAGAAATCGACTGATTTCCCTCTAAGGAGAAGAAGAGTTGGGTGTCGTCGGCATAATTTACCACTTTCACACCATGCGCCTTCATAATTCCAATCAAGGGTCTCATATAGATATTAAAAAGAATAGGGCTTATCGCCGAGCCCTGAGGAACGCCATGGTGGATGTTGGAAAACTTAGACTGATACGGCGGAAGGGAGACCGCCTGACATCTGTCAAATAGATAAGAGCGAAACCACTCTAAGGCCGTCCCTGACACCCCGACTTCTTCCAACCTGGTCAGCAGAATACAGTGGTCGACCGTATCGAAAGCGGCAGACAGGTCGAGCAAAATGAGAATGCCCGATTGTCCCCTGTCTGCCCGCAATCGGAGGTCGTCTAACATGGTCACTAGGGCAGTCTCAGTTCCATGGCCAGGTCGAAAGCCGAACTAAACGTCGTCCAACCTGGAGTTAGATTCCAGGAACTGAGACAAGGTATTGCTGACCAGTCGTTCAATGATTTTAATCGGGTAAGGTAAGAGAGAGATTGGTCTATAGTTCCCAGCGCAGGTCGGGTCAAGTGTCGTTTTTTTCAAAAGTGGAGTAACCACCGCTCGTTTCCAGCACGGTGGCACTGAACCAGAGGTCAAAGAGCTATTACAGATCTGGCGTAAAGTAGGAAAAAGCTCAGGGCCCAGCTCCTTCCAAATTTTGTGAGGGAGAGGGTCTAAAGGGGACCCCAAAGATACACTCATAGCAGTTCTGTTAAAAATCTCTTCCGAGAATGGCTCGAAATAACTCAGAGAGGTCAGTCGACCTGACTCTGCCCTTTCATCCTTCCCTAAATCTCGTGTCTCCTTGATTTTAACAGTGAAGTCTTCTTTCTTAGGAGAATTATTCCTATTCAGTCCCTCAATGATGTTACTTATTTTCTCCATAAAGAAAAACGCTAAGCTATCACACAAAGCTTGAGTTGGCATAATTTTAGACTGTGTACATTCCGGGTCATTCATGTCCTTCACTATTTGAAGATTGCTCTGGAGTTATTTTTTGAATTTAGGATGATATTAGCAAAGTATTCAGATTTGGCCACATCAATTCCCTTCCTATATTCCACTATTGCAGCCTTCCAGGAAGCTTTATCCTCATCCAAGTAAAACTTCCTCCATTTCCGCTCAGCCTTTCGGCAAATCAATTTTAAGGTTTTAAGATGATCACTGTACCAGCAGGCTGACGGCCTGCCAGTCTTCTTACAATTTTTTAGTATTAAATCGTTTTATTGGTGGCAAAGAATGTATAGATCCACAAGCAAGTGCCTACAACCCCATGGGCCGGCCCAACATACATAGTTAAAGGCAAGACATGTAGTGATGCGGGTGTGAGTACCAGACATTAAACACAGCAAGCCGCCTACAACCCAACAGGGCCGGCCGCGTCTGAAAAAGTATAGAAAACGGTGACCAATGTGAAGAGCATTCAAGGAGGCAGGCGAAGACCATAGTGACTCCGGAGCTGTGGGAGGATCCCGTATGGGCCGCAGACACTTCTGAAAAAGCCACCTATAATTTTACCAAAAACAAGACATAACCTAACGCGTAGAAACAATAAAACCCCCTGAAATCGTCACCCACCCCCACCCCGTCTCCTCAGTGGGCTGTACATGAAGGGGCAGAAAACTCGACAGTGCGTGTTCCTGGGTGCTGTTCAATGTTTATCGCCTCGGACTGCGGCACGGGACACTTGATGCGCACACTCCAGGGAGAACAGAGACGTCCTCCGGGATCAGTTTCAGAATGCGGAGGTATTGTGGGCAGGACAGTTCTCGGAATTCTGTGGTGAGAATAGTGAGAAAAGGGGCCCAAGTTTTTGCAAAAGCATCACTCTTCCCCACCGCTGCCATGGAGAGCTTCTCCATTGCCAGGAGGCTCCAGAGCTGGTGCACCCATTGCGTGTGCTCCGGGACCCGGTCTGATTTCCATCGTACCAAAATAACCCTCAGTGCGGCGTTCAGCGCAAGCGCCATTTGTCTCCCCCTAAGCGAGCGCAGAGGAAAGGTAAGTGCATTGGGGAGGCCTAAGAGTATGTACGCAGGGAGCCGGGGTATGAAGGTATTAAAGGCAGCATCAATGTCATCTAGAATCTGTTCCCAATAGCGAGTCAGTTTGGGGCAGTGCCAAAGCAAATGAATCAGCGTCCCTGGATTACCACACCCTCGCCAGCAGAGGCCATCACATTGAAGTTGCCATTTAGCTAGCCTTGCGGGCGTATAATACCAATATGTTGCGATCTTAAAGGCAGTCTCCGTGTGGCTCGCGGAAAACGTGGTGTGGTGCGTGCGATAAAAGATATCCTCCCACTCTTTATCCGACAACTCGCGTTCTAGTTCTACCTCCCAACGCCTCTGGCCCGCAGTGCATTGTCGAGGGGGGGTGGAGGAGAGAAAGGAGTAGATTTCGGAGATAAGGTGCTTGTCGTCTTTTTTGGACATTAGCCATTTCTCGAATGGAGACCATGGGCGAAGTGCAAGGGAGCGCACCGCCGCATCCGAGATCCAGTGAGTCATCTGGGAGTGTAAGTACAGATCGGACGTGGGCAAGTTGTGGTCCGATTGAAGTTCCTGAAAGGGGATAAGTCCCCTGTGATCGAAAAGGTGTCCCAATCTTTTACAGCCCCCTTCTATCCATCTCGAGGCGGCGCCGCTATGCATTCCCGGCTGGAAGGCAGGATTCATAAAGAGCGGCGTCATGGGAGAGGGAAATGTGGTCAGGTTTGCTCTACGGGAGACTCTATCCCAAGCAAGCATTGTAGGGTGCGTAACCGGGGAAGAATAGAGGCCCCATGCGCGGTCCGGTCTCGGCATCCAGACATCGCGCCAGATGTGGTGGCCCGCCACCGTTTGGTCCATAAAGACCCAATATTTCTCTGTCATGGGGCGGTTCCATTCTACCAAAAACCGCAACTGTGAGGCGTGGAAGTATTGCGTAAGGTTCGGGAAGGCTAGGCCACCCAGTTTCTTAGTGTGATGCAACTGCGTTTTTGACAGGCGGGGTGCGGTTGGGCCCCTGACGAAACCCTCAATTGCCGATTGCATCTGTCTCAAGATATGTGGTGGGGGTTCTAATGGTAGTGTCTGAAATAAATACAGGGCCCTAGGGAGCACGGTCATTTTAACCACTGTTAGTCTCCCGAACCAAGTCAGGGGGAGACGACGCCAACGGGTCAGATCTGCTCGAATCCGTTTCAGGAGGGTCGCGTAATTCCGCTCTGCCGTCTGTGCCAAGCTCCCGTGGAGAACCAGCCCCAGGTAGGTAATGCTGTCTGGCACCCACTCGAAGGTAAAGCTATTGCGAAGTGTGCTTACCGTCTGCGGGGCGGCAGTGAGATTGAGAACTTGTGATTTCATCATGTTGATTTTAAACCCAGAGAACTGGCTGAACGTCTGTAGGTCGTCCACAATAGCCGGCAGAGAGGTCAGCGGCTGTGTCATCGAGAAAATAAGATCATCCGCGTACAGGCTAATAAGGTGGTGGTCTAAGCCAAAAGGAATGCCACGTGCGAGGGGGTTGTCACGGAGTCGCTGGGCTAGAGGCTCCATATAAAGGGCGAAAAGTAAGGGCGAGAGGGGACAGCCCCGTCTTGTACCGCGCCCTACGTCAAAGTGGTCAGAAAGGGCACCATTGACCCGCACTGAAGCCCGAGGGACGCTGTAGATGCTCCCAATCCAGTACCGAAACCTCGGCCCCAGACCGAAATGCTCAAGAGTAGCGAAGAGATACGGCCAGTGTACTTCTTACAATTTTTTAAAGGGACAATCTGGTCGAGTCGACTTTGAATCTGGTCACAAAAGTCTGTATAATTGTCTTCCACTGTTCTATCATTATTAGAATCGTTTCCTAAGGAAAATATCGAGGAGAAATCAGGTTTTTTTTTAGAAGTCCCTTCCAATCTCTACTCCTAAACATCCTTGTTTCGCTGGTGGCAGGCCGAACCCTTCTAGGGTCAAGTATCTGAAACTTGACCAAGTGATGGTCGGACCATCCAACCGGAAGGATCTCTACTGCTTCCATAGCATGTTCCTTAGAAAATACCAGGTCCAGTATATTCCCCCCCTTATGGGTGGCTTCAATAATCCACTGGCGCAATCGCAGGTTCTCACAAGCCTGAATAAGATTGCTATATCCGGAGTCTAAATTTCCGTTGCACCATAGATTAAAATCACCCATGAGAAACAAGTTGGAGTGGGTAAGGGCCATATTACAGATGATATCAATCAGTCCCTGCAAATGGGGTGCACTCACCGCTCCTGGGGGTCTATAACAAATAATGCCTACCAGTAAGCAGCCTTTAGAGTCTTTAAGTGAAAAACCAAGAAGTTCGAAGCCTTCGACTTCATCGATCTCTAATTGGGCGAGGTCCAGGACTTCCTTAAAAATAATCCCTACCCCACCTCCTCGTCCTCTAGCTCGTGGTTTATGTAGAATTTTATAGCCCGGAGGACAAGCCAAACCTAATTCTACCTCCAATACCGAGTGAGTCCAGGTTTCAGTCATGAAGAGAACATCTAGACAGTGGGAGTCAAGTAACAGTTGGATCTCCACATGATGTTTAGGCAGAGACCTAACATTGAGCAGTCCTCCCGCTATGACATCCTTCCTGACAAAGTCAGCCTTAATGCCAGCTGTTCCCTCCAGACAGGGTATAGCAATCCTGTCACTTGCCGACTTGTCTATCTGTCTTAGCACCTCACTAGAGTAGCGAATCTTCTTACTAGAATCGTCCCCTACATCAAATCGGGCAGCATGGCTGGCGCTGTGCGCGGCCAGTGCGCGGACGGGCACAGACGGGCTCGCCTTAGGCGCGCCAGCGGCGCGGCGGCCACGCCAGCGTCCAGCTTATGTAGGTCTAGGGCGGGAAAAGACTAGACTGCTCACCTCGAAAATGGCGGGTCCGCTCTCACAGACGGACACCGCGAGGACAGTCTAGAATCAGGGGTTTCAGGCAAAATTAGTCAGTGCAGTAGTTTCAGTTTCCAACTTTCAATTAAAACAGAGGTACAATCTTAAAAAAATACAAAGTGTGCAAATACGCAAATTCACAGTCCCCCCACCACACAAGAGAATCACGTAGCTTAGCTGCGCGGCCACGCCAGCGTCTAGCTTATGTAGGTCTAGGGCGGGAAAAGACTAGACTGCTGACCTCGAAAATGGCGGGTCCGCTCTCACAGACGGACACCGCGAGGACAGTCTAGAATCAGGGGTTTCAAGCAAAATTAGTCAGTGCGGTAGTTTCAGTTTCCAACTTTCAATTAAAACAGAGGTACAATCTTTAAAAAAATACAAAGTGTGCAAATACGCAAATTCACAGTCCCCCCCACCACACAAGAGAATCACGTTATAAAATTAACTGGGGTAAATCAATCCTCTACCCAGTGGGAGGCCCCCCCAACGTGCAGAACCTCCCCAGGGAACTACAAGTAACTGCGGAGGGATTTAAATACTTGGGTATATACATTTCTACAGACGCCTTGCGCAGCCACACTAGTAATATTCGTAGGGTGGTGACAGAACTCCACGCCGATGTGCAGAGGTGGAGAAGGTTGCCTCTCACGTTATTGGGCAGAGCGGCAATGTATAAGATGATTACGCTCCCCAAGCTTCTGTATAGCTTGCAAAACACGTACCACAAGATCCCGGAAGACACTTTCAGGACAATAGATGGGGAGGTGCGCACGTTGCTGTGGGACGGGGGGCAACCACGGATCGCACTCAGTACGCTGCAACGTAATCAGTACAATGGAGGGATAGCCCTTCCGGACATCAGATCTTATTACAGAGCTGCACATTTGAAAGCAATAAATGAGTGGGGGCATATGCCGAGATCACACCCGACTTATGCACTGGAATGTGACCAATTCGAAGTATACTCATACCTACATTACATATATGGGGAAAAAGGGGCTAAACAATTGCTGCCGGCGACTCAGAGGGCTCTAGAGGCCTGGAAGGGCGCCGAGAAACAAATGGGCTGGCACATGAAATTAACGAGGCAGACCGCATTATGGGAAGGAAGGTGTCTTCCGGAAATAGTAAAACTGAAGGGGTTTAAGGATTGGGACTTGATAAGAATCTCCACGATCGGGGATTTAATAAAGGGAGGCTCCTTGATCTCGTTTGCGGACCTACAGCACGAATTCCGGATGGGGGATAGACAAAGGTACAAATACATGCAAATGAAACATGCGTGGGCTGCTGAGGGAATAGAAGCGACAGGTATCCCCGAATTCGCGCCGCTGGAGGGTAGACTCTTACATGGTAAGATCCCGGGGAAGGCCATATCCTGGACCTACAAGACCCTCCTTAATAATGTCCCAGATAACCTAGTGGCTCTGAGGGGGAAATGGGAAGATACCCTGGGAGAGTTGGAAGACATAGACTGGGAGGCGGCCCTTATGAACCAGAGGGAGGTAGCAATCAAATTGAGGCTGTGTCTAATTTAACTCAAAATACTGCATAGAACATATGTAACCAGGTCCCGTCTTCACTAAATGGGGAGGGCAGAATCCCCTGGGTGCCTCCGCTGTCAGATAGAAAGAGGCACGTTTATACACACTTTATGGGACTGCACACGTATACAAAGCTACTGGGCCAGAATATTGAGGGAATTAAGTGACATATTGGGAGCTCAGATACCAATGGATGCCAAATATGCGTTTCTGGGCATACCCTAAGATTTAGACCTGCCCAGACGGAGTCTCATCCTGTGTAACTTAGGGATGATAGTGGCAAAAAGAGATATAGCGAAAAAATGGGGAGCACCAGAGGTCCCGACCTTGAGGGAGTGGAAATCCGGATTGGACATGTATATGGGGGTGGAGCAGGTGACGTACAGATCGAGAGGCTGTCCGCGGAAATTCTTTAAGATCTGGCGTCCCTGGATCAGGAACTATGGGCTTGAGCTTCAAGACACACAGAGTGGGTCACAAAACATAGTAACGCCCTGGGTAAGGGAGGCCCTACCGAGCAGTCATCTATGGGGCAGACGGGAGCAGAAACCAGTGTAGCTCAAACGCCGTGTCCATAAGCAGTACTATATCAAGGCAGCAGGGAAGGAGTATTTTCTGTAACCAAATGAGAAATGTGCATTGCTTGATGATTATATCTGTACTAAATGCGCAATTGATGTGTTATACTAAGTATGGAAACATTTCAATAAAAATATTTATTAAAAAAAAAATAGCTACCACAGCTTGTATAAAGCCATTGATGACATCCTCAATTTTGCGCATATGGCGCAGGCTTATACTGCATCACACCACTTGCTTGCAAGATGTCTCCCTCCTCTTGTAGCTAGAGTTAAAAAAAACACAGTTCTTGTTTTGATCATGATGTATTTCAACAGTAGAATGGCCAACACAAATTCAAACAAGATCATTTGGAACAAATTACTTGCTGGTCACTTAGCCAATTTCTTATAATCTTTAACATACTAAGAACTCCAGTTAAACTTTTAGAAGCCTATACTGCTAAAACAGATTTACATCTCATAATCTATCTTGTTTTTGAGTATCGTCAAACCTTTTTACGGCTTCTTCAAACACATCAAAATGTTTCAGGCTATAGGTAAAGAAATTGCACAATTCCTGCAAACCCTACCAATTTTTATGAGAGCTACACGGCCAATTAATGTAAGAGGAAGAAGTGTCCATCTGTCTTTGATTTTTTTCAACAATGCCTCATAATTCAATTTGTAGATTTCCGCATAGCGATTAGTGACATATATCCCCAGGTATCGAATCGGGTCGAGGGAGAGAGCTTACCGTTGAAGATTGCACGGGAGAATATCACAACAGGTATTAAGCAGCAAAGTTTCTGTCTAGTGATTAATTTTATATCCCCCAATTGATTCAAACTGCGCGGATTCTGTCAACATTGTTTCGATATTCTGCTCTTCAGGTCTAAGATATGGAATTATATCGTCCGCAAACAATTTTCATTTAGACATTCCTACTATTGGTGCTTTTATCTCCAAGTTTGCCCTAATCCTGACGGCCAGTGGTCCAATAAAGAAAGTAAACAGCACGGGGGATAAGGGACTGCCCTGACAGGTTCCACGATTTATATCGACCATCCCTGCTAAGTTAGAATGCATAAAGACCTGAGCCTGTGCCCCTTGATATATATTCCGCAGCATGTTAGTGATTTGCGAAGGAAACGCCACCCTTCTGAAGCCGTAAAAAAGAGCGTCCCAATTCACGAGATCGAATGCTTTCTCAGCGTTGACCATCATTATAAGTGCGGGTATTTGGTTAGTGTTAAAGAAATCAAGTGCATGGACTAGAAATCCAGTATTAGATGACATCGACCTTCCAGCCACAAACCCTGTCTGGTCCTTATGGATCACCTTCTGTTCAGCTGGGATAAATCGATTCGCCCATATTTTCATTAAAATGTTATAGTCCGTGTTTAACAGACTGATCGGCCTATATAAGTTGACAGCTCTAGGATTCTTACCCTTCTTAACAAAACTGATGATGGTGGATTCTTTAGTAGTTGATGGGACCTCGCCTCCTGTTTTCACAGAGTTGAAAAGCTCAACCAGAAACGGTATGAGCTCTTCCGAAAATGCTTTATAAAACTCTGTTGGAAGGTCATCGTTAACGCAAGCCCTCCCACAGGGCATCGAGTCAAGGGCCTGCTGGATTTCTACTGCTGTAATGTCAGCTACCATTACCTCTGCCTGAGTATTTGATAGCTGCTGAAGGATGATATTGTGAAAATATTGATGTATTGCTTCTTTTGAAGCTGTATATTTCGTTGCGTACAACTTATAATAATGGTCTAAAAGATTTTAGCGATCTTGTCCTTTTCAGACACCAAAGCCCCCATCCCTGGTTCCTGCAATTCAGTGATTAATGCGGCTTACTGCTTTACCCTGGTCGACCAATGCAGAAATGTGCCTACCATCTGGCTTTCCTCATATACTCGCTGATGAAACATTTGTGAGCTATTTATTTCCTCTATGATGAAAAATTCCCTTAACACCTGTTTGGCTTTGCTTAGTTGCACCTCTGCTAGAGCTCTCTTCCCCAAAAAACTATTCTTCTTCAATAAAGCAGTATCAACTGCCAGTTGGAGTTCGGCTATGTGTGCCCCCCGAGTTTTGGATTGCGAGGCCATAAAAGCCACTGTCTGCCCCCGTATTGTAGCCTTAAAAGCCCACCAGACAGAGAAGAGTGTTGCATTGCCCTTATTCTCCTGAAAAAACAATGTTATCAATTTTTTCATACTAATCATCCATTGCTGGTTAGAAAGAAGGAGACGATCCATCTGCCAACCTGGACCTTTCCATTTTTCTTACATCTAGTTCAATTTCAGTTTTAACCAGCGAATGATCTGAGAATGAATTGGCCCAAATTTCTGAATTAAGAGAGTGGGAAATAAGAAAAAAATCTATACGGTAGGCAGACTGAAATTGACGAAAATAGCAAGTATACTGTGAGATTTCGCCATGGATCAATTAATTGATAGTTTTGTTTCATTACACCCAATGCTTTTTTAGTCTTTTTTTTTTGTTCTGTTCGAAGTATCCCTCGCCAAGTCTTGGATAAAATGAAAGTCCCCCCCATCCCCCTAGAATTATAGGGCCCACCGCCCCTCTAGCTAGGTCATTGATCTTCATAATAGTTTTGGGATCATCTATAATCGGTGCATAGTAATTCACAAAATTAAAATAATTCCCATTCAACCCGGCTGTAACCCATATCTATCTGCCATGGGGGTCCCTCCAGACTTGAGTGATCTCCCAGTCTATCCCTTGCCCGAAATAGATGGCTACCCCACTTATTGCCATCCCGGCAGAAGCAAAATATGCCTTGGAGCAATATTTAGGGATCAAAAGCTTTGGTGTATTTGTTTTAAGATGAGTTCCTGAAGAAATAGAACTTGAGGAGAAAAGGAAGTTAACCACCTTATTAGACCACCATATTTTTTCTTATTGGTCACTCCATTTACATTGATCGATACTATGTGTACTTCACCCCCCAAAATTCTTTTTGGAATTGAAACATCTCCATCAAAAAAATTCTCGAAATTACCTTTCCCTCTATGATTCTGTTCTTTTTTGCTAAACGTGCTCCCCACCCCCCATGCTCTCCCTCACCCCCCAACCCCTGGAAGAAGAGGAATTGCCCACAATACCCCTTACCCCCCTCCCCTGGTTAGCGCCCCTGCTGGGTGCCATGGTGTTGCACCCTGAGTGAAATGTCCCACCCCCCCTTGTCCCCTTTATTAATCATATTGCTATAAGAACAAGTTACTTACCTTCGATAATGATGTATCTGTAAGAGACATACGTTAGTTATAGATTCCTTACCTTAGAATTACCCCCAGGCATCAGACTGGATCCGGAAAATATTTCTGTAGCAGTACCCCTGCGCGTCGGTAGGTGGCGTCGGTTGACTCCGTGTCTGTTGTCGTCGTCATGGTTGCCGGGATGATGTCGCAGTGTCTACTTAGACGCCACCCCTGCTCGCTGACGTCAGTTCTGACACGACTTTCCACGGCAGAAGCGCAGAGCCATGCAAGACACTGACCACTGGTGCACAAAACTAGGGTCCTAGAAGGGAGTTCCTATCCCTAGAAGTCAGTTCGCAGAACGGGGAGGATGGGTGGGGCGGTAAGGAATCTATAACTAACGTATGTCTCTTACAGATACATCGTTACCGAAGGTAAGTAACTTGTTCATCTAATAGAGACCATTAGTTATAGATTCCTTACCTTAGAATAGCTACCCCAGCAATGCCAACCCCGGAGGTGGGTCTGCGAACTAAGTTCACACCAGAAAGTCCTGGAGAACAGAACGGCCAAAAAGGCTGTCTCTCCGGACCTGGCTATCCAGGCAGAAATGTTTGGTGAACGTGTGCAGTGATACCCACGTGGCTGCCTGCAGATGTCAATCAGCGGAACTCCAAGTCCCAAAGCAGTAGAGGCTGCCGTCGCGCAGGTCAAGTGGGCGCGCAGTCCTACTGGAGGTTCCTTTTTCGCCAAAGAATAGCAAATTTTTTTGCATAGGGCAACCCATCGAGAGATGGTATGTTTGTGCATGGCCCGACCTTTCTTGGCGCCCACATAACCCGCGAAGAGTTGATCGTCCACCTGGAAATCTTTAGTGCGGTCAAGGTAGAAGGACAGCGCACGTTTTGGGTCCAGACGGTGGAGTCTCTCCTCCTCTTTGGAAGGGTGCGGAGGCGGAAAGAAGGTGGGCAATGTGATGGTCTGACCTAAGTGGGAAGAAGTAGCCACTTTGGGCAGAAAAGAGGGCCTAGTGCGAAGGACCACCTTGTCCGGATGAACTGCAAGAAAAGGAGGCTTAGAGGAAAGAGCCTGAAGCTCACTCACCCTGCGAGCAGATGTGATGGCAAGCAGGAAAGCGGTCTTCAAGGTAAGACGACGAAGAGGACAATTATGTAGTGGCTCGAAGGGAGCACACATAAGGTAAGTAAGAACAATATTCAAGTCCCACTGGGGCATTATGAAAAGAGGAGGAAAGAGGTGAGTAATGCCCTTTAGAAATCTATTTGTAATCGGAGACTTGAAAAGAGAAGGCTGATCAAGAAAGCGCAGAAAGGCCGAGATGGCCAAAAGGTAGCCTTTAAGAGTGCCCAGGGCTGGGCCAAAGATAGAATAAAGAGAAGAACCTCTGAAAGAGGGGCAGAAAGGGGATCCACTGCCTTTGCTGTGCACCATGCCAAAAATGTGTTCCATCTACAGGCGTATACCCTTTTAGTGGAGGGATGCCTGGCTGCCAAGATGGCATTACAGACTTCGGAAGGAAGGTCGAAAGCTGTCAACTGTTGCCGCTCAATCTCCACGCAAGGAGGTGGAGGCTGGACAGGTTCGAGCGGAGGACCGTCCCCTGCTGCTGCGACAGAAGATCCTCCAGAAGAGGCAGTCTGATCAGAGGATCGATGGTCATACTCAAGAGCTCGGGGTACCAGACTCTTCGTGCCCCGTTCGGAACCACAAGAATGACTTGGGCCCGGTCGCGCTTGATCTTCTTCACTACACTGGGCAGAAGTGGTACAGGCGGAAAGGCGTACAGGAGGCCTCAATTCCACTCGCGACGAAAAGCGACGGCGAGCAAGTGCCGCCTTGGAAACTCCAACGCGCAGAACTGTTGACATTGCGCGTTCTCTTCGGTGGCGAACAGATCTAACCAAGGTTCTCCCCACTGCCAAAAGTGACCTTGCATCACCTCTGAGTGAAGACGCCATTCGTGATCCATCATGCACCGGCGGCTGAGTTCGTCCGCCCTGGCATTCATGGAACCTGCCAGGTGTTGAACCACCAGAGATATGCCCTGATGTTCCAGCCATGCCCAAAGGCAAAGAGCCTCTTGACATAGGGTCCACGACCCCACCCCGCCCTGTTTGTTGTAGTACCACATGGCGATGGTGTTGTCCATGAACACCTGCACTACTCTTCCTTTGACAGAAGGAAGGAATGCCTTCAGTGCATGACGGATTGCCCGGAGCTCCAAAAGGTTGATATGGAGACCGGACTCCGCCGGAGACCAGAGACCCCTGATCTCCACCTCTCGAGGCGACCGCCTCATCCCAGGAGTGACGCATCTGTCACCACTGTGAACTCTGGTTGGGGAAGGGAGAGGGATCTGCCGCAGACCCAATCCTGGTTCGTGAGCCACCACTGCAATTAACATGCAGTCCCCTCCGAGATCTAGACGACATTGGAAAGATTCCCCTGATGCTGCGCCCAGTGGAACTTCTGGTCCCACTGCAGAGCCAGCATATGCCACCTGGCATGATCCACCAGCAGGATGCAGGAGGCCATGAGGCCCAGCAGCCTCAGGGTCATTCTCACCAAAATCCAGGATAGAGGCTGAAACATCGGTATCATAGCCCGAATATCCCGGACTTGTTGCTCGGAGGAGAAGCCCGAAACTGCGCTGTATCCAGAACTGCTCCGGTGAAAAGGAGCTTCTGAGAGGGAGTCAGGTGTGACTTCGGCACGTTGATAGTGAACCCCAGCGAGTGCAGGAGGTCCGCCGTAGCCTGGAGGTGGGAGACGACTGCTTGGGGCGAGCCCGCATTCAACAACCAGGCGTCGAGATAGGGGAAGACTGGAACCCCTGATCTGCGCAGATGATCTGCGACCACGGCCATCACTTTCGTGAACACCCCAGGGGTGCTGGTAAGGCCAAAGGGGAGCACGGTAAACTGAAAATGCTCGTGGCCTACCATGAACCGCAGGTAACGCTTGTGGGCAGGCAGGATGGGGATATGGAAGTAGGCGTCCTGCAAGTCCAACGCTACCATCCAGTCTACGGGGCTGAGGGCAGACTAGACCTGAGCCAACGTGAACTTCTCCTTCTGGTGGAAGTGATTGAGGGCCCTGAGGTCTAAGATAGGACGCAGGCCTTTGTCCTTCTTGGGTACCAGAAAGTAGTGGGAGTAGCAACCACGCCCGACTTCTGGCACAGGGACCCTTTCGATAGCTCTCTTGGCCAAGAGAGCTGCAACTTCCTGGCGGAGAAGGGCCAAGTGATCCTCCGACATGCGATGGAAGGATGGTGGCATGGAGGGAGGGGTAGTGTCGAAGGGGAGGGAATAGCCCCTTCGGACTATCTGCAAAACCCACCTGTCCAACATGATGTTTTGCCAGTGGGGGAGGTGATGGCGGATACTGCAGCCCACTGGCAACTGGTGGCCCTGGAAGGTCGGACTAGGAGGGCTTGGAGGCTGCTACAGGGGGGTTATGGGTGGACTGGCTCGCCCGCTGGCTCCCAGACCCACGTCGCTGGGTCCCACATCTGCGGCTACGCAAAGGCTGGGTAGCTTGCGCAGCCCTGTGGCCAGACTGGATGGAAAGAGGCGGGGCACCCCTTCCGTGGACTGCGTGGAGCGAGAGGTTGCCGCGAGTCCCAAGGATCTGGCCGTAGCCCTAGAATCCTTGAAGCGCTCGAGCGCTGAGTCTGCCTTGTCGCCGAACAGGCAACAGCCATCAAAGGGCATGTCCAAAAGGGTGGATTGGACATCCCCGGAGAAACCAGACATCCTCAACCAGGCGTAGCGCCTCAAGGCTACTGACATGGAAACCGTTCTGCCTAGAGAGTCGGCGGTATCCAGCCCACACTGAATGGCGAACTTAGCTGCATCTCTGCCACTGCGCGGGCGAGAACGGGCTGGGCCTCCTCCGGGCACTGTGGCAGCACTTGCGCAACAGTATCCCACACCGTATGGGAATAATGGCCCAAGAGGCATGCGGTGTTCACCGACCGCAGCGCTAAGCTGGCGGAAGAAAACGTCTTCCTAAGGTGGTCCAGCTTCTTGGATTCCCTATCTGGGGGACCAGTAGGGAATGCGCCCTTAGAAGACGAGGCTTGGTCCACCAAGCTCTCGGGGGTAGGGTGTTGGGAGATGAAAAGTGGGTCGCCCGGAGCTGGGCGATGGCATCGGGCAATTATCCTATCCACAGGAGCCCCTGTGCTGGGCTTGGACCAAGTGCCCAGAAGGATGTCCGTGAGGGCATCATTAAAAGGCAGCAGGGGCTCCGAAGAGGCCGCCGCCGGTTGAGGTACCTCTGTCAGGAGTTTAGTCCTGACTGCCACCGTAGGAAGCTCAAGGCCCAAGGCCTCAGCCGCCCTACGCAACAACACTGCGTAAGAAGCTCCCTCCTCCGTAGCAACAGTAGGGGGGGGAGAGCATGCCAAGGTCTGGGGAGGTATCCAAACCACTGGCATCACCCAGTTCCTCTCGCCAGTCCGACTCCTCAAGCTGGTCAGCTAAAGGGTCTCCAGACCCCTCCCAGTCCTCCTCACCCTCCTCTGGCTGCCACTCAGGGCGATAGGGAAAGCCAGGGATGAACAGTGGTACAAAAGTACCCTCCGGCGTGGATACGGACGTCGGGGTGACATCGGTCCGGCACCGGGTCCAAGTTGGGGTGAGGCTGGGGTCGACGTCGGTTGGGGGCACAACCGGTGTCGGGGGCGTCATCACTGGAATCGGCGCCAGGGAAGGTACCGTGAGGTCGACCGGTGCCGATCCGGATCCAGGCCTGGAACCACGGGTGCCCTCTGGCTTCGGAGCAGCCGGCATTGAAGGCCCAGGGCCCCCAACCGAGTCCGTGGGGCCCGAAGGCGCACCTGCTGAGTTGGGCTGCCCAAAAATGCTATGAAGAGCCTCGTTAAAGGCTCAAAGATGGGTAGGGGACGCTCCGGCTCCGGGAAAGGGAGGGAAGCGTGGAGCAGTCCCAGAAGCAGGCCCTGAAGACGGAGCTAGAGAGTCACAACGCTCCAGGTCCCGCGTCGCGTCGGCCAACGGACGGGGAGAAGGCGAAGAGCGACGATGTTTCTTCGCCTTCTTCTTGTGCTTCGACTTACCTGAGGAGTGCTAAGACTTCGATGACGAGTGGTGGTGGCTCCGCAACCGGTCCCAGGACCTTCCTCTCGACCGGGACCTCGAACGACGTGAAGCGGACTGCCGGGTCTCCAAGGGCTTTCGGGACCGCTCCCGCAAAGACTTCGGATTCATGGCCTGGCAGTCGGAGCACGACTTCGGGTCGTGGTTGCGCTCCAGGCACCAGAGTCACACGAGGTGCGGATCTGTGACGATCATCAACTTGTTAGATATCAAAATGAGAATGGATCACTTGACCTGAGTAACCAGGGTTTTATGAAATTCGTGCAGTGTACCGATAAAAAACCCTCATTCACGTACAAAAGTCGGAAAAGCGGTATATCTTGATTATCCGCCCTGCTCTTAAAAACGTGACAGCATCATCATAGGGTTAGTTTTGTATGCTTCCTCCATCCGGAGGAAAACCACTGGTTATTGCAGTAGTGATCAAAGAAAGGTGAAAGTGTTTTTAGTGAAGTGAATCTCAAAATGTTAAAACTCGTAGACCCCGATTTGTAAAATTTAATCAATCTGGGTTCGAGATATATTAAAATCTGTGTCGTGCGTAGGAAGACTAGTTAGTGGTCTAACGCACTGTGAGTGTCCATAAAAAGGTCGACATATTTCAGCCCCAGTGATTGCCCTTGTGGGTCAAGTGGGCTTTCTTCAGGACCTAAAAAAGGGAAAAGTGGTGGAGACCATATTTTGTATGGGTCTCTATGTATCAGGGTGTATTGACCCGATTCTCATGCGGTCAAGTAGTACCTTGAGTCTTAAATTGTGGATTTCAACGGGCAACCAGGGAGCTTGTTACCTGCTGCTGTGCAGTGTAGTACGACTTGTGCTGACACTTCCTCTGGTTGCCTGGATGTGCACAGCAGCAGGTAACAAGCTCCCTGGTTGCCCGTTGAAATCCACAATTTAAGACTCAAGGTACTACTTGACCGCATGAGAATCGAGTCAATACACCCTGATACATAGAGACCCATACAAAATATGGTCTCCACCACTTTTCCCTTTTTTTTAGGTCCTGAAGAAAGCCCACTTGACCCACAAGGGCAATCACTGGGGCTGAAACATGTCGACCTTTTTATGGACACTCACAGTGCGTTAGACCACTAACTAGTCTTCCTATGCACGACACAGATTTTAATATATCTCGAACCCAGATTGATTAAATTTTACAAATCGGGGTCTACGAGTTTTTAACATTTTGAGATTCACTTCACTAAAAACACTTTCACCTTTCTTTGATCACTACTGCAATAACCAGTGGTTTTCCTCCGGATGGAGGAAGCATACAAAAACTAACCCTATGATGATGCTGTCACATTTTTAAGAGCAGGGCGGATAATCAAGATATACCGCTTTTCCGACTTTTGTACGTGAATGAGGGTTTTTTATCGGTACACTGCACGAATTTCATAAAACCCTGGTTACTCAGGTCTAGTGATCCATTCTCATTTTGATATCTAATTTACGAAAAAGGAAGCTGAATGGATCACAGTTCCTTCTTTCTCCCTCCTTCTTGATTTAACACGGTCATCAACTTGTGACAGGAGTCACGAGGCTTGAAGCCAATCCGACGATGGGACATCCCTCGTGCTACCAGGAGTCGGAGACTCAAAAAAGACGTTGACAAAAGTAAAAAAAGGTTTAGTCAAAAAATAACTAAGGGGAACGCTCTCTCCGGATCTGCGCTGGCTGGCGCGGAAAAAGAAAGAACTGACGCGCGCGCAGGGGCGGCGTCTAAGTAGACACTGCGATGTCACCCTGGTGACCACAATGCCGATGACAGACGTGGAGTCGACTGACGCCACCTACCGACGCGCAGGGGTACAGCTACAGAAAAATTCTCTGGATCCAGTCTGACGCCTGGGGGTAATTCTAAGGTAATAATCCATAACTAATGGTCTCTTTCAGATCCCCGCCGCCAGCTTGCTATTTTTTATCTACTTTCAGTGGAAATTTTTAGCAGTAGCTCTTGCGCTTCATCCAGATTTACAAACATGTGAAATTTCCCTTTCACTAAGACCCTCAACTTAGACTGCTGTGCAATTGCTGCCTGTGCGCCCTGCTCCTTATATAATTACAAGAGCTTAAAAAATTCCTTTCGACGGCGTGCTGCAGCTGCTGACATGTCGGAAAAAATATGACAACTGGATACTTCAGTAGTAGAACATTTTTTCTTCTGGATGGCTCTAGTAAGTATCTGCTCTGTAACACGAAAGTTTTCAAAGTTCACAAGGATTGTCCGTGGCAACTTTGAGTTGGGGTATGACTGCGCCGGTAACCTGTGTGCTCTTGTAATTGTAAGGTCTACTGAGAACTCTGGCAGTACATTATTTTTAATAAATGTCTCGACCCATTGAAGAACTTGGGTCCCTTCACATCCTTCTGGAAACTTAACCAGACGCAGGTTGGAGCGCTGCAAATGGTTTTCCAATTCATCGAGCTTACTTTCTAGTGAGGAACTCTCCTTTCTCGCTAAGTTAGCCTGCTGCTGCATAACGTTCATCTGGTCCTCGATCTGAGAAATCCTGGACTCTGCCTCTTGCCGGGAAGATGGCGACTGCTTCCTCAATTTTCGCCAGACAGTGATGCAAGGATGCTAGCTCGCTTGCTTGTGTTGCCTTTAGTTCTCTTATTTTGTTCAAAATAAGATTTAGCATTGTCTTTATATCCTATTGCGCGACAGCCCCCTCTCCTTGCAACTTATACCTGCTTCTCTGAGAGCCTGTCTGGCTCTACCTATGCCTGTTCTCGCTGCCCCGTAGCTGCTGTTTTTTCTGCCGTAGAAGGCTGAGGCCGTGGCTGAAAGTCCATTGAGGCATTGCTCTGTTTCGTAGGAGATCGGTGATTACCTTTTTCTTCCGATAGGATCAGATGCAAGGCGGAAGACTGATCACTTAACAAGAGTTATTTTCACTTTAGTAAATAGTGGATACTCAGACTGATGGTATTTTTATTTGTATCCTCTTGTGGGGGGCTGATTGTTTCCCCCCCTTGAGTTACTCCTTCGTTTGGCCCCTCCTCTTTGCCTTCTGATGTCCGGCTGCTTTCATTAGAAATTTCTTGTACTACACTTAGTACAGCAAGCTCTTCCTCAGGCCCTGCTTCCTCGTCTGACCACCCTTGCGGGATATTCTCCATGACTGGACCCCCAGTTCCAGTCTCCAATCCACGCTCTACTATATCTTCTTCTGAACTCTAAGGGCTTGAGATTGCTGCTGACCCTCGGCGTGATTTTAAGCTGCGCTCTGCTCTTGCTGCAGATGACACTGACTTCATGTGAGCTGTTCGTGTTTTGGCTTTAAGGCCCGCAGCAGTGTCTACATTGGCCATCATGTTGGAGATTTTTAAATGCTCCCCTTTATATCAAGCTACATAGATCACTTGTATTTTTTTTCCCCCTTTTGAGGCTTTTACTGAAGTTGGGAGGGGGGACCAGCCCAGCGACCCACTGCCAGGACCCACCTCAGAAGTAAACTCCCTTGGGTATCTACCACTGGCGTGAAACCTGGAGGTTCCTCCCTTACACCGTCCTAGTCCTATGCTCATTCTAGCGGACAGCTAAGGGCACAAAGACAGAACATTTGTCAGCCCAGTGCAATCCTGCGGTGCCCCTTTTTGTTTTCCCTCTTTGACAGCTTTAGCTTTTCTGATGGAGATCAGAACTTCTCCTCGGAGCGCAGTACTCACCTGCTGCTTAAGCATCTGGGTCCTACCTCACACTGTACACCCTGCTGGCCCCATTGAGCTTTGTAGGATGAAGCCCTGCAGCTGGTGAGATGTAGACAAATTTAAATGTCCAACCGAGTAGCAGTGGCTGCACAAGAAGCAAATATAACACTGGAGATATTGGTCAGATAGTAATTGATGGTATTTGAAGGATGTAGATAGCGATGGAAAAAACGTATTTTTTACAAATCGGCAAGCGAGTGGGGCCCCCTGGGGTGCGGCACTTACCGCCTTCAGTGTGCAGGATGAACTCGCATCAGATCCATCTGCCTCCAAAAGTTCCCCCGCCGACTTTTCTCAGCTGAGTCAAGCCAGGTGCAGAGCCACAGACCCCCTCTGCTGCGGCAAGACCGCTTCAGCACGCCCAAGGGGGAGGCGTCAGAAAAAATGTAGGGACTTAAGGCGGACTGTAGCCGTGATTAAGGGAGGCTCCAAAGGCGCTGATGCCAATGCCGCCAAGGGGCTCCTGTCACTTCAGCGTCTTGGTGTCTCTCTGCACCACCAGCGGCATCGCGTAGCTTGAACCGGAAACCGCTGAGTTGTGGGACGAGGAGGTGGGCCGGTCACGCTAGTGGCAGTGCATGTGGGATTGCCTGTGCCGACCCGGCAGAGCTGCTTCATGAATGGCTTAAGGACTCTACAAGTGTCGTGGTAGGTGTCTGAAATGTGACGTGCACCGAGTGATAGATTGTACAGGATGATGTGCTATTATCATATGTCCCTTACACGTCACTACTTGTAGAGGATCAGCATCAAAAGGAGTGTCCTTTTTCCGTTTTCGTTTCTGTCTAATCAGTACCCAATCTCCTTTGTCAAAGACTGTTTCCTGGGCATGGCAACTCTGATCGACATATGTTTTCATTTTCCGAGTCGTGTCGATGTATCGAACTTGGTCAGTATTCACTAATCGATCTGAGGTCCATTGAGATAGTTTTGTTCTGATAGCTCTCCAAATGGCAAAGTGGCTGGCTCTCACCAATTGTGGGGTGAGGAATTGATCGATTGACCCAGAGGGCCTGGCACATGGCTTGGTTAAAATCAATTCCTTCCATGGACGCTCACTGGATGACTCTTGAGGTTGCCCATGAACCGTTCAACTACACCATTGGCTTGGGGCCAGAGAGGTGTACTCTTTTGGTGTTTGACGTTGAGTCGGACAAGAAACTGTTTGAACTCTTTGCTGTTAAAGGGTGGGCCATTGTCAGATTTGAGGATTTTGTGAATGCCCCACATTGCAAAGATGTCATCAATTTGTTCTATGACCTTGTCGTGGGTTGTCAAAGATAGGTCTTCCACCAAAGGAAAACATGAATATTCCTCAATGACTACGAGGAGATGGTGTCCATTTCCTACAGGCCCAAAGAAGTCAACTGCAACTCTCCCCCAGGCATGGGCAGGAAGGTCAGACATTGTCACTGGGTGTTGCATCACCTTACGAGACGAGCAAATGTAGTACATTTTTAGCTCCTTCTCAACTCGCTCATCTAGACGAGGGAACCACATTCGATCTCGTAGGGCTCTTTTGGTGGCTACCATAACAAGGTGTCCTTCATGGGGCAGCTTGATGAGCCGCTGTCTTGGGCTTTTAGGTATGATGATTCTCAAGCCTCTCAGTATTACACCTTCTTGAGTGATGGCTAACTCGTCCTGCATATTTTTGAACTTTTGGAATTCAGCATCATCAGCAAGAGGCCGGGCGCTTCTCCTCCATGATTGCGCAGCAATACGTTCTTTAATGATTATCATGTCTTTATCAGCATTGGTGGCAGTAATGATTTTCTCCACCGATAGAGCAGCTGGTGTGCTGAATCTCAAGATAAAGTTGAGGTATGCTTTAGCCGTTTCGGATGTTGAACTGTGATGATGTAGCAGCACTTGTGAAAAGCAATCTGCTGAGTTTCTGCTCATGTACTCGTCATGGCTTCCCAGTGCACTTGTAATATCTAAGGTTCTGCTTAGATATCACAGGGACACATCCACTCACGCAGATCTGCCCACACATGGGGTATAGTGCACCTTGTCATAGGGCTGTAAGGCCTGCAGTGGGGGGTGACTTACCTATACCACATGCAGTGTTTTGCTGGCATGGCACACGGGTGTGTGCCATGTCGACTCTTCGTTTTTCTCTTCATTCTGACGCGCAGATTGCAATGACAATCTGCATGAGCTTGGTGAGGGGCCCCTTAGGGTGACACAATTCGTGCTGCAGCCCATAGGGACCCTCTTTAGTTCCAAGGTCCTAGGTACCAGAGGTACCACTTACTAGGGTCTTACAGAGATCCTAAAGGGGTGCCAATTGTGGAACAATGGTACAGTTCAGGGAAAGGACACTGGTACTGGGGACCTGGTTAGCAGTAACCCAGTACACTTTCAGTCAAAGTTGCACCAGGCAAAAAGTGGGGGGATACTGCAACAGGGTCTAATTTCCAACAGCACTCCAAACTCTTACCATTTAAATCATCTAAAACATCAAAGAAATTCCAATCATCTCCTTTCCTTTTCCAATTAACTTTCTTAATTTGTTCTCCAAGCCTCTCACCGATTCTTACCCCCATTCTCCTTCCAAATATGTAATTCTCTTTCCAGTTCCATATTCAATTATTTCCTCATCCCCGATTTATCATCTCCAATGTCCCCATCCTCAATTTCACGGATCCCAATGTTTTTCCCATACCTAATACTCGAACGAAAGAGGCATATTACTATTCAGGAATATAGCCTAGTGTGCCACAGATACTCTGGCCACAAGAGTGTGGTGCCTGGGATGCTGAACACTGAAAGCAGAACAATCATATTGAAAGGAAGATCAAGCATAGAAATTCCTGATGGGTGAGAGGGAAGTGAAAATAGACGAGTACACTCAAACACAAAAAACATCTAGATGTAAGTAAATGAGGTACCAACAGAAGCCTCCACTATAGGCTTTCTGAAGACAATAATGAGTTCAGAGAATTCCTAGAGGGCAGGATTTGATCAGCTATGGTGGACTGGCACTGGTCGACATGCACACAATTTTCAAGAAAGTGAAGGAAAGAGAGCAAAAATATTGTCCATTGCTGAAGACTCGATTACAAACAGATATGTAATGCTTTGAGATTAGAACAGAGGCTGGGGCACAATGAATAGGAGGGTGGCGGAAGGTCCACTGGCGGGAAGAAGGACTTGATACAGAAAGACCGAATCCATTGCTGGATAAGGCCTTGGAACCTGTGATTATGCTTTGCACTACAGACAGCACACAAAGCCCTAACCAGAAGTACCTCCCCTAACTTTCTCTTCCACGTTAGCTACAGTGAGAAACGCCTGCCACCAAAAACTAGGGAACAACACTGTACACTTTTTCCCAGACAACACTGCAGATTAAGAGGTCAAGGCGATTTTATGAAGATGAGGGGTGATGGGTTTCAACAAATTTTCCGATCAAATAAGTCTTTTCTCAGGACCTTTCGTATCTTTTTACAGCTCCAGGAAGGCTGGGGATTGCTCTGAACAGTAGGGGCAGAGGAGTAGAAAATTGAAAAGTCACACAGGAGGAAAACACGTGGTACAAGGTTAGCGCACCATGTACAAAACACCCGAAAAAATAGGGTCTAGGAACTTGAGAGAAACAGGGATTCACACGATGGAGATGAAGTGTCTCGTGATATGGGAATGATTGTGCAGTGTTATGAGATCACCTGTATGCATTTAGTTAATATGAGGTTTGTGGGAGATATAGATGCTTCAGAAGTGAAAGTAAGGGGTGGGTGAGTCGGAGGTAGGGTTAACATTTGGTTTATGTTTGTTTATATTTATGTTTGAGGGATTTATAGAGCGCATGGCTGCCCAGGGTCTTCCCAGTGCTGAGGAGAGGAGGTGGTAGTGAGAAAGGCTTAAAGAGTCCTCATGGGAACAGCCATGTCTTAAGTTTTTTTCTGAAGCTGCGTTCATCTTTCAGCAGTCTCAGTTCCTTGGTCATGCAATTCCAGAGCTTCGGGACAAGTTATGAGAAGGATCTTCCTCCCCATCTTGACCTTTTTATCCTCAACGTCTTCATGAGGTGGTCTGAAGAAGACCTAAGGGACCACTTAGGCACATATGGGGAAATGAGTGTCCTAAGCAAGGCTGGGCCCCTGCCATTCAGGGCTTTGTGAGCCAGGCAGAGGGATTTAAATTTGATCCTAGATTGGATGGGCAGCCAGTGAAGCTATTTCAGGGAAGCTTTCACTGACTCCTGTCTAGGTATTTTTAGAAGTAGCCTAGCCACCGCATTTTGTGCAACCTGCAATCTGTTTACAACATATTTTGGGGAACCCAGATACTGGGGGTTGCCATAGTCAAGGCGTGAGACTACCAATGCCTGGACCACGGTTCTCCGTGTCTGTTCTGGGATAAGTGTTATGATCTTACGGATCATTCGGAGTGTACCAAAGCAGGTTGCTGTTAGTTTTTTTGCTTGAGTTTCCATTGATAGGTTGTGGTCCAACCACATCCCCAGATTGGTTGATGGACAAGGGAGAGGATGGCGGTCAGACAGCAAATGGCTAATGTTATAACTTGCGTCTGAAAATTCCCTGGAGCTAAGGTGGGGATAGTGAAATGGAAACGGACAACCAATATCTTAAGTACATACCAGGGAGTGCAAGTGGTCCATGAGATAAAGTCAAAAGGGAGCCTGTTTTGACCTTTGCCAAAAGCCAGATCAGATATACTGCTTTTGCAAAAAAAGAAAGGTACACAGTAGAAAATGAATGCGACTTTCTAAGATGTACATCTTGAAAATTAGCTGTGCATGCAGGATACACTGGAGGATATAGAAAGCTGTTGATTGCTCTTCCATAATGTACCCACCTGAATGCACCAGGTGGTCGAGGGGCATGCGCAGAAAAGGTGACAGGAAAGGGTCACCATATTGAATATATGCCCCTTGTTCTGCCACAAGCAGCAGCAACACTAAGTAAGGTGAAACATTAAGGATTATTCTTTAGAATGAACCGTAGTTAACATGTCATGGATGTGACACTAGATAGATTTGCAGTGTTAATTAGACAACCCGAGAGCCTGTGCAACTTTAAAAAAAAATCACAGAGGCATGGAACTGGTGGACACGGAATGCAAAGCAAGGGCAAAGGTTGGGATACTCCTTTTCTAGACTATTTCCTTTTCACCAATACAGATGTTGATTTTATCTGCAAAGAGCAACCAAGCATGATTCACTCTCTGGATCCTGAACTAATTGAGCACAGAGATGGTGATTGAAGAATACTTAACAGGAACTCAAAGCATTCTAAGGTAACTCTCTAGAAGACCTGTAACCCCCAGGCTAAAGGTCAGGCTACAGCTTTTATAAAGTGAAATACTAAGTAGAGTGTGCAAAAAGCAGATACCAGCCCTGCTCACACTGCAGTCTATTGAGTACCCTGCAGGGCACTCCCTTCCTTGGTTGTAATGGACTTTGAACTGGAAGAAAGCGGGATGATTTGGGTCCTACCTTTATAAACTTTTTGGAGACAGTGGCGGGAATGTCGATTCACTGTCTCCAACTTCAGAACCAGTATGGGGAGATTCTCTCTTCCAGTGTGCTTCTCAGACTGTTCTCCAGAAACAGCCTTTGTGCAGAGTGATGCTTCTCACAGCACATAGCACAGTGGCATTCTCCAAACTGGAGCACCCATAACAGAGGCACAATGAAGTGTGAGGTTTCTGTACTTGGCTGTCATCAGCTTGCCTGAAGCAATAACCCAGGAAATACCAAAGGGCAAGCCTGACCTAGAAACTTCCTCACCTAACACAAAGACTGCAGTCCTACCCTTAACCCCTACCATCAATCAAATGGCAGTGCTCAGGAAAAAATAATCACAAGCCCCTTGCTAACAAAAGTCCTCATGGAATTTCTAAATGTAGCTTTGTCTCCGTTCTTGTCACTTCAATGTCTATGTCACCGCCCTTCGGTCACAGGAATACAGGCAATACATTTCCAGTCTCGGGGAAAGCTGTTCTCATCCTCTATTTTTTACTGTGCCAACCAGGGGTATCCATATATCATTGACATGCAAAAACAGGCTGCAACCACTGCTGTCATCATCGCAAACACACAACGGGCTGAGGTGACACTGAAGGGTAGAAGGGAAAACTGTTAATGCTCTGACCCTTACCTCAAACCAAAGGAAGAGTCCTTAGGCTGGCAGGATGGGCATATGAAACTATGCATCCTGCAAGTCCAAAGACAATCTCCAAACTCCTGGATCCAGAGCAGCATGAACCTGGGCCAAAATCAACTTCTTGAACCAGTCCTTCTGCAGGAAAGTCTTCAGGAGCTGAAGTTCTAGAATTGGCCTCAGATCACTCTCATAACAAGCAGACTGGACTACGGAAACGCCCTCTACGCTGGAATCAACAAAGCCCTGCTACGCAAACTCCAGACCATCCAGAACACCGCGGCCAGACTCGTCCTCGGCATCCCACGACATGAGCACATCACCCAACACCTGCGAGACCTCCATTGGCTCCCAGTGGAGAAGAGAGTAACTTTCAAGCTACTCACCCACGCCTACAAATTCCTCCACAACACCAGACCCAAATACCTCAATGAAAGAGTCTCCTTCCACGTACCCAAATGAAACCTCCGCTCCGCCGACCTCGCCCTAGCAGAAACCCTGCGCATCTGCAGAACCAGAGCGGGTGGAAGAGCCTTCTCCTACATTGTGGCCAAGGCCTGGAACCATGTCCCAGTCAACATCAGATGCTCCCCTACTCTGCACACCTTCAGGAAGAGCCTCAAGACCTGGCTTTTTAGCTGACTCTGAGCTGCACCCCCCCCCCCAGCGCCTTGAGACCCTCTCGGTTGAGTAGCACGCTTTAAAATGCCTGATTATTCACGGTCTTTTTTTGGGCACCAAAAAATAGCAGGAGTAGCACCACCTGCCGTTTCATCCTCCGCCCCCCCTTGGCCAGTAGTGGACAAGAATGCTGACGTCTGAGCAGTAAAAGGTGAACCATGATGGGGAGTGGGTATGAAGGGGAGAGCGTAACCTTGTTGGACAATTCGCAGCATCCACTGAGCTAAACTAATAACATGCCAGCCAGGCAGGAAAATTTGGATTTTGCCCCCTACTAGTCAGGTATACCCATGGGACGGGGATTTAAAGTAGCTTGGTTGCAGCTGTGGCAGGAGACAAGGAAGAAAATTGCTGCTCTTGGTGATGACCACAGCCTCTGCCAACATCACATCCAGTTGAGCTCTGAAAAGGCTTTGCTGGCTGCTGTGCAACCCGCAATGGCTGTCTTTGGCAGTAGGCAAGATCCTCAGAGTATCCTCTAAATTTTGGTACTGTTGGCAGAACTGATGGGCCAGTGAAAGTAAACTTAAAGAGTTAGCTGTAACGTGGCTGTGTATAAAACGCTCCAGAGCAGAGTCAGCCTTTGCCTGAAAAGATTGGAACCGTCAAATGACATACCCATAAGAGATGCCTCCACGTCATCAGAGAATCCTGTTGCATGCATCCAGGCATGATGTCTAATCAGGACCCTGGTGCTCATGGACTGAGCCACACAGTCTGTTGTGTTCAGGCCAGTCCTCAAAACGTATTTTGCTGCATTCGGATTGTCTGGTCAAGGGTGTTCCTGAATTTGTCAGGGACAATAAACAAGAACTCGCTGACCATGTCTCAAAGAGCATAAGTGTACCGACCCAGGAAACAGTGTTCACAGCTCTCATGGCCAAGGTAATGGAAGAAAAGATGCTCTGTCTGAATGCATCAATGCATTTCAATTCTCTGGCCAGTAGGGAATGCATTGAATTTTACCTTTCTTATGGAAGCCTGAATGACAATACTCTCTGGATTAGGGTGCAAAGTCAAAAAGGCCAGGTCACCAGGGGGCAAACCTATGATGCCTAGCTACCGGACCACTAACTGGAGGGGCACGAACGCGGTTTCATTCATGTCACCATTAGTGTGTCTGTCAGTGCCTCATTAAATGTCAGCAAGGTTTCTGATGTAGCAAACCCAGACTGCAGGATTCAATAGGTTTTGCTTTAGTCTCAATACTAAGTGCTTGAAGGTCCAAATGTTCTGCTGCTCTGCCGACTACAACCTCAGTGAAGGCATTCTCCTCAGTGGAAGGCACGAGCAGGAAGCCCAGTTCTATTGCCAGAGGTGTATATTAGCCAGATAAATGTAGTGAGGGTGGGTAGCAAGTTGTCTGCCTCCTCAATGTCAGCATGCAGAATATCTTGGAATTCTTGGATGGGATCAGAATCTGATCCAAACAAGGCTTCCAGCTTCTGACAATATCAGTATCAAAGCAGAGGAGGGCTGTGCCTCTGTAATTTTATTTCGGACATAAGCCTGTCGCGGGCTAATATTGGTTTTGGATTTGAAGAACAAATTACTTAACTTCAGTAACTCTTTTTCTGGTAGAGACTAACTGCAGATTCCTCCCCTTGTTGTATTCCTCTTAGGGTGTCCGTATATAGGTTTTCCTGTATCATGTCCTTATATAGGCACAATTCGCCCTGCCCTTATATATGCATAAAATCCCAGTCCTTATTTAGGCATTAAACCGTGCACTCCAAATACAGGCATGGTCTCCGACATCCGTCCACCCTAACGTCACAACGAGTTCTTGATGAACAGACCCTTAGGCTTCGGGAGTTTCCCTAGCACAGGACTATTGATTTCTTCAAGGACTCATCTATTATGCATGAACCGTTATACCTTAGGGGTTCATTCATGACGTCTTCCACTGTCCGATTCACGTCAATGCTAACATTATGAGGTACCTCTCAGGTATAAATATACCTTCCCTAGCCCTTGTAAACTAGAGGAGACCTCGACTTCAGAGGAGCCCGTATCCCGGCCTGACGCACTGAGAAGATGCTGTCATCCCTGCACGAAGAGAGTCCAGCTTCCAGTGATCTAACTTCCCTCGCGGGGTGTTGGAGTTCGAGTCTGGCAAGAGATTCCCACCTCTCTCATTCTTAAGGTATGGAGCTGACTAGAACCTAGAGGGACTCTTGGCATACTAGGCTTAGTAAGGAATACTTCACCTACTTCATACCTCTCCCTACACCTAAGTTAGGTTAGGTACACTGGGGTAGAACTAGCTTAGAGACGCATCGTATGAGTACTCGCATTTTTAGCTCATGTTATTTATGTATGTGAATATACGCTAAAAGATAATGCTAACGCAGTACTATTTATTTCTACTGCTTACGCTGTACATTATTTATCTTGCATACTGTCTTGTGATCGTAACAACACATATTACTTACACGAGAAACAAGACTGTTCAATAAATCCTTTTATTGAAACGCCCGTCTATTCTTTCTGTGTAACTTTGAGGAAAACTAAGTATGCACGATTGAGCTGAGTAAAACGGTTATCTATTGTTTCCACGACTCTGGGACACGTTCTGATTCTAAAGGGAAACAAAGTTGTCATGTTTTGCGGCTGCCAGAAACTACTCCCTTCTTGTTATCCAAGGAGTTTCTAGTGGCCTCTGAGCTAGCTGGCACAAGTAATTAAGTTTAATATACTCGATAGGGACATACCGACCTTAGTCCTATGTCAAGCCTATAGGGTATATTATTCCAATGCGCAGAGCCTATTAAGGAAATAGGAGCTACACTACATGGCGCCCAACGTTTGGTAAGGCGGTAATTTAACGCTAGATACGGAGTAACTCAGCTGTGCTTTTTCTCTCAGAGACCCCTACCCATATACTCCAAAAGACGTCTGGAGTGGGCAGGGTTAAGTATCCACCACAGCAAAATAGGGAAGCACCCTATATATTAGCTGTTTGGTTTGCTCAACGTTGAAGGATACAGTGTTCCAAAATATTGTGCACCTTATCTTTTTGTTTCCTTGAAACTTGTTCTACATTTTTCAAAAATCAAATGTACATACACGGGGACAATAACACCGAGAACGGTGGAGCTGCGGCTGACCCAGTCGTAACAGCTTTTAACTTTACAGGTTTAAATGAAACCGAGGAGGGTGTTATAGACATCCATCCAAACTTAAGTAGAGCCATCAATCTAAAACTTGTAAAACACGGCCTACCACCGAGAGGCGGTAGAGCAGTTTTCGTGATAGAGGCACACGAATCCTTTCAGACAGAGGTATTCTATTCATGGATAGTATTCCCAGAATCAAATCCAGTAACAAAACTGTTTCACTTCTACAAGGAAGATGATCCACCAGAGGAATATATTCCTTTCGAGGATATTGAAATTCCATTAACATACCAGGAGCATTAGCTCTGGTTTAAAGGCGCCCTAAAACATCACAGAAACATTACCAGGCTCGGTCCCCTAGGGAGACCAGGAGCAACATGGCCAATTCTAGCCGGCTACACTCCTCATCCTGACCTGGATATAATGTCAGACGAGGAATTACTTACTCAACTTACAGAGTTAATAGAAATCTACACTACAATCTACAGACAATTGGTCCAATATGTCATGCGGACTTTCACAGTCCAACCACCATTAACACTTCCAAATCAGACCCCTCATCCGGGGACTACACTGAAAATTACACCACAGACTCTCTACTCAGTCATGGGTAAAATGCCCACAAAACGTGAGCAAATTCCATTCTGGATAGCTAAAAAAATTACTCAAATAGAAGCAGTATTTCCACATACTAGCCCTTATGAGAAACACAGAATACTAACAATCAGTTTACCAATGGGGATCACACCACAACTGGAAGACTGCACCACTTGGGGCTCAGTCTTTGCTGCCATCTATACTAAAACACATGGTATTCCATCAATAGCGGTAATACCTGATGTCCTGAAACAAATTCAAAACGAATACGGGGCAGAGCCTGCTCTGAATTTAGGTATGAAATTACTGAAAAATTTCGACCAGGTCTCAACAATAATATTATCTAATATTAAAGGGGAAGCAGTGGCGATCCGCCAACGATTAAGAGAATTTGATGTTACAGAACATCAAACTGAACTACCCAGAATAATTGAACAATCCTATGCAGAATTAGGCAGAGATAGTTTGGGTGGAAGACCATTAAAACCAAAACTATCTGAGAATCCTGATAAGGAGTCTAATAAACAAACTCCTACATCTACTAAAAAGAAGTGGGAAACTAATAAACAAAATTCAAATGAGAAACGTTCTCAATCCCGGGGTAGGTCTCCTCAAAAGGAGCCCTCTGAAAGGAGGTATAACCTCAGGAATAGGGATAATTTGAGAAAGCCTGACAGGTATCAAGATACTGATACACGTTCCTCTCGTACCTTTCAGATCTCGTCACAGACATCGGGAAGAAGAGGACGGTCAGAACATAGAGAAGAACGCGTAAAATCCAAGGAAGATAAACACGCTCCAAAAAATAAAACAAACCCTCAATTCTCCAAAAAGAAAGTAGCAGGTCTAAAAATCAGACATGCCGAGAATACTGAGAACACAACTCAAGAACGGAGAATGGGCTCAGACAATGCTGGACAGTGCAGCAGAAGTCACAATAGTTTGCCAGAACGTGAAGGAACTTCTGGAGATAGTGGACTTGAATGAGTACATTACAGTTGAGACTGTAGACACCAGGGTTAGTACTCCACAAAGGTTATATGAAATAACACTCCGAATGGAGGGAGACATACCTAGACAGGTGAAAGCACTCTTTTGGGAAAAACTTTCGAAGGGCTATGACATACTTCTAGCAGAAAAAGACTGGCCACCACAATTTCTCAGGGGATGCCCACATGGCGAGGACATTATTATGCCTGCCTTCTCCAACCATATTCCAATTCATCTAAAATATACATATGCCAGGAAATGGGCAGTAGCCAAGGCCACAGCATTATATAAAAATCATGTAGGATGGGATGAGGACTCACCTCACCATAAAATACATCTGAAACATGAACCAACTGCACAAAGGCAGTACCCAATAAAGCAAGAAGCTAAAAAAACAGGTCAGGGAGATCTTAGATCAACTTGAATACCAAGGGGTGATTGAAACATGCACCTCCTCAATGAACAATCCTTTGTTTCCTGTCTCCAAACCAGACAACAACTATCGTCTAGTTTTGGATTACAGACATTTAAACACTTGTTCTAAAACATTTGCAGTGCAAAATGCACATAGCACAGCATTAATGAATAACATTGTGCGTAAAAAATATAAAACCACATTAGATATCTCAAATGGTTTCTTTTGTCAAAACATAGCACCTGAAAGCAGGTACTTAACAGCATTCTCCATAATGGGGAACCAGCGTCAATTTTGTCGACTCCCACAAGGGTTCAAGAACAGCCCAGGGTTATTCTCAGCGAGGGTAACGGAGTTACTACAAATTTATGACAATGAGGCATTGTCCTATGTCGATGACATCTATCTGACGGACGATGACCTGGAAAAACACTTGAACAGGGTGAGCACCATTATATTGGGCTTCGCCTCTGAGGGCTACAAGTTCAACTTTAAAAAGTCCAGAATTGCCCATCTCAATGTCCTGTTTCTAAGATACGAGCTTTCAAGTGAAGGCAAGAGCTTGGCAGCTAACTTTTTAGAAAAGTGTGCGCTGCTCCAACCTCCAAAAACGCAAAAAAACTTACAATCCATCCTGGGTTTCCTAAATTTTGGAAGAACATACATTCTGAATTATGCGGAAAGGGTTAAACCTCTCTACGCACTAATCAAACCTGATTTTTCAATCAAAAATTGGATACAAGAACACACAGAAATCTTGCGTTCACTACAGGCTAACATGTTAGCAACAATTCACTTACAAACACGCGTAAGTCAACGCAATTTAGTGATCCGAATAATTTCGGGTCAATGCGGATTCACCTACTTAACATTTAATGAGGGTGAAAAAATACCAATTGCATACAAATCCCATTTGTATACACAAGCAGAAATGCGCTTCACTTCAACTGAAAAAATTCTGACAGCAGTTCAAACTGCAGTAGCAAAAGAAAGAGCCCTAGCACAAGGGAAACGCATTATTGTCGTTACCCCAGTACCAGCTTTAGAAGCGGTCACAAAAGCAAGCATTCCAAATGCTAAAGCATTACATCCAAGATGGATACAATGGGTTAATTCTCTTGCTGCAACAGATGTTGAATATGTTTTTGATCCTGATTTAAAAACACAAGCATTCCTGCAATATGAACAAGAATGTCCTCTGCCCACTGAAATTCTGCCTCTCGATCAGTACGAATTCATAATTTACACTGACGGATCCGCACAACCCGCAACAGGGGGTAAGCAAGCTTACAGTGCAGCGTGTGCAATCGTTAAAGGTCGCATGCGAGATGGCATCTTCAGACCTATGGTCACAAAAACTCAATCTCTAGGAGATTGTACAACTCAGCGAGCTGAGCTACAAGCATTCAAACTGGCACTTGAAAGTACAGATCGCGAATTCCCCACACTAATAGTGTGCGATTCCTTTTACTGTGTGCAGTCGTATAATGAATATATACAAAATTGGCTTGAAAACGGGTTCAAAGATGCAAAAGGTGGCACAATAAAGCATAAAACGCTTTGGGAACAAGTAGTTCAGTTGAAAAACGAACTACCACAGGCTCACGTGATCCACACACTGAGTCATCAACGTGATGGCGTTCACGTTGCAGGGAATTCATTGGCTGACGAAGCCGCAAAGGGGGCTGTTCAAACGGCTTCCGTAGCTGCGATCACTCGTTCGAAAACGAAAATAGACAGTGAGATAATATTGGCTGTTAATGCTACAAGCAAAGGCAGTGGTGCAGCGTTACCAAAAAAGTTTCCACTCAAGTACTCTTATGTAATTGATGCGAACAACGTTCCTTTTGCTCGAATCCCTGGAGTGGGGGATAGGGTAATTCCAAACATGGAACGTAGAGCAGCTTTGATTTATGAAACACATATGGGGGAGGGTCTGTCACATCAAGGGATCTCTAAAACAATATTGACATTAAAAGAGATGTACTGGTGGCCTGGGATGAATACAGAAATACACATATTCATCAACAACTGCATAGACTGCAAATTACAGCGAGAAAGCCACCAGACACCATGCTACGAATGTAGCTGCCCTGCACAGACACCATTGTTAGACAGCATTAGACTATCTATGCACAGGCGTCCTCGTGGACAAGTGCAATCCCACAAATACTAAATCAAGGTTCCTATGGATATGGCCCAGCGCTCGGCTGACGCTCGAACTGTTATAAAAGATTTGTGAGTCTTTATCGGCACATACGCAATAGGCACACTACATTCTGACCAGGGCCCTGCGTTTAGCTCTCGGGCTTACAAAGAAGCCATGGCCAGTCTGGGCGTTGCATTGCGATACTCCTCTCCATTCCATCCTGAGGGAAATTTGGTTGTGGAAAGGAAAAACCGGGACATAAAGCAGTCTATAACAGCTAGGGTATTAGGTTCGGGTGATGGGTGGGTCAAACATCTTTATGGGGTCCAACGCTCATTAAACAACTTGCCAAGAAGTTCTCTAGGGGGGGTCACTCCATATGAGGTCCTATTTGGGACAAGAATGTGGGTACCAGACCTCGAACACGTAGGCACAGTGGTGGAAAATAAACCCTTTGATATCAAAGATCGTTTGGCTGTTTTACAGGACTTAAACAAATTAAGAACGAAACAAAGCAACGTGTTCCTGCAGCCAACCACCACTGGGGATCAACCGGCTGTCCCAGCAAGGCCTGTCTGGATTCCAAAAGTTGGGGATCTAGTCAGAGAAAAGATTGCGGTCAAGAAGGAATTTGGACCTTCTTACAGACAACCAGTACCTGTCCTAGCTGTTCAAGGAACAAGAACAGTACTACTGCCGCCCCTTGCTGGAAAAAAGGAGAAAAGATTTGTGTCCATCGACCTCATCAAACCACAGTATGTGGCCAATACTAAATAGTAAGCCTCGTGGACTCCGACCTAGTAGCAGACGCACTCCTCTCGCTACTATCCAAGAGGTTCAGACTGAAAGACTGATAACCATCGAGAATTCAGCAGTAACAGATGGACTGAGCAACAATGCTATGGAACTCATCCCTATTGAAACTCAAGTAACAGTTCGTCCAAATACACCTGCCTACACCAACGTAGCAAGTGATCAACTGGTTCCAGCGATTTCTACAAATCCTGATGCAATTTCAACAATTGACAGAACTGCTTCTGGCTATTTCATTAACTTTGATACGTTCTCAGAAGATCCCAGTGAACCTGAAACGACGCCAGCATCATTAACTTTCAAACAGCAAGTACAAGACTTTCTTCACTTTCTGAAAAAGACTTATCTGGTTTCACCATGGATTGAACTCTGGATTATTTCTGGAATATTTGTTTTCCTGCTTTGGCTAGCTTTGGTTATGACTATGAGCGTGCTTATAAATGGCAGATACATCCGTGTGAACACTGAAAGAAAAGATGTGAACTTACTTTTGAAACCTCATAAATCTTCCCATCGTGAAGCAAGAGACTTGTCAACAGTGAACATCACAGACGTTCCTATACAGGATGGTATAGTGTGGGACAAAACTGATTTTGATATATTCGGTCCAACGGAACAATTGAACATTCCACATTTGTTTAAAATTTCACTAAGTGATCTTATTTCGTCTAGTACCTATTCTGATGATTGGGACTTTGAGACTGTTAATGATATAATGTTTGACCTAGAAAAATCTGCTGCATTTTCTAAACATGAATATTTAGAGGGTTCATCGGACTATGAACAGCTGTATTGCTATAACCACTATGGTCATCATTATTTGCATAAATATGCATACCCTAGAAATGTGTTTATGTTTAACCAATGGGAGCATTGTCCTACACCACCAAAAGGTAGTTCAAAAACATTTGCTAATAAGTTTCCATATTTTTCAGGTTACAATACATCTGATCCAGAAACGTTTTACTATAAAAATGTAAACAAGACAGGACTGAAAATTATGTTAACAAATACAAAACAGATTTATTCTGCAGCATTTATTGCCCAAATGTCTATACAGGGTTTCGACTTTTGGAAAGACAATAGACACAAAAACTGTCTGGGGTACTAAAGATTGGCAAGTGCAGGGGATAGAAGCTTTACTTAGAGCCTGCATCATCCCTGAACAAATCATGTTTTTGAATGAAACTGTCCAACAAACATCTTGTCTTGGACTAGCCAAGATCAAAGAGATGAAAACACCTTCTGTACCAACACCCGCAAATGATAACAATACACAGGCAGCGGTTACAGTTGACAAAATACTACAACTCAACAGAACTAATCCTGATTGGAGAAAATGGTTGATCTGGCCCACAGACACGAACAACTGTCAGGAAAGATTCCTGAATAAAACTCAGGGCTTTACTATTCATAGGCCAGACCCAAGATATGTCCAAAGACAACATCCAGGGGTAGTAACAACATACAGTGTAGGAAAATTGTGCATCGATTGGCTGCAGAAATCTACACTACAGGATGTGAAACAACACTTATCCTTACTTAAAGAAGACGCAGACCTTAGGGAATTCTTGCTTGGACCAAGAAAACCGCGTCAAAAACGTTTCATATATGCCCGCATTTATGCTGCCTATAATGAAGCATGGAAAGTGTCACAGATAGAGGCCGCAGAACGAATACGTGAACTTGATGGATTAATTTAGAGAAAACACTCTCTGTGGTTGACAATGGGTTAACAACTTTGTCCTCCAGAATATATTCATTGGACGGCATTGTATCCTTTGCTATCGACATACTGGAACAAGATTTGGCGATGTTACAACAAGGCCAATCTCAGTTATGTTCTATTGTGTTATTAAGCTGGACGCTGCAATCTTTGCGAGCGGGCTATGTGCCTTGGCGTTTTATCAATACAACGGCTCTGTTTGCAGAATACAATCTAACTGATAAACAGATCGAACTGGCACAAAGAGGAGTAAAGTATACAGTGCTGAGCATTGAAAAACTGGAAAAGTTACCATTTGCAGTGGCAGAAAAACCAGCTACAGAATGGCTTATTCATGGCAAAATCATGCTACCTGTGACTACTTTTCAGTTTCAGTATTGCCTCAAACAAATGCAAGCAGGCAAATATGAAAGGTTGGGTAAGGAATACATTAAGACATCTTGGAATTTACCATACACATATAGATGTTGGAGTGGGGATCGTTAAGTGTTTCTGAGCGGTACACACTGTAAAAATGCACTGAGCGGTTCACTCACATGTCAGGACATTTCTTTACACGGGGCTTGTAATGGTTCTGTGGCAAATTTGTCTTGCCATCAGCAGGGTACACCAGTTGCTGTGATTAATCCAACGTTTGGACAACTTTCTAATGGGAGTTACCTCATGTTGAATGATCAGAGTTGCTGCATGTTGCCAGGCATCCCATATCTAGTAACGGTGAACTCCAGGGTCACTTGCTGTATGCAAGTATTGTTTGCCCCAATAGACACAGTCAGGGAGTCGCCTTTGTGGCCTTCGCTGAACGTCTCTTTTATAAGATTTGATACTTTAAGCAGAATGAAAGCCATGCTTTTACAACAAACAGTGCCTTTGACCTCGGCCAAAGAAACCTATGATCTACAAATTGCAAGGACTTCGGCTGAGATACAAACTTTAATACGTACAAACTGCCCTATACATTTCGTAGAAATGATAGGACGTATCTTTAACATGTCTGATACAAGCGGAATTGTACATGTATTTAAGAGCATCTGTTCCGGACTGTTAACACCTTTCCAGGCAGTCCTCAGAATCATCCCAAACTTTGCACATTCGGTGGCATACCATTAATTCTAGCACTTGTTGCCGGAATTCTATTTCTCTTCCTGCTATTACGCTATGGCCAGCCTATTCTCAGACATCACTCCGAGCGAAGTGGAGAAAGCTCTCCTTGAACGAAAGTGCCGTGAGCGAATAGTACAGCTTTTGGGCATGACTCGTCTACGGGAACTTAATACCACGTGGTTCCTGTCATTCAGACCAATCTGGCAAGATTGCATCTTACCTGTTCTACGATGCCTTCTATGCGGTAAAGAATGCGTGTTAGACACCTGTCTAACATTTCCATCAGCAACGCCAACGGATATCGATACTCTGCTGGACCCGATAACGGCCCATGCTCTGTGTTGTCCCCAGAGGCTACCAATACTGATGACAGCATTCATTGAGATCTCACAGACGCTTCCGGCTGCTGCTGAGGTACGAGATGGATCTACAGGCACACAGGTAACAATGGACGCGAACATTGTTGCGGCATCCTATGCTGAAAGCGATGCTTCACATCTCTGTGCAATTAATATACTACACGGTGTTCCGCATGTCACCAACTACAGTGGACGATATTTTGTCTACAGAAATAGATGATCTTATGTTTACACCAGACCCGTACACTGACTCTGATTCAGCCCACAGTGTTCCAGAGATGCAGTGACAATTTGGCCTTCCTCTTTCAAAAACTTGGAACTCTTCCCATATTGAACCTTTTTCCATTTTTCAAACCAAATGGCACGACAATCTGCTTGAAGTAGAACAAATTTGATTGATTTCACAGAAAATACCAGACAATCACCAAGATACCATGATAATAAGATACCATGATAATAAGATCCCCCACCACACAGCTCCGTCTGTGTGCCCTGCTGCTGCCCCTGATTGTGCTCGTTTTTCCTTTCTGTGCCCCCTTGCTGCCCCTGATTGTGCTCGTTTTTTCCTTTCTGTGCCCCCCTTGCTGCCCCTGATTGTGCTCGTTTTTCCTTTCTGTGCCCCCTTGCTGCCCCTGATTGTGCTCGTTTTTTCCTTTCTGTGCCCCCCTTGCTGCCCCTGATTGTGCTAGTTTTTTCCTTTCTGTGCCCCCTTGCTGCCCCTGATTGTGCTCGTTTTTCCTTTCTGTGCCCCCTTGCTGCCCCTGATTGTGCTCGTTTTTTCCTTTCTGTGCCCCCCTTGCTGCCCCTGATTGTGCTCGTTTTTTTTCCCTTTCTGTGCCCCCTTGCTGCCCCTGATTGTGCTCGTTTTTTCCTTTCTGTGCCCCCTTGCTGCCCCTCATTGTGCTAGTTTTTTCCTTTCTGTGCCCCCTTGCTGCCCCTCATTGTGCTCGTTTTTTTTTTCTCCTTTCTGTGCCCCCTTGATGCCCTGATTGTGCTCGTTTTCCCTTCTGTGCCTGTATCCCGCTGCTGCGCCCCTGCGGCCCCGCCCCCTCACTGCCCATTCGCTGCCCCATTCCCTGCTCCTCCCTCCCACCTCCCCATTTATGGCGGCCGCTGTGCGGCCGCGCAGCGGACGTGCGCAGCGGGTGCGCCTAAGGCAAGCCCGTCTGCGCCCGTCCGCGCCGTGACCGTGCCCAGCGCCAGACCCCCTGGTCCGGGCAGCCCCCGCGCCCGCCACATCAACAGACGCCGATACGACGCCAGCACCCTCCACGCACTCAACCCCGGAAAAGATCACGCCTGCTACCAGGCCACCCCGAAGCGCACCCAAGGGCCCTTCACCTGCCGGAACTGCAGCTCCGCCAGCACCCGCCCCGCCAAACCACCGCCCAGGAAAGAACCCAACTACCTCAGATGCATCCTCCTCAACACCCGCTCCGCCCGCAAACACGCCATCGAACTCTGGGACCTTCTCGACTCAACCTCCCCAGACGTCGCATTCCTGACGGAGACCTGGCTGAATCTCGCTTCAGCCCCCGACATCGCCATTGCCATCCCGGACGGATACAAGATCACCCGCAGGGACCGCACCAACGGAGTCGGAGGAGGCATCGCCATCGTCCACAGGAACACCCTCAGAGTCTCAACCAACACCGACGACACCCTCAGCACCGCCGAACACATGCACTTCCAGATCCACACCGATCCCAACACCACCCTCAGAGGAACCCTCATCTACAGACCCCCCGGACCCCGACCACAGTTCAGCGATTCCATCGCTGACTTCGTCAGCACACACGCCATCGCCTCCACGGACTACATCCTCCTCGGGGACCTGAACTTCCACCTCGAGAACAACAAGGACACCAACTCCACCACCCTGATCGACAACCTCGCCACCCTCGGACTCAGACAGCTCGTGACAACACCCACCCACGCCGCCGGCCACACGCTCGACTCCATCTTTTCCGCAAGCCCACACGTCTCCTTCAACCACACCTCCGAACCCCACTGGACTGACCACCACTGCATCCACTTCACCTACAGGAAGCCCACCACGCACCACCGCACCGAACAAATGCCTCGCCGCTGCTGGAGCAGAGTCACGGAAGACCAGCTAACCACAACCCTCGCCCTGAGCCCACCCGCCGAACCCTCCGACCCCGACACCGCCGCCCGCAACCTCAGACAGTGGATCGACGACTGCGCCAACACCCTCGCCCCGCTCAAGAATCCGCCCAACAGCCACACCAGCAAGAAAGCCACCTGGTTCACCGAAGACCTCCAGGCCTCCAAACGAACATGCCGAAAACTGGAGAAGATCTGGCTCCACGAACGGACAGTGGACAGCTACGCCGCCCACAAGAGCGCCACCCGCAGTCACCATCACCTCATCAGATCCGCCAAAAGGGCCTCACTCAAAGACCGCCTAGACAACAACGCACACAACAGCAAAGAGCTCTTCAACATCGTGAAGGAACTCTCCAACCCCAGCTCCAACACCAACGACATCCAGCCGTCGCGAGACCTGTGCGACTCACTGGCCACCTTCTTCCACCGCAAAATCGCCGACATCCACGACAGCTTCAACACCACGACCGCCCCGGCAACCACCGAGACCACTGCCCCCACAACCACCAACCGCCTGCTCTCCTGGACCAACATCAACGACGAGGACACCAGCGAGATCATGAACACCATCCACTCCGGTTCACCGCTAGACCCGTGCCCTCACCACATCTTCAACAAAGCCAGTACAGCCATCGCGCCCCATCTCCGGAAAATAATCAACATCTCCTTCAAGACAGCAACCTTCCCGGAAAGCTGGAAGCACGCCGAGATCACCGCCTTACTCAAGAAACCCAAGGCAGACCCCAAGGACCTCAAGAACTTCCGACCCATCTCTCTGCTCCCGTTCCCCGCGAAGGTCACCGAGAAAATCGTCAACAAACAACTGACCCGCTACCTCGAGGAGAACAACATCCTGGACCCTTCCCAGTCCGGCTTCCGCAGCAACCACAGCACCGAAACCGCCCTCATCGCCGCCACCGATGACATCAGGACCCTGCTAGACAACGGAGAAACAGCAGCCCTCATCCTCCTGGACCTATCAGCCGCCTTCGACACGGTCTGCCACCACACACTACGAACACGCCTTCACGACGCCGGGATCCAAGAGAAGGCCCTGGACTGGACCACATCCTTCCTTTCCGGCAGAACACAAAGCGTCCGCCTTGCCCCCTTCCGATCCAAGGCCACCAAGATCATCTGCGGCGTACCCCAAGGCTCCTCCCTCAGCCCAACGCTGTTCAACATCTACATGGCACCCCTCGCCCACGTCGCCCGACAGCACAACCTCAACATCATCTCCTACGCCGACGACACCCAGCTGATCCTCTCCCTCACCAAAGACCCTCACACCGCCAAAGCCCACCTCCACGAAGGAATGAAGGCCGTCGCCGAATGGATGAGGACCAGCCGCCTGAAGCTGAACTCGGACAAGACGGAGGTCCTCATCCTTGGTTCCAACCCTTCAGCCTGGGACGACTCCTGGTGGCCAACATCACTGGGAACAGCCCCGCCACCCACCGACCACGTACGCAACCTAGGGGTCATCCTCGACCCCACCCTCTCCATGACTAAGCAGGTCAACGCCGTTTCCTCATCCTGCTTCAACATCCTCCGAATGCTCCGCAGGATCTTCAAGTGGATCCCCACCGAAACAAGAAAAACAGTCACCCAGGCCCTCGTCACCAGCAGGCTGGACTACGGAAACGCCCTCTACGCAGGAACGACGGCTAAGCTCCTGAGACGGCTGCAACTCATCCAGAACGCCTCTGCACGTCTTATCCTCGACATCCCCCGACGCAGCCACATCACACCCCACCTGAGAGACCTGCACTGGCTCCCTGTCAACAAGAGGATAACCTTCAAGCTCCTCACCCACGCACACAAAGGACTCCACAACTCCGGACCAGCCTACCTCAACAGACGACTCAGCTTCTACACCCCCACCCGCCAGCTCCGCTCGACCAGCCTCGCCCTCGCCACAGTCCCCCGCATCCGGAAAACGACCGCCGCCGGCAGATCCTTCTCCCACCTCGCCGCCAAGACCTGGAACACCCTCCCCACCAACCTCCGACAGACCCAAGACCTACTGGCCTTCAGAAGACTCCTCAAGACCTGGCTCTTCGATCAGTAGCAGCACCACCCCCCTCTTCCCCCAGCGCCTTGAGACCCTCGCGGGTATGTAGTGCGCTTTATAAGTGACATGATTGATTGATTGATTGATAACAAAGGATTATTTGCTTGTATCTGGACAACCCTCGAGCCAAAAATGTACAGATTCAACAGGACAGATATTGGAGCCACCCCATCGAGATCAGACCAGACCAGAACTATTCTTATAATACGGACTTCGCGGTACTTCCACAGACACTTGGTCATCTTGTTAGTCTAAAAAGTTCATTAATTTCCATGACATGAAATGACTTTGATTTTTGAACAACTTATCGAACATTTTTTTGTCACATGTAATTATTACTGCTTATTTCATTCCAATTGCATTTTATTTTCAAATATATGCCTGAAATAAGAAGCAATGCTTAAAATGTACAGTACTTTTTGCATTCTAATATGTTTTTTAAATGCTTTTAAGAAATATTTTAGCAATATGCGGTACTCCATTTTATGTTTAGCATTTTAAATGTTTAGCATTTATATTATTATCGTACACACGAAAGTGGAGTGGGTGTTGTATTCCTCTTAGGGTGTCCGTATATAGGTTTTCCTGTATCATGTCCTTATATAGGCACAATTCGCCCTGCCCTTATATAGGCATAAAATCCCAGTCCTTATTTAGGCATTAAACCGTGCACTCCAAATACAGGCATGGTCTCCGACATCCGTCCACCCTAACGTCACAACGAGTTCTTGAAGAACAGACCCTTAGGCTTCGGGAGTTTCCCTAGCACAGGACTATTGATTTCTTCAAGGACTCATCTATTATGCATGAACCGTTATACCTTAGGGGTTCATTCATGACGTCTTCCGCTGTCCGATTCACGTCAATGCTAACATTATGAGGTACCTCTCAGGTATAAATATACCTTCCCTAGCCCTTGTAAACTAGAGGAGACCTCGACTTCAGAGGAGCCCGTATCCCGGCCTGACGCACTGAGAAGACGCTGTCATCCCTGAACGCAGAGAGTCCAGCTTCCAGTGATCTAACTTCCCTCGCGGGGTGTTGGAGTTCGAGTCTGGCAAGAGATTCCCACCTCTCTCATTCTTAAGGTATGGAGCTGACTAGAACCTAGAGGGACTCTTGGCATACTAGGCATACTAGGCTTAGTAAGGAATACTTCACCTACTTCATACCTCTCCCTACACCTAGGTTAGGTACACTGGGGTAGAACTAGCTTAGAGACGCATCGTATGAGTACTCGCATTTTTAGCTCATGTTATTTATGTATGTAAATATACGCTAAAAGATAATGCTAACGCAGTACTATTTATTTCTACTGCTTACGCTGTACATTATTTATCTTGCATACTGTCTTGTGATCGTAACAACACATATTACTTACACGAGAAACAAGACTGTTCAATAAATCCTTTTATTGAAACGCCCGTCTATTCTTTCTGTGTAACTTTGAGGAAAACTAAGTATGCACGATTGAGCTGAGTGAAACGGTTATCTATTGTTTCCACGACTCTGGAACACGTTCTGATTCTAAAGGGAAACAAAGTTGTCATGTTTTGCGGCTGCCAGAAACTACTCCCTTCTTGTTATCCAAGGAGTTTCTAGTGGCCTCTGAGCTAGCTGGCACAAGTAATTAAGTTTAATATACTCGATAGGGACATACCGACCTTAGTCCTATGTCAAGCCTATAGGGTATATTATTCCAATGCGCAGAGCCTATTAAGGAAATAGGAGCTACACTACACCCTTAGATTAGTGCCAGGCGTTAGACTGGATCTGGAAAATCTTGAGCAGTACGTCTGCACCCGTAGGTGGCACTTTTGGGCTCTGCATTGGCCATCACAAGTGACATCGCTGTGCCTAGATAGGTGGCACTCTGGCATGATGCGATCAGTTACTTTTGTGACTAGTTCCGCGTGAAAAACGTGGAGGCACGTAAAAACCAATATTACTGGTTTGACCAGTGTGCAGCATCTAAAGGGATCTTTTTGGGAAAAAAGCCAATTTCTCAGAATTGGGAGGATGGGAAGGTCAGCAAGCAACTTGAGGTTAGACAGAGTCTGTACCAGAAAAAGCGTTATCGAAGGTAAGTACTTGTTCTTCTGATAGAGAGTTCTAACCGCAGACTCCTCACCGTAGAATAGATACCCAAGGCATACCTTCCCAGAGGTGAGCCTGTAAACTGGCTTAGGCCAAAAAGTCCTGGAGGACCGAAAGGGCGAAATGCCCATCGTGATGGACTTGACTGTCAAAGCAGTAGTGCTTTGTGAACATATAGAGGGACGACCACGTAGCAGTTTGACAGATGCCCAGGACAAGTACCCCGCACGCTAATGCAGTAGTGGTGACTTTGGCCCTGGTGGAGTGAGCCCGCATGCCCTCAGAGTGTTGCTTCTTCGTCAGTGCACAGCAGAACATTATGCAGAATACAAACTGGTGAACCAAATGAAAATCTGATTGTCCACCCGATGGTCTTTGGTGTGCTCAAAGAAGAACGACAGAGTTCTTTTAGGGTCCAAACAATGGCGTCCCTGCCCCGCCTTGAACGGATGAGGTGGAGCGTAGAAGGCAGGCAAAGTGGTACTCTTTCCAACGTGGAACGGGGTGACCACTTTCAGAAGTAAAGAGGCACACGTCTAAAGAACCAGCTTGTTGGAGAAGAAGGTAGTATACAAAGACTGGACTGACAGAGCCTGAAGTTCACTGACCCTCCTAGCTGATGCAATAGCCAGCAGGAACGCATTTCAAAGTCAGAAGCCACAGAGGGCAGCTATGCAGGAGCTCAAAGAGAGAGCACATAAGAAAAGTAAGAACCAAACTGAGATCCCATTGGGGCATCACAAAAGGAGTAGGTGGGAACAAATGTTGCAAACCTTTCAAGAACCTAGTCACAACAGGTGATTTGAAGAGGGTGGATTGATCAGACAGCTGTGAGAAAGCGGAAATGGCAGACAGATCACCTTTAAGGGTGCCCAGAGCAAGGCCTTGCCAAGCTAAAGAACAAACAACAAAACCTCAGCAAGAGGTGCAGAAAGGGGATCCACATAGCGTGAGGAACACCAAGCCACACACTTATCCCAATGGCAGGTGTAGACAGTTTTGGTGGAGGGACACCTGGCTGTCAAGATGACATCACAAACTTGGGTAGGAAGATCGAAAATTCAACTATCGCCGCTCAATCTCGATGCATGAAGGTGGAGCGTGCGCTGGTTTGGGTGCAAAACCCTGCCCTGTTGTTGTAACAAGAGATCCTCCCAAAGGGATGGTCTCACCGGAAGGCAGATTCTCATGCTCAGTAGTTTGGGATACCATACTCTCCGCAACCACTCTGGAGTCACTAAGATGAACTGAGCTCAGTCATTCCTGATCTTCTTGAGAACTTGGGGTAGGAGTGGTATTGGCAGAAAGGTGTACAGGAGTCCTGAGTCCCACTCGAGATGGAATGCCTCTGGGAGCGAGTGCCGCTTTGGAAACTCCAGCGCGCAGAAGTACTGACATTGCACGTTCTTGGAAGTGGCGAATAGATCTAACCAGGATTTTTCCCAGTCTCGGAAAAAAAACCTGAACCACTTCCAGGTGCAGATGCTATTCATGATCAGCAAGGTATCGACAGCTGAGTTCATCCGCCTTGGCGTTCAGAGATCTCACCAGGAGTTGTATGACCAGGATGTTCCAGCCATGTCCAGAGGCGCAAAGCCTTCTGGCATAGCGTCCATGACCTCACCCCGCCCTGTTTTTGCAGTACCTGCTGTCTGTGAACACCTGAACAAGCTTTCCCCTGATGGATGCAAGTAAGGCTTTCATTACCAAGACGATCGCCTGCAGCTCCCAAAAATTGATGTGGAGCGGAGACTCTGCCAGAGACCAGAGTCCTCTGATCTCTACCTGTCCCAGATGGCCATCCCAACATAGGAGTGGCTTATCTGTCACCACTATCAGCTCTGGGTGGGGAAGGAATAAGGGTCTGCTGCTGGCCCAAGTAGGGCTTGTTAGCCACCACTGCCGGAATTTTGCAGTTCCCTCCGATATCTGGTCCAGGTCGGAAAGATTTCCCTGATGCTGCCTCAAGTGGGCTTCAGATCCCACTGCAAGGCCCACAAAATATGCCATTGGGCATGTTTGACCAGCAGGATACAAGAGGCCATGTGACCCAGAGACTCAGAGTCAGTCTTACTGAATTCCAGGATACAGGCAGAAATATCAGAATCACAGTCTCAATATCCCAGACTTGCCGTTCCCGAGGATAGATGCGGAACTGAACTATGTCGAGAATGGCTCCAATGATAGGGAGTATCTGAGAGGGAGGCAGGTGTGACTTTTTCCGGTTAATGAAGATAAACCAGATATTTTGTTTCTTACCGAAACATGGCTTACAGAGTTGGTCAATCTGACTCTAGCTACCACTATCCCTCCTGGCTTTAAAATTCTCAGGAAAGACCATGAAAAGGGTAGAGGTGGTGGGGTACCTATAATTCACAAAAATGAGTTTGAATGTGTTCCCATCTCTCTTGAGGAACTTGTAGATGGCAGAAGGATTGGGCTTCCGCCCGACTTTATCCCCACAGAAGTCCATGGCAGGTGCTCTCATTTATAGACCCCCCCCCCCAGTCATGCTGGTCCATTTTTGAGAACATTGGGTATGACGCTAGCCTCCTGGGCTCTTAGGTTTGCTCACTTCTTAGCCCTAGGGGACTTCAACCTCCATATGGACAAACCCTTAAAACACTGAGGTCTCCCTACTCTTAACACTATGTCATCCCTTGAGCTTGAACAACAGGTACATGGTCCTACTCACCAAGGTGGTCACACACTAGACCAGGTCTCCTCTAACTTGAGTCTGGTCATCTTCAATCCTGTTCCTCTTGTGTGGTCTGACCATCATTTAATTCAGTTTAATTGGCTGAAAATGTTGAAAGTTCATCCGACCACTGAGAACATTTGTGCTCAGTCCCGTGCTCTGCATAAAATTCATCCAACTGATTTGATCTGTGCTCTGGAAGGGAATACTCCTCTCTGGCTCACTTGAATCGGATGCTGTGTGCCTGGATGACTGGATTCGAGGTACTATCAATGAGTTAGCCCCGATTTCCGCTCACCTTTCACACAGGACTAAACCAACAGTCCCTTGGTTTAATGAAGACTTTAGAGAAGGTAAAGAAAAAAAACAATGTAAACATCTTGAAAGGAAATGATGGCAATGCTACAGTTTAGAGGACAAAATTGCTTACAAACTTGCTCTGAAGAACTATTATTTATAGGTACGTTTAGCCAAAAAAGTTTTCTTTGAGTCCAGGAATGCCGAAGCTGGTAATTCCAAAGAGATCTTCAAAACTGTAAAAACCTTTATGAGTCCAAAGACAGTCTCTAGAGATCTCCACCCTTCAGCAGAATGGTGTGACTCGCTGGAATTGTTTTTTTATGACAAATTTTCCACCATTCAGGCAAATCTACTCATGGATGTGCAATCAGTAGGAATCACTCCTAAGACAGTAAAGGTTTCCACGACTATTGCGGAGATACCAACCCTTTCTAGTTTTCATCCTGTGTCTCTAGAGGACTCCTTGACTGCTATCAAGAGTCTGAAGTCGGGATCTCCTTTCAACCCATGACCTCCCTTGATGCAAGGGTAAAGTAGCTCAGGCCAATAATCTGATTGTAAATAAAGTGTTGAACATTTCTTTGCTATCAGGCATGATTCCAGCACATTGGCAAGTGCAAAAATCCTACCATTACTTAAAAAACCCACAGCGGATCCCAAAATACTTGCGAATTATAGACCTTTCTCCCTGCTTTCTCAAAAGTGCTTGAAAAATTTGCCAACTTGCAACTTTTACAATTTTTGGAGGGGAACAATTTCCTGCACCCTAATCAGCCAGGCTTTAGACCCCATTTTAGCACTGAGACAGCTCTGCTAGAAGTTGCGAAATATGTAAGGGGCGTCCTAGATATAGGAGGTAAGGCCATCTTGATCAAGTTGGATTTAATCAGCGGCCTTCAATACTGTCCTCCATTGAAGACTCCTTGACTGCCCCCAAGGAATTGGGATTAAGGATACAGTCCTGAATTGGCGCACCTCCTTTTTGGATGAAAGAAGCCAGGAGGTTTGGACGCCTCCTTTTTCTTCCAAAGAGCGTGAACTGACAGTTGGAGTGCCTCAGGGCTCGGCTCTAAGCCCTACCTTGTTTAATATTTACCTTACACCATTAGCAGTGTTAGCGGAGTTTCTAGAAGCTAAGGTAATCTCCTATGCCGATGACACCCGGCTTCTCTTCTCCTGTAGGAAGTGTGAAGAGTTTGCTCGAGAGGCTATTAAAAATTGCCTCTCTAAGGTGTTTCATTGGTCAGCCATTAATCGGTTAACATGGAACCCGGATAAGACATAGATTATGGTCTTTAGTCCATCTTCGCCAGATTTATGGAGATCTTTTTGGCCGAAGGATGCTCTCCTCCCTGGTCCTCAACAGGACTCCGTAAAGAACTTAGGCATTAAGTTCGATAGTGCCCTCTCCTTTCAACCACAGATCCAGGCTTTGACAGGTTCTTGCTTCGGGCTGCTACGGATGTTGAAATATTCCTGCTCCTATTGTCAGAGGGTTCCAAGAGAACGGTAATCCAAGAATTAATAACTTCCAAATTGGACTAAGGGAATGCTCTTTACCTGGGTCTCCCTGAGTACTTTGTTTGCAGATTTAAGGTGGTGCAGAACTCGCAGCCTGGATGCTTCTTAATCTTCCCCTTAGAACACATGTCCTCTCATCTGAATACTCTCCATTGGCTTCTCATAAAAAAAGGATTCTGTTTAAATACATGGTGCTGGTACACAAAGCTTAGCATGGCTAGGTGCCTCATATCTGAGAGAGAGGATTCATGACTATGTCCCTTCCAGAACTTTACGTTCTTCTTCTGAATATATGGCTAGAGTTCCCAAAATTGGTTAGCTCAGAACAGGCGGCAGATCTTTCTCTGATCTTGGGCCGGTTACATGGAATAAGCTCCCTTTGGCGCTATGTACCACAATTGACCTCCCTATTTTTAAGAAAAAACGAAAAAGACAGGTCTCTTTCGATAATCTTCATAGGACAATCATTGCTGGTGCCGTTATGCCTGTTTTAGCGCCAGGACACTTTTTGAGTAGATGTGTGCTGTATAAATCTTATTCAAAAAAAGGAACAAGGAGACCCTAAAAGTCTGACGGGACCAAGGGTGGACATATGTTAAGGAAAACAGTGGTCCCATACAAGGTAAATAGTTACAATATCACAATTTTACAATCAAAACTGAGATTAGGAGTGTATCAAATGAAAGAATAGAAATATTTATTAACAATTTAAATTCAACGCAAAAACTATTATACACAAGGGTGAGTGAGCAGGACATGACAGGGTAAGGAGAAATCAGCCGATTTCCGTACCGCAGGCAAGTGACTTAAAAAGTGACTTTTCAATTTGTGAGAATGTAAATAAGCAAAAAGTCACAATCAAATTTACATCTCATACTCCACAATTAGACATAAATTACAGTATAGAGTTGAAGATGTATGTGTCAACTCGATGGCTCCCTCGGCCAGGACATCCTGCACTTCCTGACGAAGCAAACAGGGATGGTCCTCCATCAGCTGTTCTTGAGCTGGTGGGAGGGTTGGCGGTGTTTCCAAGAATGGTAGTGTGTATCCCTTATGAACGATTTGAAGGGCCTACTTGTTGGATGTTATCAACCATTGGGGCAGGTGATGCCAGATTCTGCTGCCAATGAGAGGGTTGTTCTGGAAGGAGGGCACACTTGAGGCTCCGACGGCTGGAGGGGCGGGGACTAGAAAGCACGCTGGGAGTGTCTCCTGCGTCCTTTCTGGGCTCCATGGCCTGTCGTTTAACTGTGTGGGCATCTCTCCGGCCCCGGGGGACTCAGGGTAGTGTGGTGCCGGCTCTGCAGGTGGAGTGTGGGAAGGGACTTAGAAGTACGGTGTTTCGAGGGCAAAGTCAGCTTCGACTTCTTTTTCTTCTGCTGCTTCCACTTACCTGACTTGGAAGAAGTAGTTTTGGTGGGCAAAGACGACCGTTCCCCAAAACGACTCCGAGAACGGCCCCATGAGCGGCCCCGAGAACGGGACTGAGAATGGTGCAGAGCTTTCTTCTGCTGCGCCACCAGGAGTTTCATCACCTGCATGCGATTTGCCTTAGGGTGCATCGACTTGCACTTAGCGCAGGCCTTGGTGTTGTGACTCAACCCCAGGAACCACAGACAGACCAAGTGGGGATTAGACTCCAACCAGGGCCGTTTCTACCATTAGGCAAGCCTAGGCGGCCGCCTAGTGCGGCAAAAGGGGGAGGGCGGCAAAAAACATGAGTTTGGGTATCCCTTGAGTGAACAGCCGCCTAGTCTTGCCTAATGGTTGAAACGGCCCTGCCCCTTGAGTGAACGGCCTTCGACCTCGAAAGCACATTTGGGTAGCCTTCTAAAATTCGACGTGACGTGATGTTACGTCACGTTCGGCGCCACGGGCAGGGGACGTGCGCGCCCGCTCTCCACCTGATCGGAGTTGGACCTCTCTTCTCGCCTCGTGGTCACCTGCAACGCTCACCCCCAAGGCAGCGATGCACCGGGCACCCAGACTACAGGTGAGGAGAAGATCCCCCGAGGGCTGGAGGAGGGAGATGGAGGGCTGAGGTAAAGTGAAAGCTGGAGAATCACTGAGGGCAGGAGGAGGAGGGGGGATGAGGCAAAGTGAAGGCTGTAGAAGCACTGAGGGCACGATGGAGGGTAGGGAGGGCTGAGGAACAGCGAAGGCTGGAGAAGCACTGAGGGCAGGAGGATGAGGGGGGAGGGAGGGTTGAGGCAAAGTGGACGTTGGAGAAGCACTGAGTGCAGGAGGAGGAGGTGGCGGGCTATGGCAACCTGAAGGCTGCAGAAGCGCTGAGGGCCGGAGGAGGAGGAGGGGGAGGGATGGGGAGGCAGGGAGAAGGCTGGAGAAGCGCCGAGGCAAGGAGGGTGTAGGGTGGGCTGAGGCAAAGTGAAGGTTGAAGAAGCACTGCGGGCAGGATGAGGGGAGAGTGGGCTGAGGCAAAGTGAAGGTTGGAGATGCACTAAGGGCAGGCGGAGGAGGGGAAGGGATGGGAAGGCAGGCTGAAGGCTGGAGAAGCGCCGAGGGAAGGAGGAGGATGGAGGTTGGGGTGGGCTGGGGAAAAGTGAGGGTTGAAGAAGCACTGAGGGCAGGACGAGGGGAAGTAGGCTGAGGCAAAGTGAAGGTTGGAGAAGTGCTGAGGGCAGGCTGAGGAGGGGGGTATGGGGAGGCAGAGAGAAGGCTGGAGAAGCGCTGAGGGAAAGAGGATGAGGGGGGAGGGCTCATGAAAGTGAAGGCTGGAGAAGCCCTGAGGGCAGGAGGATGAGGGGGAGGAAGTGCTGAGGAAATGTGAAGGCTGGAGAAGCGCTGAGGGAAAGAGGGGAGGGGGGGCTGAGGCAAAGTGAAGCCTGGAGAAGCGCTGAGGGCCAGAAGAGGAGGGGGAGGGAGGGCTGAGGCAAAGTGAAGCCTGGAGAAGCTCTGAGGGCGGGAGGGGGGCTGAGGTAAAGTGAATGATGGAGAAGCACTGAGGGCAGGAGGATGAGGGGGTGGGAGGGCTGAGGCACAGTGAATGAAGGCTGCTGATGTACTGAGGGAAGGAATGATGAAGGGGAGGGCTAAGGCAAAGTGAAGGATGGAGACGTACTGAGGGCAGGAGGATGAGGGGGAGGGAGGGCTGAGGAAATGTGAAGGATGGAGATGCGCTGAGGGCAGGAGGATCGGGGGAGGGCTGAGGCAAAGAGAAGCCTGGAGAAGCGCTGAGGGCAGCAGGAGGAAGGGGAGGCAGGGCTGAGGCAATGTGAAGTCTGGGGAAGCTCTGAGGGCAGGAGGAGAGGGAGAGGGAGGGCTGAGGCAAAGTGAAGGATGGAGAAGCACTGAGGGTAGGAGGATGAGGGGGAAGGGAGGGCTGAGAAAAAGTGAAGGCTGGAGAAGCGCTGACGGAAGGAGGATGGGAGGGAGGGCTGAGGGACAGTGAAGCCTGGAGAAGCGCTGAGGGCAGGACGAGGAGGGGGCGGGAGGGCTGAGGCACAGTGAATGAAGGCTGGTGAAGTGCTGATTAACTGGACACTTATTTCTATTTCCTTTTTGGGGTGTGTTCCAACTCAAGTTCGTCCTTCAGTCTTCACCAGTCAGTTTTACAAGCGTATTTGGTGATGAATTATTAATGAATCACGTCCAAGTGTTAGATTTTTTGCAGACTTGGCTGCTTGTTAGACAATATTAACTGGTTGAATTCACTCCCTAGTACTTGGTAACCAAGAGAGGTGGGCTGAAGAATAAATTAACTTAAATGAAATTAACTAGCCGGGATGACAGGGGGAGAGAGTGATGGTAGTAAAAGGGAGGGGGCGGCATTTTTCAATTCTCGCCTAGGGCGTCAAAACACCTAGAAACGGCCCTGACTCCAACATCTGTCGGTGACATTCCCCAGGAGGCTTAAATCCAGTAGGTTTGGAAGGGGACATGTCCATGGTACACTGGGAGCAAAAGCTCAAAAAAGGGTTGACAAAAAGTCCCTAAAAGGTGGTCAGTAGCTCTCTGGATCCGCACTGTTGGTGCAGAACAAAAGGAACTGATGCCAGCACGCCAAGGTGGTGCCTTTCAGGACGTCCCTTCCAACACAGACACCACTGCGCCGATCGATGCCACCTAGCGGTGCGCCGAGTTACTGCTCAAGATTTTCTGAATACAGCCTGACGCCTGGGGAATGTTCTAAAGTGAGGACTCTGCAGTTAGAAGTCTCTATCAGAGTCAGATCTGGCAAGGCTGCCAATGGAGTCTGCATCAGAGCTGTTGGAACCAATGAGGCCTCTGGTGCAAGAGTAGAAGGATGGCCCAGCGCAAGCAACAAGCTGGACAGTGGACTGATCGGTTAAGTCAGTGCCAGGGCAGAACACACTTGCAGAAGTCTGACCGAAGGCCCATGTGGCTAGGTGGAGCACCAAAGTGCTCCAAATGGAGTTAACAACATCCCGAAAAGCAGAAACATAGCCTCCCTCAAGACCACACTCTGCTGCAGGGTTGACGATGTCCTGACACCAGCCTCAGAAAGGGTTCGTATTTTGATGATGGGGGTGGAGTTAGGCCTTTGGAATGCTGACTGCCTTGTGTGCCGTATGTGGCACGACTTCACCTTTGACTTCCCACAGCATGGCAAATTGCAGCAAGACCGGGAGCGGATACGTGGCTGGGAGTGGGTCCACTGTTTGAAGTGCAACCTGCCTCACTTTTTTTGTTGTTTACGTGTAGCTTCGCCTACTGCTCCCAGATGGCCTTTGGGTGCATCACATGACGAGCACATGTGAGTTTCATTCTGCTTACCTGCATCTGTGTCTGTTTTATTTCCTTGAAGGCATCGGGGGATTTAGCCCCTCGGTGCCTGGCTCCACCTCTGCTTCCTTTCTGAGCGCCATATTGAAAGGGTCAAGTGCCCCTCTTTTAATCCTTTTATGTGTTATTTTTACAACTGTAATTTCGTTCTTAATAATTTCCCAGTACTTTCCCTCAGAGGGGAGCCTGTGCAGGGCAAGCAGGGTTGCTGGGCCCTAGATTTGCCCCCTTTTACTCTGCCCACATTTTTTTAGTCTTGGGCTCCTGCGTGTAGACACGCCCACCCAGGGCTTTAAGTAAGATGAAAAAACTGAGGGGTCTCTCAAAGGGGCGTGACCAATGCAATTAAAGGCGTGGCTTAAAAACACCTAAGCTAAAAATCTGTGCTTGGCATAGTGTGCCGCCCGACTTGTATTTTGCTGTGTCATTGCATCCAGATATATGATACAACAAGTAAAATCATACCTACAACAAGTCAGGACTATTGGCGTTGTCAGCAACTATGGCTTGTTGTATAGAATATTAAAAAAGCTTCCACTTAAAGCCCTGGGGACACCACGACAATGTTGCTGCTCCCGAGTTTCAAAAAGAGAAGGGACATCCAGAGAGAAAATTACTCTTTAAAGGCTTTCCCTTCCCCTACAACGCTCACCTGGCATGACGTCATGTCGTAACTTCTCCACTAGCGAGAAGTGAGCAGTGTGAGGACGCGCACATCAAGGTGCCTGCTGTCACTGCAGCCCGAAAAAACGGACCGCCTGTGCCAGGGCACAAAACAGAGCCCGGTAGAGACCCGTTTCGAGGCCCCCTTTAAAAAACTGCCGGTGCTCACTTAAAGCCCTGTGCCCACCCTCACATGCAGGGTTATTTCAAACCCGAAGTTGTGCCAAAGGCAAGCCTGTCTGCGTCCGGATCGCGTTGAGCGCCAGAACCCCTGCCGGTTTTATGCCAGAACCTAACTATAGAATCACCTTCTCAGGTAAGGAACTTTTAGCCCTCAACAGCGGTGGAAAAAACTGTAGCCGTCTCAATAGGCCCTTGCTGTGGTCAGGCAACAGTGAGAGTTGCAAGAGATGTGGGTTTCACCTCCCTGCACCATCCCTATGGTCCAGCTTCTCTGCATCCCTAAGCTAACCCCAAGAATAAGTCAAAGCTATATCTCTGTGCTCTTATTAATGTGCGCTCGCTGATAAAGCATGCAATGGAAAAGGCTCAGCTAATTGACTCACACCAGCCCAATATTATTTTTATTATGGAAATGTGGGAAAACAGCACCTCAATGCCGGAACTAGTTACCGCTATTCCCACAGGATACCTGCTGCATAGACAAGATCGCCCGCTTAAGAGAGGAGGGGGGCTTGGAATCATATATCGAGATAAGTTCAGGGCCAACTTTACGACCTTATCGAACTTATACTGTGAAGCCTTATCCTTTCGGTTCGAACTAACAAAAATGATGTCCTTTAGAAGGTCTCTTATCTATCGCCCTCTGGGCCCTAGAAACAATTTCCTAAACTCCATTAGCCCCCTCTTAGAGGATGACATCTGCAGCATGGACTTTACAGTCCTTGGAGATTTAAATTTCCATTTGGAATCTCAGGAAGATAGAGACACCAAAGCTTAGCTCGAAATCATGAATGCCTTCGGTCTATCTCAGTTGATACAAAATGCAACCCACACTGCTTGCCACACTTTGGATCTCATTTTCTCCAATAAAAAGCCATCGCTAATCTTAATCTTCTTCCCCTTTCCTGGTCGGATCATTCGGCCATCTTTTTTGAGTTAAGAGGCACATAGGCTACATCAGTTCCTAATAACAGGTGTAATACGACCCACTATAGGGCATGGGCCAATCTGGACTACAAACAACTTCAGCAACAACTTACACAATCCTTTCCTCCACCTGTGGAAAACCCTGAGTTAGCCACCCAGGCCTACCTAGATTGGCTTAATACTGCACTCTCCCTAACTGTTCCTATTAAAAAGGCCAATCAAGACAAATAAAAAGCCTTCGGCTCCTTGGTTTTTAAAAGCCCTTCGGCTAGAAAAGCAAAGCTGTAGGTGACAAGAAAGGAAATGGAGGTCTCAGTACAATTCTTATGAAAAAGATGTGTACAAATTATCCCTAACCAAATATAACACTCTTCTGGTTAAGGAAAAAACTGCATTTTTCACCTCACAAATTGAATCCTCTAAAAATTCTGCCAGGGAACTCTTTCAGGTAATAAACAAATTAACAAAACAACCAGAGATTAAAGGAGACTGGTACAGTTCTGTGACACTATTGCTCAGCACTTTAAAAGCAAAGTCGAACAAATTTATAATCTATTCAATCACGCTAACGATGCTAACTTACAATTGACCAAAATTACGAGTGATTGCGTGAGGGATAGTGATATCCTGTTGGGTTCGTTATATTCATTTATGCCTTGTCACGGTAGTACAGATTGATAATCTCATCCAGACCACCAAATCTGGATCCCCAGATGATCCCTGCCCCCCCTCTACCCCCAGTGCTCAAGTCCATTCCGAATCCTATAGCCATGATACTGACCGATATATTCAATTCCATGTTTAAAACCGGAATCTTGCCTACCCTCTGGAAGAGGGCGTCCATCCTTCCGCCTTTAAAAAAAAGCTAGTCTTGATCCAGAAGACCCTTCTAACTACCGACCCATTTCCAGTCTTCCCTTTCCTGCTAAAATAATAGAAAAGATTTTGAACAGCCAATTGAATTATTTCAAAGAGAACAATCTGTTCTCAACACAATTTGGGTTCAGATCAGAACACAGTACCGAGACAGCCCTAATTAAGGCTACTGATGAACTCAAGATCATCCTAGATGAGGGAGGAGCATCTGCTCTGATCCTGTTGGATCTGTTGGCAGCTTTCGACACGGTGGATCACCCCACTTTGATCTCTCGCTTGGAAACCGTTGGCATGAAAAATATGGCCTTGAAACGACTCAAATGCTTCCTTAATAACGGAGAACACGGTTAAATCAGACACTTTTTGCTCTAATACCTTCTCTTTGCCCTGTGGAGTTCCATACGGATCATCACTTAGTCCTACCCTTTTTAATCTATACATAACAGAACTCGCCCCTCTTATTCAATCCTTCGGCTTCTCTGTTATGTCTTATGCGGACGACACGCAGATTGTGCTATCCGCCTCCAATGACACTATTGACACCAGCCATCAAATTCAGAATTGCATGAGAGATATCAGCACATGGATAAGCAAGCACTGTCTTAAACTAAACTCAGAAAAGACAGAGGTGATTCTCTAGGGAAATAATCCCAATTTTTGGTCTGCGGCTAGTTGGCCGGCAGAAATGGGCATGCTCCCTTCGCCTACTACAAAAGCTAAGAGTCTTGGGGTAATCTTGGACGACAAGCTGAATCTTGGTAAGCAAATTAATGCAGTCCTATCATCCTCTTATAACACCCTTAGAATTCTAAAGAAAACATTAAACTTCCTCCCCATTAATTCCAGAAAGACAGTGATTTCCACATTAATTCTCTCTAAATCGGATTACTGAAATGGTTTATACGTCAGCCTTCAGTCACAATATATTAACAAACTTCAGGTTCTGCAGAACTCAGCCGCTAGGCTACTTCTTGGCCGTCCCAAACATCAGTCAGTTTCCCTAGCCATTAAAGATCTTCACTGGCTGACTGTTAAAAATAGGATTAAATTCAAAGCTCTGTGCCTCACTCACAAGGCCCTGCACGATTCGGGACCAGTCTTTCTGAGGAAAGCTATTTCTTGATATGTTCCCAATAGAAATGTTAGATCAATGGGAACCTTCAAAATAAACACCTTCAGAGACAAAAAATCGAAATGGGGTGGAAGCAGCTTTCTGGCAGGAGCAACCAAACAGTGGAATCTCTTACCTATACACATTAGATCGGCTTCCTCTCTTCTCTTAAGAAAGCTCCTTAAACCTGGCTTTTTAACCAGTAATTTCTACTTTCTCACATCTGCTCAGCACTCAGACTAGCACTAAGACACCCTCGGGTATCCGCTGCGCTCTACAAATTGTTTAACATAACATCACAGGCAAGCATTATGCAGATGACTGACCGACATCTGCTTTCTACAGCACTGATACAGTTTAAAGCCTGTCTTTTATGGAGGGGACACTGCGCTGGCACACTGTCTTGCATTTTGGCATTAGTGAAAACCGACCAAATTGGAAACGGAGCTACAGATCTGTGTCGAAGGGCACGGTAAGAAAATGAACTAATGTCATCGCACAGGAAAAGTACCTATATATGGCTCTAATCCATAATTTCTGGAGGCAATACAGGGTTACTGCAGAGTCAGATGGTGACACCTCATAGTGCACAGGAGTGACTGCTTTTAACAATTTTAGATCCAGCCTGGCACCAGGGTGTATTCAAAAGATTAGGAATCTGCAGTTAGGAGTATCCATCAAAAACAGTCCCCTGGAACAATCCGAGGAACAAACTGGCCTGTGTCTTCTCAACTCTTTGTTGGAATTACTGCACCCAGAAAGAAAATAGCAAAGAAAAACAAGTCTTTCCAGAACGTCAGAAGGCTTAGTCCCTATAAGGTTTTCAACTCCAGTGTGCTACCCTCCCTGGATTGTGATAAGATTCGATCCAGAACAAATCACTAGGTGCAGAGGGCAAGTCTGTCCTGTGAATAGTGTTTTATTCCTCCTAAGGGTTACTAATATGTATTGCGTTTTTCCATTGAAGATTACCTTTATTTGGGAGTTGAAAGGACAGTGAATTTGTTGCTGCGTTTCCTCACTGAATGAAGAAGTTCTTGCTCGGACACTACATTTCTAAGCCACCATATGTAGCTTCAGACGCCTCTTAAAAATAAAATCAAATGACTCCGCTGAAATGAGCTCTCCTTTGCTCAGCATGCACAAAAGACTGCTTTTCAGTGCCCTTGCCACAACTGTTACATAGACATTGACTGGATATCTGTTTGCTATGCAAGACCTATTATTATTGCATCTTGTAGTGTGCTCAGCTACCCCAAAGGGTTTCCAGGTGCTGGACAAAAGTAGGATGGATCGAGCTCAGGTTATAACAACCAGGTCTTAAAAGTTCTTATGGAGCACGGTTAGGGAGGTGCAGCTTCACAAAGATTCGGGGAGGGCATTCCACAGCTTTAGGCCTAGGTACGCAAAGGACTGACCTCCCATGCACACTAGGTACTTTGCAGAGGGACTGGTTGAGTGATCGAAGCATGCGCACGGGCTGGTAAGTCACCACCAGCTCTTGAATATATCATGGGTCTGTGCCGGATCTGGTCTTGTGCATGTAACACAAGGCTTTAAAATGTATTCTCTTCTCCACGGCCAACCAGTGGAGCTCGCAGAGAAGATTCGACACAGAAGTGGACTTCGGAAGGCGATAGAGGAACCTGGCTGCAGCATTCTGGACTACTTTTAAGTGCTGAATGGCTGCCTTATCTGCTCCCAGATATATGTTCCCTTAGTCAATTCTTGAAATAATCAAGGCGTGGATCACTGTTTTTTGGGCTGACGGTGGAATTACCACAATGATTTATTTTACCCACTTCAGCTCTGCAAAGCTCATGGAAGCCACCTTGGCTACCTGCAGCTTTATTGATAGACTCTCGTCCAGTCAGTAGCCAAGGTTCTTTACCTTGGGAGACAGTTCCGGAAGGGTCCTGAGAGCCTCTGGCCAGTGCCGAGAGCCCCATAACCAAAGTTACCTGTCCAAGACCATGAGCTCAGTCTTCTCGCCATTAAGCTTGAGTGCATAGTTACTCATCCAGGTAGAGATTCTGCTCAAGCACAGGTTCAGAGCTTTGGTGCTTTACACCTGTGCAGTGCAGAAGACAGAGAGAAGATCATTTGCGTGTCATCTGCATATGAAAACAATTAAATCGCAGCTTCCTACCACATTCGTGAGGGGTCGTACATATATGTTGAAAAGCATTGAGCTTAGCACTGAGCCTTGGGGGACTCTAGAAGTGTGGGCACATGGCTGTGATCTGGCACTGGCTGAGTAAAGCTGGAATGAGCAGTCTTCCAGGAACGAGGTCATCCAGGCTAAAGCTGTTCCCTGGAGAACTAGTGTCATCAGCCTTTCCAGCAGGATTGAATGGGACACCGTGTTGAAGGCCGCGCTGAGATCTAATAGGATCAGCGTGGCTGTACCACCCTCATCCAGGAGTCATCTTAGATGTTCGGTGACTCTTAGGAGGGTGGATTCGGTGCTGTGTCCTGCCCTAATGCCCGACTGAGATGAGCGGAGAAAGTTTTGAGCTTCCTCAATGGTGATAAACATGTTTCTCCAGGATTTTAGAGAGGATGGTCAGCATTGAGATCGGTCTAAAATTAGACCAATTGGTTGGGTCAAGGTTAAGCTTTTTAAGAAGTGGTAAGACCATGGCATGTTTCCATGCCAGCGGGATGAGTCTCTCTTGCAGTGAGGAGTCAAGCAGTTGAACCAGTATTAGAAGTAGGTTTAGGTCCAAGAGATTGAGTTTAGTCGGTGGGAGAGGAACGAGTAGAGAGGCCGATTTAATTGACCGAAGTAGGGTCAAAAATTGAGGGGTGTCCAACAGAGACTGCGATTCCATTTTAGGAGCGGCTAAAGGCGTGTGTGGTACATTTTCTTCTCCACTTGGGATGTGATCCCAAGTGATGATGTTGGGGGTGATGTTAGCAGCCTGCCATCAGCCGTATGAACCTTCGTGAGGTGAAGCTGAATATTAGCCACCTTTTTAAAGAAGTGTGCAGCCTCTTTGTATTACTTTTAAGACAGTGAAGGAACCGGAGATATTTTACTTGGGTCAGAGAGTTCCTTGACCACATTAAAAAGTGGCGTTGGGCAGTTTTGGGTGTTAGAGAGTGGAATGACACCCTAGCGACCTTGCAGAGCCAATGGTAATATTTCAAAGCCGATTTATACTCTGCTTTTAGGTCCTTGTCATAGGACGTTCTCTACTCTCTTTCTAAGCCCATGCATCGTTTTTTCTCCAAGCGAAGGGCTTCACTGCACCATGGGTGGGGGTGGTGTCTCAGTGAGGACATCAATGTTACTGGCAGAATTGCCTCCAGAGAGTTTGTGTGCCAGCGTCGACTAGGGTCTGATCTACATCCGCTGTCGGTTTCAGGTCTGGTACAGTGCTACTAAGTTATGCATTCAGAGCAGGGGTGTCTAGTCTGGACCAGTTCCTGGATTTATCAAGGGCAGTGACCGATCTTGTAAAGGAGGTAGCCTGACTCCTGAAGGAGAATGACACTGCCAGATGGTCCGACCAGGGTAACGGCAAAGGTCGGTATGTGGTGAGATCCATGATATTGGAGAAAATCGGATCAAGGAGTTGGTCTGCCTCATGAGTAGGTGCTGAGTTGATAAGACCTAGATTCAGCACACTCAGATCCTCTAGAAGTGTCATAGCCAGATTATACGTGGGAGCCTCATGGTGGATGTTAAGAGCACCTACGATTGTAAAATTGGCACATTTGAGAATGTAGTTCCCTTCGTATCCCAGAGGCCGATAGATCAAGGCACGGATACTGTGAGGTTGTGGGTGAGACATAATGAAAAAAAACATAGCTTCACAGTCTGGAATGGGTTGTTCCTGTACTTTACATTGGTATTTGCTCTTAAAAATAACGTCGATCCCGCCTCCTGCCTAGAGAGGGATCGGCAATTAATGTTAAAGAAGCACAATTCACTCCCTGGGATACTACAGAAGGTGCCTGCTTTATCACTAGGCAAGTTGTGGGCGCAAGCAACACTTCCTGGGCTAACAATGGGCTTCCAGCCCAATCAAATATCTAGGCATCTGGTTTAGCAGAAACCCTGAAGAGCTGTGGCAGGCCAACTATGGTCGAAATTACCCTTGTCGATGGCAGGTCACATTGCCATAGTGAAAATGGTCATGCTACCCAAATTTCTTTATCTATTTGTGATTATTCCCATGCCTCTCACTGTCAGCTTTTTCAAGCGCCTACGGTCCAACTTGATTTCGCTGGTGTGGGCCGGTCGACAACCCGCACCACATATAAACTGCTTACAAGGTGGGTTGGGTGCCCCAGACCTGCATCTATACGCGTTGTGCGCTGAGGCCCACTTCCTGCATTACTGGACCGACCTCACACTATTCCAACCCCACGTTGCAGTTAAGCTAGACAAAGCCTCCCCCTGGCCAGTCACCACGGCTCTGTTCCTCTCCTACAAACTGCCCAGACTTGAGATCGACACTACGCAATGTATTTGCTGGGCATGGGCTGGACTTGGGAAACGTGCAGGCATCACACAGCTATACACCCCCTCCGTCCCTGTGGCACACCACCCCTTACTGCCTCCTTTACAGGATAAAGGCGCAATCAGTCGCGCAAACAGGCTAGGCATCAGTTTATTTGCCGATCTCTATCCTGATGATCACTTCCTTACCCCTCCGGGAACCACTAACACTGACACCCCGGTGCTGTTGGACACTTTGCTATATTTCCAGCTGCAAGCTACCCGTCGTACAATTCATGACACTTTCCCTGCACCCCACAGACACAGCGCTGGAGCATATATACACAACAGCATCACAGCGCAAGCTGATAACACGTCTATCGTCACATGCAACAATCTGCTCCAGTGACCACCCCAAAGGTGTGAGAGGCCTGGAATGCGGACCTTGCTATTAGCTTGACTGCCGCTCAATGGTCCTTTTGCAGCACTCAACTTGAAATGCTTTCCCCCAACTTCGCCTCATCCACTTTAAATTCTTACACGGACTATACTGCACGCCCACACAACTACTATGGATGGAGCTCTCCCCCGATTCTCATTGTCAACGCTGTCACACGTCTCATTCAGATTTCATACACCTTGCGTGGCACTGCCCAGCAGTCGCTGCTTACTGGACCGAAGTTTTTCACACAATAGAAGATGTCACTAACACGTCGATTCCCCTTTCCCCACTCACTGGACTACTTGGCTATGTGAAAGATGTGCAGTACGAGTTTCGCAGATTGTCTCCCTGATGCTCCTCCTCACGAAGCGTAGAGTTGCAATCCACTGGGGCAGGTCGCAGGCCCCCCAAGTCCCAAGATTGGATCACAGATATTGCATACTGTCATGAACAAATCTCTGCAGACTGGGACTTGATGCCACTGGGGGCTCGCACCCGTGACATCTGGGAACCCTTTACTTCCTTCCTCCACTGCAAAGACACAGCCCCGACCGCGGAGGACAAATATTCCTCACTTACATGATAAGTTACTCTACGGTTCCCTCAGTCTTAATCTATGACTCTGCCAGACTGCAATGAGGGTGAACAGCATATACCCAGTTTTTGCAGAAATGTAGCTGTTGCTTTGCCATACTGCATGCATAAGTTGGAATTGTATTCCGTGTGGTCTGATGTCCTATAATGCGTATCAAGTGCCAATAATGCAACCATATTTGATATGTACTGTCCTCTATTACTGATCACTACGATGATTACCTGTGCACTGCCAACTGTTCATAAATAAAAAATAAAAAAAATACTTCCTGGGCTGACATTGTGGCTGCTATCAAGGGGCTTAGCTAAGAAGTTACAGTTAGTACAACTTAGCGGGTTAACCTGTGGGTTCAGGAATGCCAGGCAAACTTTAGGACATTCCAGACAACGTGCCAAGAGTTGCTTACAAGTAAACACCGGCCTTTCTTGCTGGCGAGATGCAGGGTTCCTGGCCCCTGGGTCTGTTCGGGCGCAGACGGGCTTGCCTTAGGTACACCTTTGGCATGCCAGCAACACACCCACTGCGGGCGCCCATTGTGCCATGGCCGCTATATGTAGGGCTGAGCGCGTAAGAACTGGACCGCTAATTCAAGCGGACGAGCAGCACATCCAAAATGGCTGCAATTGTGTATCGAAGCGGGCACTTAAACATGTGCTCCATGCTTCGAAGAATAAAATGTAAAAAAATCAACAGGCCCCAGATCTCCCAACTAAGAATAACAGTGCACAAACACAAGAATTATTTTAAAACAGCAACACTCCCAATCGCTGAGTAGCGGTGCCTCAGGGATACACCCTATGTCTAGGCAGTCCGCGCCATGGCGCTTTATGTAGGGCCGAGCACGTAAGAACTGGACTGCTAACTCAAGTGGACTAATAGCACATCCAAAAGGTTGCAAGTGTGTTTTGAAGCGGGCACTTAAACACATGCTCAATGCTTCCAGGTATTACATTTAAAAAAATCAAAAGGCTCAAGATTCCCCAACTAAGAATAACAGTTGGGGGATTTGCATTCTTTTTGCTTCTCAACCGCTGGAAATCACGTGTATGGTTCAACAGTGAGCTGTTGGATCAGACTCCCTAAGCTGAAAAATAAAGAGAGGAAAAACTAAGAAATTCAACCAAAATTGTTCCAGACTGTTTTCAGTGAAAAAAGGGAATTGGTGAGAATATGCTCACGCATTCATGATGCCAACCGAGAAAAGCTCTGATTTTTAACCACTTTGAGAAGCAGTTTCCAATCTGCCCACTAAATGGCATGGTACCCATTGTATAGACGGCTTTCAGGATATTTACATCTTGCAGATGAAGAAGCCGCCCAAGGGTTTATTGAGACCTAAATTCGGCGTATCTTTCTGAAATCATCATTCTAGCACACCATGCTCCAAGTTCATGGAGAAATCTGTTCTCTTGCTCTCTAGATCAAAAGATACTGTGCTATGAAACCAGAAGATGGCAAGACAAACCTCTGTCTCGCTGTTTAAAAAGTGCTTGGCCATTAAGTGGTGATAGGCTTCACAGGCAGAAAGTAAATGGCCAATCCATAGAAAAACATGCAGCGTTTTTAGCGTCTACAGTGGTGCCACAGAGAATGGAGTTTAAAAAGGCAATACTTTTTTTTGACATGTTTAAAATTCTATCATCGGTGCCACAAAGAAAACGTGAACGAACTTAGGTGCACTAGAGAGGTGCTCAGTCTAGAAAAATACATGCAAAATTATAGACGAGTAGCTGTAAATAATGAGGCTGTTTTCCACCAAGGGATTTAAAGTGTTAGCAGATAGAAACAAGGCCAAAGCAACGTCAATGGGAACTGACATGGAAATTCCACATTCAGTGCTACCCCTGTACTATTTTATTTTATCTATGACTGCCCCGCCCCCCCAAATCCTCAACCTGTGCCCATCTAATTCCCCAGGATTAGCTACACAGGGGAAGAGAAGACATGGGTGAGCTATGCACAACATTGCATTGCCTCCATCAGGCCCCCTCTCCAACTAGCTATACTTTCAAAATAGGCAGGTGTCCTGCCACCCACCCCATCCGGCCATATACCCTACCACCCAAATCACTGAAAGCAAATAAATGAAGGCCTCTCTTCTCCCCCAAACCTCTTGCCAATACTCTGCCCTTACCAAGATTTTAGGAAGAAAATACTTAGCATCTTACCACCACTGTCATACCACCTGAGATATCACACGTACACCAACTGATCCCACTATTTAAAAAAATCAATACCTTACACTTTGGTATTCTCTTCCATCACCGTATGCACATTCCTTCCGATTCTCAGCCTGAAGCCGCTCTCTGAAAGCGCTCCAAATAACGCTTGCTCTGCCATGTCTATCATTGGTATGGGCAGACCTGAGGCAGACCATTGCTATGGCTCAAAAGCACCACCTGCATACCTCTGCATCAATCACTCGAGTCTTTGGAGGTCGAAAGGTGCCAGGAGAATGCAGGTGAGTCGGCAGACCGCCATTCCACTGTTTAACACGGGTCTTTATAGACCCGGGTGAAGCAGTGGATCACCACCTTCCAGAGAACCCGCTTTAAGAAACGTTTTTCAATTCACCGACTTCAGAGCTTTCACAAATGAAACTGATGTCAGAGCAGAGGAAAAACTGGTGTTGAATACAGTGTTTACGATAACTTTTCATGGAAGCCACGCACAACAAAGCATTAATAAGGAATAGCAGAGTAAATAAAGAAAACAAACAGAACAGGCAGTGAACAATCCAACAATATTCTGGCTTAGAAATACTATGCTTTTGCAGGAAGAAATATACTTTTGTAACCAAGAAAGAGCATTTTCAAAGAAGCAGTGGAGGTGAACTGGTCTAAGTTCTATAGCATTCAACATCTTGCTGAAACTCACAATTAACCACTTCATTAATGATCAAGTTACTTACTTTCGGTAATGCCTTATCTGATAGAGACTACATCTAGCCTCAGATTCCTTACCTTTGAATTCCCCCAGCGTCAGACTGGATCCAGGAGATTTTTTGTGAGCAGTACCCCTGCACACCAGTAGGTGGCATCGTTCGGCTCCGCGTGCGTCGTCCGCACCAGAAGTGACGTCTGTGGCACCTATATAGGCGCCACCTAGGCACGTGGACATCAGTTTCTTTTCACAACTTTTAACGCCAGAAGCATGGAGTCATGAAGAACACAGACCACTGGTGTAGAAAACTAGGGCCCTGAAAGGGATCAGCCCTGTCCCTACAAATCCGTTCGCAGAGCAGGGAGGGTGGTTGGTTCGGTAAGGAATCTGCGGCTAGTTACAGTCTCTACCAGATAAGGCGTTAAAAAATGTAAGTAACTTGTTCATCTGATAGAGACTCCTAGCCGCAGATTCCTTACCTCTGAATAGACACCCAAACAATACCATCCTGGTAGGTGGTTCTGCAGACCAATTTCACACAAGGAAGTCCTACAGGACCGAACAGGCGGAGTGACCATCTCTACGGACCTGACTGTCCAGACAGTAATGTTTGGTGAATGTGTGCAGGAAAGCCCATGTTGCTGCCTGGCAGATATCCAGGACCGGAATTCCACATGCTACCTCTGTAGTCGCAGCTGTAGCTCTGGTGGAATGAGCTCGCAAGCCTTTATGAGATTGCTTCTTGGGCAGTGCGTAGCAGATTTTGATGCAGAGCACGACCCATCTGCACTGCCTGACCTTTGTTTGCACCAACATACCCCACGAAGAGTTGGCCGTCCACCCGGAACTCTCGTGTGTGGTCAAGGAAGAGCGACAACACTCCTTTTGGGTCCAAACGGTGGAGTGGCTCCTCTACTTTAGAGGGATGTGGATAAAAGGTAGACAAAGTGATAGATAGGCCTACATGAAAAGGAGTGACCACTTTCGGTACAAAAGGAGGCCCTTGTGCGAAGCACCAATCTGTCAGGATAGACTGAGAGGTAAGGCAGCTTAGATGATAAGGCCTGCAGCTCACTTACTCTACGGGTAGATGTAATCGCCACAAGGAAGGCTGTTTTGATTGTCAGAAGCCTGAGGGGACAATTATGGAGGGGCTTGAAGGGAGCACACATTAATAAAGTTAAAACCAGATTAAGATCCCACTGATGCATAATAAATGGTGAAGGAGGGAAGAGACTGACAAGACCTTTTAAGAACCAATGTACAATAGGGGACTTAAACAAAGAGGGTTGGTCAGGCAGCCTCAAATAGGTAGAGAGAGTTCTTAAGAGTGCCCAAAGCAGAGCCCTTTCTGACGACTTCAGAAAGGGGGGCAGAAAGGGGATCAATGGCTTTTTCTGCACATCATGCCACAAATGTTTTCCAACGACAGACGTATACCGTCTTGGTGGCGGGATGCCTAGCAGCCAAGATGACATTACAGACCTCGGGAGGACGGTCGAACGCGGTCAACTGTCGCCGCTCAATCTCCACGCAAGAAGGCGGAGAGTGGACAGGTTCGGGTGAAGAACCATACCCTGCTGCTGCGACAGAAGATTCTCCCGAAGGGGTAGCCTGATCAAAGGATCGATGACCATGCTCAGTAGCTCGGGATACCAGACTCTCCGTGCTCTATCCGCAGCCACAAGGATGACTTGAGCCTGGTTGTTCATGATCTTCTTGAGAACTCTGAGCAGGAGTGGTATGGGCGGAAAGGCGTACAGGAGAGGCTTGTGCTCCAGTCGAGACGAAAAGCATCTCCGAGTGTTAGCCACCTTAGAAACTCCAGATGCAAAACTGCTGACATTGCGCTTTCTTGACTGAGGCGAAAAGATATAACCAAAGCTCTCCCCACTGTTTAAAGAGACCTTGCACCACCTCCAAGTGGAGACCCTATTCGTGATCCACTAGGCATTGACAGCTGAGTTTACCTGCCCTGCTGTTCCAGCCATGTCCAGAGGTGCAGGGCCTCTTGACAAAGGGTCCACGACCCCACCCAGCCTTGTTTGTTGCTGTACCACATGGCAGTGGTGTTGTCCGTGAACACTTGTACCAGCCTTCCCTTGATGGAGAGTAGAAAGGCTTTCAATGCCAGTAGGACAGCACGGCGCTCCAGTAGGTTGATATGGAGTCCGCATTCCGCCGGAGACCAGAGTTCTCTGATCTCCACCTCTCCCAGACGACCGCCCCATCCCAAAAAAAGGCGCTTCGGTCACTACCGTCAGATCTAGTTGGGGAAGGGAGAGGGGTCTGCCGCTGACCCAATTGTGGTTTGCTTACCACCACTGCATATTTTTCGCAGCTCTGAGATCTGGACCATATCAGAGAGGTTCCCCTGATGCTGTGCCCACTGAAACTTCAAGTCCCACTGCAGAGCCAGCATATGCCACTGGGCATGAGTTACCCTCACGATATAAGAGGCCATGAGTCGCAAAAGCCTTGGGGTGTGCCTCACCGAAATCCAGGATAGGGGCTGAAACATCAGTATCATAGCCTGAATATCCTGGACTCGCTGCTTGGGTGGATAGGCCTGAAACTGCACTGTGTCCAGAACAACTCTGATGAAAGGGAGCTCCTGAGATGGAGTGAGGTGCGACTTTGGCATGTTGATAGTGAACCCCAGCGAGTGCAAGAGGTTTGCCGTAGTCTGGAGGTGGGAGACGACAGCCTGGGGCAAGCCCGCCTTCAAAAGCCAGTCGTCTAGATGGGGGGGGAGGGACTGGCAATCCTCATCTCCGCAGATGAACTGCAACCACCGCCATCACCTTGGTAAACATAGAGGGGTCAAAAGGGAGCACGATGAACTGAAAATGCTCGTGGCCTATCGTAAACCACAGATAGCGCCGGTGGGCAAGCAGGACAGGAATGTGGAAGTAGGCGTCCTGCAAGTCCAACACTACCATCCAGTCTCCTGGGTCCAGGGCAGACAAGACCTGAACCAACATGAGCATTATGAATTTCTCCTTTTTGAGGAAGAAGTTGAGGGCCCGCAGATCTAGAATAGGACGAAGGTCTTTGTCCTTTTTGGGAACGTATCAGGAATAGCAACCACAGCCTACATCTGGCACCAGAACACTCTCTACGGCTCAGTTGGCAAAGAGAGCCATGACTTCCTCACGGAGAAGTGACAGATGATCCTCCGTCAGCCGGTCGTGAGATGGGGGCATGGACGAAGGGGTTGTCGCGAAGGGGAAAGAGTAGCCCCTTCGGACGATTTGCAAAACCCACCTGTCCAATGAAATGGATTGTCAGTGGGGCAAGTGATGGCGAATCATGCCATCAACTGGATGCCCATGGTGGTAAAAGGGCAGATTAGGAGGGTTTGGAGGCTTCGGCTGCCGGGGATTGGTGGATTGACCAGACCGCTGGTTACCCAACCCATGAGGTCTGAGGGTACCGCACCCTAGGCCAAGGAAGAGGCTGGGGAGCACGCGCAGCTCAGTGGGAATTGGGGCAGTTCGATGTCCCTTTCGTAGAGGTGAAAGGCAGATTGCTCCATATTGGAGTTGGGGATCATAATGGGGATGACGTTGCCGGTGGGCACCGGCCGCGCTGGGAGAGTCAGCATTGAAACTGCGTCGGGGAGGTCGAATTGGTACGACTGGAGCCGGTCCGGATCCAGGAATGGATCCATGGGGGTCCACTTGAGGTGCCAGTGCGGAACCAGATGGGGTCGGGCCGCCCAAATACGAGGCGCCTGGCCTCATAGAACTGTTTTAGTTGGGCGGGGGTCGCTCTGGCTCCCGGAAAATTGGGGAGGTGTGGAGTCGGCTTAGTCGCAGGCTCTAACAGAGCCAGGCCTTGAATGTCGACGTTCCCTCGTCTCGTAGGCCGACGGATGAGGAGAAATCGAAGACCTCCTTGAAGACGACTTCTTGTGCCTCAACTTACCAGAGTGTCCCAAGGACTTGGAGTGGGACGATGACCTTAAACTCCCCGATCGCTCCTGGGACCTACTTCTCGACCAGGACCTCAATTTTCAGTCGCATGCCGGGCCACCATGAGCTGAAGGGATCGCACCCTCAAGGCCTTAGGATTTATGGTGCTGCAATCAGAGCAAAAGTTTGGGTTGTGGTCGCGCTCCAAACACCAAAGGCAGACAAGGTGCGAGTCTGGTTTTTTCACTTACCCGGTGAGGCGGGGGGCCGATGACAGGCTCCGCAGGGCTTGAATCCGGTCTTTCTAGATGACATTCTACATACTAGTAGGACAAAACCTAAAAAAACACACTCAACAAAAAGACGAAAAAATCCAGTCAAACAGTGAGTGAGGGGTAGCTCTTCTCCAGATCAGCGCTGGCTGGCGTGGAAAGAAAGGAACTGATGTCAGTGCTCCTAGGTGTCGCCTACATAGCTGCCGCAGAGGTCACTTCCAGCGTGGTTTACGCATGCGGAGCCGAACGACACCACCTAACGGCGTTCAGGGGTACTGCCCACAAAAAATCTTCCAGATCTGCCCTGGAAATTCAAAGGTAAGGATTCTACGACCAGCTGTCCACACCGAGCTCCACCTATGGCCAGTTCTCCTGCCGCCACTGCCAGTGAACCTTTACCACCCTCCGCACCACCACGGCCGCCGCCCCCACGTCGGACCCCAACACCACCGAAGCCCTGAAGTGCATCCTCCTCAACGTGCACAGATACGCTGTAGAGATCTGGGACCTCCTCGGCACCCTCTCGCCAGACGTCGCCTTCTTTACAGAAACCTAGAACGCCTCCTCCGCCCCTGACATCGTCACCGTCATCCCAGACGGATACAAGATCCAGAGGAAGGACCGCCCCAACCGCCAAGGGGGAGGACTCACCATCGCACACAATAGCTCCCTCCGACTCTCCACCTACACCACGAGTGGCTCCTTTCCCACCACCGAACACCTTCACTTCCAGGTGCAGACCAGCCCTAGAACCACACTTCACGGCACCCTCGCCTACAGACACCCCGGACCTCGTGCTTCGTTCGCTACTACCATCATTAACCTCATCGCACCCCACGCCATCGCGTCCATAGACTACATACTCATCGGAGACCTGAACTTCCACCTCGACAATCCCAGCGACCCCAACTCCACCACCCTCCTAGACAACCTCGCCAATATCGGACTGAAACAACTCGTCACCACGCCTACCCACAAGGCAGGACACACCCTCGACCCCATCTTCGCAGGTGGGAACAACATCCGCTTCAGCCACACCATGTAACCCCCATGGACAGACCACCACTTCCTCATCAACAAACCATGCCACCCAAACCTGCACCCCGCCCTCCTCGAAGAAACTGGAGCAAAGTCACTGAGGAGCAGCTCAACTCCACCCTCAACTGCGATGCCCCCACCACCTCGACCAACGCCAACATCGCAGCCAAAGAACTCCACAGATGAATCTCCAACTGCGCAGACAAGCTTGCACCCCTACGTAACCCCAACAGACAGCGCCCCAGGAAGGCCACCTGGTTCACCACTGACCTCCAAGAATCCAGACGCACCTGCAGACGTCTCGAGAAGAACTGGAGAAACAGCAAAACGTCGGAAGATCACACCACCTACAAGAACGCCATGACGGAATACCACCTACGCGTTAGATCTACCAAAAGGACCTTCATCCAGAACAAGATCCTCGCCAATTCCAGCAACTCCAAGGAACTCTTCAGCGTCATCCAGGAATTCACCAAGCCCCCCAGCGAAACCACGGACATCACCCCATCCCAGGACCTCTGCAACAAGCTCGGCTCCTACTTCCATCTGAAAATCAAGGGCCTCTACAACAACTTCAATGACCAGACACCTGACTCCGAAACCACCTTCTACTCCAGCAACGCCAGCCAGTCCACCATCTCCTCCTGGACCCCAGTCATCACCGAAGACACCTCCTCGACCATGAAAGGCATCCACTCAGGAGCCCCCACGGATCCCTGCACCCCTCACATCTTCCACAGAGCGGCCACCACGATCGCTCCAGAACTACGACGCACCATCAAGCCACCTTCGAGACCGGCATCTTTCCCAACGACTGGAAACGCGCAGAAGTCAGACCCCTGCTCAAGAAGCCCTCAGCATATCCCATGGACCTCAAGAACTACTGACCCATCTCCCTCCTCCCCTTCGCGGCCAAAGTAACCGAGAAGACCGTCAACGCCCAACTAACGGAATTCATCGAAGAAAATGCCATCCTCGACCCCTCCCAATCCGGATTCCGCAGCAACCACAGCACAGAGACCTCTCTACTGGCCACCACAGACGACATCCGCACCCTCCTCGACCAAGGCCACACCGCGGCCCGGATCCTACTCGACCTTTCTGCAGCGTTCGACACCGTCACCCACCACACGCTCACCGCCAGACTCCACGACGCCGGCATACAGGGAACCGCCCTTGACTGGATCCGCTCCTTCCTCACCGGCAGAACCCAAAGAATCAGACTGCCACCGTTCCACTCCGAACCCACGGAAATCAACTGCAGAGTACCACAAGGATCGTCGCTCAGCCCCACGCTCTTCAACATCTTCATGGCCCCTCTCGCCGCCATCGTCAGACAGCACGGACTCAGCATAGTATCCTACGCCGACGACACCCAACTGATCCTCTCCCTCACCAAGGACCCCATCACCACCAGACTCAATTTCCAGGAAGGAATGAAGGACGTTGCATCCTGGATGAGCAGCAGCTACCTGAAGCTCAACTTGGAGAAGACAGAGGTTCTCGTCCTCAGACCCTCCCCCTCTGCATGGGACAACACCTCCCCCACGGACCACGCCCGAAACCTCGGCATCGTACTCGACTCCTCCCTCTCCATGACCCGACAGGTCAACGCCGTCGCCGCCAGCTGCTTCAACACCCTCCGCATCCTCCAAAAGACCTTCAAATGGTTCCCCCCCGAATCAAGGAAGACGGTCACCCACACACTCATACCCAGCAGACTGGACTATGGAAACGCCCTCTACACCGGGATCAACAAGTCTCTGCTCCGCAAACTCCAGACCATTCAGAACACCGCAGCCAGACTCGTCCTCGGCATCCCTCGACACGAACACATCACCCAACACCTGCAGAACCTCCACTGGCTCCTCATTGAGAAGAGAATAACTTTCAAAATACTCACCCATGCCTACAAATGCCTCCACAACACCGGACCCCAATACCTCAACAAGAGAATCTCCTTCCACGTACCCAATAGAAACCTCCGCTCCGCCGACCTCGCCGAAACCCGGCGCATCCGCAGAGCCAGAACAGGTGGAAGAGCCTTCTCCTACATCGCGGCCAAGACCTAGAACGAGCTCCCGATCAACATCAGACGCGCCCCCTCCCTGAACACCTTCAGGCAGACACTCAAGACTTGGCTCTTCGACTAAACGGAGCTGCTTACCCCCCGCGCGCCTTGAGACCCTCACGGGTGAGTAGCGCGCTTTACAATTGATTGATACGACTAGAAGCCTCTATCAGATATTGCTTTACTTGTATGTTTGTCTAAAAAAGTTTGTAGTAGATTAGAAGGGATTGCTAAGAGTGAGAATCAATAATGAAATATTGCTTTAAAGGTCATAAGCAAATCTATAGTGAAATGAATGGTGTGATTTCTTTGAATCTGTGCCACTTGTGTCAAAAAGAAGCTACAGTTATATACATGCCCATTGGGAGCACAAATGTAAAGTTTTCATAACATAAGATGGACATCAAAATGTTTTAGATAAGATGGACAGTTCTTATATTGAATTTTTATTTTGCAAGAAAATAAATTATACAACTTAAAAAAACCTCCAAAATTAAGCAGTACATCAAAACAGTTCAGCTGGACTGCTATACACAAACTGTTACCATTCCCAACTGTACAGGATTATTCATTGGACTCTGTAGTGTCACACATTCAAAGCTGAAAATTTGCAAATTCCATAACACAGAGAAGATTACAACCTAGAAATATATATATTTATATGTACTACTGTTTATTTCACAAATATGACCAAGGGCTAATGTACAAAGAGATAACATCAGAGTCAGGACTATTATTTATATAGAACATAGTTCTCATCAGAAACCTTCCAGTAAAACTCTCAATTCTTAAGCTCAATTGTACTGTTAAAAGATGCACCAGAAGGGACAAATAAATCCCAATTCAAACAATATAAAATATATCTTGACTAAACAGATTTATATTTTATACTACACTTTAAAAATGTGAGGACAAAACACAGTTGATAGCCACTTCATTTTTAATACATGAACTAAAATTATACTGAGAACATGTTGAAAACATGTGAATAAATTATAGCAAAGTTAACATGGTTAAGGGGAAAATGGAAGACTGAAGGATTTGAACATAAATCCTTCTAGGCTAATGCTGAATTCACAAAAGATACCATTCCATTTGCTGCCAAAGGCACAGTTTCCTTGTGAGAAGCACACCAAATTAATGCTGGGGGAAGGGAGGACAGAATAAGGGTTTTCAATTTTGTTTCTGATACAAACATTAAAAACAATGCTACCTTTTCCCTTCACTTCACACTAACTGTGAATATGATCTTATAACCGATTCCCAGCAGCAGTATAATGTGAGATTTTAATTCAAAATACTTTTTTAAACTATACAGCTCTCTTCTAGCTTGGTCTTTGAGGCAAAATTTCAAAGCTAAATACTGAGCAATAAAGGTTTTTTTGAGATTTTCTAAAAAAATATATTTTTTAAGTTTTAGCTTAGCTCGCACCATTTTAAATGATTCATGTAACATACTTTCTGATGCTAAGAAGCTGTGTACATTGGTAAAGTAAACCAGATGGAACGAGACTAAAAAAAACAATAATGGTGAACCTCAACCAACTGAAGGTGAATGTCACAAAGTATGTACAAACAGAATTTACTTAAGATGAGCTGTGAAATGCTGCAGGCACCTTGTTCCTGGATTAGTAATACAAACACATATAATTACTGTCTTAAAGGCTGCTTACACACACACACACACACACACGTGGAAACAAAGAAAACAACTGTTCATATTCCACAAAACGATGACAGTCTGTGTTCAAACATAACGAGAACAAGATCTGCAAGTAAATACCTTCAATTGCCTCATAAGCCTGGCATAGCTACCTTAGTCCAATTATACCCTACAATATCACTGAGAATCTAATAAGCTCTACAAAATAATTGGAGCAAACTGTTACGAAGAAAAGGTTAGGGAAAGATCATTCAACTTGATGTTACTTTAGTGTCTTTGACCACCATATCTACTACTGTCCCCTCCAGTATAGTGACTAACAAAAAGAAAAAAAAACGAATCCACATATTTGAAGAGATTTATAGGTTTTCAAGCTGAAAACGGACACTAGAAAATATTTGCATTGTAAGAAGAAACCACTGCATTTTGCAATTTCCGGTTGGCTCAAGAGTAGGCTGGGATTGCCAGTCTCTCTAAACATATAAGCACATTGCAGAATTGGACTTTTAGATAATTTCCGGTGTATGCAACATAGTGTACTTTGTATTATATTTTGCTGCCAATGTTGCTAGCTAAAAACAAAGCACCATTATGCTAAATCTCGTAGAAAGTTTGAATCAATAACAAAGAGCATAAGGCTATCTTTTGCTGAACACACTCCCGGTAAATCTGAAATTCTTTAAAGATAAACTTTTTTCTGTGGGCCGTTTGGAGATCCCGTACTAAAGCATAAGTGACTTTTTAGATCTAGTAATGTAATGCAAAATTACTGCTGAGGAGTTTATTAAAAGGGATAAACACCATGTTACAATACAAATTAACACGAGTTGTGCAACAACTCATCTTTTAATACATTGACACTTTTCTAAAGCCATTTTAACCCCAAACATTTGGAATACAAATAGAGAATGTACAAGTAAATACATTTCATTTTTTCCTGTAAAAAATATCACTTTTGACCATTGTTGCAGACAGAAAGCCTTGTTTCACAAAGCTTCCTTGATTCCAATGGATTTCTTTTTAGAATTGTCCAATCTGGCCTAATATGGATGGAATAGGATAAGGCAAATCCATACTGTATGTGTATGTACATCAAAACAATATAAAACAGTAATCTTCCATGAAAGCTAAACCAACATTCACAAACCGAAAATATTTTGTTACCATTAAAATCCAGTCATATCGGAGCACTGCTTGAGCCAACTGGTTTATTACCGCAACAAGGATCACATCTGTGTTGAGAAAATTAACGTCTCTTATATTACACATACAGAATTGCTGAAGAGGAATCCAAAGTGAAAGTGCTACTTCAAGTTCCAATTGATTATTTTTCTTTAACAAAATGATAGCAGTTCCTCAGTGCATGAATATTTCAAGATCTGTTTTTATTTTTCTCGTGTAGGGTATTGATGAACTAAAAAGACAACTGTAATCTTCTTGGTTGGTGCAATTCAAATCTACTTAAAAAGCTCACAACAGGCTCTTCATGAAAACACATTTCTCACAAAACAGCATGCTGTTAAAAGAGTGCAACATGAAGGGAACGCCGTCATGCTATCTCAATTGGCAAAATAACGTCCGGTATGATAAGGCAGGATTGTTATTTGTGCAATGAAAGAGCCGGCATATGTCCTTTAGCCCAAATGTTTGTAGTTGCCTGCTCAAAGCACATCATCATGTCTGTATGAAACATCTGCCCTGCGATCCTCAGTGAGAATTATGCCATGTATATGAAGGTGTTGATATCCGACTCATCTCTTTTGATATATTTGTGTTCTATAAGCCATTCGATTTGTTCTTTTATCATTTTCTTCTGTGGCAAAAACATATTTTTCAATATTTCTACAAGTTCAGTTTGAAGCTGAGCATTAGTAATTTTCTTCCGCATTTTCATTATTTGGATAATAGCCTCCTAAAATAGAAAACAGATTATTATGCAGGGTCATGTTGAACAAAATACAGGAGGTTTAGTGTAAAATGCCACTTTTTAAGAACAAAATAAATACAAACTATAATACTTGTTGATGATGATGGTCTCAAATGCTGCTCCTTTTGAAGGCCAGGAGTGGCAAAAGTGTTTCAGCTCATATTGTGCAGAACCCTGCTTCTTCAAAATATTTGTCAATAACAAGTTTGTCACTAGATACCATTGATGTGCATAACATGTCATTGAGTATTGGGGGATGAATAAAATGCCTTTCTAGAAGTTCAAACCTTAAGCACATCTTGTTTAAATTTAGGATCTGCTAATTACCTCTTAGCTCCTAATATTCATACACATTTTTTTATTGCTTTTATTACTTAAAATCATTACAATGTGCACCGTACGCATCACAATTTTGAATCAGGTTAAAAACAAACCTTGCTGGTCTCAACCCTTCGTGTACAAAAATGAAAGCCTCAATCAGAAAACCAACGTATAAGCAGGTAAATAAAATTGTCATCAAGCATTTAAGAATTGATATGACATTTTATAATCTGAGTTGGCCTCTGCGTGTACAGTAGAATAGGTAGTGGGTGGCCTTTAAACTTTTAGGGTGGATGAGGAGAGGGAATTGGAAAAGTGGAATTGTCTCCAAGGACTGTCCCAGATCTTTTTTTTTTTTTAAACTTTTTATTTTACCGAGAATCAGAACAGTCAATACAACCACGTGCATAAACAGAATATAACAAGACAAAAAGATAGAATAAAGAAGGGGGAGAAAAGAGACTGTAGACACACTGGAATATCCCAAAATGAGGCAGCATAATCATACAAAACAAAAAAAATAATAATCGGCTAGGACCAATGCCAGTGTGATCATATCTTTTCAACTTTTTTGGTTGCTCGAGGACCCATTACTTTTGCAACTGCAATTTCACACTCAAATTTGGTGCAACAGTGCCCAAAATTCCGATACCTTGGGTGGTGTGAGATCTATCCATAACCTGGCAACACATAGACGAGCACTAACTATTATAATCATAATTAGTGAGCTGAGGCTGGGGGCCAACCCGGGTTTATAGCCCAGCATAATTTCCTTATAGCTCAAATTGATTTTGAGCCCCACATGTGCTGAAATCAATTGAAATAGACTATCCCAATAGCCTTTAACCTTGGGACAGTCAGCAAACATGTGTACTATATCAGCCGCATAAAGTCTATACTTGGGGCAGTATGAACGCTCTGAGGTCCCAGCCGCCCCCCATTTCGAAATACGATCTGGTGTGTAATATAGCATTCAAATTGTCTTAAATTGCTGTAATTTAAGACTAGCTGAGTTAATTGACTGATCTAAAATTGCTAGTGCGTCTTGTATCTCAGCAGCCGTAACTAAAGTTGCCAGACACTGACTCCTCTTTAAGGCAAGTTGCATGCTATCATCCAGGGCATAAGCCATGTGTTTCTGATATATCATACTTTTGCTGACTGTAATTGTTTCCCGATCAAGTTGGAAAAAGCAGGTGAGAAGTTCGGATGTCTCTTCATCATTACTGTAATCAAACCTATTTACGATATAATCCCTCACCTGCAGGTATTTAAACAAGCATTGGCATAGCCAATAGGTCTCGCTTTTGGGACCTTATAAGTATTTAGTTATGCAGCACAATATCATTGGTGCAACAACATAAACTAAATACTTATAAGGTCTAAAGCAACCTTATGTGTACTGCTTAATATAGTGTTTTATGCAGGATGTCTGCCTCTTTATGCGCTACAATTAAGGCGGGGAAGGGAGGTTGCCGAGGAGCACAATTCGGCATAACATTTAACCGGCTGAGCTGGTTCCTCTGTGCAACTTTTTTTGTTTTAAACACGTATGACACTCAAAATACTTCGCCGAACCCTGCTGGAAAAAAAAAAAACTGAAGGGCAGTTTCAGGGTCACTGCAGAAGACACCACCTCCACCCTCTTACTGCCTCACATGTCCCAGAATTTCCCTTACCCTTTATTTCTCACAGGTTTGATATCTGTAGGAGGGCATATGGCGACTGTTGAACTTCAGTCACAGCCAATGAAAATGCAGATTCCATGGGCTTATGCTATATGGTAAGGTGCAGCTGGAAACAAACGGGGTGGAGAGGCATTTAATGGCGTCATACCACGAACCTATGGCGGAGCTGGCAAAAGAAACCCGTACAGCGCGAGAAAGAAACGCATCATTGGCACCATACATTATGGTAAAGACGTTGCCAGGAATTCAAATGACTATGCTCACGAACATGAGTACCTAAAAGGGTAAACGCTTTTCATTAAGCACTGGACCAATAATTTATCTGAATATTGTCGATATCAGTTGCCACTCACGTCACCGTCAATGCCTTCTAGCGCTACTACAGGGCGTGCGTTTTTCTAAAGCACTTCAGTTTTAGTAGACACGGTAACCGATGCCGAGGCGTTGATTTTTACATTAAAAAGTCAATTCCTATATGCTGCAAGACCACACCAAGTAAGAAAACGCTTGGGTTTCAAACCCCCCTCTACGGTCGCGTCATCACACGTTTGCCGCCGGTTGGCCTTATCTGCCATGGTTACCAATGGAAAGGAGGCGCTACTGAAAAGGCGGCCGCTGGGTACTTCCAACAGCATTTTTAAATACGTTTATGGATTAGGCTTCTTGGCGCTAGAGGGGTTCACAAACCTCGTCCACCAGAGGTTCCACAAACCTCGTCCGCAGAGGTTCACATCACTGCAGGACCCAGTGAGCGCCTCTACTTCATTAACGCCATGCCTTTTTTGTAGATGTTAAGCGCTATACCAATGAAGCTAGTTAGAACACCGGCGAGGCGCTAGCGGGATTTGAATGTTAGCTGTAAATTCACCTGCGTTTTAACTGGTCAGCCCAAAACTGTAGTGCACATCTTCACCATAATGTACATTTCATTGTTGCCAGTAGTGCATCAAATATTTCCCACAATTAAATAAACGCCGTTATATTAAAATACCGCTGACATCTATTCATGGGTTGCAGCACGTACAAGCGTGCCATGCTCGAACCACAATGTGGAAGACCATACCACACAAACTGGGGACACATTAAACCCGCAGACAAGTTACTTTCGCGAGATTTCAAAGCGCCTCGACCTTGCATCCCGCAGCTTGTCTGCCAACGAGCTTGGAAGCTGCAAGGGCCAAGTGCGCACGCGCCAATCTCAGTTGATCCCAAAAGCCATCAGGAACAAGCCCGCGAGTGGTGCGCGTGCACCACAGAGGAGCGGGGGGCGAGCGACGCGGCAGCCTGCTCAGCTGACGAGACGCTCAGCTGACCAGACGCTCGTGCGTCGTGGCTGGCCTTTGGATGAGTACGCGCGGCAGACATGTGTTTCCACTTATCGCGCCCGCGTCTGGGCACGATAATTGGAAACCCATGTTTGCCGCGCGTACCCATCTCAAAAAGGCCAGCCACGACGCACGAGCGTTTGTTGGACTGCTTTTGAAACCGCTTACATTAAGTCTTCGCCTCTAAGCAGCGCTTGCGCGCTACTCGAGGCTCGACCTAAAAAGTAACGCTGTGGGAGCCCATATGCATCCTGCAATGGAGAAAATGTCCGGAACCCCTGACTATCATGCAAATGCCCCAGGTTAACTACGCCCAGTTGACCCCAAAGCTGTCCAACGTTATCATGAAATATGTCAGGGAATATTGGATTGCCCCAAAGTGGGATAAGAAAATGAACTAATGATATAGAGAATTTTGTGCATATTTCATGCCAAATCCGAACTATGTCTCTGATTATCTTAAACCTAACCCCCTTAAAGTAACTGGGGTCCAACAACTTATGCAGAGAATATCTAAGGCCCGAACCTAATGCTAATTGATACCCGAGTGAAATCAGCCCAGCTTTACTTTCAACCAATAAGCTTCGAATGCGACCAGTGAATGATGCCCAGAAATATAACCTAAAATCTGGTAACTTGAATCCCCCCTGCATATAGGGTAGCTTCAAGAAGCGGATAGCGGGCCTAGGCTTCCTATAACCCAATATAAAACTACTTACTGCTCCTTCGAGGCGTTTAAAAAAGGAATCGGGAACTCGTAATGGTATTGAAAGGAATAGGGTAAAGGAACTTTGGCAATATATTCATTTTAACAATGTTATATCGACCTAAAATACTCAAAGGAAGCTTATGCCATTGTCGCAGTTTCGCAATTACTGTTTTCAAAAGAGGTTCATAATTAAGTGCAATGATATTTCCCACATGACTACTCAAACATATGCCAAGATATATAGCTATATCTACCACGCCTATTGTGAAAGAAGGTAATTTAAAATTCAGGATAACCTGCTTCTTAGAAAGATTTAGTTTATACCTGGAGAAGGCACCAAATTGCTCGGCCTCCTTAAATATAAGATTGACAGCAACCCTCGGATTGCTAGCAAAAACTGCTACATCATCAGCATAGGCCATTATTTTGAGCTCAATACCATTTAACCTGACAGACTGTATAACGTTGTTCAGAATGAGGTGCCTTAGATAGGGTTCAATATAGAGGGCAAACAGCAAGGGAGAGAGTGGACACCCTTGACGTGTGCCCCTACTTATTGGAAAGGTAGAAGAAGAGGAGTAGCCGCCTGTCAAAACCTTAGCGACCAGGTTCTAATAAAGCGTCTGCACCAGTGTTATAAACTGACTACCCAAACCACATACATCCATGTTCAGCCAGAGTGTTTCCAAGTAACCCGGTCAAAGGCCTTCTCTGCATCCAACATTATCATGCCAATGTAGTCCTTAGTTTTACCAGCAACTTCAAATGCCGCGATTGCGGTGTTAATATGCGCCGGAGTATCTCTGCCAGGGATAAAGCTGTGCTGCTGTTCGGGAACCAAATTATGCATGACTGGGGCAAGACGCAAAGCTAGGATTTTAGAGAAGACCTTGGCGTCTGCATTTATCAAGGAAATTGGTCGATAAGAGCTCCTATCCTCGGGTGGTTTATCTTTTTAAGAAAAACCACAATATTGATCAGTCCCCATGATGACAGAGCAGTGTCTCCATTACTAATAGCCGTAACCAAATCAAGAAACTCTGGTACTAGAATATTTATAAATACCTTATAATATTCCAAAGGTATTGCATCTTCACAGGCTGCCTTCCCTGAGGGTAAAGCACTTATAGCTGCCTCGACCTCCCTGAGGCTGATCTTTTCCTCTAGAACACATTGCTGCTGGGGATCGAGTCGCAGCATACCACTTTCCTGTAGGTACCTAACCGAAGCCTGGTGATTGTTACTGTCTGGCTTATTATACACCCTTTGATAAAACAGGGCGAATTGCTCCGCTAACAACTGAGGGTAGGTGTGTACATCATCATCATCCCCAATAATCCGATATATGATATTGTTTGCACTTCTATCAGAGATCAGATGAGCCAGTAGGCGACCCACTTTTTCCCCGTATTCATACTGAAAAGCCCTGTTTTTTTGATAACTGGCGGCCACCTTCTCGATTAGTCCCCTACTAAGCATCTGGCGCCTCTCGATTAACCTTAAATATAGAGACTGCTCTTGTGGATCCTTTAAAAGGATTGCCTGAGCATGTTTTATTTCTAAATCCAAGCAATCCTGCCGACATTGAGCCCCTTCATTCTGTTTACGTCTGTTCGGAGTCAGAATAAACCGAAGCGTCACCCCTCGAATATATACCTGGAGAAGGCACCAAATTGCTCGGCCTCCTTAAATATAAGATTGACAGCAACCCTCGGATTGCTAGCAAAAACTGCTACATCATCAGCATAGGCCATTATTTTGAGCTCAATACCATTTAACCTGATAGACTGTATAACGTTGTTCAGAATGAGGTGCCTTAGATAGGGTTCAATATAGAGGGCAAACAGCAAGGGAGAGAGTGGACACCCTTGACGTGTGCCCCTACTTATTGGAAAGGTAGAAGAAGAGGAGTAGCCGCCTGTCAAAACCTTAGCGACCAGGTTCTTATAAAGCGTCTGCACCAGTGTTATAAACTGACTACCCAAACCACATACATCCATGTTCAGCCAGAGTGTTTCCCAAGTAACCCGGTCAAAGGCCTTCTCTGCATCCAACATTATCATGCCAATGTAGTCCTTAGTTTTACCAGCAACTTCAAATGCCGCGATTGCGGTGTTAATATGCGCCGGAGTATCTCTGCCAGGGATAAAGCTGTGCTGCTGTTCGGAAACCAAATTATGCATGACTGGGGCAAGACGCAAAGCTAGGATTTTAGAGAAGACCTTGGCGTCTGCATTTATCAAGGAAATTGGTCGATAAGAGCTCCTATCCTCGGGTGGTTTATCTTTTTTAAGAAAAACCACAATATTGATCAGTCCCCATGATGACAGAGCAGTGTCTCCATTACTAATAGCCGTAACCAAATCAAGAAACTCTGGTACTAGAATATTTATAAATACCTTATAATATTCCAAAGGTATTGCATCTTCACAGGCTGCCTTCCCTGAGGGTAAAGCACTTATAGCTGCCTCGACCTCCCTGAGGCTGATCTTTTCCTCTAGAACACATTGCTGCTGGGGATCGAGTCGCAGCATACCACTTTCCTGTAGGTACCTAACCGAAGCCTGGTGATTGTTACTGTCTGGCTTATTATACACCCTTTGATAAAACAGGGCGAATTGCTCCGCTAACAACTGAGGGTAGGTGTGTACATCATCATCATCCCCAATAATCCGATATATGATATTGTTTGCACTTCTATCAGAGATCAGATGAGCCAGTAGACGACCCACTTTTTCCCCGTATTCATACTGAAAAGCCCTGTTTTTTTGATAACTGGCGGCCACCTTCTCGATTAGTCCCCTACTAAGCATCTGGCGCCTCTCGATTAACCTTAAATATAGAGACTGCTCTTGTGGATCCTTTAAAAGGATTGCCTGAGCATGTTTTATTTCTAAATCCAAGCAATCCTGCCGACATTGAGCCCCTTCATTCTGTTTACGTCTGTTCGGAGTCAGAATAAACCGAAGCGTCACCCCCCGAATATATGCCTTCAGGCAATCCCAGACAGTTGCGACCGATGCAGTGACTTTATTGTTTCGAATGTATTCTACAAGTAAGCGCTTCATATATCCCCTATATTCTATATTGGCAAGCAGGTAATGAGGGAATGAAAATGGGCGCCAGCCCCCTCCTTCTACTGGCATTGGCTGCATAGAAAACATAATGGGGTTATGATCTGAAGTGTTCTTTGGACAGATCTCAATAGATGCCCCTCCCAACAACTGCCCTTGCACCAATATCATATCTATTCGAGAATACTGTCTATGAGGGGAGGAGTGATAAGTATAGCCTGGTACCAGAGTGAGGACAGTTCTCCATGCATCACTAAACAATGCAATCTCATTATTTCCAAGATAGATGCGCGAGTTTTAACCATCCTAATATTAGCTTGATGGTTAGTAGTGTTGATGCAATAATCCACTACGCAGTTAAAATCCCCCATTAAAATAAGGTCTCCAGACCAATCCAGCAAATACAGATTTAAATTGTCAAAAACTACAGGATCATCCGAGTTGGGGCCATACACCGCACAGATAGTATATGTCTGCCCATTAATCACAAGCTGTGCTATGGCCCACCTGCCCCTGCTATCTGAGGCAGTTCTAAGAATCTTGACTGCCAGCTTCTTAGTTTTTATTATGGCAACCCCCTGTATACTGTTTGGGACGTACAAATAACCGTTTCATACCCCAATTGTTTCAAGACCTGCCGATCTTTAAACGCCAGATGAGTTTCAGTTATACCTACAATATGCGGCCAGTTCCTCCCGTATTAACGGCCGATTCCTAGCTTGATTTAACCCTGCCACATTCCAGCACATAAATTTTAAACTAGTCACTGTATTAATCCAGCTTTCAAACATTGCAACCTAACTACTGTCTCGCACTGCCACCCTCCCTCCTTTCGTGTATTATATATCAAGTACCATTTCCAGACTTTCTGACTCTTAAAACTACCCCCACCCTTCACCCCTTACCGTGTGACTAACATACCAGTAAGCACTAACACCCGCCACAAAACCCCTTAAACGGCCTGATCCCACCCTTCCCACCCTGTGCCTAGAAAAGGGAATCATCCACCCCCTTTGCTGTCAGCTGTTTTGACAGCCCACTGGGAGCTCTATCCAAGACCACCCCCACCTACCCTCACCAACACCACATTTCACTAAGAATTTAGTGAACTACCCACCCAGCTTTGAAACTAATAATTCAACTAACTTATTAACACGAAGGTACTCCCCAAATAGACATTTAAATATAAGGCTAAGAGGAAGTCTGTGAAGACCCTTGTCGCCACTGACTAAGAGCTTGAGAGACCTCCAATTCAGTATGAAAGAACTGCAGCTGTCTGTCCTTGATGACCTTGAGCGGTGCCGGCTCCTGTAAGAACACCTGTGCCCCTGCAGCTTTTAATGGATCGATAAGCTGGCGCATCTTCCAGCGCCTTTCCATTGTGGTCTTGCATAAGTCAGATCAAACAAAGATGGACATAGAATCGACTGTTCGAGGAGCTGCCGGGCGAGTTTTAAATTAAATCGCCTGCTTCAGAAGAAAATTACCAACAAAGATGAGAATAGGACGAGGGTGCGAGTGCTTAGAGTACGCTGCTTGGTTAGTAAACATGGGACGTCTATGAGCTCGCTGAATTTGAGAGTCCATGTCCCAATCCGCCAGGTCCGGGAGAGCTTTCTGAAGTACACTTACAGTGTAGGCCCGGGGATCATTACCTCCTTTTCCTTCTGGTATGCCAAATAGTCTAAGATTATTCCGGCATTGTCTATTCTCCAGGTCCTCAACTTTACTTTTGACGAATGTGAGTTGATGTTCCTGCTCCTAGATTGCTTTTACTGTTGCTGAGCGGACCTCATCTACCCTTGCCACTCGTTGTTGAAGCTCTGCCACATCAAGGGTTAGGCTGGCCATCTTACTAGTTACCTCCGTTTGCCCCTGTTGCATTACCATGTTATCCTCATTAACTTGAGCATAATGCTCAAATGCCTCGGCTCGTTGAATCTGTAAAAACTGAAGGATTGCCGATAGTGAAGGCTCCTGCACGCCCAATTAGTCATCTTGGCCAGTCTGTTCAGCCCTACCCACTCCTGATGTGACAGGGGGGGTCCCTCGGAAAGAAGAGCTGCCTGGGGAATCTAAAGGACCATCCATCCCATATCCAAGTGCAGGGCTCAAAGTAACGCTAGTATTAGAGCTAATGTCTGTAAATGTTTGCGTAGGCGCCCCTCGTTTCTCCATCTTCTGCTCTTTACGCTGTTACCGGTAGTTCAGTGGGTGCGGATGCAGAGGCTTCTGTGACCTGGCCCCCTCGGCCTCCGCGATGACCATTCACACGCGAAGGAGCCATAACAGGCTTTGATTTTCTCCGACCCCGGTCAGTGAGAGAGCAGCGACGGCAGATACAGCTCAACCACCGTGCCCGAGCCTGCAGCATACGGTCCGCACCGAGTCAAAAAGCTGCCACTGCATCCAGATCAAGAGCCTTCCGCTTAGCACCAGATTCTGCCAGTAAGTGAATACAGTGCCACAAGAGATGCAATAACCCTCGACTTCCTCAGGGCTTACACGCCGTATTGGACAGGAGACGCCATACTATACAGGAGATGCTGGCTCGTACTCGAGAGGGGTGACTCCGCAGTTGATTATACCGCATCATCATACTTGGTTTTATGTGATATTATATATCTATGCAGATGGAACCTCTATTTTGGATTTAAGCCCTGAGGAAGTCGAGGGTTATTGCACCCAGAGACGAAACACGTGTCGGCTGGTGTTTGAAGATTCACCAATTAAAGAAAAGACTGAATACACTGAAGACTGTCGTATTGACTTTGTGGACTTACAGTATTGCATGTGCTCAGAGTCAGTGTTCTTGTTATGTTCTCATAAGGGATGTGGGCTGACATCCCTACTCTAGAGCACTGCAGTGATTTTACGTTTATAAGTACAATTTCAAACACTGTGTTTTCTGTGCGCCCTAATTCCCTTATTCAGCCTTCTTTGATTTATTTAAGTTACAACACACCCTACATTATCGTGTGCTCACCCTCTGGTATCTTGGCACAGAGCAGTCAGGCTTAACTTAAGAGGCAATGTGTAAAGTATTTGTGCAACATTTCAAACAGCAACACAGTCAAAACACCACAAAAAGACTCCACACCCGGTTAGAAAAATAGAGAATATTATAAATAAAACAAGACCAAAAATACAAAAACCCAACAAGTAGAAGTCGAGATATTAATTTTTAAAGAATAAAGGTAAAATAGTGCTTCGAAACAATAAGCCATTTAATGGGATACACATGTTGCGCGGGACTGGGACAAAGTCAAAAGTTTAGGCAGGCCGTGATAGCATGCGTGTCGGATACAGGGGCCTACTTGGGCCCGCTGAACCAAAGTACCTTGATCTGGAATGCCTCGTCGACGAAGATGCAAGGTGCAGCCGAAGCGATGCATTGGTGTCGTAGCATGCAGTGGACGAGATGGGTCAATTTTCTCGACGCAACTGCAGCGATGCATCGGTTCCGAGTGCGACTTGCTGGTTCCGAATGCAATGCGCAGCTGCTGCTCCCGCTGTAGGCGATGCGTCGATTCCGAAGGAGATGCGCTGATTCCAAAGGGATGCACCGGGTCTGCTCCATGCAATGACGAGGATGCGCTGGTTCCGACTCACGTAAAGGCGAAAATGTGCCGCTTCCAATGAGGAAGCATGGGTTCTGGTTGAAGCAGCACTTTATACCCGCTTCCAAGGGCTGAGGACTGGGTTGGCACTACTTGGGAGGGCAAGAATTGCAGCAAGCAAAGTCCAGGTGCTATAGCAGGATGAGTTGAAGTCTTTGATGTCCCTGAGACTAAGAACAGGAGGCAAGCCAGCAAGCCCTAGGAGTCACTCTGGGTTCAACTGATGTAGGTCCCGTCCTTCTCACCCAGGCAAGAGAACAGCAGGCAGCAGGGCAGATCAGCAAGGCAAGAGTCCAGCAAAGCAGCAGTCCTTTCAGCAGGACAGCAGTTCTTATTCCTGGTGAACAATTTTCCTACCTTCGGCAGCGACTTATCTAGTAGAGACTATATCTAGCCACAGATTCCTTACCTTTAAATTTACCCAGGTGTCAGACTGGATCCAGAAGATTTTTTGTGAGCTGTACCCCTGCATTTCGGTAGGTGGCGTTGGTCGGCTCCGCGCGTCGTCGTTCGCGTCACCTTAATAGGCGCCATCTCGGTGTGCTGATCTCCGTTACTTTTCACGATTTTCCACGACACAAGCATTGAGCCATGAAGAGCACTGACACTGGTGTGTCCAAACTAGGGCCCTAAAAGAGATCAGCGCTGACCCTTAAGATCTGTCCGCAGAGAGGGGAGGATGGGTGGTTCTGTAAGGAATCTGCAGCTAGATATAGTCTCTAACAGATAAGGCAATACTGAAGGTAAGTAACTTGTTCATCTGATAGAGACTTCTTGCCGCAGATTCCATACCTTTGAATAGATAACCAAGCAATACAATCCCTGGTGGAGGGTCTGTGGACAAATTTAAACTAAGAAGGCTAGCAGGATCGAACGGGCGAAATGCCAACCCTGTGGACCTGACTGTCCAGGGGGTAATGCTTGGTAAACGTGTTCAGGGAAGCCCACGTTCCTGCCTGGCAGAGGACCAGGACTGGGACTGGGACTGGTCACAGCTTTAGCTCTGGTAGAATGAGGCCATAAGCCTTCAGGAGACTGCTTCTTGGCCAATGCGTAGCAGATCTTGACAGAGAGAATAACCCATCGAGAGATGGTCCGTTTCTGCACCGCCGACCTTGCTATGCACCAACATACCACACGAAGAGTTGGTCGTCCTCCCGTAACTCACTTGTGCAGTCAAGGTAGAACGACAATGCTCTTTTTGGGTTCAGACAGTGGAGTCGCTCCTTTACCTTAGAGAGATGTGGTGGACCATATAAAGTGGGCAAGGTGACAGATTGGCTCACATGAAATGGTGTTACCACTTTCGGCAGGAAAGAGGCCCTAGTGCGAAGCACCATTTTGTCCGGATAAACTGAGAGGAATGGAGGCTTGGAAGATAAAGCCTGCAGCTCACTCACCCTCTGGCCGATGTAATTGCCACAAGAAAGGCTTAATGAAAGGGGAAGGGGGAAATACATGTACAAGACCCTTCAAAAACCAATTTATAATAGCGAGCTTCAAAGGGAGGGTTGGTCCGGCAGCCGCAAGAAGGCAGAAAGATAGCCCTTGAGAGTGCCCAGAGCAGAGCCATCCTGGGTAAGGGAAAGAATGAATAACAGTACCTCAGAAACAGGGGCAGAAAGAGGATCAATTTGTTTGGATGAACACCATGTCACAAAGCTCAGGATACTAGACTCTCCATGGTATGGGCCGAAAGACATACAGGAGGTCTGAGCTTCACTCGATTTGAAAAGCGTCTAAGAGCGAGAGCCTCCTTAGAAACTCCAGCGTGCAAAAATGCTGACATTATGCATTCAGGCGGACCGATCTAACCAAGGCTCTCCCTACTGCTGAAAGAGACCTTTGTCATGTCTTTTAGGATAGTTCATCATGTATACCCCATTTTACATACATTGTCCCATCCACATGACAATAACGATTCTACACAGGTGAACTTTTACCTAGTAGCTTGTTCCTGTCTCTTCGACACCAGGCTTTAAGTACTTTATCATAATCCCTGTACCTGACGTACATAAACATGTCCCCAGACACGGCAGATTTATTCTGTATAAGGGTCACCACATTTTTTCCATCCTTGGCCAACAGCCAGCTGTGAATGATAATGTTTAAGAAAGCATCGGTGATTGTTTTCAAAACATTTATGATTGCTTTCAAAACATCCATGGTTGTTTTAAAAACATATCTATTCTAGAAAAAACCCTGAATGACCGCTTTAGTATAAAAGACCCTCACTCCCCTCACTCAAATTAGAGGAGAATTCCTTCCAAGCTGAAGACAGGGGTCCTGCATGCTGAATCTTCGACACGCAGCAGTCTGACATCCCTTGCGGGGTGTCATCCTCGAAACAGAGACTGGGTCCTTCATTCTCGACCATCAGGTGAGGGGGCTGGTTCATCCCTGGGGATTTCTTGGCTATAGATACCTACACATATGCACATACATGCTACACTCACAGGTCTAGGATAGGTACATTTTAGCAAACTATTTTAGGTCGCGCATTTTAGGAATATGCAAGTGCTACTGTTTTTATCTGAGTTGTTCATGTTCATTTTATTAGCACTATGGTAGGAATGTATCTACTATTTACTATATGGATACTTGCCATATCATTTATATGCTTCTGTCTCCTTATTGTCGCAGCACATATGTTTTACACAAGATTGACACTTGAGCAATAAATACTTATTGAAAACGTCCTAATCGCTTTCTTGTGTATTTTCTGAGAACAAGACAGCACGAGTGTCTGAGCGAAACGTACTGTACTGTTTTCCACGATCCCTGAGGAATCAGGGTTGTCATGTTCAGTGGTTGCCAGAGACAACCTACCCCACTGTAGAATACAGGGGGGTGGTAGTGGCACTGTAGAGCTAGCTGGTCTGAAGGCGGACATATCCAGTCGGGGTGTCCAGAGTCTTTTTGGACATCAAGCCCTCAGTTTAGGTCATCCAAAACGCGCATGTCCTGGGGGACTCCTAGCAACTACACGACATGGCGCCGCCAACGTTGGTCTGGTTCTTATATTAACAGTTAAAATCTGAGAAGTTCAGTCGTGCTTGTCTCAGAAAGCCCTTCTCACACTTTTCAGAGACATCTGAAGTGAGAAGGGATATTCGCCTCAGCTGAGCAGATATACTCTGTGTATTGGCTGAAGGTTCAGCAAGCTTTAAGGATAAAAAAGTTCCTTACATTGTGCAAAGCACTAGCTCTTAACTTTCTTCACTTCTAAAATGACTGAATCAGCGAGCAGTGGTTCGGGGAATGGGGAAGATGAATTAGCTAACACTCTTAATATCACAGAGAACTGCAGACATGCAGTAACTATGAAACTAGTAGAACATGGCGTACAAGCAACAGGTGGCTGTGTTACCTTCGTGATTGAGACACACAAGGTGTTCGGATCAGAGGTATTCTATTCTTGGGTTCAGTTCCCACCTGTAGATCCGGTGACTAAATTATTCCCCACATACATTGTAGTTGAACCACCGGAAGAATACATTCCATACGAAGACATTAAAGTCCTGTTAACGTACCAGCAGCACAAAAACTGGTTTAATGGCGCCCTCCCACACACATCTGTCGTGAGACTCGGTCCACTAAGCATACAAGGAGCGACCTGGACAGTCTTAGCGACATGCACTCCACATCCAGAGATAGATACACTACCAGTGGATGAAGTCCGTGCATTATACAAAGACATAGTCAGGCTATATAGACACACTGTCCAGTTTGTCATGCGAACATTAACAGTCCAACCTGAGAGACATGCTCCTGCCGGTCCACATCAGGCAATACCTACAATTAACTCACAGACACTAAAATCAGTGATATGGACAAAACCTTCCAAACAGGAGGAAATTCACTTCTGGATAGCACAAAAAATAGCACAGCTGGAAGCAGCGTTTCCCCATATGGGTCCGCAGGAAAAAAACAGAATACTAACCATTTGCTTGCCAATGGGGATGGTTCCCTCGATTGCAGATTGTACCACTTGGGGAACAATCTTTGCTGCCGTATACGTCCGAGTACACGGTACTCCTTCCTTAGCAGTAGTTCCTGATGTACTGAAACAGATACAGAATGAGTACGGGGCAGGACCTGCCCTGGACTTGGGAATGAAGCTGATGGATAATTTTGCCCAAGTCTCTGCAATTATGCTGAGCAACAAAAAGGGGGTGGCAGCAGCAGTGGCCATACATAGCCGCCTAAGGGAAACAGCTCCTATCAATAGGGAGCATGAATTACCAAAAATTATCGAAGAAACATATGCTGCTTTAGGTGAAGATAGTTTGGGAACCAAAGCCGGGAAGCCACAAATGGCGGGTAGTCCCGAAAAGGACAACTCGAAGCCAGCACCCACGTCTTCTAAAAAGAAGTGGGATAATAAAAATTCCAAAACTAACAATTCAGAAAAGAATTCACGATTAAGGGGTGGGTCTCCCCAACGGGAGTCCTCTGAAAAGAGGTAAAACCTTAGGAATCGTGATAACATTAGGAAACCTGATAGGTATCAGGACACTGATACACGTTCCTTTCAGGGTTCATCAAAAAACTCGGAGAGACACGGGCGATCAGAACAAAAGACTGAAGATCGACCGAAAACAAAAAGGGAAACCCATCGCACGTCAGAGTACATTATCAAACAGGAAGAGCAACCTAAAGCAAAACCTCAATTCAAAAAGAAGTAGCTGGCTTAAAGATTAGACATGCCCAGGTTACTGAGGACTCAGCTTCTGAACGGGGAATGGGCTCTGACGATGCTAGACAGCGCGGCAGAAGTAACAATAGCTCACCAGAACCTGAAGGATTTTCTGGTGACATCAGTATTGAATAAGCATATCGTGGTGGAAACACCTGATACTAGAGTGAGTGTCCCGCATAAACTATACTAAATTACACTACAAATAGAAGGGGACATCTCAAGAAAAATTAAGGGTCTCCTTTGGGAAAATTTGACATTTGGATATGACAGCCTGAATTTATGATGGAGTGCCCAAAAGGTGAAAGAGTCATTGTGCCTGCTTTCTCCGACCTCTTTCCAGAATCTTTAAAACATTCATATGCGAAGGAGTGGGCGCGAGCGCTAGCTCTGGCATTATACAGAAACCATGTAGGGTGGGACGTGTAGTCTACACACCACAAAATCCCATTAAAATCTACTCCAAATCCACAGAGACAGTACCCTATTAAAAATGATGCAAAGTAACAGGTGAAAGAAATCTTAGACCAACTTGAATACCAAGATGTAATTGAGACTTGCACCTCCCCGATGAATAATCCTTTGTTTCCAGTAATGAAACCTGACAATACATAGCGTCTAGTTTTAGATTACAGACATTTGAACACATGCACACGAACATTTGCAGTTCAAAATGCACACAGAGCCGCATTAATGAAGAACATTGTGTGGAAAAAATACAAAACAACATTAGATATCTCGAATGGATTCTTCTGCCAGAATATAGCTCCAGAAAGCAGATATTTGACAGCATTTTCTGCACTTGGCACTGAGCGAAATTTTTGCAGTTTGCCCCAAGGGTATAAGAACAGCCCCGGGCTATTCTCGGCAAGAGTGTCAGAAATATTAAAAACATGCGATGAGGAGGCAGTGGTCCTACGTAGATGACCTCTATCTGATGGACGATTAATTACTCCAACACTTGTGCAGGGTGAACATAATTGTTGGATTCGCCAAATCTGGGCTACAAATTTAATTTAAAAAAATCAAAAATTGTCCATCTCAATGTCCTGTTTTTGGGATATGAACTCTCAATTGAAGGCAAAAGCCTGGCAGCCAATTTTTTTTTAGAAAAGTGTGCGCTGCTCCAGCCTCCGAAGAATCTAAAGGGTTTGCAATCCATTTTAGGATTTCTAAATTTTGGCAGAACATACATTCTAGATTACACAGAAAAAGTAAAACCTTTTTACGACTTAATCAGACCTGATTTCACACCACATCAGTGGACTCAAAAACACACAGATACTCTCTGTTCAGTTCAGGCTGACATGATAGCATCTAAACATTTGCACACACATGTGAATTCCACTAACTTGGTGATCCGGGTGGTCCCGGGTTCATCTGTGTATACTTACCTCACGTTCAATGAAGGTGAGAAAGTTCCAATTGCATACAAATCACATCTATACACAAATGCTGAAATGCGATTTGCGGCAACAGAAAAAATACTGACTGCAGTACAGACTGCTGTAGTGAGAGAAAGAGCACTAGCACAGGGGAAACGGATAATCGTTGTAACCCCGGTACCAACTCTAGAAGCTGTTACCAAAGCGAGCATTCCAAATGCGAAAGCGCTGCATCCACGATGGATACAATGGGCTAATTCTCTCACTGCAAAAGATGTAGATTACAAATACGATCCTACATTAAAAACACAAGAATTTCTGCAGTACGAACAAGAATACCCTCTCCAGAATGAAATCTTGCCTCTAGAAAAATATGAATACATCATTTACACTGATGGATCTGCTCAGCCTGCCATAGGAAGTAAACAGCAATATAGCGCTGCATGTGCTATAGTGAAGGGTCGAATGCGAGATGGCAAGTTCCATTCCTGCAACAAGACTACACAATCTCTAGGTGATTGTACCGCCCAGTTGGCAGAGCTGAAAGCCCTGATATTGGCACTACAGTTTACGGATCGGAAATTCCCCACACTGATAGTGTGCGATTTGTTCTACTGTGTGCAGTCGTACAATGAATATCTTCATTACTGGGGACAGAATGGGTTTAGAGATTTCAAGGGTTGCACAATCGAACAAATTGTTATGGGAACAAGTGGCAAAGCTGAAAGCATGCCTGCCACGGGCTCAAGTTATTCACACCTTGAGTCACCAGCATGTTGGCGTACACGTTGAAGGGAATTCACTGGCTGATGAAGCAGCCAAGGCGACAGTGCGAACTGCTGCCGTTGCTGCAATCACTCGTTCTAGCAGGAGGATAGACCGAGACATATTGATAGCAGTCAATGCCTCAAAGAACGGCTCTGCCATTCCTAAAGGTTTTCCACTCAAATATTCCTATAAATTAGATGCGCAAAACACACCGTATGCTCAAATTCCAGGAGTGGGGGGATAGAGTTATTCCAAACAGAGATCGCAGATTAGGTTTAATACTAGCTGCACACGAGGGTCTGGGCTCTGCACACGCAGGAGTCACCGCAACAGTCTCGCAACTGAAGCGGCGATTCTGGTGGCCAAGTTGTCTAAACAAACCAAGGCTTATGTCTTGGAGTGTGCCATCTGTCAGCAGATGAAAGGTTCTACTGTAGAACGGCCACCACAAACACCATTACTCATTTCAAACAGACTTCTCGCATGTGTCTATTTGGATCCCTGCAGCCCCTCAAATTCAGACGGGGCCTACAAGTACATCTTGGTGGCAGTGGATTTATGCTCTAGATTTCTATGGGTTTGGCATCAGCGCTCGGCTGACGCTCGAACTGTTATAAAGGACTTGCGAGTCTTCATCTGGACATAAGCAATTGGCACGTTACATTACGGCCGTGGCCCTGCGTTTAGTTCTCGAGCTTACAAGGAAGCCATGGAAAGTATGGGCGTGGCCTTGCGGTACTCCTCCCCCTACCATCCCGAGGGAAATTCGGTGGTGGAGATGAAAAACCGGGACCTAAAGCAATCCTTAACAGCAAGGATATTAGGTGCGGGCGGTAGCTGGGTCAATCACTTATATGGGGTCCAAAGGGCACTGAACGATATGCCAAGAAAGTCCTTTGGAGGACGTACCCCCTATGAAATCCTGTTTGGGACAAGAATGTGGGTACCTGACCTCGATTGTACTAGCACAGTGGCAGGTCAATCAATCAATCAATCAATCAATCAGGGGTTTATAAAGCGTGCTACTCACCCGTGAGGGTCTGAAGGCGCTGGGGGGGTGCAGCTCCGGATCAGTCGAAGAGCCAGGTCTTGAGGCTCTTCCTGAAGGTGTGCAGAGTGGGGGAGCGTCTGATGTTGACTGGGAGCTCGTTCCAGGTCTTTGCTGCGACGTACGAGAAGGCTCTTCCGCCTGCTCTGGTTCTGAGGATGCGTGGGGTCTCTGCCAGGGCGAGGTCGGTGGAGCGGAGGTTCCTTTTGGGTACGTGGAAGGAGACTCTTCCGTTGAGGTATTTGGGTCCGATGTTGTGGAGTGATTTGTAGGCGTGGGTGAGTAGCTTGAAGGTTACTCTCTTCTCGATGGGGAGCCAGTGGAGGTCTCGTAGGTGCTGGGTCATGTGCTCGTGTTGTGGGGTTCCGAGGACGAGTCTGGCTGCGGTGTTCTGGATGGTTTGGAGCTTGTGTAGCAGGGTTTTGTTGATTCCGGCGTAGAGGGCGTTACCGTAGTCCAGTCTGCTGGTTATGAGTGCGTGGGTGACGGTCTTTCTGCATTCGGGGGGATCCACTTGAAGGTCTTGCGGAGGGAGTTAAGCAGGTGGATGCGACGGCGTTGATCTGGCGGGTCATGGTGAGGGAGGAGTCTAGAATGTTGCCGAGGTTCCAGGCGTGGTCCGTCGGGGTGGGTGGGTTTCCGAGGGCAGGGGGCCACCAGGAGCTGTCCCACGCAGTGGGGGAGGGTCCAAGGATGAGGACCTCTGTCTTCTCAGAGTTCAGTTTTAGGCAGCTGTCGCTCATCCAGGCTGCGACGTCTTTCATTCCTTCTTGGAAGCCGAGTCTGGTGTCTTCGGGGTTCTTTGTGAGAGAGAGGATGAGCTGGGTGTCGTCGGCGTAAGATACTATGCTGAGCCCATGCTGTCTGACGACGGCGGCGAGGGGGGCCATGTAGATGTTGAAGAGCGTGGGGCTGAGCGAGGATCCTTGGGGTACTCCACAGTTGATCTCTGTAGGTTCGGAGAGGAAGGGAGGGAGTCTGATCCTTTGGGTTCTGCCGGAGAGAAAGGAATGGATCCAGTCGAGGGCGGTTCCTCGTATACCGGCGTCATGGAGTCTGGCTGCGAGAGTGTGGTGTGAGACGGTGTCGAAGGCTGCGGAGAGGTCTAGTAGAATGAGGGCCACAGTGTGGCCCTGGTCGAGTAGCATGCGGATGTCATTGGTGGCGGTGAGGAGGGCGGTCTCGGTGCTGTGATTGCTGCGAAATCCGGACTGGGAGGAGTCGAGGATGGCATTCTCTTCGATGAAGGTGGTCAGCTGGGCGTTGATGAATCTCTCGGTGACTTTGGCTGCGAAGGGAAGGAGAGAGATGGGCCGGTAGTTTTTCAGGTCTGTCGGGTCGGCCGAGGGTTTCTTGAGGAGGGGCTTGACCTCTGCCTGCTTCCAGTCGTCGGGGAAGATGCCGGATTCGAGGGAGGCGTTGATGGTCCAGCCTAGTTCGGGTGCTATGGCGGCGGCGACTCTGTGGTAGATGTGCGGTGGGCAGGGGTCCGTGGGGGCTCCTGAGTGGGTGTTCTTCATGGTGGTGTCTTCAGTGGTAGCAGGTTTCCAGGTGGTGCTGGTCGGCTGGTTGTCGGTGGTGGAGAGGGTGGTGGTGTCAGGAGTCTGTTCGCTGAAGTTGTCGTAATGTAAAACAATTTGAATTGAATGATCGTTTGGCTGTTTTACAGGAACTCAATGAATTCCGGGCCTTACAAAGCAACGTCCAAGTAAAACGCACCACCACTGGGGAAGTGAAACCGGTTCCGGCAAGGCCTGTCTGGGTACCAAAGATTGGGGACCTGGTCAGAGAAAAGATTGTGGACAAAAACGAGTTTGGGCCATCTTGCAGAACACCTGTACCTATCCTGGCGGTTCAAGGAACAAGAACAGTACTTCTTCCGCTTCTTACCGGCAAAAAAGAAAAAAGATTTGTCTCCATTCATCTGATCAAACCACACTATGTGGCCGATCCTGAACAGCAGGCCACATGGAATCCTGAGTAGCCGCCGATCTCCTCTCTCTACTATACAGGAAGTTCAGATGGAAAGACTAATAACCTTTCAAGACTCCACTGCGCAAACTGAAGGAGTATCAAATAACGGAGTACGAATTACACCTGTTCAAATTGAACAACATCCAAATGAAACTGCAAAGCAAATTGCAATTCGGCCCAATAATGAACTTTACATCAACGTGCCTTCACAAGAAGCAACTGCCAGTTCTACAAACACTGCTGAGCTCCCAAAGATAGATCCAACTGCGTCTGGCTACTTCATCAACTTTGATGAGTTTTCTTCAGATCCAAGTGAACCTGAGCAAATGCCACCCATCTCTAAAAAAGAACAACGTTGACAATTCTATCACTGGCTGAAAAAGACTTACCTTGGCTGCATCTTGGGTTTGCAATAGGGATTCTGTTCTTGTTGATTTGGATTGGTATAGTAACTGTATTTTTCCTATTACTGAATGGATATTACCTCCCACAACGCTCTGCAGTCCAACCTGTGAACTTGGTCTTAAAACCTCATACGTCATCACAGCGGGAACAGAGAGACTTGTCCCTAGTGAACATTTCAGCAATTCCAGTACGGGTGGTATAGTTTGGGATAGAGTTTCATACGATGTATTTGGTCCTATTGAACATTTGAAAATTCCACACGTGTTCAAAATTTCTATGAATGACTTCATTACCCCGAGTACACTCTCCGATGATTGTGACACAGACTATAAATACTATGCTTTCACATTTAGAACAATCTGCTGCATTTTCTTACAGGGAATTGTATGAAGACACACCTGACTACGATAGCATGTTTTGTTACCAGCATTATGGTCATCACTTTCTGCAAAGAGCTAGTGTTCCACGCACTGTAAACACTTACCATCAATGGGAATCGTTTGGCAACTTTTTAAACACTGACCAAATTGAAGGTCGACTATGACTTTGTTTGATCTTTTCTTGGCTCTAACTGAGCTTCATGGCTTTCTAGGTGCTCAGTGCAACAACAACATATACAAGTATAGAGGACCTTTTGAACGTTTTTTAGGGAAAAAATTACTTTTCTGGACATTTTTTCAGGCCTTTTGATTATAAATAATTGTTACGCATTTTTTGTTTTAAGCTCATCATGTATACCCCATTTTACATACATTGTCCCATCCACACGACAATAACAATTCTACACAGGTGACCTTTTAGCTAGTAGCTTGCTCCTGTCCCTTCGACACCAGGCTCTAAGTACTCTATCATAATCCCTGTACTTGATGTACATAAACATGTCCCCAGGCACAGCAGTTTTATTCTGTATAAGGGTCAACACTTTTTTTCCATCCTTGGCCAACAGCCAGCTGTGAATGATCATGTTTAAGAAAGCATCGGTGATTGTTTTCAAAACATTTATGATTGTTTTCACAACATCCCTGGTTGTTTTAAAAACATATTGATTCTAGAAAAAACCCTGAGTGACCACTTTAGTATAAAAGACCTTGGGCCAGATGTACGACCTGCCAAATAGTGCCTCGCAAATTGCGTCGCATTGCGAATTGCAATTTGCGAGGCACTATTTGGCATGTACAACAGTGTGTTTAACACCGTTTGCGATTTCCAATGGGGTCGCAATTTGCGAGGCTCATGAATATTAATGAGCCTCTCGCAATTTGCGAGCCCATTGGGAATGACAGGCCCTCCCAGGGATGGTGGCCTGCTGGGCTCAGCAGACCACCATGTCTGGGACTGCTGTTAAATAAAGCAGCTTTTTTTTTTTTTTTTTAAATGCAGCCCGTTTTCCTTAAAGGAAAACGGGCTGCATTTAAAAAAGAAAAAATTAAACGTTTTCGTTTCATTTTTTAAGGGCAGGCAGTGGTCCCTGGGACCACTGCCTGCCCTTAAAAAACTAAAATTGCATGCATTTGCAAAGGGGAAGGGGAAGGGGCCCCTTTGCATTTGCGAATGCATTACCACCTACTTGAAGTAGGTGGTAATTTGCGAGTGTTTTGCGACCGCAATTGCGGTTGCAAAACATTGGTACATAGCTTTGAGGTCGCTATTAGGAAGGGAACGCCCCTCCCTAATAGCGAGTCGCAAAACAGTATTTTGCGAGTCGCAATTTATTTGCGAGTCGCAAAATACTGTTTGTACATGGGCCCATGCTTTTTAGCGTGCGCAAACGGGTCTAAGACCCGTTTGCGCATGCTAAAAAGCATCGTACATTTGGCCCCCTCACTCCCCCGACAAATTAGAGGAGATTTTCTTCCAAGCTGAAGACAGGGGTCCTGCATATTGAATCTTTGACACGCAGCAGTCTGACATCCCTTGCGGGGTGTCATCCTCGAAACAGAGACGGGGTCCTTCGTTCTCAACCATCAGGTGAGGGGGCTGGTTCATCCCTGGGGATTTCTTGGCTGTAGATTCCTACACATATGCACATACATGCTACACTCACAGGTCTAGGATGGGTACATTTTAGCAAACTATTTTAGGTCGCGCATTTTAGGAATTTGCAAGTGCTACTGTTTTAACTGAGTTGTTCATGCCCATTTTATTAGCACTATGGTAGGAATGTATCTACTATTTACTATATGGATACTTGCCATATCATTTATATGCTTCTGTCTCCTTATTGTCGCAGCACATATGTTCTACACAAGATTGACGCTTGAGCAATAAATACTTATTGAAAACGTCCTAATCGCTATCTTGTGTATTTTCTGAGAACAAGACAGCACGAGTGTCTGAGCGAAACGTACGGTACTGTTTTCCACGATCCCTGAGGAATCAGGGTTGTCATGTTCAGTAGTTGCCAGAGACTACCTACACCACTGTAGAATACAGGGGGGTGGTAGTGGGCACTGTAAAGCTAGCTGGTCTAACGGCTGAAATATCCAGTGGGGGTGTCCAGAGTCTGTTTGGACACCAAGCCCTCAGTTTAGGTCATCCAAAACGCGCAGGTCCAGGGGGACTCCTAGGAACTACATGACACCTTGCTCCACCTCCAGGATGAGACGCCATTCGTGATCCACTAGGCATCGACAGCTGAGTTCATCCGCCCTGGCGTTCAGGGAACCTACCTGGTGTTGTACCACCAGGGATATGCCCTGCTGTTCCAGCCATGTCCAGAGATGCAGGGCCTCGAGACAAAGGGTCCACGACTCCACCCCACCCTGTTTGTTGCAGTACCACATGGCGGTGGTGTTGTCCATGAACACCTTAAGTAGCCTTCCGTTGATGGAGGGTAGAAAGGCTTTCAATGCCAGTCGGATCGCATGTAGCTCCAGCATGTTAATGTGGAGTCTGGATTCCGCCGAAGACCAGAGTCCTCTGATCTCCACCTCTCCCAGTTGGCTGCCTCAGCTCAGGAGTGACGCATCGGTCACATCGGTCACTAATATAAGATCTGGTTAGGGGCCTTGGAGAGATTCCCGATGCTGAGCACACTGGAATTTCCGGTCCCACTGCAGAGCCCACATATGACATCTGGCATGTGCCACCAGCAGGATGCAGGAGGCCAGCAGCCTCAGAGTCAGTCTCACCGAAACCCAGGATAGAGGCTGAAACATCAGTTTCATAGCTTGAATATCCTGGAGTCGCTGCTCAGGAAGATACGTCTGAAACTGCACTGTGTCCAGAACAGCTCCGATGAAAGGGAGCATCTGAGTCAGGTGTGACTTTGGCATGCTGATAGTGAACCCCAGCGAATGCAGGAGGTTTGCTGTAGTCTGGATGTGGGAAAAGACAGCCTGGGGCGAGCCCGCCTTCAGCAGCCAGGAGTCGAGATATGGGAAGACTGGCACCCCTGACCTGCGCAGATGAGCTGTGACCACCGCATTCACCTTGGTGCACACCCAAGGGGCGCTGGTACGGCCAAAAGGGAGCATGGTGAACTGAAAATGCCCGTGGCCTACTGTAAACCGCAGGTAGTACCGATGGGCAGGCAGGACGGGGATGTGAAAATAGGTGTCCTGCAAGTCCAACACTACCATCCAGTCTCCTGAGTCCAGGGCAGACAAGATAGGACGAAGACCCTTGTCCTTTTTGGGAACCAAAAAGTAGCTGGAATAGCAACCGCAGCCTACTTCTGGCACCGGAACCCTCTCTATCGCACCCTTGGCCAAGAGAGCCATTACTTCCTCGCAAAGCAGGGACAAGTGATCCTTCGTCAGCCAGTCCTAAGATGGTGGCACGAAGGGAGGAGTAGTCTCGAAGGAGAGCAAGTAGCCCCTTCGGATGATCTGAAAAACCCACATGTCCAATGTTAGGGACTGCCAGTGGAGGAGGTGATGGCGGATCCTGCCATCCATTTGGACACCCATGATCTAAAAGGGCAAGATTAGGAAGGTTTGGAGGCTACAGCTGTCGGGTGGGATGGATGGACCAGACTGCTGGCTACCTGACCGATGAGGCCGGTAGGAACAGCGCCTTCGGCCACGCAGAGACTGGGAAGCTTGCGTGGCTCGGTAGCTGAGATACAGTTGGCGCGGTTGAAAGGTCTCTGTGGCCATGAAAGGCAGACTTGGGCAGCCGAGAGGCCCAAGGTCTTGGCCGTAGCCTGCAAGTCCTTAAAGTGCTCCAGCGCAGAGTCAGCCTTATCACCGACAAGACAGGTGTCATCGAAGGGCATGTCCACAAGGGAAGTTTGGACATCCCCCGAAAAGCCAGATGTTCTCAGCCAGGCATGGCAACTGAGGGCCACTGTTGATGAAACCGATCTGCCCAGCGAGTCGGTCGTGTCCAATCTACAGTGCATAGTGAACTTCGCTGCGTCTCCCAGTCTGTGACTGCTTGGGAGAGAATGGCCTGGGCCTCCTCCGGGACCGGAGGTAACACTTGAGCAACTGCTTCCCACAAAGTGTTGGAGTAATGTCCCAATAAGCATGCGGTGTTCAATGACTGCAAAGCAAAGCTGGCAGAAGAAAACATTTTCTTCCCCAAGCTGTCCACCCTCTTGGATTCCCAGTCCAGTGGAGCAGCAAGAAACGCGCCATGGGAAGTGGAAGCTTGGACCACCAAGCTCTCTGGGGTCGGGTGTTGGGTGAGGAAATTTGGGTCCCCTTGAGTGGGGTGGTGGTGGCGGGCAATCATCCTATTCACAGGAGCCCCTGTGCTGGGTTTGGACCAGGTCCCCAGAAGGACGTCAGTGAGGGCTTTGTTAAACGGAAGAAGGGGTTTACAGGAGGAGACGCCCCGTTGCAGTACCTCTGTCAAGATGTTGGTCTTGACTGTCACCGAGGGTAACTGAAGGTCGAGGACCTCAGCCGCCCTCCGCACCACCATTGCGTATGTAACTCTCTCCTCCGTAGCCACGGAAGGGTGAGAAAGCATGCCGGAATCTGGAGATGTATCGAGTCCGCTGGAGTCACCCAGTTGCTCACACCAGTCCATATCCTGATCATAAGGCTGGTATTCTAAAGGGTCCAGTGACCCCTCCTATTCCTCCCGGAGGCCTAGCCCTTTGGAATAGGGCTCAGGCTCCGACCTAGGACACGGGTCGTGTCGGCACTGGAATCTGCGTCAGTCGACGCAGCTCTGTGTCCGATTCGGGGATCACAATGGGGCTGGTGAGTGCGGGTGGCATCGGCATAGGGGCCGGCACTGAGGATGGTCAAAGAGCACGACCGGCGCGGATCCATGAGGCTCATCTGAGACGCTGGCGCGGAACCAGATATGGCCCCCTCTGTCCCCGCGGGGCCCGAAGGCACGCTGGAGAGGTCAGGCAGCTCAAATCTGAGACGCATGGCCTCATAAAACTCTTTAGTTTAAGCGGGGGTCGCTCCGGCTGCCTGAAAACTGTAGAGGCATGGAGTCGGACCAGGCGCAGCTTCCGAGGAACCAGTCCTCGAACATCGATGTTTCTTCATCGTGTTGGCCGGTGGATGAGAAGCTGAAGCACACTTCGACTTCTTGTGTTTTTTGTGCCTCGTACCTGAATGCCCTGATGATTTTGAGCGGGATGAAGAGGACTTCGGACTCCTGGAACGGTCCTGGGACCTTCCTCTCGACCCAGACAGTGATTTCCATGGAGTCGCATGCCGGGCCGCTAGCAGTTTTAGGGATTTCTGCCTCAAAGCCTTCGGCGCCATGGCCCGGCAATTGGAACACAACTTGAAGTCGTGGTAGCGCTCCAGAGACCAAATAAATCCTGTCAAAGACTGACAGAGGGGTAGCTCATCTCTCGGATCAGTGCTGGCTGGTGCAGAAAGAAAAGAACGGATGTCAGTGTGCAGAGGTAGCGTCTATATAGGTGGCGCAGACGCTGCGTGGAGCCAACCAACGCCACTTACCGGCGTGCAGGGGCACTGCTCATGAAAAATCTTCCAGATCCAGTCTGACGCCTGGGGAAATTCAAAGGTAAGGAATATGTATCAAGAAGCCTCTATAAGATAGAGTCCTCACAGGTCCAAAAGTGTACTGAAGTCATGGTGTCAGAGGTCCAGTACATATACCCAGTTGTGCCTTTGAAGTGGGAGAGACTTCAAAGAAGGCTTTGAAGTACACAGAGCTCCTCCCTTCCTGCCCTGGTCCAGACTCACTACAGGGGGCAGGAGGGGCGGAACATGCAGGCCTTTGTGTATGGACAGGACACAACCTATTCAGGTGTAAGTGTGAGGCTGAGCTCAGCTCCTCCCTTCCATCCATCAGGATGGCCCATCAAGACACATCTAAGATTCCTTTGTGTGTGGCTGTCTGGAGGGAATACACAAAGCCCAGCTGTCACCCAGCCTAGACTGAACACAGACAGGCAGCAGGCATTAAATGGCTAAAGTAAAGTAAGAGCATGCAAATCAATAAGAGAGAGAGAAAGTGTCAAGAGGAGCTAGTTCATTTCCCCATTATGAATATGTATAATCAAAAAGAACTGTCTCGTAGTTGAAGCCTCAAGTTTGTGTTTTAGTGGGAAACCGTTAGGTTTCTTAAGAAAACCCTCACCCACCAACCTAGGTGGTGGCATGCTTCATCATCGGGTCCCACCCAAGGTGCCGAGTGCACCCTGGGTGTGCTACGACGCCTGAACTACAGCGGAACAGGGTTTTTTTGTGTTTGTGGTGCAGTGATTGTGATATTAAAACTATCTATAGGGTCCCTTTTACTAATTAATTTTAATGGTGGGCCCTATGACAGGGTTAAAAATAAAGAGCTGCGGATATGTGTAGAGTTTTAGGTTTAGACTCAAATATCCTAAGAGTAGGTCTACATGTTTCAGCCAGACTATTTCATATGCTGGCTTTCGTCAGGACCAGTGTGAAAATGTGTAAACCGGTCAAGGTCGAGTCTTCCAGGCCGGATTGCAAAAAAGTGACGCACGCGCTAAGGTGCGGTTAAAAAGTGGAGAGAAACGAGTTATTTCCTCCTATTACTCCTTGGATTGGTAGTGCCGTAGTGATCTGAAAAGAAATTTAAAGACAAAACACAAACAGAAATACATAAAACAGTTGTGGTATCACGGGGGCAGATTTCCTACATCTAGCCTGGGACTGTGGTGTTGTGCAGGAGTACTGGCGCCAGATCCTTACAACCCTAGAACAAATGACATCATTACATCTCCCGTTCTCTCCCCTACTCGCCCTACTGGGATACACTGAAAAGCTGACGGTGGCGCACCGGAAATTCATCTCCTTCAGCCTCCTCTTGGCCAAACGGCGAATAGCGTGTAGGTGGGGGCGGGGCAGGGCACCTAAATTTAAGGAATGGATCCGGGATATGGTATTCTGGCAGGAACAGACATATACATTTGCTGAACTGCTTCCCCCCTACCTCACGTCCCCGTGACAACTGGGGGCCCCTCACGGCATACCTACTTTCTCACCCGATTGATGATGCAGATGATACCCAGGCTTCCATTGTTGTAGACACCTGAAGTACTATTACCCATTCATCCTCCCAGACCGCCCTGTCTCCTAACTGTTTGCAATCCATCGATATATCCGTGGTTATAGAGATCTCAAGTGAGTGGAATTTATCGCACTAGCCATTGTATTGCCTCTAATTTAATTTTTTTTATACTGCTCTGTAAATCAGTGTTATCCTACTGGCCTTGTCATTTACTTTATTGTTTTTCCTATCCTGATTATGCCTGTACACTTGATATGCTATACTGACTGTACCTGTATTTTGGAAAATTCTATGAATAAAGAAAAAAAAAAAGAAATACATATACATATAGTTATTTAAACATGAGATGCATGCACTCATGTGTGCCACACGCAGTGATAGACTTGATCTGTAGTCGATCTATGCGGTGGTGACAAAATGTTACACCCATGTGTGCATCGCGGTTTGTTATCTGGTTGTATGCGCTACAGTGAAAATTCGGCAACGGCTAATATGCGGCAAGGTGTATGGCTTCAGAGTTATTAAAATAATGCTTACTTATGGTAGATTAGCCATTAACGACATGAATCCCACAAGGGGGCAGTGCCTGTAGTCACACGTTCGTCAAGGTCCACTGCCCTCTGCTAGTACCTATTTCGGCCTTCGTCCGGGATTTCGAGGGTGCTTGGGAGACCCGCTATAAATGCGGAGTCTTCCAGGGCCCATTCTCGGCGTCCGCGCGGTCGCGTAATCACGCGGGGGCGTGGTTTCATGGAAATCGAGGAGAGACTATTCCTATTGCCTCTGTGTTGCAAGGACGTGCCCGCACTGACTGCTTGACACGAAAAATAGTTTTGAAAGGACTGTATGCAAATTGTAATTTGCTCAATGTTGCAAGGGGGTGCCAGCGCTGACTGTCTGGCACATCAAATTAAATATTTGGTGATTTTGAAAGAATTGTGTGCAAATTATATATATTGGGAGACCTGATTGGTTTTAGTAGTAAAAGAGTTTTTATGCAGACTGTCAGAGATGTACAGATACCTTATTGGATCTAATAGTGTCGGAATTCCTAAGAAAACGGGTGTAGACAAACATTCTAGGTGTTTGGGTAGTATTATTATTATAGAATTAATTAGATACGGGGACCAGTTTAGGGATGAAGAATGCGGTTTACCCCTTTGAGAGTTACTCGTTGGGGTTTATGTGCTCAGTATCATGTGTACAGCACTTGGGTGACACCTCACCCTGTGTGGGGTGTGTTTGGGGTACTAAATTGTTGCCTCAGACATATGTCCGTGCATCTGAGTATCCCCAGTCAGGGTGTGGAATGCTGTACCACTTATAGGGTCTTGTGGAGAACCAAATATTTCCATATACAAGAAGTACGTATTATTCAGTGCATTCCATGGGATGTTATCGTTCAACCCGTTTTTATGAGTTGAAAGTCGGTAGATCCAGCATTGTTCCTTGTGAAGTAGCAGGTTTTCCCCTGCCCCAGATGTGGCCTCGATCTGCTCTATGATGACCCATTGCATATCGTTTGGGGTATGCCCTGTTTTAATAAAGTGATCGGTCATTCTGGTGGTGTTTCTGTTGCAGCGGATATTGCTTCTATGCTCTCCGATTCTGATTTTTATTTTTCTGCTGGTCATGCCGATGTATCGGAGACCGCATGGGCACTTAATCATGTATATGACATGTGTGGAATTGCAGTTGGTGTGTTTCTTCAAGGACCATGTTTTGCCTGGTTCCAATTCCAAGGTTTTCATGGATGTCGTTAGGTGGCATACGCTGCAGTTTCCGCAAGGGAAATGGCCTGTCACACTGGGAAGGCCCCACGCGTTGAGGACAGAGGTGTCCCTTGATTTGATGGTCTGTTTTGGGCGTGTGGAGATCAGGCGGTCTCTCAGACTGTCTGCTCGTTTGAACGAGAATAGTGGTTTCTCCCACTTCAGTTTCCCGGTGTTTAGGATTTTCCAGTGTTTATTAATGATTTTGGTCATTTTGTTTGAGAAGGTGTTATAAGTTGTTACGCAAGTCAGTGGAATTGTCGTGTCTGTTCGCTGGTTCTCTTCCAACAGCGCCTCCCTGTTCTGGTTCCGTGCTCTTTTTTTGGATGTGCCTACTATGTTTTTGGGGTAAACTCTGTTTCTTAGTTTTTCTGCTAGGTTTTTCGATTGTTCTTGGTAATCCTCCATGTTGCTGCAATTCCTTCTAATGCGCAGGAATTGGCCATACGGCAAGTTGTCCCTGAGTGATCGTGGATGGAAGCTGTCAAATTTGAGGAGAGTATTTCTAGCTGTGGGTTTATAGAAGGTTGTTGTTTTCAAATGGCCCTCTTTTGCCTCAATGGTCAAGTCCAGAAAAGTGAGTTTCCTTTTGTCCGCTGTGCTGGTGAAGCGCAAAAATGGGTCACAGCCATTAAGCCATGTTAGGAAGGTGGTAAGTGTCTCTTCTTGGCCCTCCCATATCATCTGGATGTCGGCGATGAAGCGGCGCCAAAATCTGATGTGTTCTTTGAATGGGTTGTTGGTGTTCAAGATGTGTGTTTTTTCAAAGTTGTAAACGTAGATGCCCGCCACACTGGGGGCAAATGTGCTGCCCATAGACGTCCCATTTGTTTGTAGGGAAAAGTCCCCTTCAAACTCAAAGTAATTGTCTTTGAGAGCAAGGGTTGCGCACTGCATTACAAATCTTTGGGGGTGTTGAAATCCCATGTGGTCTCATCTAAAGTTTTGTTTATGACTCGTAAGGTGTCATCCTGGGGGAGGCTGGTATATAGGCTTCAACCACGAGCCAGTTTTGGGGGCGCTAGAGGGCGCACGGCAAGATGGCCGCTCTGTAGAGCTGCTCCGCGGGCCGAGCTCACGATCCGACAACAATCCTTGACATCCAGATCTGCCTCCTGCCTCAACCGACTGCTACAGTTCCCCCAACAGCTGTGGAGCATTCTGGCCGGACATCGTGGTTGGAAGCATTGCCATAGCAGAGTTTGCTGACTGTGTGACTCTGGGCCTGCGCTGACAGCGTGGCAGCTTGGGACGCGCTCGGACCGGGCGCTTGAGGTAGGCCACGGCCGGCGCTGGTGGTGGACTGGGAGTGCTAGGGGTGTGCTCAGCTCCCTGGGCCTGACTTGCGGCGGACCGTGCAGTGGATCCTGGTGGACCGGTGGGTGCCCAGCCGATGACTACTACGTTGGCTGGAAGGCCGCGCCGCCTCTGGGTCCCCGACTGCGCGGCCTCTCGGCGTCGGGCGTGTCTGGGGGCTGCGCTTTGTCTCCTGGCCTCGCGGCCGGCCGGTGTGCGGCCGCGGGCCCGCTTTAGGCTGCTAACGTGTGCCGCTCTGTACCCCCGCATGCCAGCCCGCTAAGCGCTCTTTACCTGCCCAACTTTCAGCCTCTGCGCACTTCGGCTCCGGGCTTCCTTACCTCCTGGGGGGCCCTCCCGCTACCATCCGCCCTGTGTTTCTCCGACTGCGAGGGGTGAAGAAGCTTTGGGAAACCCACATTGTCGTTGCAGCTCCCGTTGCGGTGACGCTCAGCCGCCAGTCTTATTGCAATCTGCGGAGCTGCCCCTGTGCTCTACGCTGCGGTGTTGCCTGCCTGCTCACAGCGCTGATTGCCCCTGCCTCCTCTGGACAGCCCTGTCGGTGCTACTCCTGACTGTGCGCACCATTCACGTAATTGGGCCTGCTTTTCCTCCCTTGCCCTCGCCTCCTTTGGCGCTGGTGTCCACCAGAAGTACGGGCCTGCTGAACCTTTGTCGCGTGGTGTCCCCCCCCTTCGGGCTTGGCGCCAACCTGCTAATTCAGACATTTAGATCCTGCACTGGCTCCAGTGACGGCTGCTCGGTGATACTGTGCAGCCGCTAAATTGGGGTCCGCTTTGCGCTGGTGCTCTTGGGGGAGCTGCGCCTTGCTCACGCTGAGACTGAAGTAGCCTCTCTGACCCCCCTGCAGCAGATCTCGCTGGGGGCACTGCATCAATTTCATTTATTGGGACAGCGGTCTACTTAAGATATTGTGGAGGCCTGTGTTCAACTGCTATACCAGCGTATTGGGCATACTGGACTGCGTGCACGCCATGGGGAAGAGCCAACCACGCCTCACCTTTGAACCCCGAAAAACTGGCAGATCTGCCCAACATGCAGCCTCGGACTCGGAGGCAGACACTCCTAACGATCACCTAACTAACATTGACAAAACGCTCCTTGCGGTGCAGGCCAGCCTGCAGTTCATTGATGGCAAGATCGACCATCTCAATCTTCGCATAGATCACATGTCATCCAAACTGGACAAGCATGGACAGCGCCTGGGGAAGCCGAGACGCGCATCTCGGATGCTGAAGATGGGTTGCAGCAGGTTACACACAAGGCGGCCTCTATGGAGAAAGTCCTCGCCGTCATCCAGGCTCGTAATGAAGACTTGGAAGCCAGATCACGCCGTAACAATGTGCGCATTACGGGCCTGCCAGAATCCACAAATACGGGCCGCCTCGAGACCTATGTGGAGAAGCTTCTACGGGACATTTTTGGGTCGGAACAGTTATCGCAGGTCCTCATCGTGGAGCGCGCCCATCGCTCCTTGGCTGCAAGACCCCCCCCGGGTGCCCCGCCTCGTCCTATCATTGCCCGCCTTCTAAATTATAGAGACCGGGATGCGATTCTCCGCCTTGCCCGAGAGAGGGGCACTATCACGCATGAAGGTAACACCCTTTCCTTTTACCCCGATTTCACGCTGGCGGTACAGGAGGCCCGTAGGGAGTACCAGCCTGCCAAAAAACTTCTCTTTGCTGCACGTATACCGTACGCTATGCTTTATCCTGCAAGGTTGCGTGTGGAAGACAATGGGAAATACAAGTTCTTCAACTGCCCGAAATCGGCTTTGGATTTCGCTAAGACTGTATCCCGTCACAACCGGTCCCCCAGGCATACGGGAGGAGACGAAACTGCGGGCCACGACGACACGGCTGATGGGCAAGGCGGACTTTAACTTCTCCGCACTGAAGTGGTGCAGTGCTCCTGGTTCTTCATTTGTTATTGTACTGTATCCTACTTGGTGGGGCCTCTGGTGGGCTGCGGAATGGTCTGGGCTGTGACAGGAATATATAGATTGATAATGACTTTCTCATTACACCTACCTGTTCTGCCCTTCCAGTGTAATGTTTGCACCACAATATTGGGAGGGCTCTCCATGTTTACATGAGATATGTGATTACAGAGGCTGGGACTGGAAGGGCACGATAGCTCGGCCACCTCCTACTTCCACCGGGAGGGAGTTTGTGCTCGGCGCCCCTCTATATGGGTGTTCCCCGTCATTGGTTGTTCCCTTGGGACTGTACTGGGGATTTGTTTCTGGGTGTTCGGGATGGCTTTAGCGTGTTGGGGTTGCTGAAGTGGGTGAGGGGTGATTTGGGGCTTGTTTATGTGGCTAGACAGTTTCCTATTGTACTGGATATTGCTCATGATTTCTGTTTACGTTTTGGACATGTGGTAGATTCCCTAATTAATATACTCTGCTTTCGATATGCATAGTAATGGTATGACAATTTATTGTCTAACATGGAATGTACGGGGGCTCAATTCGCCGATTACAATCCGACAGGTGATAGCTCACTTAGAACGCCACCACATTGGCATTGCCCTCCTGCAAGAAACACATCTCACACGACATACTGATCAGCTGGTTGGGACTCGCTGGGCCGGCTTTCGCCTGGCCTCCTCCTATAGTCGGGGGGGTACTCACACTGATAAAAAAGGGTCTCCCTTTTACAGCTCACCGCACTCATACTGACTCTGCGGGTCGTTATGCTATAGTGCATGGTACACTAGCAGCAAAACTGGTCACCATTGTTAACTGTTATGGTCCAAATATAGATGACCCTGGTCTATATGAGAGTCTTCTTGCGGTCCTGCGAGACTGGCCAGAAGCAGCGATTTTTTTGGGGGGAGACCTAAACACACACCTGGATACCTGCAAAGATAAGTCTAGCGGTAGGGAGGGACATTCGCCAGGGGCGGCTCATGTCATTAATTCCGGGCTAGTGGAACTCGGTCTGCTGGACATGTGGCGACACAGACATGTAGAAACGCTTGAGGGCATGCATATTTCTACAGCACATGCAGTTGGTCTCGCCTCGATTACTGGCTGGTGAGCGAGGGGGCGGCAGGCTGGGTGACTGAAGTGGAGAGTCTGCCACGCACTCTCTCTGATCACTGCCCTGTGCAACTCACACTCTGTATTCCCCTAGTGACTCCTCGATCCTTCACCTGGCGTTTTCGCTCTGAGTCATTGTTGGACCCTCTCTATTTGGAAACAATTCGCGCGGCCATTACTCAATACTTTGCCAACAATACGGGGTCTGTAGATAGTGCTGGAGTACACTGGGAGGGTTTTAAGGCCACTATTCGGGGCACTTGCATCAGTACATCGGCTGGCATATTAAAAGATTTACGGGGCCAAATAGCTAAGGTAGAGGCTACGCTGACCCGCCTCGAGAGCGACTATGAATGTGCACCCAGTGAGTTGACCCTGGCGTCCCTCAAAGAAGCCATGCTTGAACATGCGAAATTGGCTGAGGAAGAGCTGAGATATATCTCCAAGCGACATGTAGCTCGCTCCTATGAGGAGGGTGGGAGGCCAGGACACCAATTAGCCATGAAAATTAAACACCGCTTGAGCCAAGACATAATCACTAAGATCACAGACAAATCAGGACACAATCACTATAGTGTCACAGATATTACGGAACAGTTCAGACAGACATATGAGACACTGTACACATCTCAAGGCGAGACAGACACTGCGGAACTCGATGACTACTTGTCGCAGGTGGCCCTTGCATGGTTGTCAGAGGGGCAGAGAGATTATTTGGGTCAGCCTATCACAGTGGAGGATGTTCGCATGGCCATAGCCTCTCTCCCTAACAAAAAGGCCCCTGGCCCGGATGGCTTTCCCTCTGAATTCTACAAGGCCTACGCTGAGGAGCTCACCCCCTTTTTGTTGGAAATGTATGCGGAGGCCTATGACTCAGGCATCCTTCCCCCGTCTCTTCGTGAGGCATTAATTACCCTATTAAAAAAGGACAAACCACCTGATCATTGTGATTCATATAGGCCACTATCGCTCATTAATACCGATGTAAAAATTTTAGCAAAAATATTGGCCACTCGCCTCCAACTGTTGATGCAGAACTTGGTCCTACCAGACCAATCTGGGTTTATACCCACGCGGTCTACATCTCATAATCTTCGCACTCCGTTTGCTCTGTTCCACACCCTCTCTCCTGAATCGCTGGCGGCAGCTGTCATGCTTGACGCTGCCAAGGCGTTTGATTCAATTGAATCGGGTTATTTGTTCTTGATCCTCCAGCGAATGGGCTTCTCTCCCTTTTTTGTTAACTGGGTCAAACTACTCTATGCACACCCTACGGCGCGGGTCCGAGTGGGGGGGTCATACCTCAGACTCGATCTCCATAACTAGAGGTACTCGGCAGGGGTGTCCCCTTTCACCACTGCTGTTTGCCCTAACACTGGAACCCCTAGCCTGTCTCATTCGGCAATGTCACAAATATGCGGCTATCAATTTGCATCACCGTCCGCTCATCATTTCGCTATATGTGGACGACATGCTGCTTTTTATTCGGGAACCCCGTACCTGTTTGGCGCCTGTCCTGCGGGAATACATCCGGTTTGCTCGATTTTCCGGATTATCTATAAACTGGTCTAAATCAGTGGTGATGCCACTGACCACATGCACACTCCCGCATGAGCTAGAATTCCCCCTTGTGTGGGCGACAGAGTCGGTTAAGTATTTGGGGGTCTGGATTCACCGGGATCCTGCTAGAGTAATCCGGGAGAATTATGGCACTGCTACAACGTGGTTGGAACATCAAATAGGTGGATTCGTCTTCCACTCTCCCTTGCGGATCGCATCGCTCTTGTAAAGATGGTGGTGTTGTCGAAATTTTTATACCTTTTTAATAACGTGCCTATCCCGCTCTCCCAACAATTTTTTAAGACACTACGTACGTTGCTTCTTCGTCTAATTTGGGGGGGAAAGCAGGCTCGGGTGGGCTGGCGAACTCTTCTCCTTGATTATAAGCACGGGGGATTCAATGTCCCGGATATTTATTTGTATTCTCTCTGTGCGCAGGCACATTACGCACATTTCTGGTTCGCACCTCATGATTTTATTCCGCATGTAGCGGTGGAGCACTGGGATGCACATCCCATACCGCTGAGCTCCATCCTAACACATAGCCGTCGACTTACGCCCGTGATACAATCAACACCATCAATTCGACGATTGCTGCCTGGCAGGCACTGGGCCGCTTAGCTGAGAAACTACCTTTATACTCTCCGCTGCTCCCTATCGCTTACCACGCGGACATTTCAGTGACTCACGAGGAGGGAATCATGCGCATCTTGGCTCAGGCGGGTATCGACAAAATGCAGGATTTATTTCCTCATGGCACATTTTTGACATCTGCTGATGTTGACTATATCCAGCATAAAACCCTGTTGTTCACATTCTCGCTTCACAGACTGAGGAGAGCGTTGCAGGCCCACTTCCCGATGTTTCCTGCGGAACCTCCGACGTCCTTGGCTTTGCACACCTTACTTACCAGCCCCACTAGACACAGGCTTGTTACTAAATTATACCGAGCTGCCAGGGCAGATAGGGCCCTCCCCGAAGATAAGAGCCTGAATAAATGGAATGAGTGTCTGGACCCGCAGCTCACCTGGGAAGAATGGGAACACTGCTGTGCTTTGACTGGTGCACTGACATCTAATGAAAATTTACGCATTATACATTTCAAATACCTTCACCAGACCTACCATACACCCCACCGGCTTTTTAAATATGGTCTCAGGGAATCAGACACATGTACACGATGCGGTGCTTCGGGTGCGGACTTTTGGCACCTAGCTTGGTCCTGCAGACAGGTGAGGAACTATTGGATTGCAGTAGTGGCTAGACTGTCCAAAATTATTGGGGTCGCTTTGATTTGCTCGCCTCAGGTGTGTTTATTGGGGCTACTCCCTTCTCTAAAAGGTGCTACAGGTAAACTAGGTAGAGTGGCACTACTTATTGCCAAGAGGCGAGTGGCGATGGTGTGGGACAGCAAACGGAGTCCTACAGTAGCACTATGGCTCCAAGATTTGACACATTGCAGAGAGAATTTAGTGTTATATGCGGAGTAGTTGCCGGTGACCTCCCGTCCAAATGATATCTGGGAGCCTCTGTTGATATATTTACGTTCAATTGCTCCGCATGATGCCCCTGAAATTGCGACTGCATAATCACTGTTCCATATCGATGTTTGAGATGTATGATAATTACAATTGCACTGTCGAAACTGGAATCTACCCTATGTGTATATACCTTATGGCCATGTTTTGTTTGTTAGCATTGTTTTTTCCTTTGTTCTCTCACAATGTCATTATTTTGCACTGTCGTCTCTGTGTATTGTATGACGCTTTATAAAAATCATAAATAAAAAAATAAAAAACTACGAGCCAGTTCTTTTTGATTAAATTAAAGTAAGTACATGCCAACTTTCTAAAAGTTTATGAACACGGAAGGCTTGGGTCTATGCACTATCTGGACTAGACCACTCTTAAATTATACTAACAAACACAATGTCCAGATAGGTTGTTTTTTAATTACTCATACGAGACTTCAGTGCTTTGTTCTAAAGCCCGTGTGTGTGTGGCACCAACACAGATAGAAGGAATAAGCAGTGCCAATTGGAGCAAACTGATGCCACAAGGAAACAGCCCCATCAGTAGCTGAAACAAATTTACCAAGACCATCAAGTCCGAGTCCTGAGGAGAACCCTTAAGCAGCATAGGGTTTGAAACGCGTTGGCTTGTGCTCCTGGGATCAACATTTGGGTGTGCCACGAGGGAATGTATCTATCTTTTGGTCCCCCTTAGACAACACCTTTTGAACTAAGTATTCCCTGAGCGTTACACATAGGCAGGACAAAAGGCAGTAGCCTTTGGGTTCACATTTGAGTGTCCGCCAAGTGTATTTGTAAATTACGGACTGGTCATCTGTATCTGTATTGTTCATGTATTGTTATATGTATTGCATTGTGAATTTTGTTTTGCATTTTGTCGTGTTACAGTACTATATATTGTTTTGAATGTGTAAATATGTCTTTGAAATATTTGTGTGGCCCGATAAGAGACATGAGAATAATGGTTTAATCCTTTTGAAAAAAGTATAAAAAGAAGTGAAATAAAAAAACACAGGCTTTAGAACAAAGCACTGAAGTCTTGTATGAGTAATTAAAAAACGACCTATCTGGACATTGTGTTTGTTAGTATAACTTTCTAAAAGTGGCATTTACCAAACTGTAATTTTAAATCCAACTTCACCAAAAGTTGTGATTTTAAATTGAGTCCAGTAACACCAAACTTGAAAAGTCTATCTCTTTACAATTGGGAATTACACTTAAAAAAATGTAATAAGGTAATCCCAATGTTATCCTATGGAAGAGATAGGCCTTGCAGTAGTGAAAAACGATATTGGGAGTTTTTCACTACCAAGACATGTAAAACTTAAAAGTACATGTCCTGCCTTTTAAATACATTGCATCCTGCCTACCTTAGGGGTGACATATGTATAAAAAGGGAAGGTTTAGGCCTGGCAAGCGGTTTATCTTGCCAGGTTAAAGCAGCAGTGCAACTGCACATACAATGGCAGGCCTGAGACATGGTTATAGGGCTACTAAAGTGGGTGGTACAATGAGTGCTGCAGGCCCACTATTAGCATATGATTTACAGGCCCTGGGCACATGTAGTCCATTTTACTAGGGACTTATAAATAAATTCAATATACCAACTGGGTATGAGCCAATCTTGCTTAGGGGAGAGAGCATAAGCACTTTAGCACTGGTCAGCAGTGTTAAAGTGCGCAGAGTCCTAAAACTAGGAAAAAATAGGTCAGAAAAATGGAGGGAGGCAGGCAAAAAGTTGGGATAAGACCACCCTAATGCTGTCTAGGTAAATTATAGACCACTTGTCTGCTTGACAACGGTGGTATCAAAACTAAAACCTAAATAAAAAAATAAAAAATTAGGCAACATTAGGTTAGTGCCCCCTGGTGGTCACATTAGTGCATTGAGTTGCTGCCACTTATCACACTAAAAATAATTAATCAAGGGACTACCCCAGAACCAGAGTTAAGACAATTGTGAACTCTTTAGGAAATTGTTACAACGAATACAGATTGTTTTTAACCAAAATACATAATAAACACAACTGTAAATGTAATATCTGGTCTTGTTTCACTGTCTTTTAAAATTAGTGCTATTGATTATGCCCATTGGTTTATGCATGAATAAATGTAAACAAGATATCACAAAATTTTGCCAGCCTTCTTCGGCGAAACGCTGAGATTATGTAAGCTTTCATTTAAGTTTTTATTAATCATAAATAATACTTCCGGTTTTATTGATTTTTTACAGATAAATACAGACAGAAAACAATATGTTTCCTGTTTGTATTTATCTTTAAAAGCAGAAAAATACTGAAAATGGTGCTTTTTGAGAGAGACTCTCAATGCTCTCTTTCATAAATTCCAGGCAATAGCTGAGCAAATAGACACAATGGAGAGTTAAAAAAACAGAACGAGATTTCCTTAAATACAGGCATATGTTAGTTAACATATATTTGTAGAATAGCGCTAGTATGTACCTGTGAGTGTAGTGTTTTGTTATACGTGGCTGCCTAATTTGATAAAACGTGGCAGGCATCCATGTATGAGTGCATGTGCATGAGTTAAATAAACGTGGAAATATATCATTCTACGGCTCCATTTATCTCAAAACAGAAAATAAATATGGACAAATACCAATAAGATGTTCACAAAAATAAATGTGGATAAATACAGATGGAAATGTTAAAAATATCAGTACCATAAAACCGGGATCCCTAATCATAAATTTAAAGAAGGCAGCTAGTAGTGGTGATTTTTTCGTAATACAATGTAAGGCGAACCGAACAGGATACTTACTGCAAGGATTTTAAGCCCAAAACCTAAGAGTGTGCAGGACATCCCTTTACTATCTAAAGTCTGCCACAACTGGTCACACAGCAGGTAAACTCTCACCTAGATTTCTGTGCCTAGGAACTGGATGCATTTTTAGGAACCCAGGCACCCTTTCAAAACCTCACGGACATTCTGTAATAAGTAGGGCTCTGTTTGGGCTATCATCCCACTTTCAGTTCTTTAGAATCAGTCACTGCAGAAGATTTCAGAAAGTTTGTAGAAGATTGTAGAGCCCTATAGCACAGCAGGTTCTGTTCTTGATCCTCCCCTTCAGGAATATTCTGCAGCTACTGCCACCTGGTTCAGTGCTCCCCACGATCTCACAATTTCCATCAATAAACACCTCTTCAAAAAGAAAGAGTATATTCCAGGAAACTGCATACCAATTGCCAAACAGGAATTCGATCCTCTACTTGACCAGATATTAGCCACTCAAACAGAATTCCCATTTCCTGACACAGATTTTGTCTGAGGCACATTTGTGTTAATGGCAAAAACGCACAAGTTACTTACCTTCGGTAACGATATATCTGTAAGAAACATTAGTTAGTGATAGATTCCTTATCTTAGAATAATCCCCAGGCGTCAGACTGGATCCGGAAAGTTTTCGTCAGCAGCACCGCTGCGCGTCGGAAGGTGGCGTCGTGCGGCTCCGCGTCCGTCGTCGTGGTCGCCGAGATGACGTCGCAGCAGCTACTTAGACGCCGCCCTCGCGCGCTGACGTCAGTTCTGTACACGACTTTCCGCGCCAGGAACGCAGAGCCATGCAAGATACTGACCACTGGTGCATTGAAACTAGGGCCCTGAAAGGGATGACCTTAACCCTAGAAAGCATTCGCAGAACGGGGAGGATGGGCGGTAAGGAATCTATCACTAACCAATGTTTCTTACAAATATATCGTTACCGAAGGTAAGTAACTTGTGCATCTGAAAGAAACACGTTAGTGATAGATTCCTTACCTTAGAATAGATACCCCAGCAATACCAACCCCGGTGGTGGGTCTGCGAACCAAGATCACACCAGGAAGTCCCGGAGAACAGAACAGCCAAAGAAGCCGTCTCTCCGGACTTGGCTGTCCAGGCAATAGTGCTTAGTAAAAGTGTGCAGCGAGGCCCACATAGCTGCCTGACAGATGTCTTGTAAGGGGACACCACGTCCCAACGCCATAGTGGCAGCCGTCGCCCTGGTAGAATGGGCGCGCAGCCCCAACGGAGGCTCCTTCTTTGCCAGAGAATAACAGGCTTTAATACACAAGACGACCCATCTGGAGATAGTCCGCTTGTGTACGGCCCGACCTCTCTTGGCGCCAACGTAGCCAACAAAGAGCTGGTCATCCACCCGGAACTGTTGTGTGCGACTCAGGTAAAAAGAAAGCGCACTTTTTGGGTCCAGATGGTGGAGCCTCTCTTCCTCCCTGGAAGGAGGCGGAAAGAAGGTGGCAAAGTGATGGTCTGCCCGATGTGAAAGGCAGTAACAACCTTCGGCAGAAAGGATGGACGTGTCCTGAGCACAACCTTGTCCGGATGGACAGACAGAAAAGGAGGTTTGCAAGAAAGAGCCTGGAGCTCACTCACTCTCCTAGCAGAGGTGATGGCAACCAGGAAAGCAGCCTTCAGAGTCAACAGACGAAGAGGACAGTTGTGAAGAGGCTCAAAGGGAGCGCACATTAGGTATGTGAGAACCAGGTTCAAGTCCCACTGTGGCATTACGAAGGGAATAGGAGGAAAAAGGTGAGTAATGCCTTTGAGGAATCTGTTAACAGGGGACTTGAAAAGAGAGGGCTGCTCAGGGAGCCTGAGAGAGGCCGAAATAGCAGAAAGGTAGCCCTTGATAGTGCCCAGAGCAGAGCCCTGCTGGGCCAAAGAAAGAAGGAACACTAGGACTTCAGAAAGAGGGGCAGAAAGGGGATCCACAGCCTTTGCTGTGCACCATGCCACAAACTTGTTCCACCTGCAGGCATATACCAACTTAGTGGAGGGACGCCTGGCTGCCAGAATGACATCACAGACTTCAGGAGGCAAGTCGAAAGGAATCAACTGCCGCCACTCAATCTCCACGCAAGGAGGTGGAGACTGGACAGGTTCGGGTGGAGGACCGTCCCCTGCTGCTGCGACAGAAGATCCTCCCGAAGAGGCAGTCGGATCGGGGAACGATGGTCATACTGAGTAGCTCGGGATACCAAACTCTTCGAGCCCAGTCTGGAGCCACAAGAATGACTTGGGCCCGGTCGCGCCTGATCTTCTTCAGCACTCTGGGCAGAAGTGGTATAGGCGGAAAGGCGTACAACAGACCGCAACTCCACTCGCGACGAAAAGCGTCGCCTAGCGAGTGCCGCCTTGGAAATTCCAATGCGTAGAACTGCTGACATTGCGCGTTCTCTTCGGTGGCGAATAGATCTAACCAAGGCTCTCCCCACTGTTGAAAGAGACCTTGCGCCACCTCCGAGTGAAGATGCCATTCGTGACCCATCATGCACCTGCGGCTGAGTTCGTCCGGCCTGGTGTTCAGTGAACCTGCCAGGTGTTGAACCACCAGGGAAATGCCCTGATGTTCCAGCCATGTCCAGAGGCGCAGAGCCTCCTGACATAGGGTCCACGACCCCACCCCGCCCTGTTTGTTGCAGTACCACATGGCGGTGGTGTTGTCTGTGAACACCTGCACTACTCTCCCCTTGACAGAGGGAAGGAATGCCTTCAGTGCAAGTCGGATCGCCCGAAGCTCCAGAAGGTTGATATGGAGCCTGGACTCCGCCGGAGACCAGAGGCCTCTGATCTCCGCCTCTCCCATGTGGCCGCCCCATCCCAGGAGGGACGCATCCGTCACCACTGTGTGCTCCGGTTGGGGAAGGGAGAGGGATCTGCCACTGACCCAATGCCGGTTCGTGAGCCACCACTGCAGCTGTTGTGCAGTGCCCTCCGAGATCTGGACGTAATCGGACAGGTTCCCCTGATGCTGCGCCCACTGGAGCTTCAGGTCCCACTGCAGAGCCTGCATATGCCATCTGGCATGAGTGACCAGCAGGATGCAGGAGGCCATGAGGCCCAGCAGCCTCAGGGTCATCCTGACCGAAACCCAGGATAGAGGCTGAAAGATCAGAATCAGAGCCTGAATATCCTGGACTCGCCGTTCGGGAGGATAGACCCGAAAGTGCATCGTATCCAGAACCGCTCCGATGAAGAGGTGTTCTGAGAGAGAATCAGGTGCGACTTCGGCACATTGATGGAGAACCCCAGAAAATGCAGGAGGTCGGCCGTAGTCTGGATTCCTTAATGGTCCAGCCACTTTTAGAGTAGTAAAGCCTCCTGCCACAAGGCCCGCAACCCCACCCCGTCCTGCTTCTTACAGTGCCACATGGTAGTGGTTTTGTCCGTAAGCACCAGCCTTTCCTTGATGGACATAAGGAAGGCTCTCAACGCCAAGAGGATGGACCTCAGCTGTAGAAGGTTGATATGGAGCTGGGACTCCACCGAAGAGCAGAGGCCTCTGATCTTCACCTCTCACAGGTGGCTGCCCCAACCCAGAAGTAATTCATCAGTCACCACTGTCAGCTCTGGCTGGGGTAGGAAGAGGTGTGTGCCGCGATACCAATTGCGGTCAAACAACATCCACAGCACGCTCTTCACGATCCAGGGTAGACAACCTCAGCCAACGCGAGCATCTTGAATTTCTCTTTCTTCAGGAAGGCGTTGAGAGGGTGCAGATCGAGTATTGGGCTGAGGGCCTCCGTCCTTTTTTGGCACTAGAAAGTAGTGAGAATAAGAACCACACCCTGCTTGTGGTGCAGGCACCCTCTTGATGACTCCGTTGGCCAAAAGAGCATGCACTTCCAGATGGAGTAGAGAGAGATGGTCCTCTGTCAGCTGTTCTGGGGATGGTGGAAAAGGATGAGGTGTTTCCACAAATGATAGGGTGTACCCACTTCTGCACGATCTGAAGAACCCATTTGCCAGAGGTAATCGTCGACCATTGGGGCAGGGGCACCTGATTCTGCCGCCAACAGGGTGGCTCTGCTGGATCGATGGCATGCTAAAGGGGCTTGGAGTCTGTGACAGCTGTAGGGGCGGGCGGGCTGGGCAGCACGCTGGGAATTGCGTTCTTTTTGGGCTCCACAGCCCACTCTTTGAAAGAACTGGGCAGGCTGTTGACTAGGTATCGCTGATACTGCAGATGCCCAAAGTTGTTCCTTCCAAGTCCGCGGTAGGGGCGAAAGGACTGCTGCTGTGGCCAGGTCGAGGGGGAAAGGCCAAGAGATCTGGCAGTGACCCTGCTCTTGAGTGCCGCATCGACCTTGTCTCAAAATAGGTGGGAGCTACCGAAGGGCATGCCAATCAGTGAAGACTAAACATCCCCCGAGAGCCCAGTGGACCATAACCAAGCATGGCGACACAGTCACTGTAGAAGCCATGGCTCTACGCAGGAGTCCGTGGTGTCCAGTCCCCACTGGATGACGAACTTGGCCGAATCCCTGCCGTCCACCAAAGCTTGGCTGAGGATGGCGCAGCCTTCCTCGGGCAGCATGGGAAGCAGCTGCACAACCAAATACCACAATGTGCAGGAATATTGTCATAAGAAGCATGCAGTGTTCACTGACCGCAGGGCAAGGCTGGTGGAAGAAAAGATGCACTTCTCAAAGGTGTTCAGCCTCTATGCGGTGGTGTGGTAGGGAACGTACTCAGGGTAACCTTTGCTGTTGAGGCCTGCACCTCCAGGCTCTCAGGGAAGAGGTGCTGGGGGAGGAAGACTGGGTATCCACAGACTCCTGTCGAATCAGGGAATGGGGACTTGGCCCTTGATTGGATTTAATCTTTCCCAGAAAACAGGACAATCAGTGTGATAGGCCCCCCTTCTCCTCTGAGACGAATCCTCTTTTGGTTGGGGTGCCCCAGGGCTCTTCTCCTCTCTAACGTTATTCAATGTCTATTTGGCCCCGTTGGTCGAATCACATGGATTTAAGGTGGTGCTTTGTGCCGATAAGAAGGGGACTGAAGCTGTGGGTGGTCCTCTCAAGGCCTGTCTTGTGGCAGTCTTTGATCGGCTCTGCACTAGTCATGTTGTGAGTAAAAAGGCTTTTTACAGGTTTACTCCCACGTTTTGTCCCCATTTTGACTACTAGGCACTGGTGTAATGATGCTGAAATGTCTTAAGCCCTGCTAATCAGCACTCAGTGCAGGTGTTCTGAGACTTTAAAAGTGTATATTTGACTTACACCCAATTGGAATACGTTAACTTACTTGTATGTCCTTAGTATATGGTCCCAGGAGTATCTAGAGTCTATAAGTTAAAAGTGTTTCTCATGGACTGCAGCACTAGTTGTGCCACCATGAGTGTGACCAAGCAAAAAGCAGACTCCCAGTCTGCCATTCCCGGCTGGCAGAGCAGTTGTAAACTGCTAACTTGATTTTGCCATTTAAAGCAATGGCAAAGACGAAGTCTCCCTTATTTAATATATATGTCATCACTAAAACAGGCCTATTGAGTCCTAAGGCAGGGTGCAGTATAATAAAAAGTAGAACATGTGTTTTTCATGTTCTGAATGTAAATACCCTCAATTGTGAGAGAGGCTAGTAGCCCCATTGGCAAGCACAGGGTTACAAGCTGACAACCCAACTGTGCTAAATTCTGAATGGGATTGCTAAAGTTGGTACTTCAAGGTATAAAAATAAATTGTTACATTAAACCCAACTTGGTGCCCAAGTCAAATTTAATATAACTTTGTGTATATGTAACTTCTAGAAAGTTGCCCACCTGTTGCCCAAGTTTCCAGTGGCCATTTGTTGATGCTGGCCACAAGACAACCTTTTACCCTCTTGGGCAGAAGTATGAACCACTCCCAGGAGTGGGAACAACAGAGGCCTGCCACTGGAAGAAGGGTTACCTCTCCCTGGCAGAAGCCACATACGGTGTGAGCCCAAAAGGCGAGCTTCAAAGGGGATGCAGACTTTGAGGGGCAAATAGTGGAGCTGCTTTTCTGTTCAGGTAGACAGGTTCCCATCAGGGACAGAAAGGGGAAACCAATAGCCAAACATTTTTTTCCGTGGGCATGTAGCCCTCAGATAGCCACACTCCTGGGTGGGCTACATAGCTCCACACCGTAAGAGAGGGTTTTACCATCTTAAGAGTGGACAGAACCCAGGATTTGGTGATAGCTAGATGTCACACTTCAAAGGAAATTGTCACTGGTCAGGATTGATCCAGGTAGCCCATCGGCTACTGACCGTGACATCCCCTGAGGGCACTTTCTGGGCATAAAGGAGGCCCCCCGCACACCCCCAGACCTCAGATCTCGTCTGTATTGGAGGACTGCCCAGCTGACCTTGGACCTGGCAAAGAGAGGCTGCACCAAAGTTTGACTGTACCTGCTGCTTCTAACCGCTAGCAAAGACAGGATTGTACCTGCGATGCCCTGCTCAAGGGAAAGTAATCTCTGAGCCTCAGATATAAGAAGAGACTCCAAGAGTCAGCTGACTGACTTCTTGTTACAGTAACAGGGCCACAAAAACTGAAGAAGCCTGCCTTGGCGAGTTGGTAGCCTAGATCACCGGATCGTTGCTCCTTGCCCAAGTGCATCCTGGGAGACCAGGTCTCGATGCTTAAAAGTTGCACAGAGTCTTCGGAACCCAGGACAGTTGTCAGAGGGCTGTCTGGTCACCAAGAAGGAAAGTTATGCCAGGATAAGGGAACCGCTGTTTTCGCTGTGAATGGAGACCAGTAGTCCACTGGACTTTTGCTGAATCCCTCAGGGCTTCGAGGAAAATCGACCTCTGCGGCCAAAGTTGCCCACAAGGTACATGGATCCAGAAAGAACCCCATCGATCCTCAGCATCCTGTATGCCTTACATCAGGACCACTCCACAGACGTCAATGGCAAGTTGCCATTAACACTGGAACTGGACTGGGGACTGCTTTCTTCTCATGGTAACTGTTCCTTGTGACTTTGTTAAACACCGACAATACCAAGATTTTACTGATGGGTCTCTCCAGCCCAACTGGTGGCAGAGTTGTTGGCCAGAAATGAGACCGTATCCAACTGCGCCTGCGACAGTTGTGAGGAACCTAGGGGTGAGGCTCGACACTTTGCTATCCTTCAAACCGCAGGTTTACTTGGTGGTGAGGCACATGCTTTCGGCTGCTCAGTGCCTTGAAAAAATTATTTTACTTCTTCTGTTGAATTCCTGAAAAATGATTGTCCAAACGCTCACTACTTCAAGTTTGGACCATGCTAACGTTTTGTACCTGGGTCTTCCTGATTACTTTATCAGTAGATTACAAGTTGTCCAAAACATGGCAGCACGTCTCATTCTCAAAATTCCCCGTCGGACGTCCATGAAATGGGGGGAGCTACGGACCTGGAAACAGCTCCGCAGAACTGGGTCTGGAACATCCTTGTTCCTCACTCGTCTCGTCAATGCTCAACGGACAAAGTGAAGTCGAAGTCTGTCTAGACTTCATCTTTTTCTTGTGCTTCTTCCCCGAGTGCCCGAGGACCACGAGTGCGATGAAGAAGACTTGGCGCTCCTGGAGCGGTCCCACTATCTTCTTTTCCACGATTGGGACCGAGATATCCTAGGAGTCGCCCTATATAGCGTTGACTGCCGGCCAGAAGCAGCTTTAGGGACCGTTCCCTCAAAGCCTTTGGCACCATGGCCCAGCAGTCCAGGCACGACTTCGAGTCGTGGTCGCGCTCGAGACACCATAAGTACACAAGGTGCGGGTCGTTAACCGACATGCCGCGTTGACAGGCACCACACGTCTTAAACCCTACCTTTCTAGAGGTCACCCCTCGACACACAAGAATAAATCTTCAACAAAATGTCGAAAAAAGTCTGTCAAAAAGAAACGGAGGAGTAGCTCTTCTCCAGATCAGCGCTAACTGACACAGAAAGAAAAGGACTGATGTCCACGTGCTGCCTATATAGGTGACCGCAATGTCATTCTGACCCCAGCAAAGCCACAGAGAACCGAACGGAGCCACCCAATGGCGCGCAGGGGTACTGCTCACGCAAAAGATTCCGGATCCCGTCTGACGCTTGGGAAATTCAAAGGTAAGGAATCTGCAGCTAAAAGTCTCTATCAGATAAAATGTACACTCAATACTGCCTAGACCAGTGACTTCCAGTATACATGGCTGACAGGATGGAGCTCACTAAAGATAATCCTATTCTTAGATGGACTATGAAGCATGGAAGACCATACATTCCCTGCTTATGATACAACCCACGAGGCATAAGAAAGCACCAGTATGACATAATGCAAGTATCCAGATGAGAGGTAGACAAATCTTTTGGCCTGTTGGTATGAAGGGGGTCTAAAACATATTGATAAAACTTTATCTAGACAGACACATTAAAACATTACCTGAATTGCAGACAGAATACGGCCTCAAACGGACGGCATATTGGAAGTATCACCAGTTATTGTACTGCTCAAGGGCAAAGTAGGAGGACCTCTAACTGTCCTACCTGATCACCCATAGTGCAATATTTGAGGACCTGGGGTTCATATCAGGGGGTAGTTTCTGGTCTGCGAGAAGCTATTATTACTAATTTATATTCCTTGCACATTCTGAACTCCTCTGTACACCTCTAAAAACTGAACAGGGCCAGACTACTCAATCACTCTAGGAGTTGGAGATGTGCAGCAGATGATTGTAACATCGGTCATATCTTACTGGAGAGTCGGACCTTGCAGCCATATTAGTTTGCACAAAGTTGCAGTCACTAAGGAAAAACACTTTGCAGCCAACTCCACATTTGCTCATCTTACATGATGTTTTAGACACTTCAGGACTTAATGTACATACTCACAGATCACTAGCAACCATCTTAGTAGCAGCAAAGATATGCATACTTAGACAGTGGAAACAGGTAACAGTTCCCACATATGATGAATGGCTTCTTCAGCTTTATATAATTGCTCACTGCAAAAGGATTACATGTATACCGAATTATAGACTGGAAATGTTTGATGCAATTGGGAGCGTTTTCTTTGCATTCTAAAAGCGGCCCGTTATTGGATGCAGGGGGGGTACATGAATAGTATGAGCAACAGGCTCAAGAGTAGGGGTGCAGTACACTCTGGTCTATGTCATTTCATATCTGCAGATGTAGATGGTGGAGGACACTGTCACTAATGGACTCCCATTCTATGCTGCAGCAACTCAGACTCATATTTAAACATAAATTCCCTATATCTGAACATTTGACATATCCTTCCTGCCTACTACTTCCTAGGTATCTTAATGAATAATGGGGACCAAGGCATTGCTTCGAGGAATCAGGAAGGCCCTTAAGAATAACCTGAGATTTCCAGGGGGTCATGGAAAATTTGGAATCACAGACTACTTCTTATCCATGTCCCCATCCATGTTCATATCCACATTCTTGCCCATGTTGTATGCTGGCTCAGTACTATGTGGAGTATGCTTCCTTCTTATACAGTTATTTACTGTACTAAATGATGTTTCAATTAGTCAGCATTATCTTTGGTATTACTTTGGGTGAATAGGTAATGCTTATAGCACTGGGGCATGGCTACCATGTGGAGTGAATGTATACATATGTGTTCAATGTATATTTGATGGATAGCCTTATTCATTCTGAGCACAGTCTTCTCATTTGATTGCTTCTTCTTGCCTTTCAAGCTCTCAGATGATGGATACCACCATTTGAAATTGAGGATTTTATGGACCTTATTCATAATAGGTTTCATAATCTGGAAGAGAATCATTTCTCTACTCCCCATCCTCCTTTTCCCTCACACCTCGTCCCTATTTTCCATGTTCCTCTCAATTTCACTCCTGTACTTACCCATTTCCCTTTTATTTTATTGTGCCCATTATTAACTGAAATGTACATTGCCACTAATGGGTATGGGGGTCAAGTGTTTACATCTGTGTCACTGGGATACAGCTATTGTTTGGTTATGATACTGTGTATTATACCCAAGATTAACCATCAACTGTGGACATTCATGTTCACGGCAAGAATAACTCACAGTTATGTTAATTTGCATTTGAAATTTAATGTCATAAATAAATATTGAAAAAACCTATTAGAACCACATTGAGGTCCTAATGCACAAGTTACTAACTTGTGTAACGATATATCTGTAAGAGACAGTAGTTAGTGACAGATTCCTTACCTTAGAATATCCCCAGGCGTCAGGCTGGATCCGGAAAGTTTTTTGCGTAGCAGTACCCTTGCGCGTCGGTAGGCGGCGTCGTGCGGCTCCGCGTCCTTCGTCGGCGTCGTGATCGCCGGGATGACGTCGCGGGCAGTACTTAGGCGCCGCCCTGCGCGCTGACGTCCGTTCTGTACACGACTTTCCGCGCCAGGAACGCAGAGCCATGCAAGAAGCTGACACAGGTGTCTGAAAAATACTAGGGCCCTGAAAGGGATGTCCTTAACCCTAGAAATCAGTTCGCAGAACGGGGAGGATGGGTGGGCGGTAAGGAATCTGTCACTAACTACTGTCTCTTACAGATATATCGTTACACAAGTTAGTAACTTGTGCATCTGAAAGAGACACGTTAGTGACAGATTCCTTACCTTAGAATAGATACCCCAGCAATACCAACCCCGGTGGTGGGTCTGCGAACAAAGATCAGACAAGGAAGTCCTGGAGGACAGAACGGCCAAAGAAGCCGTCCCTCCGGACCTGACTGTCAAGGCAGTAATGCTTTGTAAACGTGTGCAGCGAGGCCCACGTAGCTGCCTGACAGATAACCGGCAGCGGAACACCACGGCCCAAGGCCGTGGTAGCAGCCGTTGCCCTGGTGGAATGGGCACGCAGCCCAACAGGAGGCTCCTTCTTAGCCAAAGAATAGCAGGTCTTGATGCACAAGGTAACCCAGCGGGAGATGGTCCTCTTGTGCACCGCCCGACCTTTTTGGCGCCCACGTAGCCAACAAAGAGCTGGTCATCCACCCGGAAGTGTTTTGTGCGGTCAATATAGAAGGAGAGCGCACGTTTTGGGTCCAGACGGTGGAGCCTCTCTTCCTCTCTGGAAGGATGCGGAGGCGGAAAGAAGGTGGGCAAAGTGATGGTCTGCCCAATGTGGAAAGCAGTAACCACCTTTGGCAAGAAGGACGGACGCGTCCGAAGAACAACCTTGTCTGGATGAACAGACAGAAAGGGAGGTTTGCAAGATAGAGCCTGGAGCTCACTCACCCGCCGAGCGGAGGTGATGGCCACCAGAAAGGCTGTCTTCAGAGTCAGAAGACGAAGAGGACAGTTATGTAGAGGCTCAAAGGGAGCGCACATTAAAAGGTAAGAACCAAGTTCAAGTCCCACTGAGGCATTACAAACGGAACAGGAGGGAAGAGGTGTGTAATGCCTTTTAAGAACCTGTTAACAACAGGGGACTTGAAAAGGGAGGGCTGATCAGGGAGCCTAAGGAAGGCCGAGATAGCACAAAGATAACCCTTGATGGTACCCAGGTCAGAACCCTGTTTGGCCAGAGAGAGAAGGAACAGAAGGACCTCAGAAAGAGGGGCAGAAAGGGGATTCACAGCCTTTGCTGTGCACCATGCCACAAATTTGTTCCACCTGCAGGCGTATACCACCTTAGTGGAGGGACGCCTGGCTGCCAGAATCACATCACAAACTTCGGGAGGCAAGTCGAAAGGAATCAACTGCCGCCGCTCAATCTCCACGCAAGCAGGTGTAGACTGGACAGGTTCGGGTGGAGGACCGTCCCCTGCTGCTGCGACAGAAGATCCTCCCGAAGAGGCAGACGGATCGGGGGATCTACGCTCATATTGAGTAGCTCGGGATACCAAACTCTTCGAGCCCAGTCCGGAGCCACAAGAATGACTTGGGCCCGGTCGTGCCGAATCTTCTTCAACACTCTGGGTAGAAGAGGTATAGGCGGAAAGGCGTACAATAGACCGCAACTCCACTCGTGACGAAAAGCGTCGCCGAGCGAGTGCCGCCTTGGAAATTCCAACGCGCAGAACTGATGACATTGCGCGTTCTCTTCGGTGGCGAATAGATCTAACCAAGGCTCTCCCCACTGTAGAAAGAGTCCTTGCGCCACTTCCGAGTGAAGACGCCATTCGTGATCCATCATGCACCTGCGGCTGGAGTTCGTCCGCCCTGGCGTTCAGGGAACCTGCCAGGTGTTGAACCATCAGGAACATGCCCTGATGTTCCAGCCATGTCCAGAGGCGCAGAGCCTCCTGACAAAGGGTCCACGACCCCACCCCGCCCTGTTTGTTGCAGTACCACATGGCGGTGGTGTTGTCTGTGAACACCTGCACTACCTTCCCTTTGACAGAGGGAAGGAATGCCTTGAGTGCAAGTCGGATCGCCCGGAGCTCCAGAAGGTTGATATGGAGCCGGGACTCCGCCGGAGACCAGAGGCCTCTGATCTCCGCCTCTCCCATGTGACCGCCCCATCCCAGAAGGGACGCGTCCGTCACAACTGTGTGCTCTGGCTGGGGAAGGGAGAGGGATCTGCCCATGACCCATTGCCGGTTCGAGAGCCACCACTGCAACTGTTTTGCAGTCCCCTCCGAGATCTGGACGTGATCGGACAGGTTGCCCTGGTGCTGCGCCCACTGGAACTTCAGGTCCCACTGCAGAGCCCGCATATGCCATCTGGCATGATTGACCAGCAGGATGCAGGAGGCCATGAGGCCCAGCAGCCTCAGGGTCATCCGTACCGAAACCCAGGATAAAGGCCGAAAGATCGGAATCATAGCCTGAATATCCCGGACTCGCCGTTCGGGAGGATAGGCCCGAAACTGCGTCGTGTCCAGAACTGCTCCGATGAAAAGGAGCTGTGGAGAAGGAATCAGATGCGACTTCGGCACATTGATGGAGAACCCCAGCGAGTGCAGGAGTTCGGCCGTAGTCTGGAGGTGGGAGACGACTGCCTGGGACGAGCCCGCCTTCAGCAGCCAGTCGTCGAGGTAGGGGAAGACTGAAACCCCTGCCCGGCGCAGATGAGCTGCGACCACCGCCAACACTTTCGTGAACACCCGAGGGGCACTGGTAAGGCCAAAAGGGCGCACGGTGAACTGAAAATGCTCGGGGCCTACCGTGAACCGAAGGTAACGCCGGTGGGCTGGCAGGACGGGGATGTGGAAATATGCGTCCTGCAAGTCCAACGCTACCAACCAGTCTCCAGGGTCGAGGGCAGTCAAGACCTGAGCTAGGGTGAGCATCTTGAACTTCTCCTTCCGGAGGAAGCGATTGACGTTCCGGAGGTCCAAGATAGGACGCATGTCCTCCTTGTCCTTTTTGGGCACCAGGAAGTAGTGGGAGTAGCAACCACGCCCTACTTCTGGGGTCGGAACATGCTCGATGGCCCTCTTGGCCAAGAGGGACGTGACTTCCTTCTGCAGAAGTACCAAGTGATCCCCTGACATGCGGTGGAATTGAGGCGGCATGGCTGGGGGGGTGGACTCGAAGGGGAGGGAGTAGCCCCTTCGGACAATGTCCAAGACCCACCTGTCCGAGGTGATGGTACGCCAGTGGGGAAGGTGATGGCGGACCCTGCCCCCTACCGGCGTGCTGTGCATCTGAAAGGAGGGACTAGGAGGGTTTGGAGGCCCCGGACGGGTTGGAGGTGGTGGCCTGACCCGCACGCTGGTTGCCCGATCCGCCACGGCGGAATCCACGTCCTCGGCCACGCGTAGACGCCTGCTGCGCGGGCCGGTGGCTGGGCTGCTGACGTGAAGGGGCGCCCCTACCGTGGCCACGATAGAGGCGAAAAGCAGAAGTCAGCGGAGGGCGTGTAGCAGAAAGGCCCAGGGACTTTGCAGTAGCCCGTGAGTCCTTAAAGCGCTCCAACGCATGGTCTGCTTTGGACCCAAAAAGACCGACTCCATCAAAGGGCATGTCCATGAGAGTATTCTGGACATCCCCTGAAAAACCAGTGGTTCTCAGCCAGGCGTGGCGTCGTAGCGCCACCGTCGTTGCAATAGACCTGCCCAGCGAGTCGGCGGTATCAAGGCCACATCTTATTGTGTATTTGGCCGCATCCCTTCCTTCCGCAATGGCGCGGGAAAGCAGTGTCTGGACCTCCTCAGAACACTGGGGCAAAACATTCGCCACCGAATCCCACAAGGAGTGGGTATATCGGCCCAAAAGGCAAGCGGTGTTGATGGACCGCAAGCCAGCACTGGAGGAAGAAAAACCCTTCTTCCCAAATTGATCCAGGCGTTTGGATTCCCTATCCAGAGGGGCGGTAGGGAAGGCGGTTTGGGAAGCGGAGGCTTGGACAACCAAGCTCTCAGGGGTGGGGTGGACAGAGAGAAACAGGGGTCGCCCGGAGCTGGGCGATGGCGTCGGGACACGTTCCTATCCACAGGAGCCCCTGTGTTGGGCTTGGACCAGGCGCCCAAAAGAACGTCAGTGAGGGCGTCGTTAAACGGCAGCACAGTCTCCGTAGAGGAGGCTGCCGGCTGAAGCACCTCTGTCAAGAGATTAGTCTTGACCGCCACAGTAGGGAGTTGGAGATGTAAGGCTCCAGCCGCCCTACGCAACACCGTTGCAAAATTGGCTCCCTCCTCCGTAGCCACGGGAGGAGACAGCATGCCAGTGTCAGGGGAAGTATCTAGACCACTGGCATCCCCTAGACCCTCTGTCCAGTCCTCATCGTACTGACACTGTTGTGCCAGAGGGTCATCAGACCCCTCCCAGTCCTCCTGGTCCTCCTCAGGTTCAAAATAAGGGGGAGGAGGGACATTTGGGACCCAAGGTCTCATCGGCGCCGGAACCGGCGTCGAGCGACGTCGGTCCGGGTCCATGTCCGGAGCCGGAAGGAACTGGGGGACGACGCCACCCGGAGCCCCAGGCGGCGTCGAGAACGGCACCGGAGACATCGGCACCGGCGGAGGTGTCGTTAGGTCGACCGGCGTCGATGGGGGTTGTGGAGCCGGGATCGAGATCGAGGCCGGAATCGAGGCTGGAGGCACGGGCGACGCCGGGGCCGGAGCCGTCGGCGACGCCGGAGCAACCCCATCAGGGCCCGCGGGGCCCGAAGGCGCACCGGAGGGACCTTGAGGCCCGAAGAGGCGGGCCATGGCCGACAGGAATTCCTGTACTTGGGCCGGATCCGCCCCCGAACCCGGGAAGGACGGGTATTGCGGGGGCGACTCCACAGGCATGTCCGGGGCCGCGGGGACGGTGCCGGGAGGGGCCTCAGCCGAGTCGCGAGACCGGCGAGGCGAAGTCCTAGAGCGACGATGCTTTTTGGACTTTTTGTGTTTTGACTTACCGGACGAAGAAGACTTCGATGCCGACGACCGGTGTGGACTCCGCGATCGACCCCTGGACCTCTCACGCGACCGGGGCTTCCGCGGAGCCGAATGCCGGGCCTCGAGGAGCTTTCGAGACCGCTCTCGCAAAGCTTTCGGGTGGAGGGCCTGGCAGTCGGAACAAGACTCCGTGTCGTGGCCTCGGCCGAGGCAGAAGAGACACTCCCAATGCGGGTCTGTGACGGACATCATCCGAGCACAGGCGCCGCAACGTTTAAACCCGGGCATCCCTACGACACCTTGAAGTCGAGGAAAACAGTGAAAAAATCACCCAAAAATTTGGTCAAAAAATGACCAGGGCACTGCTTTTTCCCGGATCTGCGCTTGCTGGCGCGGAAAAAGAAGAACTGACGTCAGCGCGCAGGGGCGGCGCCTAAGTACTGCCCGCGACGTCATCTCGGCGATCACGACGCCGACGACGGACGCGGAGCCGCACGACGCCGCCTACCGACGCGCAAGGGTACTGCTACGCAAAAAACTTTCCGGATCCAGCCTGACGCCTGGGGATATTCTAAGGTAAGGAATCTGTCACTAACGTGTCTCTTTCAGATACAACATAATGAAAGAGGACAGAGGTACAGATGTGTGAATGCAGTTTTACAAAATGCATAACAATGGGTGACTCAATAATGAGGGCTAATCAAGCTAAAGAAGTGAAGCAGAAAGTGCCAGTCTTGGATATTTGTCAGGCAGCTGCATGGGCATTGGTACACACGTTACAAAGTACTACTTCCTTGACAGTCCGATCTGTCGAGCTGGGCATTTTTCCCGCTCAGTCCTGCATTTATTTTTTCATATGAGCCACTTCAAAGACCCACTACCTGCTTTGGTATTTATTCACGAGGCAGGATCAGAATAACAAGTTACTTATCTTTGGTAACACTCTTTATGGAGACTACTCCATATAACTGCAGATTCCTCAAGGAACGTCCAACCTCCCCGCTCTGTGAACTGGACTCTTTTCCATCTAAGAAGGTCTCATCTATAGATCTGCACACTGGTCATGCTAATTTGTCCAAGGGCTCTGCGACTGAGTCGCGAATAGCCTAAGAAAGCCACTGATGTCAATGGTAGCAGCTTTGGTTCTGGTAGAATGAGCCCATTGACGTTAAGAAGGCTGCTCCTTGACCAGTGAGTAGCAGATCTTGAGGCAAAGCACAATCCATCGAGAGATAGTCTGCTTGTGCACCGCCTTCCACTTCTCTGTCCTGGAGAACCCCACATGAAGCTGTTCATTCACCCGATGCTCTTTGGTGTGATATATGTAAAAGCTGGGGTCTCTCGTCCTCTTTTCAGGGATGAGGTGTAGCAAAGAATGCTGGAAGGGTGACAGCCTGTCAGATGTGAAAAGCCATTACCACTTGCGGCAGAAGTGAAGTTCTGGTCCTCTGCACCAGCTTGTGTGGAAAGAATGTTGTATAAGGCATTTGGCAGCTCTTATGGCAATCAAGAAGACCGCTTTGAAGATCAGGAGACGTAATGAACAACTGTGCATCTGCTCAAAGTGAATACACATTAAAAAGGTGAGATCTAAATTTAAATCTCATTGTTGCATCACAACGGAGATTAGTGGAAAGAAATGCTGTAAACCCTTCAAACATCTCATCACAACAGGTGATTTAAACAAAAAATGCTGATCTGACAATAACAAAAATGATGAAAGAGTTAACAAATAGCCTGTAACAGTGCACAAAGCAAGTCCTTCCTGGGCCGTACATAAAACAAATAATAAAACGTAAGAAACTGGGTTCCTGGTTAAGGTGGGGGTGAAACCCTACTGAAGCAGCAATCACAAACAGGGTGAAGCCACAATCAAACCCCAATTTAATTTGTGCTTAACTCACTGGTAGCTGGCACAAAAGCAGTAAGGCTTTACTTAGAGGCAATGTGTTAAGTATTTATGCAGCACTTCAAACAGTAATAAAGTGAAACCCAACACAAGAAAAATCCCACACCAGTAAAATGAATAAATTATTTATGACCAAAAGGACAAAAATCCTATCCGTAGAACCAGAAACATGCAATTTTAAAGATTTAAGTGAAAATAGTCCCAAAAAGCACAAAGCGCAACTGTGGTTATCTGGTAGCGCCGGACCGGGACAAAGTGACAAGTTCATGCAGACTGTGATGTAGCACGGGCCGGTACAGGGACCCAGTTAGGCCCACTAAACAAGAATCTTGGTTACGGAGCCCCACGTCAAGGATGGGTTGAGCAGCGGCGGTTCCTAGGAGCTGTGCAGCTGCAATGCAAGGTCCTGCATTAGCATGTGGGATGCTGCTGATGAGGGGCTTGTGATGGGAAGGCCTGAGTTGAGGATTCGCAGAGCACCAACTGGTTCTGAAGGAACTGCGGAGCTTGCGATGCAGAGTCCTGCGCTGGCGTTTAGGATGGCATTGACGAGGGGAATGAGATGCGAAGACCTGCATTTAAGTTGTATCACGCACTAGCTCTGCTGCGGAGTTTTTGTTAGGCGATGCGTTGGTTCTGCTGGGACCACAGCTGGGCTGTCAGATCACCTTCAGGCCCACTTCCAAGGGTCCAGGAGAGGGTAGCACCACTTGGGAGGGCAGGACTCCTAGCTGGCAGAGTTCAGGTGCTGGGTTCAAGGTTGTTGGAGCCTGTGCTGCCCCGGAGGCCAGCCACCTAGCCCTTGGAGTCATTCCGGTGGTCCTGGGTTCAAGATGCAGGTCCTGCCCTTCTCACTCAACAGAAGGACAGCACAGCAGGGCAGCAGAGTGAGAGCTCTTCTTGCAGCAAAGCAGCACAGCAGTCCATCTTAGTCTTTCACAGGCCCAGATGTGTACTGAAGAGTTGGGGTCTGAGGTCCAATATTTATACCTGTTCCCCACTTTGAAGTAGGAGGAGTTTCTAGATGATTTCACCCCCTGAGGTGTCAGGCATCCCCTTCCTTCCTGCCATGGCCCCAGCTTGTCTGGGAACACAACAGAGTAGTGACAAAGCTCTCCACGATGTAGAACGAATAGTTTCTTACCTGTCGGTGTAGTTTTGCAGCTTGAAGACTTTCTGGATTCACTATGCTGTGCATTATTCCGCGGTCTAGTGGTTGGGTCCGGAATCGTAGTCTTTTTTTTTTTTTTTGTGGCCCAGGTGGGCGTCGACGCCCCACCATTTGGTGTCCTCCCGTGACGTCGGCACGCTTCCTCCGGAAGCTCCCACCCTTGGGCGCCATCTTCGGATTCTTTTTTTTTTCTTTTCTCGTCTTGTGCTAGTTTTGTTTATCCTCTTATTTTTTTAAGGTCTTTTTCCTTCCTTAATCCCTTTCCTCCTGTCTCATCTTTCTGGCGGAGGTGGGTGGGTTCGCTAGTGAATCCAGAAAGTCTTCAAGCTGCAAAACTACACCGACAGGTAAGAAACTATTCGTTTTGCAGCGTGAATCTTTCTGGATTCACTATGCTGTGCATAGACTTTGTAGCGGTTTGCTATGTTTGTGGCGGCTGGGTGGAAGATGAGCGTTGGTTGTTGAATATATGTTGAAGCACTTTTTGACCAACTTGTGCTTCTTTGTTCATCTGAATATCCATGCAGTAGTGCTTAGTGAACGCGTGCACTGAAGCCCATGTTGCCGCCAGGCAAATGTCTTGGATGGGTGTGTTTGCCAGGAAAGCTATTGTTGCTCCCTTTTTCCTGGTAGAGTGAGCTTGTGCTGCTCCTTGTAGTTCTTGGCCTGCCTGTTTGTGGCAGAATTGGATTGTCTGTGCGATTCATCGTGCGATGGTGTTTTTAGTTACTGGTCTTCCCAGGAAACTGCTTGCGAAAGACACAAAGAATTGCTTTGTTTTCCTACAGTCCTTAGTCCTTTCGATGTAATGCATTACTGCTCTTCTAGCGTCCAGAGTGTGCAGTGCCCTCTCTGCGCTTGTGGATGGTTTTTGGAAGAAACTTGGTATCTGTATTGTTTGGCTTATATGGAACTTCGACACCACCTTTGGAATGAAGTGTGGGTCTGTCCTCATTACCACCCTGTCATTGTGAATCTGAATGTAGGGTTCCTGTAGTGTGAGAGCTTGCAATTCGCTCACTCTGCGTAGCGAGGTGATTGCTACCAGAAAGGCCGTCTTTATTGTGAGCATATGCAGGGAGGCCTTGTGAATGGGTTCGAAAGGTGCCTTCATAAGTTGCGTTAGAACTACATTGAGGTTCCATGCCGGTGGTGGCATCCTCTTTGGTGGGGCTATTCTCTTGGCCCCCTCTAGGAATCTTTTTACCACCTGAGATGTAAAGAAACTTCTCCCCGTTTCTCCTCTTGTATAGGCCACTATTGCTGCCAGGTGTACTCTTAGCGAGGTGTAGCTTAGGCTACTCTTTAGCAAGTGTGTTAAGTATCTTAGCACTGTTGATTCCCTGGTGATTCTCTTCTGGAGCTTTTCCCTGATGCACCATTGAGTGAATCTTTTCCATTTTGCTGCATAACATTTTCATGTAGTGGGTCTCCTTGCCTCTCGGAGCACCACCAGCGTGCTTTCCGGGAGCTTGAGGTGAGCGAACTCTAAGTCCTCAGGAGCCAAGCTGCTAGGCTGAGGCTCTCTGGTTCCGGGTGGAGCACCCTTCCGTTTTGCATCGAGAGCAGGTCTCTTCTGTTTGGGAACTTGTGTGGTGGCCCCTGTGCCATTTCCACTATTTGTGAGAACCAGGACTGCCTGGCCCACTGTGGTGCCACCAGAATTAGCGTCATGTTGCTTGTTCTGCACTTGCTGAGCACCTTGTGCATCAGCGGTTTCGGGGGAAAAGCGTAGGCAAATGTCTTTGACCAGCTCATCCATAGGGCATTTCCTTGGGATTGCTGACCTGGCTGTCTGGATGCGAAGTCTTGGCATTTTGCATTCTGGTGTGTTGCAAACAGGTCTATTTGTGGGGTCCCCCACTTCTTGAATAGCCTTTGCGTTTCCTGCGGGTTGAGCTCCCACTCGTGTGAGACTGATGTCTGTCTGCTGAGTCTGTCTGCTTCCACATTGTCCTTCCCTGGCAGATGTATCGCCAGGAGGTCTATTTGTAATGGGATCGCCCATCTCCATATCTCCTGCGCTAGCCTTGAAAGCGCCACTGATTGTGTTCCTCCCTGCTTGTTGATGTAGAACATCGTTGTGGTGTTGTCCGTTTGTACTAACACCCTTTGTCCGTACAGCTGTTTCTGGAACGCTTTTAGTGCAAGGAACACGGTCTTTAGTTCTAGGTAGTTGATGTGTTTGAAGGCATCTGTTTGTGTCCATAACCCCCTTACTTTGAGCAGGTTCATGTGCGCTCCCCACCCTATTTGGGATGCGTCTGTTGTGATGGTCACTGTTGGAGTTGGTGGTGTAAATGGTTTTCCCCTTATGTTGTCCTTGTTCCACCATGCTATCTCTTCCTGCACTGCGTGCGTTACAACCACTAGATCTTCCCAACTCCCTGTTGCCTGTGACCATTGTTGTTGGAGCCATTCCTGGAATGGTCTCATGTGGAGTCGAATATTGGGGACTAGGTGTATGCAGGACGCCATCATCCCCATGAGCTTGCTCACTGTCCTCAGTGTCAGACGTTGCCCCTTCTGGTATTGACGTGTCTCCTTCAGAAGTGCGAAGGATCTCTTTTCGCTGGGGAACACCCTGCCCTGAATGGTGTCGATCTGTGCACCCAGGAAGATCTTCACCTGTTCTGGTTCTATGGAGGACTTCTCCCTGTGTATCGAGAACCCTAGATCTGTCAGCGTGTGCGTGACCCGCTGAGCATGTAATTTGCATTGGTTGTATGAGTTCGCCTTTACCAACCAGTCGTCGAGGTAGGGGTATACATGTATTCCCTGCCTCCGTAAGTGTGCCGCTACCGCAGCTAGGCATTTTGTGAAGACCCTTGGTGCGGATTTTAGGCCAAAGGCTAGGGCTGTGAACTGGTAGTGCGCCCTGCTGATGGTAAATCTCAGTAGATGTTTGTGTTTCTGGTTCATGGGAATGTGTAGGTAGGCATCTTTGAGGTCTATAGTGGACATAAAATCCCCGTCCCTTATTTGAGGTATAACCTCCTGTAGGGACGTCATCTTGAACTTTTGAGTTTTTATGTATTTGTTTCGGAACCGTAGGTCCAGTATGGGCCTTAACGTTTCGTCTACTTTTGGTACGAGGAAGTAGTTGGAGTACACTCCCCTGTTTCTTTCCTTGTATGGTACCGTTTCTATGGCCTCCTTGTGGAGGAGTTCTTGTGCTTCCTGCCAAAGAAGTGATAGCTCTTTTGCTGGGCGCGTTTTTTTGTTGGTTGGCCTCCTGCTTGGTGGCTTTTTTACTAGTTCTATACAGTAGCCGAACTGTATGATGTTGAGTATCCATTTGTCCGTTATCTTCTTCCACTGCTGGAAGAAGTGTTTTAGTCTGCCTCCTACTGGTGTTACATGATCGTTGATTTCTGATTGTTCTTTGAGTCTTTTGTTGTGCCGCGCCACTAGAGATGTTGTCAGTGCGGGCACGTTTGGTACCATGGAGTCACTTGGGGGCGGGTTGCTGTCCCCCTCTCCTCGTCTGCCCTCGTCCGTTCGGTCGCCCCCGAAAGGACTGGCCCCTCTGTTGGTACTGCCAGCCTTGCTGTTGCTGACCTTGTTGCGCCTGGTTGGTTCCCTGATAGGTTTGCTGGAAAGCCTGGTGCGATGTTCCCGGCTGACTCCCTCCTCTGCCATTTGGTCTCCTTGAGGGGGTGCCACTTCTCATTCCTCTGAACTGCAGTGCTCCCATGGACCTTGCAGTTTCATTATCCTTCTTTAGCTGTGTTAGCTTCTCGTCCACTGGTGTGCCGAACAGCTTTTCCCCGTTGAAGGGTGTGTTCAGGATATTGTTCTGGACTTCGGGCTTGAACCCCGAGATCCTCAGCCAGGCATGCCTTCTTTCCGTCACTCCGATCATCATAAGCCTGCTTGATGTGTCTGCTGGGTCCAAGGCCGACTTTAGGCAGGTGTTGGCCATGTTCTTGCCTTCCTCCACCAGGTGCGTTGCCCTCTGCTGGTATTCGCCTGGGAGATGTTTGAGTAGCTGCCCTACTTCCTCCCAATGTTGGTAAGCATGTCTGTTTATTAGGGCATTGGAGTTTGCAATGCGCCAGTGAATTGCCGCATTCCTCTCTATTTTCCTCCCCGTGAGGTCTATTCTTTTACTCTCCTTGTCTGGAGGTGGCCCTGAGTTCGTGGGGACGTTGGCCCTTTTCCTGGCTGTTGCAGTTATAATAGAGTCAGCTGGTACGGATCCCTGGATATATGCTGGATCCTTCGAGGAATGTTTGTATTTTTTCTCTGTCCTCAGGGTGACAGATCTGCAGGTTGATGGCTCCTTGAAAGCTTCTCTGACCTGGTCCAGCACACTTGGGAGCATAGGAAGGAATTGGCTCCTAGTTTGAGTTGGGAGCAGTGTCTCTAAGAGGAAACAAGCCTTCGGTTTCTCTTCCTCCATTTCCACCCTATAAGTTGCTGCAGCGTTCCTGACGACCATATTGTAGATGCCAATGTCGTCTGGCGGCGAAGGCCTCGACGGATATGACTCTACGGCCTCTTCCGGGTTTTCGGCGTCGAGGTCCTGCCATTCCAGGTCCTGAGCCTCCGAGGGTGTCGAACCAAAGTTTGTCTGCTGGTCGCCTTCGCCCTCTGTGTAATAATACAGGCCCTCTTCGTCCTGCTGCTCCGCCGGTTCGGGAGTTTTCGGCGGGTCGGCGGCGTCTAATTCCTCCTGGACCTCCGCTTCGACAACCGTTGAAGGCTTCGAAGGGATGGTGTATCTATTCATCCGTTCGTCGAAGTCCTTCTTCCTCTGGTGGATACTGTTCATTTCGGCCTCGAGCCTTCTTTTCTTCCTCTCCATCTCGGCCGCTTGTTCGGCGTCGAGAGTTTCGACGTTTCTCTTCGAGGTCGTGGATGTTGACGTCGAAGTTGCCTTCAGCTCCTTTTCCTTTGGCGTCGAGCGCGGCCTTTCGGGACCGTGCTTCGATGACCTAGGTTTGTCTAGAGCTTTCGCCAGCTGGGAGTCCTTATCTAAGGATCCGCTGGGCTGTTTGTCTGTGGACGCAGCTGTGGTCGTCGATTGCTTCAACGCCATTGCTCCTTTCGAGGACTTTGGCTCTGCTTTTCGAGAGTCTGTCGGGGTTTTAGGGGTCGACGTCTCTCTTACCTCCTTTGTCGACTTGTTATCGGTCTCTGCGACCGTGTAGTCCTCTGGTCCCTCGGCGATGTTGTCCTCTTCTCCGCTGGAGAGGCCCAGGTCCCGAAGCGACGGAGGTTGTCCTTGCCCTTGCATGGCGTAGTTCGCTCTACTCGGTCTGTCCCTCACTCCGAGGGTCTTGGGGGTGAATGCCGAGCAGGCGTTGCAATCCTTGCTTTGGTGGTCGATCGGCAGGCAGAGGTTGCAGACTGGGTGCTGGTCCTTCTGCGCGAACTTGTGGTGGCAGTTACGGCAAAACTTGAATGGTGTCTTGTCCATTCCTGCGCTCAGGGAGCCCCCTGTGTGCGCATTCTCCGTTGGACGTCGAAGTTCTTCCTCCTTCTCACCGTCTTCGTCGTCCCGGTTCTGTGTTGTTTGTCGTGTGATGAAGAAACTCCAATTTCTCGGTGTTTTCTGCTTTTTTCTCTCTTCTCTTTTCCCAAAAACTCTGGAACTCCTTGTGACGATCCAGACCCAACGGCGGAAAAAGGAATCTGAAGATGGCGCCCAAGGGTGGGAGCTTCCGGAGGAAGCGCACCGACGTCACGGGAGGACACCAAATGGTGGGGCATCAACGCCCACCTGGGCCACAAAAAAAAAAAAAAAGACTACGATTCCGGACTCAACCACTAGACCGCGGAATAATGCACAGCATAGTGAATCCAGAAAGATTCACGCTGCAAAACCAGCATATCTGAACCACCGCCTCTCATTCCACGTACCCGCCAGACAACTACGCTCCGCCCAACTTGCCCTGGCCACCGTCCCACGGATCCACAAGACCAGAGCCGGAGAAAGATCCTTCTCCTACCTCGCTGCCAAGACCTGGAACACCTGACCCAATTCAGGAAGGATCTCAAGACCTGGCTCTTCGACTGAACCTCCACGCCCAGATGGATCAGGCACCCCTCCCATGACTCGCCACTCTATACAAACTGCTGATTGATTGATTGACAAACCCTTTGTGAGAGTGCTCAGGCAGTCTTTGTGATGTGCCGCTGTGCTAGGTGAGAGCTCCTCCCCCTCGTTAAATCAAAGTGACCCATCCTGCCAACACCTAGTTTCCCTTGTCTCACTGTCTGGGAGCAATACACAAAGACCAACTGCTAGCTACACTTAGTCATGTGACCCAGGATACAGGCACCAAATGGTTGAAACAAGAAAATGCCAACTTTCTGAAAGTGGCATTTTCAGAATTGTGATGAAAAATCTGATTTTATTATTAAAGAGACCCTTTAATTACAATTCTTAAGACACCAAACTAGACCTATCTACCTGTTCCCAATGGAAAGTAATCCCTTATTAAATGTAATAAGGAAACCCAATGTTATCCTACGGAGAGGTAGGCCTTGCAGTAGTGAAAAACAAATTTACGAGTTTTTTTACTACCAGAACATGTAAAAGTAAAAAGAACATGTCTAACTTTCTAAATACACTGCACGTTGCCCTCTGGGCTGTTCAGGGCCTACCCGAGGGGTGACATATGAATTAAAAATGAAGGTTTGGGCCAGGCAAAAGGTTTATCTTGCTATGTTGAAACAGCAGTTTAAAACTGCGCACACACAGGCTGCAATGGCCGGCCTGAGACGTGTTTAAAGGGCTACTTAAGAGGGTGGCAGAATCAGTGCTGCAGGCCAACTAGTAGCATTCAGTTTACATGCCCTGGGTACATGTAGTACCACTTTACCAGGGACTTACAAGTAAATCAAATGTGCCAATTTGGTGTAAGCCAATTTTACCATGTCTGGGGGAGAGAGCACAAGCAGTTTAGCACTGGTTAACAGTCGTAAAGTGCACAGAGTCCTAGAGCTGACAAAAACAAACTCAGCAAAATGTGGAGGGTAAAGGCAAAATGTTTGGGGGTAACTCTGCAGGGAGGGCCGGTTCCAATACAAAACGTCTTGCAATTTAGCTTGCAGTGGATCAATTTGGCGGGTGCTGCACCTGTGCCACATCCGAGTGTAACTGCCATTCGTGATCTACCAGGCGTTGGAGTTCACCTCCTCTAGAGTTTACAGATCCCATCAAGAATTTCACCACAAAGAAATTCCATAGTCGTCCAGCCACTTCCAGAGACGTAGTGCTTCCTGGCACAGGACCCAAGACCCCAGCTTAGCCTGTTTGTTGCATACCACTTGGCAGTGGTGTTGTTCATGAGCATCTGCACCAGCCTTCCTCTGATGGTGCGCAGGGTGGCCTTTAGTGCTAAGCGACTCGCTCTAAACTTCAACAAACTGATGTGGAGCCGAGCTTCAGCCGGAGATCAGATGCCTCTGATCTCCATCTCTCCCAGATAGCCTCCCCAACCCAGAAGCAAAACATCCATCACCACTGTCAAATCTGGGTGAGATAAGGAGAGGACTCTGCCACTGATCCAATCGTGGTCCAGCAAGCACCACTGGAGATCTTTTGCAGGCTCTTCGGAAATCTGGATATAATCTGAGAGATCCACTCCTCCCCCAGTGCCGTGCCCACTGAGACTTCAGATCCCATTGCAGAGCCTGTATGTGCCATTTGACATGTGCCACCAGTAGGACACAAGAGGCCAGCAATCCCAACAGTGTCAGAGTCATCCGCACTGCGATCCAGGACAGAAGCAGGAACATCAGGATCATAGCCCGAATGCTCTGGACTCTCCGAACCGGGGAAAAGGCACAAAACTGTATCATTTCCAGAACAGTAACCATAGACAGAAGCACCTGCGGAGTCAGGTGTAACTTCAGCACACTGATAAGCACCTCAAAGATGTTAGGAGGTTCACCTTCATCTGGCTGTGGTTGATGACTGCCTGGGGTGAAGTCGCCTTCAACAGCCAGTTATTGAGGTTGGGGATGACCGGCATCCCCGATCATTCAAAGCTAGGCTGCGACCATTCTTGCTCGCTTGAACACCTGAGGGGTTTTGGGGAGGCCAAAATGGAGTACTGTAAACTGAAAATGCTCCTGACACACTGTTAATACAGGTAGTGCCTGTGGACCTGCAGGACGGGGATATGGAAATAGCTGTCCTGCAGTGCCAACAATAACATTCAGTCTACGAGGTCTAGTGCAGACAGGAACTGGGCTAGCATTTGCATCTTGAATTTGCCCTTCCACAGGAAGGCGTTGAGAGTGTAAAGATCTAAGATAGGACGATGGTCGCCGTCCTTGTTTGGCAAAGGAAGTAGCAGGAAGTAATGTCCAATTCCTACTTCAGTGGTCAGAACCCTATGAATGGCCCCTTAGCCCAGAAGGTCCTACACATCATGCTGCATCCAGATAGTTTTTGAAGGCGTGGCTAGGAAGAAAAAAATAGGAGGGTATAGCCCTAATTGATCATTTGAAGGATTGTCTGACGTGATGGTTTGTCACCCTTGGAGAAAATGCCAGATCCAGCCAGACAGGGTAGGTGTGTGCCCAGCAGGACAGCGTGCTGTCCCTGAAGCCCTGGGCATTCTCTTTGTAAGCTGTGGCAGAGGATAGGACTGTTGGGCTGGCTCCCATGTCAGATGGATGCTGGCGGTATTGAAAACCCTAACCATAGGATCAAAAAAGGCAAAACTGTTGATCAAACTGTCTGGATGGAGAAAGACAGGGAACATGTTGTGACCCTGCTTTCTTTTTGTTTTTGTTTGTTTTATAAACTGAATTTTATTATTTTGAGCAAATAACCACATTGTTACATTACCACATATTTTGCTGTGATACTAATCTTGGAGTTGCACAGTACAAACACTGCTGGGTAAATACATTTTAAAACATCCCACACCATGTTATCCACTTCCCCCATATCTTTTCATGTTTCTCCCGGGGCAGCCCCAGGATATGTAGACAGCTTTTTCGTTTGTGGAGCAACAGTCCATCGCCCTTTTCCAAGGAACCAGTGAGGGACGGGAAGCTGCCCTCCAGATTCCGGCAATGTCTCTTTGGGCTAATGCAGCCCGATACCCACAAAGGTTCTGTCCCCACCCGTGTCACTCCCTGCTTTATTAAAACTTTTCAGGGTGAAGCCCGCCTTTTCACCAAAAATGCAAGAGCCATCAAATGGTATATACATTAGGGATGCTTGGACATTCCAGGAGAAGTCCATAGATCTCATCCAAGCATGAAGATTAAGTGTCACACTTGTACTATTGCCCCGCTGAAAAAGTCAGTCATGTCCAAGCACGAGTGGATCACAAAGTTTGTTGCACTTCAGCCATCCTGGATAGCTTGGGTCAGGGATGGCCGGAGGTCGTCCGGAATGGTTACCAAATCTTGGTGTAATGTATCCTATAGAGCATGGAAATAGCGGCCTAGAAGACAGCTGGGATTGACAGACTGCAAAGCTAGGCTTGTGGATCAAACTGAGCGCTTGCCAAAGGTCTCTATCCTTATCAGGCAATGGACCCAAATACTTACAGGATAAACTCATCTTCCCAGCAAAAATCTTAGATCAAAGAATCAACTTCTTCTATGTCCCCGGACTATTCGCACGTCTAGGTATGGTGGCCGAGCCTTCTCTTATCTCGCTCCCTACCACTGGAAAAGGCTCCCCTTCTTCATCTGGGCATGCACTGACTTCTCTGGTTTTAAAAAACATCTCAAGACCTGGGTGTTTTGATGGGTGCTTCTCCATCTGTCTGTCGCCTCATCGCCGAAATGGCCCTTTGGGGAGAGTCATCGTGCTATACCAAGAACCCATTAACATAACTTAATATTGACTATCAGGTGTGGTGGTGGGAAAGGCATTAGGATTTACCTTGCTAGTGGACACCAGCACCACCAAGCTCTCAAGCGTGGGGGTGGGGTTATGTAAATAAGTCCGAATTGCCTGGAGGTGGTTGGTGGTGCAGAGCGACCTGCCTATTGATTGGTCAGCCTAAGCATGGTTTAGCCCTAGTGCGTATACGTGAGAGCTTTAGAGGTCCTTTAGGTACTTAATCAGGCTGGAGTACCTCTGTAAGAACATTAGCATTCGCCTCCAAAGTAGCTAGTTGTAGATTCAGCACTTCTGTCGCCCTCCGGATAAAGACAGCGAAAGAGACGCTTTTTACGTGGCAGGGCTGGGAGGAGAAACAAGAATAGTATCTGTAGAAGTGTCCAGGCCACTAGCATCTTGTAGTTCCTCATACTAATTGGTCTCCTCCTATTGGGGACGGACGTCATCCTCTTCATCGAAATTGTCAATGACTGAATCACTGCCAGAAAGGTTGCTTAAAGTCTGAGCCCTACTGCGTGGTCAGGGCTAAGTACCAGTATTTGAAGGGCAGCTGACTAACTGCGCTCTGGCTGTACAGAACAAAGCATTGGTCGAGGTAGAGTCTGCTTTGAGTCTAATAACACAATGGGCTGCAAATCTTCCTCCAATGTTGACACTGGGGTCAATGCGGAGGGAACCGGCGCAGCGGGTGGCACAGGGACTGAAGTCGGCACAGAAGCCGGTGCTGAACCTAAAGTATGTTCAAGTAGTACAGACTGCGCCGATGGTGGGTCTGCTGGCTGAAGTCCCACTGGAGGTCCCCTGCGGATCCTTTGGGGCTGAAGGCACACCAGAGGGAACTGGTAAGGTGCCGAAAATGCACAGAATGGCCTCCCTAAAGGCATCCACTTGCTACAACATCGCCAACTGACCTGGAAATTCGGGGTGCATCAGGACTAGGCTTGGAGTCAGCTCCAGTAGAGCTAGGGAGCGAGACAGGGTGAGGTTCAAGAGAGGGGTGGGGTTCGAGAGTGGTGGGAAGGAGCTGATTGCACTTAGATTTCTTATGCTTCTTCTTAGACTTACCCAAAGACTTGGACCGCAAAGAAGATCTGCTGCAGGAATGACTTCGGGAGCAAGAACGGGACCTTCCTTTCAACCTCGACTAGTCATGGCATGGCATCAGTCTTAAAAAATCATGTTAGACAGGTCATCTTTTATTCCTGTAAATACTGTATATTTTGTATATTTCGAAATGTCCACCCTTCACATTTCCTACACTTCACTATTTAGAGCACTCCTGTCACTTTATCACTACGGAGCAAAATTTGTAAGAGCAAATTGAAGAAGAAGCATATTGAGTAATACCTGTTTATATAAACATTGTGTTGATAACCAAGTTCAAGCTGGTCCATCTATGCTTTAATGGTTACGTTTTTTTTCTCGTAATTGTGTGTTTTTCACATTCAGGATTTCATTGATCAGTTGGATCTTTGTTATATATTCCAATGTTTAGCAACACAAAGCTTTCCCTTGGCGTTCTGTATGGCATTTGGTTTCATCTGGGCGCAGTCCCACGTAGGCCTTAAAATCGTGTTTCGACCTCATCCACATAGGCATACCTCGTTAGGGTCTGTCACAGACATTTGTTTGTGACAGATCCTGCATGGTTTAAGCACTGTTGTCTTAGGAGGTGACATTTCCCTTGCTCAATGGAAAAATCTTCAGAAAAAGTCTTGAAAAGACTAAAGAGTAGCTCTGGATCCATGTCTGAAGGAGTAATAACAGAGGAATTTACAACAGCACACATGGCAGGAGCTTATATGCATCTCTGCTCTTCACTTACAGAGCGGAATGATGTCAGCAGTGAGGCGCTCAATGCCACCAACTGGCGTGCCGGAGTACTCCTTTGAGGTTTCTGGATCAAGTCTGATGCTTCTAGAAAATTCACAAGGTGAGGAATCTGCAGTTAGAAGTATCCATCAGAAACATAACACATATTGATCATTTAATGTCTGAGCGAAGACGCTGCTCATGTCCTTTGGCAAGGTTGGCAATTTTCTTACAATCTCTGTGGAGAAGTAGAAAAATAATTCAGATTTTCTTTGCTCATAGAGGCGCATACTACAAAGCTCTCTGGGACCAGATGTTGCATCAAAAACTATAGATCACCTGTCGGTTGCCTGTGATGCCTCACAATGGAGCAGGGGTTTGAAAACAGCTTAGACCAAGTAGCCAGGATAGAGTCAATAAGGGCATTATTAAGGACAACAAGGGTTCAGAGGTCGAAGGCCCAGGTTGCACAATTTCCTTGAAGAGATTGCCCTAGTCTCTTCAGTTGGAAGTAGTAATTCCAGGACTTCCAAAGTGACCACAATAGACTCTGCTTACAGAGGGCTCAATGGATGGCCCACCTCAAAATTGGAGCTGTCCATCTACCAGCGTAGGTCTGGGTCAACCATCTGGAAGAGAAGAGCTGCATGTGAGACAAGGGATCCCTTTGCTGTTGGTGATAGTGCCTTCAGAGACATCACTGGAAGGCCCTCAACCACCATCTGGTGAGAGGAACCAGCAGGATGCATGAGGCCATGAGCCAAGCAGGTGTGAGACCTGTAGAACCGGGAACTGCGTCTGCATTAGAAATCTCATGATCATCTCTAGAATGTTCATGATCCTCTGAGAAGGAGGAAAGGTCTTTATGCAGGATGTGTCTAAGACCGCACCCATGAAGGTCAACCTTTGTGTTAAAGTGAAGTAGGACTTTTGAGCACTGACGGTGAAGGCCAACTCAAGGAGAAGAGCCATCATGCACTGAAGTGATTATGCAACCAACATCGGGGAATTAGTCTTCAACAACCAGCTGTCACAGTATGGAAACAGACTTCTGACAGCCCCAGTGAAGCTGCCACAACTGCAAACACTTGAGTGAAAAAACAAGAAGCAGTCTTCTGCCCGAGTGTCAAGACTGCAAACTGATAGCACTGGGACCTCCACAGCGAACATCAGGACATGCCTTTGACAAGGGAGGTTTGAAAGATAGAAGTAAGTGTCATGGATGTCCCAAGAAGCCAATCTCCCACATACAGGGCCAGCATCCTGGCTCAGAGATAACATCTTGAATGTGTCTTGCTGAATGAAAAAGTTCAAAAGGCAGAGAACAGAATGGATCTCAGACATACCGATCTTGTTGAAGACCAAAAAGTAAAGGGAGCAAAATCCTGTGCCCCTTTCTTATGGAGCGCCACGTGTAAGACTCCTTAGTTCAGCAAGGACCTCTGCCTACAAAATCAAGGTGTAGGCCGAAGAGCACATAGTGATGGAGTGAAGAGTGTCATGGAAAGGTAGAGTGTAACCCCTGCAGCTCAACTGGATGACCCAGTGGTATGTCATGATCAAGTCCCAATTGGTGGAAAAGTGGGAGACACTTCACCCTCGGATGATGATGGTTTATTTGGGGTGGGGGAGGGGCTTTGAATCACCTTCTTCCGTGCATCCATAATTCTAATTGAGCATGATAATGGTGTCAGAACTAGAGCCGAACAACTTCTTCACCAGGACAAATTACTCTTGTGCCACTAAGATACTTCAGCCAACTTAGAAGGCAGAGCATGCAACAACTCTGAATGCAAGTCCTAGACTGATCCTGGGAAAGGCATAGTGGATGATGCAGGACAGAGAGGGGATGGTGTTGCAGTCTGCAACTTCTTAGGTGCAGCGTACAGAGACTGTGGAAATCCGGAATTTTGAGACATCTGGGTTGCAGCTTCCAGAGTCGCCCAGGGGAATCCACTCTAGGAGAGTGGCCAGGAGAGTATTTGAGCAGTCCTGAAGATACCTAACAAAGCCAAATGGAAGGCCTCAACCTGACTGGGGTTGGCAGTTGGCATCAGAAATACTAGCAGACTGTTTTGCAACTTTGTAATTGACTCAGAGCCTGACTTCTGGGACAATGTTGTGACTTAACGGTTCTGAGAACGGGATTGTTTCTCTGAAGAAGAGAATTTAACCTTTCTGTGGCATTTTGTTTAGAAAGATCTTTTTAGGATATCATTCCCTAACTGGAGACCTACCTGTAGGAGAAAGGATACCCTGGGCTGTCACTTCATGCCTTGGCCTTCTGCTTCCTGATGACTTTCATGTGTATTAAGGACCACAAAACACACGCCACAGCGTTATTGCTTGATCCAAGACACCACATGCAGTTGTTGTGAGGATCCAATAAAGATTGCTGCTGCTCTTACAACAGGGATTGAACAATGAAACTTTCGTTGGAGACACTTAACCTAGTCGCGGTCATAACTGAGCACTGCAGATCAGGTCAATATGCTGTGAAAAATCAGGAACTTATGTCAGTGCACCAGTTGGAGCTTATTATACGCAAGCGATTAGATGTCTGGAAAACAGAGCCATGGGTGGAGCTTCATGGCACAACCAGGTGGCACTTGAGAGCTGCTGTTAGGGAAAATGTTTTTGGGACTGGTCTCACACCTACTGCCATACTCTTAGTGTGAAGAATCTGCAGAAAGATGTATCTATCAGAAATTGTTTGTAGCAGAAAGGCAACAGATGCAATAAAACACATGTAATAAACCTAGAAGAGGGTGCAACCAACACATATACAAGAGAAATGAATTTCATCTTTCACATGTATTTTGTTAAAATGTATAGCAACTCAAGATGCGTAAAACCTATAAATATTAATATGCAAACATATCCTTCGGAGGTTAATATCTAATTGGTTGCAGAAGAACATCATAGTTGAAAGTTGAAAAAAATTAGCAGTGCTACTGACTACTTCACAAAGGTGAAATCGCAGAGCTTGGATGGCTTAACTGCTTACCTCCATAAAACCCAGTATAGTTCAGGCTCTAGAAAAGATTATGAAGCCTGGAAACCAAACATTCCTATCAGTTTCCTTGCCACAAACATGAACATTTTCAGGGTTGGTTGGTCAGTGTCAACTGCACATTTTTTAAAAATTATTTATGGTTTGCAATGAATGTTCCCTTTTGTTCTGGTGCTTGTGAACAATCACACATGCAAACAGCACTGGCGCACTGACAATGATGACTCACAATTTGGCTTATATCTCAAAATCAGCTTACTGAACAATCACCAAACCAAAAAAAGACACAGTATGAAGGAAAGGCCACTGAGTCCTTAAATTTTGGTATAGTTTTGTTCGCCAGAGTAATGCTCAGCAAAACTTTCTAACAGGTCGCTTCACGCGGGTGTGCGCGCGCGCACACACACACATGCAAAATGGCTAAAGTGCATCTTGGTAATAAATTTAAGATTAAACTATAAAGCTGAAGTATAAGTTTTGTATCTGTGGTTAAAAAAACAAAATCATTCATGCATCTTAATATTTATTTGTAGAAACGAAACTGAAGAAATCCCTTAGTACCTCACAATTTTTACTTACTTGGGTTCTTAATATTCTTAGTTGAACTATTCCTTCATTCTCCTCTTCTCTCATTCTTTCCGTGGTGAGCTGCAACCTTCCAATCAAATTTATCTTTCCCCTTTTCTGAACTTTAGCATTTTTTCTGGAAAAAAGGGAGTTTTGAAACTAAGCAAACAATTTAAGTTATGATGTATACATCTGGCACTCCCTTTACTGCTTACTTTAGTTAAGCTTAGGATGCTTACCTGGGTAGCTACCAGACTATAAATGTCACATTACTTCTAAAGTCTACACATTTGTTGAATCATTTATTTGGTAAATTCTTATGAGCAAGTACATGTGCACATATTGATGCACCCCAAGTTTAACAGGAAAGATAGATCACTATTACATGCTCTTAACACTGCATTCCTGGATCTCACGGCAAGGGAGTCTCCACCAGATTCGGTCTCGGAGTCATGACCACTTCAGAAGAAACCATGTGAAATCAACTCTTATGAAGGGACATAGTGTGATTTGGGGGAAGAAGACGATGCACTGTAAAATGGCCCTTGAAGGATTAGAACATAGAACTTCTGAATAATTAGCTTTTTGAATGTTGCTTTCTGAAAAAAATGAGAAGTGAATTCAACATATCAAAAGAGCATAAGTGGGAAATATAAGGAAGATGGCCTAATGGACAAGTTACTTACCTTCGGTAACGCCTTATCTGGTAGAGACATGATCTAGCCGCAGATTCCTTACCTTTGAACTTCCAGGTGACAGGCTGGATCCAGAAGATTTTTCTTAGCAGTACCCCTGCACGCCAGTAGGTGTCATTGGTCGACTCTGCGTGACATCGTCGGCGTCGTGTTCGTCGGCGTTGTGATGTCCGCGTCAATATAACCGCCACTCCGGCACGCTGACGTCGGTACTTTTCACGACTTTCCACACCAGAAGCGCGGAGCCATGAAGTTACTGACCATGGTGTGTTAAAAGAAGCTAGGGCCCTAAAGGGGACCAGCCCTGACACAAAAAATAATTCTGCAGTGCGAGGAGGAAGGGTGCGTGGGTAAGGAATCTGCGGCTAGATCATTTCTCTACCAGATAAGGCGTTAACAAAGGTAAGTAACTTGTCCATCTGATAGAGACATCTAGCCGCAGATTCCTTCCCTTTGAACAGATATCCTAGCAATGCCTTCCCCGGAGGAGGGACTGCGGAAAAGTTTTAGACCAGAAAATCCTGCAGGACAGAGCGGCCAAACAGGCCTTCTCTGCGAACTTGTGAATCCAGGCACTAGTGTCTGGCAAATGTGTGCAGAGACTCCCACGTGGCAGCTTGACAGATATCAGCAATCAGAACCCCACGCTGAAGGGCTGTGGTGGTTGCCTTTGCTCTGGTGGGATGGGCCATAAGGCCCTCCGGAGGCTGCTTCTTTGCCAGGAAGTAACAGATTTTTATACAGAGGATGACACAACGAGAGATGGTCCTCTTTTGAACCGCACACCCCTTCTTTGCTCTCTCATATCCTATCAAGAGTTGGTCATCCACCCGGAACTCTTTAGTGCGATCGAGATAGAATGATAACGCCTTTTTTGGGTCCAGCGGGTGGAGACGCTCCTCTTCCTTGGAAGGATACGGAGGTGCATAGAAAGTCGGCAGAGCAACTGACTGTCCCAGATGAAAGGGAGTTACAACCTTGGGCAAAAAGAACGCCTTAGTTCTCAGCACCACTTTTTTCGGAAAAAACATCAGGTAAGGAGGCTGTGATGACAGTGCCTGCAGTTCGCTCACCCGAGGTAATTGCCACCAAGAATGCTGTTTTGATGGTGAGCAATCATAAAGGGCAGTTGTGCATCGGATCAAACGGTGTGCACATCAAGAAGGTGAGGACCAAATTAAGGTCTCATTGTGGCATAAGAAAAGGAGAAGGGGGAAACAAGTGGGTCAACCCCTTCAAAAACCTCTGCACCAGAGGGGACTTGAAAAGTGAAGGCTGATCTGGTAGCCAAAGAAAAGCTGAGAGGGCCGAAAGATAGCCCTTCAGAGTGCCCAAAGCAGAACCCTGCCGGGCCAAGGAAAGGATAAACAAAAGGACATCTGCCAGAGAGGAAGACAAGGGGTCAATGGACCTTTCTGTACAATATTTACAAAATGGGTTCCATCGGCAGGCGTATACCGATTTCGTGGAGGGACGCCTGGCTGCCAGAATAACCTCACAGACTTTGGGAGGAAGGTCAAAAGCTGTCAACTTTCGCTGCTGAATCTCCACGCAAGGAGGCAGAGAGTGGACAGGTTCGGGTGGAGGACCCTCCCCTGCTGCTGCGACAGAAGATCCTCCCGAAGGGGCAAGCTGATCGGAGGATCGATGCTCAGGTCTAGAAACTCGGGATACCAAACTCTCCGTGCCCAGTCCGGAGCCACAAGAATGACTTGTGCCCGGTCGCTCCGGATCTTCTTGAGCACTCTGGGCAGGAGTGGTATGGGCGGAAAGGCGTATAGGAGGCCTGAGCTCCGCTTGCGGCAAAAAGTGTCGCTGAGCGAGAGCCGCCTTGGAAACTCCAAAGCACAAAACTGCTGACATTGCGCGTTCTCTTCAAAGGCGAACAGATCTAACCAAGGCTCTCCCCACTGCTGAAAGAGATCTTGTACCACCTCCGAATGGAGACGCCACTCGAGATCCGCAAGGCACCTATTGTGAGATCTGGGTGGGGAAGGGAAAGGGGTCTGCCCTTGATCCAAATCCGAACCAGGTCGGTGAGATTTCCTCGATGCTGTGCCCATTGGAACTTCAGGTCCCACTGCAGAGCCCGCATATGCCACCATGCATGGTTCACTAGCAGGATGCAGGAGGCCATGAGGCCCAACAATCCCAGAGTCATTCTCACCGAAATCCAGGATAGAGGCTGAAACATCGGTATCATAGCCTGAATATCCTGGACTCGCCGTTCAGGAGGATAAGTTCGAAACTGCACCGTGTCCAGAACCACTCCAATGAAAGGGAGCATCTGAGAGGGGGTCAGGTGTGACTTCGGCACGCTGATAGTGAACCCCAGCAAATGCAGGAGGTTTGCTGTAGTCTGGAGGTGGGAGACAACTGTTTGGGACAAGCCCACCTTCAACAACCAGTCGTCGAGATAGGGGAAGACTGGAACCCCTGATCTCCGGAGATGAACTGCAACCACTGCCATCACAATTGTGAACACCCGAGGGGCGCTGGTGAGGGCGAAGGGGAGCACTGCAGATTGAAAGTGCTCGTGGCCCACCGTAAACCGCAGGTAGCGACGATGGGCAGGCAGGACGGGAATATAAAATTAGGCGTCCTGCAAGTCCAACGAAACCATCCAGTCACCTGGGTCCAGGGCAGACAAGACCTGAGCTAGGGTGAGCATCTTGAACTTCTCCTTTTTGAGGAAGTAGTCGAGGGCTCTGAGGTCTAGGATAGGACGAAGGCCTCCGTCTTTCTTTGTGACCAGAAATAGCGACCAGATGGAGGGGTAGTCTCGCAACACTCACCTGTCCGATGTGATGTCCTGCCAGTGGTGGAGATGACGGCGTACCCTGCCACCGACTGGCTGTAAATGAACTTGGAGGATCGGACTAGGGAGGTTTTGTGGTGGAGGAGGACATTGTAGCTTGGCTCGACTTCTAGGTTGGCGCGGTTGGTAGCCCCTTCAGTAGCCGCGAATGGAGTGAAAAGCAGATGCCAGCCGAGAAGTTGTGGTGAGGCCCAAGGACTTGGTCGTGGCCGGCTAATTCTTGAAACGCTCAAGGGCGGCATCTGCCTCGTCTCCGAAGAGACGGGAGTCATCGAAGGGCATGTCCATGAGGTTGGCTTGGACATCCCCCGAAAAACCAGACGTTCTCAGCCAGGCGTGGCGACGTACGCCCACCGTTGTGGAAATCGCTCTACTCAGCGAGTCTGTTGAGTCCAAGCCACATCTGATGGCGAACTTGGTTGCGTTTCTCTGGCCTGAAATAGCTTGGGAGAGTAGAGCCCGGTCCTCCTCCGAGACCCTGGGCAGCACCTGCGCAACAGTGTCCCATATAGAATGGGAATAACGGCCCAAAAGGCATGCAGTGTTCACTGACCGCAATGCAAGACTGGCAGAAGAAAAAAAAAATTCTTTCCAAAACTCTCGTCTCTTGGATTCCCTGTCCGGGGGTGCGGAAGGGAACACGCCACTGGAAGTGGAAGCGTGGACCACCAAGCTTTGTGGGGTGGACGGTGAGAAAAGTGGGTCGCCCGGTGCAGGGCAATGGCAGCGGGCAATCGTCCTATTCACAGGAGCCCATGTGCTGGGTTTAGACCAGGTGCCCAGAAGGACGTCCGTTAAGGCCTCATTAAAAGGCAGTAAGGGTTCCGAGCTGGAGACCCCAGGCTGCAGGACCTCTGTCAAGACGTTAGTCTTGACTGCCACTGTAGGGAGCTGCAGGTCCAGGACCTCCGCAGCCCTACGCACCACCATAACAAATGATATCCCCTCCTACGCAGCCAGGGTAGGTGGAGACAGCATGCCAGAGTCTGGGGAGACATCCAAACCACTGGCATCACCCGGTTCCTCGTACCAGTCCATATCTTGTGGGTGCGGGATTTCTAAGGGATCCTGCTCCCCCTCCCAAACCTCTGAATCCATCCGTAACCCTTCAGAATAGGGCAGGTTGAACGGCATGGAGCCATACGTGTCTGTTGGCGCCGGTCTCGGCGTCGGAGGTTGACCAACCGGCTCCGTATCATCGAGTATGAGGATCGGGGAGGCGCCGCCGGTGGGCACCAGCGACACAGAGGACCTCAGCGCTGGATGCGGCGCTGGGTAAGGTCGCTGCAGAGGTGCGACTGGCGCAGGTTCGGACCCAGGAACGGGTCCAATCGGAGGCCGTCGCACAGGAGACGCAGGCGTGGGACCCACGTGGATTCCTCCATCATCTGAGGCTGTGGGGCCCTAAGGTGCGCCGGCAGGGTTAGACCACCCAAATATGGCGCACATGGCATCATAGAACTCCTTAAGCTAGGTGGGGGTCGCTCCGGACCCGGGAAGACAGGGAAATGCGGAGCCAACCCAGGCAGCCGCTCCGCAAAGAGGGGCCTCGAACACCGAGGTTCATCAGCCACGTCGTGAGACGGGTGGGGTTGAGTCGAAGCACGCTTCGACTTCTTGTGTTTTTTATGGTGCCTCTTACCTGACTTCGACGAAGAGGACTTCGATTCACTAGAGCGGTGCTCGGACCTTCCTCTCGACCGAGAACTGGACCGGGATCGAGACCGACGAGGCGACCTCCGCAATGCCAGGCTGCAAGCAGCTTTAGGGACCGCTCCCTTAAAGCCTTCGGCACCATGGCCCAGCAGTTGGAGCACAAATTCGAGTTGTGGTCGTGCTCCAGGCACCAGAGACACACTAGGTGAGGGTCCGTGACAGACATGGCGCGGTGACAGGCGCCACATGGCTTGAACCCCGAGGTCTTCTTACTTGACATTTCCTACACACCAAAATAAGTCGACAAAAAGTTGAAAAAAGTCTATCAAAAATTGACAGGGGGTAGCGCTCTTCAACGGATCGGAGCTGGTTGGCGCGGAAAGAAAAGAACTGACGTCAGTGCGTCGGAGTGGCGGTTATATTGATGACGCCGATGTCACGATGATGACGAACACAACGCCGCCGATGTCACAAGGAGTCAACCGATGCCATCTTTCGGTGCGCAGGGGTACTGCTAAGAAAATTCTTACAGATCCAGCCTGACGCCTGGAAGTTCAAAGGTAAGGAATCTGCGGCTAGATATCTGTATCAGATGTGTTTTTATATGAAACATTGACAACAGGCTATAGGGCATTGCCTCAAGATGTTTTCAATCAAGATCATCAGTAAGCACCTCTATGGAAATGAGGTTCGTTGTGTGGCAAGGAAAGCAGAGAATTGACATTATGCAAAATCACATTTTTGCACACGATTATGGGAGTCCCCAAAACTTGTCAGTCCAAATAAAAAATGGCAGTCGATGTTTTTAGAATCACACAGTGTCACAAACCTACCCAACGGCAGGTCTATCGAATTAGTGGAGGGATGCCTGGCTGGAAGAATAACATCACAGACTTCAGGAGGAAGGTCCAAAGTTGTCCAACTGTCGCCATTCAAACTCCACGCATGAAAGTTAAGGGTGTGTAGGTTTGGGTGCAAAACCCTAACCCGTTACTGCAACAGAAGATCCTCTCGAAAAGACCACCTGATCGGGAGACCACCAGCTCGGGATACCGACTGTCATGCTCAACAGCTCGGGACACCAGACTCTCGGTGCCTAATCCAAAGCCACAAGAATAACTTGGGCCTGGTAATTCCTGATTTTCTTGAGAACCTAGGCAGGAATTATATAGGCGGAAAAGCATAGAGGAAGCTGGAACTCCACCTAAGACAAAAAACATCTCAGAACGAGAGCTGTCTTGGAAACTCCAGCAAAAAAACTGCTGACAGAGGCCTGGCACCACTTCCGGGTTGAGACACCATTCGTGAGAAGCTAGGCTTCTTCGCTGAGTTTGCCCGCCAAGTGTTGAATCACTAGAAAAATCCCTGCCATTCCAGCCATGTCCAGAGATGTAGAGCCTCTTGACAAAGGGTCCACGCCCTCACCTGCCCTGTGTTGCAGTACCACATGATGGTGATCAGCTGCACTAGCCTTCCCTTGATCGAAGGAAGAAAGGCTTTCAATGCCTAGCGAATCGCCCAAAGCCCCAACAGGCGTATGTGGAGCCCAGACTCCCCAGGAGACCAGAGTCCTCTGATTTCCACCTCTCCCAGATGGGCGCCCTATCCCACAAGGGATGTATTTGTTACTAAAGTGAGTTCTAATTGGGGAAGGGAGAAGGGTCTGCTAATGACCCATTCGCGACTCGTCAGCCACCGCTGCAGATCTTTCACAGTTCCCTTCAAAAACTGAACCATGTCGTAGAGATTCCCCATATGCTGTACTGTGAGAGGCTAGCTTAGTATATGGTGCTCACTTATGTAAGTGTAACACCCTGCACTAATCCAGACAACCCTTATGGTAGCTGTGGAGAGTCTTCAGGCTTAGTCCAGAAGGAGTGTAAAGCAGCTTGTTTTACCAGTACTTAATCTTATGGTATAGGTTAAGTGAAAAAGAATCACATAGTGTAGTTATAAAAATAGGTATTTTATTACAAACACTCACTAACACAATGTATTATCTCCTACCCGGAGATATAAACACAACACACGCAATACTTAGGAAATAGAACATGTAAGTAGCACAAATACACAGTGGTCTCCAGGGGGAGACCAAACCATATACTAAAATAGTGGAATGCGAACCACGATTCAAGTCAAGAATGGACCCAGAAGACGTAGAAGAGCCGGGGACCCAAGGAAACACCCAAGGTGAGTATCTAGGAACCCCACAGAGGTCGTGTGCAGAGTGGGAACACGACTACGTGCTCAATGATAGTCAATAGGTAAGTCGCAGTTGCAGTTTTAAAGAAAAAGGACCCTTCCCAGTGGACCCTGAAGACACCTCGTGGAAGATGGAAGGTTGGAGAGACACCCCACCCATGGATACCCCAGGAACCAGGATACCTACACCAGGGAAGCCGGGTGCATAGGTGTCAAGTGACGTCGGAAACTGCCGTAGACCACAATGGAGGACTTCAGGAAAGATGCTGTTGGAGAAGAAGACAAAGGAGTCCGGTGGAACCCAAAGGTGGATTCAAGGTGAGAAGAACCTGCAAGCAGAGGGGACAGAGTTAATGCCACTGAGGAGTGACCAGGAGGCACGGAAGACGAATGCCCACCGATGTCAGAGATGCAGGAGAGGTTGACGGTGCCCTTGTAGTTGCAGCTATGCGGACCAGTGACACTGTGGAAGACCAGGAGCCGTTTACAAGCTGTCCCACGTTGGATGTCGAGAGCCAGGGGGTCAGTGTCTCGCAGGAGCACCAACAAGCCTTGGCAGCGACAAACCATGTAGTCGATGATAAAGCTGCAATGTCGGGACCAGCAAGGTCCAAGTGACTCACCACGAGTAGGTAAGTCAGAGCAGGCCCGAGCAAGCAGGGGAACCCACTGGAGCCAAAGAAGACCCTCAAGAGGACCCACGGGCTGGAGGCACAGGAGTAGCAAGAGGACCTCGAGCAGCTCACCAATGAAGAAGGCCCACGGTGCAGAGGAAGCGGTGAGGACGAAGATCTTGGCTATAGGAGTTGCTTGAGGTTGGCGCTTCTTGGAGCCCGAAGATCTCTGGAGGAGACAGCCAACAAGTCTTGGCAACAGCAAATCGACGCGGTGCACAGGGGTTCTGTTCCAGCGGTTCCGACGAGGGATACTGGCCCCAAACTTGGTATGAAGACAGTGCAGGCCTGTAGGAAGTTGCAGAACCACCACCTGTGTTGCTGAGCCTTTCGGAGTCCGTGGAAGCCCGGGATCAGCAGACCAGTCAGCTGTGTTGCAGTGCCTGCAGATGCAGGGGAGTGACTCCTTCACTCCAAGGGAGATTCCTTCAGGTGTCTTGGATGTCCACAGGTCTGGTGAAGAACCTGTATGGAGCTTCGACACAGACGTTGCAGAAGACCGGCAGGACGACTAGACCAGGAGCAGCAGGAATCTTCCATGTTGCAGTCTCGGTTCCCCAACGCGAAGTCCAGAGTGTCCAGATGGTCGAAGTTGAAGTGGTGTATGATCTGAATCTTGTCCCACGATGAATCTAGGGACCCACCCACAGGTAAGCCCTTAAGTACCCTTAGGAAATGGTTGGGACGATTCTGGGGTCCCTCCCAGAGGAGGGGCTGGACAGTGGGGAGGATACTACCATGTCCTTTGTCCAGTTTCGTGCCAGACTGGGAGCCAACGGCCCCCTGAACTGGAGTATGCAAGGAGGGCACCAAATGTGCCCTTCAAGCAGTCTCAGTGGCGCTGGCAAGCACCCTCACCCAGCGCCAATACACTAAACCCTGACTGGGAGGTGGTCACACCTCCCTGTGGCAGGATATCTTTTGTTCTGCCTTCCCCTGCTCGAGCTTGGCTCAGCAGCAGGAGGGCAGAAACATGTCTCTGGACGGCCGCAGCCCTAGCATGCTGTCCGGTTCTGGAGGACTTCCGGGAGCACTGAGGGCCTCCCGGAGGAGATTTACAGTGCATGGAATCATAACGGTGTGGGAGGTATGATTCCAACATGTTTGATACCAAACATGACAAAGTTCGTTACAGCCAGTTTAGAGATGGTCATCGCGTAATGATGCATGGCCACTCTATATGTTTTAATGGCTGATGCACTTACAACCCGGGAGAATGGACTCCGAAGGTTGTAGGGATGCCACGCTCATGCAGGGGCACCCTCACACTTAGGACCCAGCACCCTGCCTTCAGGATTGAAAAGCCTGACTTAGGGGTTAGTTATAGGTTTTAAGTGTAGGAAAACCTATATGTGTCGTAAGTGGTGCTAGCAGCAGCTTAAACAGGCTGCAATGGCAGTCATGCAGTCACAATATGAGTGATGTCTCATGGGTGGCATAATACATGCTTCAGCCCATGGGAGACCCCTGGTGTACCTATGCCCAGGGTACCTTGGTACCATATACTAGGGACTTACAAGGGTACCCCAGTAGCCAATCTGAAGTGTACCGAAGTACTCACCATGTCCAATTTAGGGAAGAAGCATAGAGAATGGGGTCCTGATTAGCAGGATCCCAGTCAGACTAGTCAGAAAACATAATGACACCAGCAAAAAGTGAGGTGACCATGAAAGCAGATACTAGTTTCCTACATTTACCCACTGGGACTTAAGGTCCCAGCCTGCATAAGTCAACGGGCATGGGTTACAAGCAGGCTGCAGGAAGTCATGAGGTCCAACAACCTCAGGGTCATTCTCACCGAAATCCAGGCTAGAGGTTGAGTCAGTATCATAGCCTGAATATCCTGAACTCATCGCTGGGGAGGATAGGCTCAAAATTGCACCATGTCCAGAACAGCTCCGATGAAAAGGAGTGTCTGAGAGGGAGTCAGGTGTGACTTCAGCACATTGATAGTGAACCCCAGTGAGTGCAGAAGGCTCTCCGTAGCCTGGAGGTGGGAGACAACTACCTGAGGCGAGCCCTCCTTTAACACCCAATCGTCGAGGTAGAGAAAGATTAGATCCCTTACCTTAGCAGATGAGCTGCAACACCCACCATCACTTTCGTGAACACCTGTGGGGTGCTTGTACGGCAAGGAGAGCTGAAAGAGGTCTTGGCCCACTGTGAATCACAGGTAGCGCCTATGGGCAGGATGGACAGGGATATGGAAATATGTGCCCTGCAAGTCTAACGCTATCATTCAGTCTCCCGGATCCAGGGCAGACAGAATTTTTGGGAGCATGTTGAATTTCTCCTTTTTCAGAAAGAGATTGAAAAGGTGCAGGTCTAGGATAGAACGAAGGCCTCCGTCCTTCTTGGGAACCAGAAAGTAGTGAGAATAGCAATCATAACTTACTTCTGATGCGGGCACCTTCTCTATGACTCCCTTGGCCAAGAGAGCCAGCACTTCCTGACGGAGTAAGGAGAGGTGGTCCTCTGTCAGACGGTCGTAAGTGGGTGGCAATGGTGGAGGACGGTGGTCACAAAGGGGAGGGAGTAGCCTCTTTGGATGATTTGCCAAACCCAATGGTCCAATGTTACTGACCGTCAGTGGTGCAGGTGATGACATATCCTGACCCCCACTGGATGCCCATGATGTTCAGGGGGCAAACTAAAGGTGTTTGGAGGCTTCTGGGGGTGTGAACTGCCTCTGGCTATCTGTCCCACATGGTCAATGGCCCCGTGTCCTCGTCCACGAAAAGGCTGGGAAGCCTGTTGGCCGTGGTGGCTGAGAGTTTATGGACACAGTTGGAGCCCCCTTCCTTGGCCACAAAAGCGGCAGAAGGCAGACTGGGGTTGACTAGAGGCCATAGACAAGCCCAAGGGCCTGGCCATAGCTCTGCCGTCCTTCAAACTCTCCAACGCTGAGTCCGCCTTCTCTCCAAAAAGACGACAGCCATCAAAGGGCATGTCCATAAGCGACGCTTGGACATCCCCTGAAAAGCCAGTGGTTCTCAGTCAGGCGTGGTGTTGCAAGACCACCAACTATGAAATCGCTCTACCCAGCAAGTTAGTCATGTCCAGTCCATATCGTTTGGTGAACTTTGCTGCGTCTCTCCTGTCAGCAATAGCTTGGGAGAGTATGGCTTAGGCCTCCTCCGAAACCATAGACAGCACTTGAACAACCGAATCTTAGATCCCGTGGGAATGGTGACCCAAAAGGTATGCGGTGTTCACCAACTGCAGTGCAAGGCTGGAGGAAGAGAACATTCTCTTGCGAAATGTATTCATCCTCTTGGATTCCCTATCCGATGAAGTGGTAGGGAATGCGCCAGGGTGGAGTCTAGAGGTGGAGGCTTGGACCACCAAGCGCTCCAGGGTGGGGTGCTTGGTAAGGAAACTGGAGTCCCCAAAAGCGGGGCAATGGTGGTGGGCAACTGTCCTATGAACAGGACCCCAGGGCAGGGCTTGGATCAGGTCCCGAGTAGGACACAGAGTAGTACGTCGGTAAGGGCTTCATTAAAAGGGAAAAAAGGTTCAGAAGGGGCCATAGCGAGAGAGAGCCATGGTAGGAGAGACCAAGCCAGTGTCAGTTGAGGTGTCTAACCTACTGGCCTCCTCCCGTTCCTCATACCAGGGGATGCTGGTATGCATAAGGGTCCTCAGACCCCCTATTCATCTCCCTCTCCATGCCCGTCAAAGGAAAAAGGCACTAGCTCCAAACCGAACAGCATGGCCCCGGTCGGAGCCGGAACCGGCGCCGGACGACGCTTGTCTGTATCGGCGTCTGCAGTGATCGATGGGGATGGTGCTACCATGCTGTGTCAGTGGCCCTGGCCCTAGAGCGGGCGCCGATGAAGGTTTGTCTAGTCGGCGGCTCCACTCCGGATCCAACATGGAATCTACGGGCCATGACTGGGTGGATCCAGTGGAGTATCCTTCCGAGCCTGTGGGACCCAAAGGCCCGCCAGAGGTGATGGCCCACCCAAATAGAAGGTGCATTGCCTCATAAAATAACTTAAGCTGTGCGGGGGTCGCTCCAGCTCTGGGAAAGTCACGTAAGCATAGAGCAGACCCTGACTCAGGCTCAGTCGAAGAGCGAGACCTGGAGTGCCGACGCTCCTGTGTCTCGTCAGAAGACTTCGAAGGGGGTGGTGAAATCGAAGCACTCTTCGGCTTATGTTTGTGGGACTTATCCAACTTCCCAGATGGCTTTGAGTGGGACGACAATTGCCGGCAGTAGCGCCAAGAAAGGTCCCGGGACCTTCAACGCAACAAGGATCCTGAGCGTCATAGGGTCCTCTGGCATTGGGCGGCCAGGAGCTTGAGGGATCGCTCCCTCAGCGCCTTTGGGTGCATGGCACGGCAGTCCTCACAGGTCTTGGAGTCGTGGTTCCTCTCCAAGCACCACAAGCAAACAAAGTGTGGGTCTGTCACAGCCATCTGCCTGTGACAGGCACCACATAGTTGGGGACATCCAGTCACAGGGGAGAAAATCTCTCAAAAAGGGTTCAACAACAGTTGAGAAAAAGGCCAGTCAAAAAATGACGGAGAGTAGCTCTTCACGGATCAGCGTTATCTAAAGTGGAAAGGAAAGAATGGACGTCAGAGCGCCAGGGTGACATCTATATAGTAGCGCATGCACATCATTACCGGCACGGACGACTCTGACACGGAGCTAGAGACATCTTAAGAATTTTGGGGGCCCTGAGCCAAACTGATTTTTGGGGCCCATGTCTGGAACAGCTTTGAATTTATGATCCAACTTCAGCTCTTTCATGCCCTCTTTGGCAAGGTAACTGACAGTGCACAGGCATACTCGCCCAATTTTGAAATGTTTTTACAATTAATATTCAGGTATAGTGACCTGTGTTCTCAATATTTTAACAGCAGCAGCTCACTTATTTATGACAGAGACTTATAACTGCAGATTCCTCACCTTTTGAATACCTCCAGGCATCAGAAAATTTTGTACAGCAATTCCTCCAGTGTCAACAGGTGGCATCGTGCGACATCATGGCTCTGCTTATGACGGTCTCATGCGTTCATGACGTCAGCTTTCATATATTTACTTCACCTACTCGCACTGGCATCAGTTCCTTTCTTTACACGCCAACCAACAAGGATCCGGAGCTTCAAGTGTCATTTGACAGTTGTCTTGTCATTTCTACTAGAAATTACTTTTTGCGTGCAAACGTTACCTAAACCTTCAGGTTTTAAACTGTGTATGACCTGTAACCGGCAGATGTCGGTCACGGGTCCCCATAATGTATGTCTATGGTGTCTAAATTCAGTCCACTTCTCAAAGTCATGTTTACCGTATGCTAAGATGAACAAGAAGGCGATCTGGGATCATGAGATGAAGCCCACAGTAGCGGAGTTGAGAAGTCCAAGACTCGTTCGATGTCGCTTTCGATCGAGGTCAAGAAGACTATCTTGTTCACCATTTAGAGGTCGCTCAAAAGATAGAACTTCATCAAAGTCAAGCAAATCCGGGAAGAGCCATAAGAACCATAAGAGCAAGCATGACTCCACTACTTAGAGCCACTCGTAAGGTACCTGTGACTTTGGGACAGACTTGTTCCCCTATGTTAGAACAACCTTTGACATTCTTGCCTTTTCAACTCCCATCCGGTAAGGTAGCGACGCTAGATCAACTCCAGCACCTTAAAAAGGCTACAGACTATCTTTGGCAGTGTTCCAGATCCATCTGGCACACCTTTGGACTCCATGGATCCAAGGGGGCCCCCGGCTGATCAACTGTTGACGGATCCACCTTCGACGCCGGCGGTGGCTCTTGGGTTGGTTTCGAGGCCAACAACTTTGGGCCCATGGACTATGGAACCTTCTACGCCTTTAGTTTCAGCACCACGCTTGACACCGCAGATTGTTCGCTCAAGGCCACAGGTGACGCCAAGACAGACGACCCTGGTACTCGGAAGACAATTTAACATTTAATTTGGTGTATGCTCGGTCGGAATATCTATCATGGGAGGAGATAGATATTTTGCAAGATTTACAAAATGCTAGTGGTTTCAACACTTCTCCTGATGTGGGATTGTCATCTTCTACACCAGTTGTTGCTACTGAGGATGTAGCATCATTTGCCACTGTCATACACACGGCAGCAGAAACTCTTGACCTTGTTTAGCCGGCACAAGAGTTTAAAACAACTTTAATGATGGAAATACTTGATCCAGCGCGTGCTTCATAGGAGCCCTTGTTACCATTTAATGAGGCCTTGATGAATGTTTTACTGGGTACCTGGGCTAAACCAGGATCTTGTCCTCCAATTAAGCAACAATTTGCAAGTAGAAATCGTGTGGGCCAAGGGGAATCAGGATTTTTTGCTACAATATCCAACTCGAGAAAGTCTAATAGTTCAGGCTTCAACAAGCCATACTAATCCCACTGCATTTCCTACTGCCTCCCTCATAGGGAGTCTAAAAAGATGGAGGCTTATGTCAAAATGGTATTTTCTTAACCTAGTTTGGCTTTAAGGTCAGTGAATACTTCCTGTCTTTTAGGGAGGTATTCCCATGCTTTATGGGATAGAGAGGCTTATGTTTTACATTCAGTCCCAGAGGATACTCGAAAGATCTTGCAGGGTTTGGTAGCAGATGGACAGGATGTAGCAAAAGTTTCAATAAAATCTGCTCTGGATACCACAAACTGTTTAAGTAGAGCATTGGGGACCAGTGTGGTGATAAGACGGCATGCTTGGATCAGCTCAGCTGGTTGATCTACAGACGTTCAACATTCTTTGATGGACATGCCATTTGATGGTACGAAGTTGTTTGGGGGAAATAGCAGATACAGACCTTAAGAGATTTAAAGACTGCAAAGCCAAGGCCCCCTCTTTACGTTTGGCACCTCCGGCTCATCAGCTTTCACAGCAGCGTTCCTTTTGACGTTTTTGAAGAGCATATCTTCACAGACAATGACAGTTCATGCCTCCAGTGCAACAGACCACCCAGGCTTTTAGGAGATGTGGTCATGGAGCAGACAGACAACGTACAACCACTCAAATGCCACGATCTGCCCAAAATCCAGCCCCCCCTTCTGCAGCGACCCCAAAGCCTCGTTAAGTTGAGCTTGGTGACGCACGATCTGCCAGTTGGGGCTTGCATCACCTATTTCCTACCGGCATAGAAGAGCATAACGTCAGATCAATAGGTGCTCCCAGTTGTGGCACAAGGATATTCCCCACCTTTTCAGTCATTCCCTTAGGACATTTCTCCACCACCACATCATCTGTCGGAGGACCATTTGTCTATTCTTCAAGAAGTTCAGGCTCTCCTGGCAAAGGAGGAGATAGAGAGGGTCCTAGTTTCAGAGATAGGGACTGATTGTTACTCCCGCTATTTTCTAATACCGGAAAAGAACGGGAGACTTCGTCCCATTTTAGATAGCCGTCCTTTGAAATTCTTTTGAGGAAAGACTACTTCAAAATGCTCACTATGGCCCAAGTTCTATCAGCCCTGGATCAAGGAGACTGGATGTTGGTAGTGCTGGATCTGCGGGGTGCATATTTTCACAATCCCATCCTGCAATATTAGTCTTTCCATACCTCGACGAGTGGCTCTTAAAGGCAGATTCACGTTAAGCAGTTGTCAACCATCTCCAGATAACGGCCGACCTATTGACATTGTTGGGTTTTAACATTAATATGCCGATTCCTTCGCAGAGGCTACCTTTCATTGGGGCTATCCTGGATATGGTGTTTCGAGTTATAGCTCGAGTCCAACACATTTGGGCTATGATCCCGCTGTTTCAGCCTGCAGCCTGGGTATCAGTGAGAGTGGCTCTGAGACTTCTAGGTCTCGTGGCCTCCTGTATCCTACTTCTGGACCATGCCAGGTGGCACATGCGGCCTCTGCAGTGAAATGTGAAGTCTCAGTGGGCTCAACAGCAAGGAAATCTGTCACAATTCATTCAAGATGTCAGAGGAGACTGCAAAAGATCTGCAGTGGTGGCTACTCAACCGCAATTGGACCTGCGGCCGACCCCTCTCCTACCCTACTCAGAGCTGATTGTTGTGATGGGTGCGTTCTTACTGGACTGGGGAGGTAAACTTGGGAAGGTGGAGACCAGAGGAACCTGGTATCCAGCGGAAGCTCAACTTCATTTAAATCTGTTGGCGTTTCGAGCAATCTGTTTGGCTTCAAAGGCTTTGCTTCCATGGATCAAGGGGGAGCGAGTGCAAGTACTCATGGATAATATGACCGCCATGTGGTATGGCAACAAACAGGGCAGAGTAGGGTTGTGGGCTCTGTGCTTGGAAGCTCTTCGTATTTGGAAGTTGCAGAGTGATCAGGGCATATCTCTGATCGTCCAAAATCTGGTGGGATCTTTAAATGTAAGAGCAGACAAACTCAGCCAGCAATACCTAGAGGATCACGAATGACATTTAAACTCAAGGGTGGTACAGGGTATCGTCCACTGATGGGGAAAGCCCTGGCTCTATCTATGCGCCACTGTAGAGAACGTGCAGTGTCCGGGATTTGGGGCATTGTAGTACCCAAGGCAGACCTACCTACGGGACTCCATCAGCCTGAATTGGGATTTGGGACTCCTATATGCCTATCCACCTCTACCGCTCCTGCCCAGAGTGCTGAAGAAGATCAAGAGAGACAGGGCCCAACTATTCCAAGTGGCTCTTAACTGGGCAAGGACTGTGTGGTACCCAGAACTTCTGGCCATGAGCATCACTCCTCCAATTCAGCTGCCTCTTCTGGAGGATCTCCTGTCACAGCAGCAGGGTCGAGGTCTCCACCTAAATCCAAGCACTTTACACCTCCATGTATAGAGATTAAGCGGAGGCAGTTGTTGACATATGATCTTCCTCCCGAAGTGCTCGGGTGATTTTGGCAGTCAGGCTTACATCTACAAAAACTGTTTATGATGGTCACTGGAAGAATCTTCTGGTGTGGTGTTCCTCACGTCAAATCCAACCTTTACAAGCTTCTCTTTCTGATATTCTTTTATTTTATTTACCTATGGCATAGCAAGTCCATACTGTGTCTACGGCTAAAGGTTATTTAGCAACCCATTCAGCTTTCTTACATTTACCGGTTCAACAATCATTTTTAAATCAACTGTCGTGATATGTTTTTTAAAGGGTTGATTCATATGTTTCCGCCTTTCCATTTATAATACCACAATGAAACTTAAATTTAGTTTTGACTAATATTGTGTTTGTCTTTTGAGCTCATGCACAGTTGTTCTTTAAAGTTGATGCCGTTAAAAAGTGTGTTCCTTATAGCTAAGTCTGCGAGGCGAGTGAGTGATCTTCAGGCAGGCTTTTTCATCAGTGCCTCCTTATGTTTAATTTTTTACTGATAAGGTGGTTCTTCGAACGAGGGCAGCATTCCTTCCAAAGGTTATTATGCCTTTTCATGTCGGCTTTTATGCTCCTCCTCATCCCTCAAAAGAGAAGGAACGATTGCATTGTCTAGATCCTAAGAGAGCTTTCAGTTTTTCTCCGAAAAGTCTTAAGGAATTACGACCGGATGAGCAACTTTTTGTCAGTTTTTCTGAAGTTAAAAAGGGTAAGGCAGTGAAAAAGAGAAAAATATCTAGATGGATTGTCTTATGTATTAAGAGCTGTTATGAGCTAGTTCGGCGACAACCACCAGAGGGGTTGCGTGCGCACTCTTCTAGGGCAAAAGTTGCTACTACAGCATCAGCGCGGGGTGTGCTGGTTTTGGATATTTGTCAGGCTGCTACAGGGGCATCCTTGCACACATTCACCGATCATTATCTCCATAATCAAGTCAGGAGGAAATGGCATTTTGCCCAATCTGTTCTTCAGGATTCCTAGTTTGAGCCCTTCCATAGACCCACTACCTGGGAGGTACTGCTCTGGTATCTATTCAAAAGGTGAGGAATCTGCAATTAGAAGTCTCTATCAGAAGAACAAATGACTTACCTTCTGTAATACCTTTTCTGTTAGAGACTAACGGCACATTCCTCAACTGCCCTTCAACTTCCCCGTTCTGTGGAGTTGTCTCATGAAAATCTGTTGATAAATCAATTCCAATACTAGACATTTGCACACAAAAGACTATTAATATTAGGTTTTTTAATGCTCCTCGCCTGGTGGTACGGATGGAGTACGGAAAGATACTAATGCCATCGTGCGCATGGTATGTACATATACGAAGCTCACATGAACACACAAGAATGAGTCTTAAGCGGAGCCATGACGTCACAGGATGCTACTAGTCAATGCTGGAGGATACTGCTGTGCAAAGGTTTATGGATCCAGTCTGACGCCTGGAGATATTCAAAAGGTGAGGAATCTGCAGTTAGAAAGTCTCTACCAAGAAAGGCATTACCGAAGGTAACCAACTCATTCATCACAGCAAATAATCTCTATGACACCCTCCCATTTCTCATATGTGAAGTCCTGTTTTGATCTAAAAGAAACTTTTTTTATGGCTGTTGCATGAAATATAAACACAAAATGTCTCTGCAAAATGTCTGTAATAGACTCAAACACATCAGCTACATTAAAAATAAATTAAAGGAAAACGGTATTTAAAACAATCTGCTTAAGAATTATTCAGTCATTAGAGCAAGAGTCTCTGCAGAACAGAGCTGGCTCTATCGGGGGACCCTCTTAAAGGCTGTGGCCCGGAGCCAGAGCCCACTTTGTCCATGCCTTAAAACATCTCTGTGTGGTGCCAAACAACGCCACCAACTGGCGTGCAGGGGTTTTGCTCAAAAACTTCCAGATCCAGTCTGATGCCTGGGGAATATTCTAAGGTAAGCAATCTACGGCTAGGAGTCTATCAGATACAGAGATTTCTCCAAACAGAAACAGGGAATAACAAGAACCTGAAAGTGTTTCAACAGCACTGTCTGACAAATATGCCTTGCTCCATAATAAGGAGCATACAGGAGAAAAAGACTACCCTGCAACAACAGCACCAAACAACCCCATGCCATTGGATTAGGAACCCTTACTTAAAGAAGGGCTACGGGCCATACTGGCAACCAAACATGCTCCAGAACACAAAATTGACTCAATGAATATTCAAGTTAATGTTATGAGAGCAGACTGTAAAAAATTAGTGAATGAGTCAGATACACCAAGCACACTCGTAACTGAAATGATTGCAGACGTTAAAATAAATTGACTCAGAGTGAAAAACTGCAAACTGAAAACAGACAAATGTAGGCCTGGTTGGAAGACATGGAAAGGAGATCTAGGAGGAATAACATAAGGCTGGTGGGGATTTCAGAGCAGGTAGAGGGACTGAGCATTGAATTATTTGTGGAGGAATGGATACTCCGCAACCTAAAACCTAAAGGCCTGTCAAATGTGTTTTGGGGGAGATCAGGATACCCCAACAAGAGTAACTGCTGCCAGACCCTTCAACTTGAGAGCCAGGGATATTTTCCAAACCGCAAAGAACTAGGGGCCACTCGATTATGAAAACTCCATCGTCCTAATCTTTCTGGACTTTGGACTTCATGCTGCCTACACAAAAACAGAAGCATAACTTCAACAGAAAAAAAGCCTAAATGCAAAGAGGAATTACATATATGATACTATCCCAGCACACCTGAGAATCATCGCGGAAGGAGATCCTAGTACTTCACAACCTAACTGAAGGAGTAGCTGGAAGGGTAGTTGCCAGTCACCTCATGGAGGACCCACAATAAAGAATGACCCCTGGAGGCACTTGGCGAAGCTAGAGAGGAGACAGCAGTAATAAAGAAAAAAGAGAAAAGCAAAATGCAAACCACCTCACAGCCACGATCATCCCCAGATGACCCCCAACCATCTCTCAGGAAACACTGAGCTTAAATACCTGCTTGCACTGCAGCCTGCCATGCAGCAAGCCCAGAAAACACACGGGGACAAGAATCAGACCTCAGGATGACAAACCTCCACTGACAGCAGAATGGGAAAAACGAAAAGGGGACATAACTCACAAAGTAATATTGATCACAGCATCCCAGGGGCTCCATCTGGATAGAACGAAATAAACTACACAAAAAGTCAAGCGGAGGTCCGGTGAAAGGATCTTGTGTAAGTACCTACCCCAGAGCAGTGGGATATACAATTTCAATCACCATGACAAGACTGTCCGGGTCAAACAAATGCACAATGTTTGCTGAGGGGCTGAAGACATGAGCAGGGAAAAGATGACTGATCAACTCCCGGCCACCTACTGCCTGGTAATTTACCACAATGGACAAGAAACCTAGGCACTCTGGTAATCTGTTTCTAACAGGTTTAAACAGATCAGTGTTGGGGTATGGTATGCATTGTGCATTGGCAAGGTGGATAGTTCTAAGCGCACCGCATAGTGTTGATGTGGCAATGTGGCATGGGAGGTAGTGGGGAATTAGGAGTTCTTTTAACTTGCAGAAAAACGACTAGTGTAGGTTAAATAACGGGCATCCCTAGATGCCAGACATGCTACGGGGCCCAAATGAGGGAGACTACCTCTATAACAGAGCATGAATTGGCTTCTTAGTTGCTTGACCTGAAATGTCAACAACCCTGGCAGTAGAAGGTGATATCTGAGTACAAGGATGGCAAAAGTTATCATAAGGAGACTACTGGCAGTTTATTCAGCAAGATATATATAGGTGCTATGCTACTCTGATTATGCCAGAGGCTCCATGGGGGGGGCTTCAATACTGATCAAAAAATTCCATTGCATTTATACGATACATGTAGGGACATAGAAGGGAGGTATGTACGTGCTCCAAGAAAATGGGAAGGAGAGAGCCCCCTCATGGTCAACTTCTACTTGCACCCAAGGACTGCAGGAGACTACACTGCAACAGCCAAATGGCAAGCCACATCTGTTACTGCTGGGCGAGGACTTTAACCTAGCAATAGATGACAAGAAGGATAAATCCAACCTGAAACCACCTCTGGGTAATGCATGGATGAACCTGGGGAGGGAATGGTTATACACGCAATAGGCCTCTGTGATATATGGAGGAAAAACAACTGAGAAAATAGATCCTACTCCTGTTACTTGAGGGCCCACAATACCAAATCCATAAATGATTATCTTTTTACTCCCCAAACACATGTCCAAGGATTTTGAGACATCAAATAACCTGACCACTTTCCACTAATAACTACACTTCACACCAAAACTGGGAAGCGGACAGTAGACTACATGAATAACCAAAAAGCAGTAGAAGCCATACTAGTGTAAGCTACGAAGGCCAATGAACCTATCAACTTAGAGTTGCTCAATGCTAATAGAGTCTTTGACTTAGTAGAATGGATATTCCTGTTTTGGATATTAGAGAATATGGGTTTGGTACCTTACTTCCGGTCATGGATCAGTCTATTGTACAATGGACTGATGGCACAAAGTCCAAGACCTTACCTGAAGACGGAGTTACTACATATCATCCATGCTGTTCGCACATAGTGGAAGGAAGGGATGCTCCGATATGGGGTTGGAAATGAGACCAAACTGGAATGAAAGAATATCATTGGACGCCAACACTATATTGTTGTACAGAGCATAACAAGACAACTCCCTTGTACGATTCAAATGTATATTTTAGCTAGATTGCGAATATGCAGGGCAAGGCATAAACTGGGAAAAGGCAGTGCTGCTCTCTGTAGGAAACTGGGCCACTAGCGGGGGAAGGGGTTGTCCATTCCCCCAAATGAATATGCACGCTTTAAATACTTAGAGATCTGGCTGTCATTGGACAACCAGACATTCCTCAGAGATAGCCTGAAGGTGGACCAAACTCCCTTTTCTGTGGTGGGGCGAGCAGGCTTGTCCAAAATGATAGCTATTCTGAAATTCATATTTGTGCTACAAAGAATACAATTAAAACATCTTATATTTTAAAAAGAAAGATCCCATGACCAGATTTTTACTTTGGTGGACAGCCTACCTAGAATAGCACTAAGGTAGACGTATCCTTTAGCAAGTGGTATATGAAAGTTGCAACTGCCTCCACAAGTTCGAAAAGATGTTCTGGAATGGGCCATATGGATGGGCATTTGTTAGGAGAGAAGGTGGAAAACACAGGAGCAACTGAGACAGTATACAAAGTGTTGGAGGTTGTTCCGCAAACAATACAGAATAAGAAACTTGTGAACTGAACTCGCTTCCCATGCTAAAGGAATATGGTTGCAGAATCGAATAGCTAAGTGATGACATTTTATATGAATCAAGCGAACATATTTGTATAACTATCCCATACAGCTTTACCCCCACATCTGGTGTGCAAAATAATTTGTTCATATCTAAGTTGTTCGTCACTTGAATGGCTGTGTTACATTTACAATTCAAGTAAAATGTTTTATTTAAATGTATTTTTAGAAAAAGAGGAGTAGAAGCTCGACTGGCTGCAGCAGCCAATTCTATTACACAAGGTACAAGTACAATTGACCGGGTACTGTAGAATTACATTTGAGTAATACTTCTTTGTGCACTTGTTGAAGGCCTGCCACGTCCTTTTGGAAAGGTGAGCGGTAAACAGTAAACTAATGGCAGTAATAAAAGGATCAAGCAGTTTCCAAAGCCTGACTGCCGCCAGGGCTAACTATAAAAATGCAATCAAGATTAAGAAGAGATCCTTTAAAACAAACTAAGAAGATCTACAGGCAGCAGTAACCAAGAAAGACTATCGAACAAGTTACTTACCTTCGGTAACGATATATCTGTAAGAAACATAGGTTAGTTATAGATTCCTTACCTTAGAATTAACCCCAGGCGTCAGACTGGATCCGGAAACTTTTTCGTCAGCAGTACCCCTGCGCGTCGGAAGGTGGCATTGGTCAACTCCGCGTTCATCGTTGGCGTCGTGGTCGCCGGGATGACGTCGCGGTAGCTACATAGACGCCGCCCTCGCACGCTGACGTCAGTTCTGTACACGACTTTCCACGCCAGAAGCGCAGAGCCATGCAAGACACTGACCACTGGTGCACAAAACTAGGGCTCTGAAAGGAAGTCCTTAACCCTAGAAGTCAGTTTTGCAGAACGGGGAGGATGGGTGGGGCGGTAAGGAATCTATAACTAACCTATGTATCTTACAGATATATCGTTACCAAAAGAAAGTAACTTGTTCATCTTAAAGAAACAGTTAGTTATAGATTCCTTACCTTAGAATAGACACCCCAGCAATACCAACCCCGGAGGTGGGCCTGCGAACTAAACTCACACCAGAAAGTCCTGGAGAACAGAACGGCCAAAGAAGCCGTCTCTCCGGACTTGGCTGTCCAGGCAGTAGTGTTTGGTGAACGTGTGCAGCGATGCCCACGTAGCTGCCTGACAGATGTCAGTAAGGGGGACTCTCTGTCCCAAAGCAGTGGTAGCTGCCGTCCCACTGGAGGTTCCTTCTTTGCCAAAGAATAGCAAGCTTTGATGCACAGAACGACCCACCTGGAGATGGTCCGTTTGTGCACGGCCCGACCTTTCTTGGCGCCCACGTAACCAACAAAGAGCTGGTCGTCCACTCGGAATTGTTAGGTGCGATCCAAGTAGAAGGAAAGCGCACGTTTTGGATCCAGACGGTGGAGCCTTTCTTCCTCTTTTGAAGGATGCGGAGGCGGAAAGAAGGTGGGCAAAGTGATGGTTTGGCCAATGTGTAAAGAAGTAACCACCTTGGGAAGAAAGGAAGGTCTAGTTCTGAGGACGACCTTATCCAGATGAACAGCCAGAAAGGGAGGCTTGGAAGAAAGAGCTTGTAGCTCACTCACCCTGCGCGCAGAGGTGATGGCTACCAGAAAGGCAGTTTTCAAAGTTAGAAGCCTGAGAGGACAGTTATGTAGCGGCTCAAAGGGAGCGCACATAAGATATGCAAGAACCAAGTTCAAGTCCCACTGGGGCATTACGAAGGGAACAGGAGGAAAAAGATGAGTAATGCCCTTAAGGAAACAATTTACAACAGGGGACTTGAAAAGAGAAGGCTGATCAGGAAGCCTAAGGAAGGCTGAAATGGCCGAAAGGTAGCCCTTTAGAGTGCCCAGAGCAGAGCCCTGCTGGGCCAAAGAAAGGAGGAACAAGAGAACCTCAGAAAGAGGGGCGGAAACGGGATCCACAGCCTTTGCTGTGCACCATGCCACAAATTTATTCCATCTGCAGGCGTATACCGTCTTAGTGGAGGGACGCCTGGCGGCCAAGATAACATCACAGACTTCGGGAGGCAGGTCAAACGACGTCAACTGCCGCCGCTCAATCTCCACACAAGGAGGTGGAGGCTGGACAGGTTCGGAAGGAGGACCGTCCCCTGCTGCTGCGACAGAAGAACCTCCCGAAGAGGCAGTCTGATCGGAGGATCGATGGCCATGTGTAGCAGCCCGGGTTACCAGACTCTTCATGCCCAATCCGGAGCCACAAGAATGACTTGGGCCCGGTCGCGCTATATCTTCTTCAGCACTCTGGGCAGAAGTGGTATAGGCGGAAAGGCGTATAGAAGACCGTAACTCCACTCGCAACGAAAAGCGTCGCCTAGCAAGTGCCGCCTTGGAAATTCCAACGCGCAGAATTGCTGACATTGCGCTTTCTCTTCGGTGGCGAATAGATCTAACCAAGGCTCTCCCCACTGTCGAAAGAGACCTTGCACCACCTCTGAGTGAAGACGCCATTCGTGATCCATTATGCACCTGCGGCTGAGTTCGTCCGCCCTGGCGTTCAGGGAACCTGCCAGGTGTTGAACCACCAGGCCTATGCCCTGATGTTCCAGCCATGTCCAGAGGCGGAGGGCCTCCTGACATATGGTCCACGACCCCACCCCGCCTTGTTTGTTGCAGTACCACATGGCGGTGGTGTTGTCCGTGAACACCTGCACTACTCTTTCCCGGACAGAGGGAAGGAATGCTTTGAGTGCAAGACGAATCGCCCGAAGCTCCAGAAGGTTGATGTGGAGCCCGGACTCCGCCGGAGACCAGAGGCCTCTGATCTCCGCCTCCCCCATGTGGCCGCCCCATCCCAGAAGTGATGCATCGGTCACCACTGTGAATTCTGGTTGAGGAAGGGAGAGGGATCTGCCGTCGAGCCAATCCTGGTTCGTTAGCCACCACTGCAATTGGTGTGCAGTGCCCTCCGAGATCTGGACGCAATCGGACAGGTTCCCCTGATGTTGTGCCCACTGGAACTTCAGGTCCCACTGCAAAGCCCGCATATGCCATCTGGCATGGTCCACCAGCAGGATGCAGGAGGCCGTGAGGCCCAGTAGCCTGAGGGTCATCCTGACCGAAACCCGGGATAGAGGCTGAAAGATCGGAATCATAGCCGGAATATCCTGGACTCGCTGTTCGGGAGGATAGACCCGAAACTGTGTTGTGTCCAGAACCGCTCCGATGAAGAGGAGCTTCTGAGAGGGAGTCAGGTGTGACTTCGGCACGTTGATGGAGAACCCCAGCGAATGCAGGAGGTCGGCCGTAGTCTGGAGGTAGGAGACGACAGCCTGGGGCGAGCCCGCCTTCAACAGCCAGTCGTCGAGATAGGGGAAGACTGGAACCCCTGATCTGCGCAGATGAGCTGCGACCACCGCCATCACTTTCGTGAACATCTGAGGGGCGCTGGTAAGGCCAAAGGGGAGCAAGGTAAACTGAAAATGCTCGTGGCCTACCGTGAACCGCAGGTAACGCCGGTGGGCCGGCAGGACGGGGATGTGAAAATAAGCGTCCTGCAAGTCCAACGCTACCATCCAGTCTCCAGGGTCGAGGGCAGACAGGACCTGAGCGAGCGTCAACATTTTGAACTTCTCCTTCTGGAGGAAGCGGTTGATGTCCCTGAAATCCAAGATAGGACGCAGGCCTTTGTCCTTCTTGGGCACCAGAAAATAGTGGGACTAGCAACCACTACCTACTTCTGGGACAGGAACGCGCTCGATGGCTCCCTTGGCCAAGAGTGCCGAAACTTCCTGTTGGAGAAGGGCCAGATGATCCTCCGACATGCGATGGTACTGAGGTGGCATGGATGGAGGGGTAGTCTCGAAGGGGAGGGAGTAGCCCCTTCGGACTATTTGAAAAACCCACCTGTCCGACGTGATGGTGCGTCAGTGGGGGAGGTGATGGCGAATCCTGCTGCCCACTGGCGATTGGTGGCCCTGAAAGGTCGGACTAGGAGGGTTTGGAGGCTGCTGCAGAGGGGGCTGTGGTGGACTGGCCCGCCCGCTGGCCCCCAGAACCACGGCGGTGGTTCCCACGTCCCCGGCCGCGCAGGGGCTGAACAGCTTGAGCTGGCCTTTGGCTGTGGGCGGGACGTGGCGGGGCACCCCTTCCGTAGCCACGAAAGGGGCGAAAAGCCGACTGCGCAGGGCAGGTGGTGGAGAGGCCCAAGGACCTGGCCGTAGCCCGAGCATCCTTAAAGCGCTCTAGCGCGTTGTCTGCTTTGTCACCGAATAGGCGACGGCCATCAAAGGGCATATCCATAAGGGTGGATTGGACAACCCCTGAAAAACCAGTCGACCTCAACCAGCCGTAGCGTCGAAGGGCTACAGACGTGGAAATCGTCCTGCCTAGTGATTCGGCGGTATCCAGCCCACAGCGGATGGTAAACTTCGCTGAATCTCTCCCTTCGGCAACTGCCCGAGAGTGTACGGCCTGGGCCTCCTACGGGCACAGAGGCAGCACTTGCGCAACCGTATCCCACACGGAGTGGGTGTAACAGCCCAACAGACATGCAGTGTTTACCGACCGCAGTCCCAAGCTGGAGGAAGAAAACATCTTCTTCCCAAGATGGTCCAGCTTTTTGGATTCCCTATCAGGTGGAGCGGGTGGGAACGCGCCCTTGGAGGTGGAGGCTTGGACCACCAAGCTCTCGGGGGTGGGGTATTGGGAGAGGAAAGTGGGGTCGCCCGGGGCCGGGCGGTGGCATCGGGCAATCATCCTATCCACAGGAGCCCCTGTGTTGGGCCTGGACCGGGTGCCCAAAAGGATGTCTGTTAGGGCTTCATTAAACAGCAGCAGGGGCTCCGAAGAGCTTGCTGCCGGTTGAAGCACCTCCGTCAGGAGGTTAGTCCTGACTGCCATCGTAGGCAGCTCGAGGCTGAGAGCCTCGGCCGCCCTACGCAACACCACTGCATAAGACGCTCCCTCCTCCGTAGCCACGGTAGGAGGAGACAACATGCCAAGGTCTGGTGAGGTATCCAGACCACTGGCTTCCCCCAGTTCCTCTCTCCAGTCCGGTTCATAACCTAACTGGTCAGTTAGAGGGTCTCCAGACCCCTCCCAGTCCTCCTCACCCTCCTCTGGCTGCCAATCTGGTCTCAAAGAGCCAGGGTAGAACAGGGGCACAAAAGTACCCGTCGGCGCCGGATCCGGCGTCGGTCGACGCCGGTCCGGCTCCGGCGTCAGTCGACGTTGGTCCGGCTCCGGCGTCAGTCGACGCCGGTCCGGCTCCGTGTCTACATCAAGGTGGAGGCCGGGGTCGACGTCGGCTGGGGACACAGCCGACGCCGGCTGCGGACGTGGTGCCAGTGGAATCGGCGCCGGGGGAGGTGTAACAAGGTCGACCTGCGCCGTTCCGGAACCAGGCCTGGATCCAAGGGGACCCTGCGGTGCCGAGGTCGGAGCTGCTGGCGTCAAAGGCCCAGGGCCCCCAGCCGAGTCCGCGGGGCCCGAAGGCACGCCGGTGGAGTCGGGCTGCCCGAAGATGGCGTGCATCGATTCGTAAAATTGACGAAACTGAGCAGGGGTCGCTCCAGGTCCCGGAAAGGGGGGGAAACCCGGAGTCTACCCTTCGGGCTCCGCAGGCGGAGCCGCGGGAGGGGCACCACCTGCATCCCTCGTCGCGTCGGCCGACGGACGGGGAGAAGTCGAAGAGCGGCAATGCTTCTTCGACTTCTTCTTGTGCTTCGACTTACCTGACCCCGAGTGCGAAGACTTGGAAGAAGAATGATGGTGGCTCCGCGACCAGTCCCTCAACTTCCTACGCGACCGTGACCTCGAGCGGCGCGGAGCCGACTGCCGGGTCTCGAGAAGCTTTCGGGACTGCTCCCGCAAAGACTTCGGATTCATGGTCCGGCAGTCGGAGCACGACTTGGGGTCGTGGTCGCGCGCCAGGCAGATTCGTCACCGACATCAGTCGGCTACAGGAACCGCAAGCCTTGAAGCCGGGCATCCCTCGTGCACCAGGAGTCAATGGACTGAAAAATGATGTCGACAAAAGTCGAGAAAAAGTCATTCAAAAAGTGACTGGAGGTACCGCTCTCTCTGGATCTGCGCTTGCTGGTGCAAAAAAAGAAAGAACTGACGTCAGCGCGCGAGGGCGGCATCTATGTAGCTACCGCGACGTCATCCCGGCGACCACGACGCCAACGACGAACGTGGAGTCGACCAACGCCATCTTCCGACGTGCAGGGGTGCTGCTGACGAAAAACTTTCCGGATCCAGTCTGACGCCTGGGGGTAATTCTAAGGTAAGGAATCTATAACTAACTGTTTCTTTCAGATATCTCTTTTTATACTACTAAGGAGAGGCTTGAGGAGACATGCTTGCGCTCCTGAATGTTATACTTACTTAGATATCATTTACCCATTTTGTGAATCTATATGGTAATGAATCCACTATGATATATGACATTTACGTTTGCCCTAAACACTTTTGTGACTGAGGGTCCAGGACTAACTTCCTGCTATTTACAATTGAGGAGGTAGAATTAGCCATTAGGGAACAGAAGAGGCGTAAGGCTCTAAGTCGTGACCTGGTGCAGATACATTTACCTGGTGCAGACTCATTTTCCTGCCCTAGATACTAACATCTGGGCAATCCTCTGACTAAGTTATTTAACAACATGCTCCAAGTGTGCATCATCCTTCCACCCTGGCAACTGGCCATATGAATGCCCTCAAAAATACTATAGGCTAATCTCTACCTCCACAATACTGTCTGCAAACTCTTTGGGAACATTTTGGCTTTCAGCCTTCAGACCCACTGAAATCCAATACTTTCAACAATTACTACGCTGTCTTTGGGCATTCATTTGCTATAGTGGAACATTAACTCCGCCTGCGTTGAAAAATGACGAAATAGTTTGCTTGGGGGAAATATTTTTTACAGCATTTGTTGATCTCAGAGTTGCACTTGATAAAGCTCAGCAATCGCATGCTATGGAACCAGGTCAACTTTCATCTGCAGTAACTGAAGTTTTCTCTTGTATGCAAATAAGACGTCTGTGTGTGAAGACATACAAGGGGAGTCAAGTTATATGCTTGTGACAAAGGATGAGGGGTAGGGGTGCCTTTTGGCAGCCATCTTATTTAACATATTCATCCACATTATGTAAGAATTTCAGAGGGTGTTTTAAGTAGACGTTGTGGGTGCATTTTTATGGCTGGACTTCATTGAGAGCTCTGGAGTTGAGGCAGAATGCAGTGCTAGTTTCACACAGTGCCTGTCAATGGGTCCTAGAGGTGTTAAGACTACATGCACTTCAAAACTTTGGCCTCTCTACATACCACAGAGAATAATAGTGTGAGGCCAATAACATGAGCTCTATCCAGGTGAATAAGCACTATTAGGCAGTTTCTGTGATCTACCAGAAGTAATACAGAGAGAGGGCTTTGGGTCGGCTCACTTCAAACAGTGCTTTTTGTGGGGCTTTCATGGCTTGCCATTTCCTGAATGGACTGTCCATCAAGGCCGTGGCATGTGTATCTAAATTGCAAATATGTCTTAAGACCGCTCAAATGGTGCTGTATGTGTGGAAATGCAACTTCTTTTCATGTTAAGTAAAAGTTTGGAGTGGTATTTTCATTGATATTTGTTGCTGCACTCGCATGCATGGTCGGGGTCATGGTGCACATAGTCTTCGCTGCAGACCATACACTGCCGCATACAGAGGAAAAAAATAAGAGGGAACATTGATCGTAATGTAAAGTTTCAATTCTTTTAAGGACATGGAGGAGAGGATTAGCCAACCCATTCTTCTAACACTGTTAACATACACACCCGACGAGACAAGAGGGTTCAATATACTTTGGTAATTTAAATGTATGTAATTTATGCATATGATTATTCATTATGGACTTCCTATCTTGTTAGACATGTTTAAGTTTATATCTCCACAATGTTGGTTGACATCTGAGTCCCTGTCACCTGAAAACTGACACCTTACGCTATGGTTTTCTTTTTTCAGGGCCGATTCGAGTAAATAGGAGTAACCTTTGGAGAAGACGGCTGTGTTCACAGGAAGAAAGAGGCGGATAGAGATTCTCCAGGGAATGTTATATGGATGTGCAGCGTCCTGACTGGATGGACTGTTTTTTGTTTCTTTCCCAAGAACTTATGGGAAATGTGGTTCTTTGTTAAATCTGCATGAAATTATTGGCTGCTGGTGAATAAAAGTGGACAAAGTAAAGCCTAATCCTCGCTTCCGTGTTCTTAATAGAATTAAAAGTTTCTGTTACGATAGCTAGGAAATTTTTCATTCTCTACTTAAGAATATTTGGTGCTGTGCAAAAAATGCTTCAGTGGACAAGATAATCCCGAGAGCCTCTAGGACAGGAACAGTAAATAGTGTATAAATCGGTTTCAAATTATGTTTTTTATAAATATATACATTTTTATCTCATTAGGCTAGTAGACCCAAACAATGCACAGTGAAACCCTTGCTTTGAAAAGACACTACAAAACAAATACAAAATGCAGAGCTTATTCAGCTTTACAAACAATGTTAAATTCACATCTGCACCTAAAGTGGCATGACTGTTTCATTCAGTAATACAAGTCCAGAATGTCTGGTATTTGTGGGTTTACAATGCAAACAAAAAGAACCCACAACTTTTTTATTAGGAAAAATACTATATGAAGTTACTCTATATGCCTCCCTTTGGGATCTGAAAAGTCTGCTTATGGTTAAACAATTCAGTGCTAAAATATTAGTAAGCTATTGCAAAATCATAAATAAACATTTCTAGTGCTAAAAGTCATTGATTTGTCTTACATTAAACTGAACTCCTGATTCACTGAGAAAAGGGTTCCTTCTGTAAAGTCTTTAGGTGAGTTCACTTGCGGTTCATATGATAAAACTTGACGTTTCAGTTTTGGAAAAGCTACAAGAGACTGATCAAAACAAAAACAAAAAACATAGATCAACCTCTCTCTAAAGATTAAACCTGTTGCATTATTTACGGATACTGTGCATAGTTATTAACATATCAAATAAAACAGCTAATATAAAAACATTTTATATTATACAACTTTACTTACTTTCTAAATATAAATTAGAATCCATTTCAAGAGCAAATAAAGGCAAAGCCAATAGGTCTTACCTTTGGAACCTATTTGTTTTGCCAATGGTTTTTACATACGTGGACAAACAAAAAGAGCTATGACGTATCTGCCTAAATTATTTTTCAGCGGGCACAACGTGCATGCATGCGCACACCTACAAAATGACAAGCATTTTTTTTCTTTTCTATCATAGAAATAATTTTTCATTATTTTGAGGCAGAGGTGGAGGGGAAGCATGGTGCGGGTGGGAAGGGAAGCAACAGAGGGGGCTCGGGTGATAAACAAAACAATACAAGGAGACCAAGAAACACAGGGAAGGTAGAAGCAACACTGGAGGGGAGGGGGGACAGAAGCAACACGGAGGACTGAGGAAGCAACATGGGCAGGAGCGAGGAAACATGGATTACGGGAGGAAGAGAATCACATGGGTTAGAAAGAAAGAGGGAACTGTTGGGGGGAAGCACATGGATGAGAAAGCAACGCAGGAGAGAAGCACACAAGGGCGTGCACAACATCAGGAGGGTCAGGGCTGAGAAGTACACATGCAAGAGAGCAACTCAGAGCCTGGCAGAGGACGGGAGTTCAGTGCATGAGGGAGACAGCTGGAAAACACATGCAGTCTTGTTGAATGCTTAACCAAAAAGACAAAATGAATGCGTTAAAAGTGAGCTGTGAAAGCACGTGTAATAAGTCCATTCTCCAAGGGAGGGTCAATCACAAGAAGAGGCAGTAAAACCCACACAAGCTGATGTATATGAAGTTAGCAAATGAGTGACAATAAAGCCAACTAATCGTAAGCAAAGGACGGGCTTTAAGCCCACTGAAAGCTGGTAATAGGTATTTTTGCTAACATACAGCTTGCATATTCTGGTAGGTGAGACCTAAAAAGAGCATCCAAATATCACTTTAAAATGATGTGATCCATATAAACAACTGGCCCTTCAGCAGCAGCATGCTGCATGAGCATGCAGATGCCCAGAATTGATTCCCATCACTGGCATGCAAATATAGTAGTCACTGTGGTAAACAGTGCACATTGCGTTTGCAGCATTCGGATACACAGAAGAACAAAAAAAGCTACTTTGCTTAAAAAACAGGATGCTGTGACATGTACAGGTCACCCACTTCATGAAATATGAAATGAAATACTAGCATTTATAAAGCGCACAGCTACCTCCGGAGAAGTGTCCCGGCGCTGGGGGCCCTCTGGAAGATTAAGCGAGCTATTGCCCAGAGTCACATGGTGCTGGGCTAACCTGCTGCCGGCACCGGGGATCGAATCGTGAACCCCGTGGTCCGGAGTCAGGCACCCTGGCCGCTGCGCCACACCTCTTCCACTTCATCCGAATTCTTCCTAATGTGTGACTCTTCGGTGACAGAAATACAAATTAATTTTATACTCTAAACTAGAGTAAGCTGACTCATGTTGTTAAATACAATGTTAACGATAAAGGATGCTATGGCTGCCTTAGATGCTGCAGAATGGGCTCTGATCCTGTGAAATATTCACAAAATACTGATCAACAAAAGACAACACATGATGTGGCCTAACAGATAGGGCGGCCGACCTCGAATCTGGGGAACCGGGTTCCTGGCTCGCCAACGACGCTCAACATCCTGTGATTCTGGGAAAATCACTTAATCTCCATGTGCCTAACAAAAATGAATGTGTCCATCTCTAACGCAACTGGTAATCATGTAAAGCACTCGGATACCTTCGGGTCGAGTTTGCGCTATATAAAACTACCCCCAAAAAAATGTATAAACTAAACCACAAAGATGCAACAAACTCACGAATAGAGTTTTGTGTTCATACCATAAGTAGCTGCCAAGATTATCTAAAATTCTCATTTCCCTCAAAGTACACATTTTAGACTTTTCTGATGCACATTTTGTTAATGCATATAAAGCACTGAAGGAGGTTTTTCTCTGAACCAAAAGGAAAAAAAAACATTTGGCTCATATTCAATGCAAACCTCTCTTTTATCCCAGATTACTGCAGTAGTAAAGGACAGTAATTCCTGAATTCCTGGCTGCCAATCTGGACTTTAGAAAAATATTTTAAATAGTTTTTTTCATTTTACATTTTCTAGAAGATGGAAGCTAAACATTGATGGAAAAATGCTTGAATAAACTTGGCAACCTCATAAAAAGACATACATCGCTTTAACTTTGTGTTTGCTCGCCACTGGGCTTACTTTGGCTTCAAAGGTATGGCACTCAAGTAGTCATTTACTTTTGATTATTCCCCCTTTCATCTAATAACACCGTTAAACTTAAATGAAGTTAAGGTTGATGGGCTGTTTATGAACTGAGGAAGTATATACATGATGGAGAAGGAAAGGAAAATGCTACTTACCAGTATGCATCTGTTCTTGGCATGTAGAGCTGCAGAGTTGTACACTGTGCATAGCTCGCCATCTGGTGTTGGGCTCGGATGCTTGCACTTTGTTGTTGTCTTGGAAGAGTCTTTTTTAGTCACGAGATAGGGGACTCCTCCTTTGGACGATAGTGCGCAAGACTCGATCTGGGAAAATCTTGCAATAGCTCCTCTACGTAGTAAGCATCGCCATAGGCCTCCATCGTGGCTCTGCTCATTTCCAAACGCAGACACAGCATTTCTGACAAGATTGATGTGCTAAATGACAGTGAGTGAATCTAACTTGGAACCTTAATACTTCATAAAGTCCACACCATAGCAGAGGGATGGATGAGTTATCTGAGGATAGATAGTGTATCCACCAGAAAGAGCATTACCAAAGGTTAGTAATTTATTCTTCTGATTGTTACTTCTACCCTGCCCACAGATTCTTCACCTTCTGAATCAGGGTGAATATTTCCTGAGTCGCCTCTGGGTGCAGAAGCCACTCATATTCAGCCAAATGACCGCGGCCAAATGTGTCTGCTCGAATGTAGAGAGATCCTGCCAGCGAGGCAGGAAGATTCTGCTGAGCACTAGCCAGTGCCACTTCCTCCATGCCTCTAGACCGAGATTACATGATCCCTCACTTACCTGCTTGTTGTAATATCACATGGCAACCTCATTGTCAGTGAGCACCTGGATTGACTTGCGCTCTTTACAGATGGCAGAAGCTCCGTGAAAACTATCGCAATGGCATGCAGTTCCAATAGGTTTACCTGGTGACGCTTCTCCGACTGGGAATAGAGACCTTAGAGCTCTACTTTGTCCAGGTGACCCCCACTCCCCAGCTGAGGAACAATGCATCTGTTACCACTGTGGCTACTAGCAGGGAAAGGCAGAAAGGCCTGCAGCATGTCAGATTGGTGTAAGTCATTCCTCACAGCAGGTTCCAAGACATCTCCTCAGAAATGTGGATCTTGTCTGACTGGCACCCCAAAATGCTGGGCCCACTGCAGGCATACGTTCTACTGGAGGGCAACATGTGCTGCGAAGGGAACTAACAGGATGCAATAGGCCAATGGGCCTAACAGTCTCAAAACCATGATGGCTTGACAAAAAATACTTTACACCATAACATCGGGATCATAACCTGAAAATTCCACACTCACTGTGGGGGCAAAAAGACATTCAGTGGAACTGTGTCCAACAGTGCTCCAGCGAATGGCAGCTTCCACAAGGGTAGGAAGTGCGATATGGACTCATTGATGGCCAACACCAGGCTGAAAAGCAGTGTCCAGTGTACTCTGCAGGTGCTCCAAGACTAGTTAAAGTGATCTGGCTTTCAACATCCAGAAATCAAGATAAAAGATTACGTGCACTCTTGAACTGCAAAGATGGACTGTGACCACCGACATGACCTTTGTGAAGAATCAAGGGCCGATGTAAGGCCAAACAGAAGCAACGCAAATAAGAGGTTGAGTGGAACAAACAACAAAATGCAGGTATTTCCTGTGGGACTGCAGGACTTGCAAATGAGATAATGCCTCCTGCAGGTCCAGGGACACCATTACAGCAGAATTTGCACAAGTGCTATCATGTTTAAGCTCTCCTTCACGAGGAACAAGTTCAATACTCTGAGGTTCAGAATCAGGTGCAGGCCACAATCCTTCTTGGAGATCACAAACAGAAATAATACCCGACCATCCACGCACTGTGGGTTATTTCCTGAAATAGGCATGAATATGTGTATAGGTGGCATCCAAAAAAGGTAGGCCAACTTGGATTATTTGCAGAACCCATTAGTCCAAAGTTACCATATGTCTGAACGTTCAGTACGCCCTGCTGGATAGGCTTTGATGTTTAACGCTGATGGAAAGCGAGGTCCTTGGAGTAACCTCAACACTTGCAATACTGCTGGTGGAACTGATGTTCTGTAGAGTCTAAATCCAGATAAAGCACCATTGCACGGCTATTCTTAAATCTCTCCAGGGTGGAGTTGGCTTTCTTGCCAAACAGCCACATCTCATTGACGGGTATATTTATCAAGTAAGCCTGTGTCCCTATTAAAGGCAAAAACTCCAGTGATCCACACTGTCTTGAATTATATTATGTTGGGTTGTGGTAATCAATCATTTAGGTCTTTGGATTGTTTTTGTTGTTGTTAAATAAATGTATTTAAAATGTTAACATTTGACAAAATAGTGACCGGTATATGGTTGAAACAAGTGTTCGTACAAATTCTGGTTGATGTAGCAGAAAAACATATGTTAGATCATAAGACACAAGTTGAAGTTTAAAAGGAAATCAAGGAAGGATTAGGTGTTATACCATTCACCTATATCACACTGTGTATTATTCATTTGTTCCTCTTATAACTGGCTTTATGCAACAAATTGTTGCATGGTTCTAGGTCGATTAGTAACGCTCCTTGTCGCCATGCTCAACATTGACTAATTGGAGGTATTTTCTGGGGTGAGAGACTGCACAGCCAACACCAACATCGCAGGAGGTAGGATTCCTCTTTGTATTTAATTTTTCGTTTAATATATGTAACAAAAAGGGTGGAAAAAAATTCAAACCACGCTACCGTGTCTCAGACAGTGGCGTGTATTTCTAAGGGCATAAATGTTACATACCTTGGTTGGACCTAGTGTGGAGTGTTCCCAATGGAGTAGGGTCAAAACAAATTTGCATGTGGCTGGGTCCAAACTGAGGTGACGTGCAAAATACCGATGGACTGGGATGCAGCCCGAGTAAATACCAGCGGCTGGAATTAATTCAAGCATTCCACCCCCCACTTTTCTGCATGCTTCCTTTCCCCGTTTGAGCAATTGTCAATCTTGCGGCAAGAAGTAGATGAGACATAAGGCTGCCAATTATGGAATTAAGGAGGAAAAGGCCATCATCATCTGCTTATTCAGTACATAATCAAAGTGTTAAGGTTCAACTTAACACAACACTATATCTATAGCTATAGCTACATCTACATCTACATCTACATCTATATATATATGTAGGTATATATCAATTTCCGACAAAGAAAGCAGGCACTGACAATTCCGAGCTGTTTCTTCTCAGTTTTTTGAGAGCTGCAGCTTAAAGTGTTTTGTCTGTATACAGTGGCCTTGTTCACAAAAGAAGAACACCATTTTTTGGGCTTATATATACACACCTGATATTATTCAACCATAGACATAAAAGTTTTTTTTAAAAGTATACGGACATGTTGTAGAGGCAAAAGCAACACATTTTCCACACATTTTATGTGCATGCAATGACTGTGGTGTACTTGCTTTCTTAGAAGTACCCTAGTAGTAGGTAGATTATACTCATCAGGGGCAGTTATGGGTAGGTCCTGTAGTCACACTTTCCTCAAGGGTCCCGACCCTCTGCGAACCTGCTTGGCGTACCGCTCTCCCTGACTGGTGGCCACAGGGACCCTTGAGGAAAGTGTGACTACAGGGCCTACACCTACCACCCCTTGATAGGGCAAACTATAATCTACGTTTTCACAGGTCTCACAAATCTCCCCTTACACCCGAAAAGATAGCCTATCAATAAAGTTTACATTAAAAACCGTCCCCTCACCATATCCTCATTATCAGGACTTGAGAGTGTAATCCAGCTAGTGAAGGGTCGGTGGTGCAAAGGATTCGTGGGAAGAAGCAGTGCTTTTGGTAGTAGCCATTGCACCAGCGGATGGCGCAGCAAACAAGTTTCCAGGGACAAGAACAATGATTAAGGAGAGAAAAAAAAACTGGCTTGTGAAAGAGGATCTGAATCACGGAACTTTGAATAGCTGCTTTGCATAATGTAAAGGCTCCAGCCCTCAAGGTCCTAACATTCCATCCTACTTCAACGAGATCGCAATCCTGGGAAGGTGTGGGAGTTAAGAAGGAAGTGAAGGGCAGGCATGGCGGAGTGGGTATTTTAATAAGCATCAGGGTTTTCACTGGGAGAAATGCAAAGTTACTGTATTTAGGGCAATGGGTGGTTAGATGTCCGTGATTATGCACAAGGTATAGTTATTAGGAAGGGGGTAAATGCACTGAGTTGTTGGAGGTATCTGATTATTTCATGAAACAGGCCTTTGACCCTGAACACACAAAGCAAGCAGCGATGAGGGAGGTGGTGGGGGAGATGAGTCGAGAAGCTAAATAGGAGGAGGTTGGGGAACAGGCAAGCAAAACTGGGACATTAATTTTTTTTAAATCCACTCATTTTGAAGTCAGAGAAAGAAAAGTAAACAGGTGCCCTCAGAAAACAGCATCTGACATTTGACCTTGGTCTTTGACTGCACAGTAAAAGTGATGAGATAAAAACAAGATTTACACGCCTGTTACAGAAACGGAGCGAATGAAAACATGTGCGCTCATTTTAAGTGCTCAAAAACAAATAAAAAAGTAGTTCCTAGAAAAAGTCCCTATAATGGGAGCAGTGGACGGATAGTAGTAATTGGTCCATGCTCTCGGGGAGGGCTAAACACAAGAAAAGGCATGACACATACATGCCACGGACAAATGGGGAGAAAGAATATGAGAGCGATGATGGAGCCAGCAAATGGGAAGCCTATAGGCGGGCTGAAGCACACATAGTGAATACATCTTTCTTCGAGACAGCGCATGCACTGTCTTGCCCTGGGCAGTGTCCAAAAATAAAAAGGTAAGACGGGGGAAAAGCCCATACTGGGATATCCAGGTATGGGCTCACAATCCAGGTATGGGTACACAATGAAATTAAGACACCTGCAAAGACAAGTTTTAGTGACAGGGAATATACAAGTAGTCTTGTGCATCCAACACTAAATTAAATTAAAACACTTGCAGAGAGTAGTTTCAGTGACAATCCCTTCTTTAAAATTTCAACTTAATCATAAAACAATAATGAAATAAATACCCATAAAGTTCGCCGTAATTCAGCATCAGGGAGCTCTGTTGCCAATTTAAGATTTTCAAAGCTGATCTTCTCCCTGGGCCTTTGGTTCCATGCAAACAATACAGCCAACTGAAATGTTGTCACCTCCAAATCGTACTGGCCAACCTCATTTTTAAATGTTATCTGCAAATCAAAAGTGGTTTTTAGAACATCTTCAAATACAGGCTTACATCACACTTATGACAAAAGCATGCCCAGTTTATCGAAAGAAACTAATGCAGAGAAGACAATATATCAAATGAACTTCTGTTTAGGTTATTTTGCTAATTTTGTGAACATTGTTATACTGAATTGTAGCAGCATATTTATAGCAATTCATATGTCTGATGAGAATCCACAGGGCCCGATATGTAAGGGTTTTGGTATGCACAATGACTAGAGTAATATTCTTATTGGGTTATATTACACGATAACCAACTGAATCATTGTGCTTTTTACAATTCTCTCTCACGCCAGGAGTAGTAAGCTCTATACAAATACCATTTCCATTTACAGTGGCGTCCATTTCGGTGTGCTGGATGGTGCCTCCTGTATTTCTCTCCTGATGAGGACCCAGCTTAAAATACGTTCTGCCTTTGGGTCAAAACGATAATGAATTAACACAACTTAGATTGTAAAATATGCTCCTTATCATACATTGAAGACAAATGTTGATCCATACAATTGTCCTTTTATGAATGCTTAAAATAGCCACATTTCTTATAATCTTTATTGTTTATCCTTATCTCTGTCACAATTCACATTCTCCGCGCTGTATCTTTTCATTTTCATTGTATGGAGTACCTTAATACCTAATATACAATATATAAATTAAGTTGTTGATTGTCCCCTTTGGGTCAAAAGCTGTCATTTTGGAATGATGTATCATTACATCATGACTGAATTGGCCTCAGCTAAGAAAACAAGTGTGGGGCTAAAACAGATCCGTAAGAACCGTTGTTGTTTGTACTAAATATTTCACCAGAGTTCTGCGGAATACAAGATTACCCCGTAAGCAGTAATTGCTGCTTTACAAATGTATGCAAGTGATACACCCGCAAAAAATTCAGCTGTAGTGGTTATGCCTCTGGTGAAGTGAGCTCGTACTTTGTTTTGTGGCATGACAGTGGGTAATGCAGGCTGTAATTCAGTTAGTTAACTACTGCTTTGAAAGGGCTTGTCCTTGGTTTCTACTGCCAAAGGAAACAATTAGCTTGCCTAACAGCTGAAAGTATTTTGTTCTATGGATATAATTTTTTTTATTATGCTTCACGTCTAAAGACTACTGAAAACTCTCAACCTCACTTGAGGGTTGAAGTAAGAAAGCTATCAGTGGCAGTTTCTCATTCAAAATAAATGACATCAGCAGTTTTGGTATCAAATGTTAATTTCTGGGGTGGGGGTGCCTCACCATGCAGCAAGAAGGGCGCTTGAATGCGACACTCCATACTGAGGACCTGAAAATGTTCCTGATTTTCCCCTCTCTGTCCTACAGAGCCCTATCATAATCAGTGTATTGTGTGTGAGACACAGAGTGGTGCCAGTGGAGGGCGCTGTGGCCTCGGTGGCGCTCCTGGTCCAACACGTGGTGAGTTGGGGGGCACACCAGTGGCAGCCTGTGGAATTCGGTAGCGGACACGATCCCCTGGTTGGTCAATACCGGAGTTGTGGAGCGCTTTATCAAAGGCGCGTGCATGCATCTCCTGCTGTTGTGTATTGGTTGTCACAGCCCTGCACTGGACATGGGGCGGCCTGCAGCAGATGACAGACATTGGCAGTGGACCGTCCTGGGAGTTGATGGGCAATAGGACTGCGGAGTGCCTGTCATGCGTTTCCTGCATGGACCACTGTCGTTTTCCCTAGGTTAGCCTAATTGTGCAGTTTGTAGGTCGCATTTCTTTTGCGCACATTACTATATAAACACGTTTGCTTTTGTGCCACATTGAATTTTCACACAGAACCTGCACATGTTTTCGTTTTCTGCTCTTTTCCTGGGATTTATTCTGAACACCACAGACGCCAAACAACAATGCCCCTTGTCTCTGGTGAGGCACTAGCACCTAGACATAACACGAGAGTGCAGCTGCTGTTTGTGAAAAAACATGTCTTGTCATATAACTGAGGACAGGAGTTCTAAAACACACACTGAGCGAAGGTCCTGAGGCAAGATTACTGCGTCAGCCGAGATGTAGAACGTCCATCTATGTATGCGAAGGTATGGTTCCTCCATTAATCCCAGAGATCTTTGATATATAATCATTTAACTTCAGTAGGAAAGGGGAGGGGGGAGGAGGGGTTTAGGCTAATCAATCTTATAACATGACAGGGCTTTTTAATGGTAAGTGGTTTGGTAACCATGCTAACGATATTTTTGGTATGCATTTGTTTTCTAATTGTGGCACAAATACTGCATCTTAGAGCACAATAGTTTAAATAAATATTCTAAACTTCCTTAGTGTCTCTTGTGTATCTTATTGTGGACAAGTACGAGTGAGAGAGCGAAAGCGTGTGTCCTGTTACCGCGATCCCTGAGAGGGTCGAGAGTGTTGTGTTATGGTGTGCCAACTCACTTGTTTCGCTCGAAAGGTTAGGAGAGCAAGTGAGGCATTATAGCTAGTCGGACTTGGGGTCATAGATACTGAGGTGGTATGGTGACGACTCAGCCCCTACATGCTGATGTTCTATGGTCCCAAGCACAGTTCGTGTCCCTGTGTGCCACCGTGCACTCAACCTCCTCGCTACTACACACTACAGCAGGGGAATGATTGTGCCGCAGAGTGTGTGAGGATGTGCACTGGATGCCCAAATAAGATTGCTGGTGGGCATTGCGCCACTAGGGGCACCCCGGAGGCCTAATATACTAACCATCACGATTGACTGAGGTTGTTAACTCATATCGTGATGAGTCCTCTAATACATGAACATGCTATGGAACGCAAAGACACTACTGCACTGGTGCTGCCCATAAAACACTGAAGTCCTACACTGCTGTGAATATAGCTGAATTGTGTGCATCATAATTAAGCAATTCACCTTTCTCTCCAACTCGTGAAAGTAGCATCCTTTCCCTAGGTATGTCCAACCTCGTACTTCTTTTGAATCATTATCAATGAGGGAAAACAGGATTCTTTTTATTTGAGCTTCCTACAGCACATAAAAAGAGGCCAACGTATTTCGCAATTACCTTGTTACTTCATCAGAACCACATATTTTGCATTATATCTGTCATGTAACAGGACCCGATTTTCTGATGCCGTGGAAAGACTCTGTATGGCACAATGCCTTTGTACTACTACAGGTTTGGAAAGAAACACATTTACCGATTGTATTTGAAATTAGTTCCATAAATATGGACTGGTACATGACAGATATAATGTGGAACATTTAGCCCTGAAGAAGCAACAAAATAGCTGTGAAACATTTATTGGCCTCCTTTTATGTGTTATGTGAATCTAAAAAAATAATAATGCATTTTTTCAAACTTGGAGACTTGTGGCCCCTCATTTGATGTTAATGATAGCTGAATTGTGTTTAATAGACCATCATGGGAAAAGCTGATCAAAAACAAGGCAAATTATCCTTTGACCAACGTAACAGAATTAGAGACAGAATAAGGGAGACAAACCCTGAATCTATGGCTACCCAGAAAGCAGATCATAAAACCTAACTGCTGCTCATTGACCTGAAGGTGAGCTTGACAACAATGGATGGAAAACTGGATGCAATGACAACCCGAATGAATAACCTAATGGAGAGCCTGGACAGATATGTATGCCTAGATGGAGCAGAACCCCGGATCTCTGACCTGGAGAACAACGGTGTTGCGCAAACAAATAACCTTACTGTAATGCAGAAGACACTAGATGCATTGATTGTGATGAACAAAGACCTAGAGGTGCTTTCCTATCGAAATGCCCTCAGGAAATGGGACTGAAAGAATCCACACACACAGACAAGCCTGCATTTGTGGAAAACATGCTGTTCAAACTGTTTGGTTGCGATAACTTCACTGGCCGTTGCACGCTGGTGCAGAGGTCCATCCCGGAAGCTCCTCTGCGCCTGATCATCTTGCGCCTCCTTAACTATCGCTATAGAAATATTGTTTTATGGATTGCTAGAGGGCAGGGTCCCCTGCACTACTAGGACTCAGACATTGCTATCTAACCTCATTTCACAGCTGTGGTACAGGATGCCACGTGAAAATTCATGGATGCAAAAACATTGCTGTGATCCAAGGGTGTTAGGTATGCCATGCAATGTCAAGCAAAACTGTGAGTGGAGGTGGTGGAAAGCTGAAATACTTCACGGACCACTGGGCCACACTGACCTTTGCAAAACAAAAATACATACCGCTAAGCAGATCACACTACGACTCCATGGGAATCATCACTGAAGATGCATACAGGCTCATCCCCAAGGGTGGGCAGTGTATTTCTGGTTCACAGACCTATGGAACATGTTTGGTGCCATAACCTTGACTTTTTCACTTAACAGCCTGCCACTTAACAGCAGATCCTATATTAAGCACTTCGAACATTCCTAAGGGGTGTAAATGGATATTGTAGGCAAGTATAGCATATTCCCCATTCAAAACATATATTCGTTAAAATGGAAAAGTTCTGCATCCCGCCTGCATTTCTGGGTGGGGTCAGATTGAATCGGGGAGTAACCATCCCGTTGAGGTTCTAGAGTTGAGTCTATGGCTGGTGCATATGGTGCCTGGCTGCACCTCTACCATGTATCCCCTTCATTTTGTGATTTTTTGGTATCTGAGGTGTTGTGAGATACCAAGGGGTCCTGGGTTATTATGTAGGACCTGGGTCTCTTGAATACAGTGAGGTTCTCAATCACTTCAAAATTCCAAGACTCCCTGAGCCACCGAATGAAGTCATACCCTAGAATGAGGAGAATGTGTTGAACATTGTTTTGGAGACCTTTACTTCCTTTGAGTAACATACTTGGAACAAAGTGTGGTCAGAAATAACCAGAGTTTTGGCCCATACAATGGAAACTGCAAGGATGGTATCGGGTCCATAAATTTCAGCTTTCTCTTTTTAATTATGACATCGCTGCTAAATAACGAAATTTATAAAATTGGTCTTGTGTCGACATTACAAATTAATGGAGTCACTGTCTTTGTTGATGCAATCTTCGACATCACAAAGTGGAGAGAAGATTCAGTGGGAAAGGGGTACTTGACATCCGTATTCCGCATGCAGAACATCTTCAATTGTGTTGTAGTCTTTGACTTGCAAGCAAGTGGTACGAGACTTAAACCATTAAGGGATACATGTCAGTCTTCTCAATTAAGCAGGTGTACATTTTTGTAGCAGTCTTCGATAGTGTGCACGTGGCAGGAGATAGTCATGAAACACAACGCTTTGCAATGAATAGTGGGGATAGACATCAAAGTCTATATTTTTTCACAATTTCCCTTTTGGGAAGCCTTTCAGTCAGCTGGTAAACTTAAGGTAGAAAGTTAACCACCCCCGAGCCATAGCTTTAATCTTTCCTACACAAAACTCACGCTTCCTGATGTCTTGTCAGCCTCCCTTGAAGATCCCACTTTGCTCTTTCACCTTTCTTCTGGATGAGATCTGGCAAATTTGGCATTCTTCAGGAGTGTGGGAGTCTGGCAGACATCAGCAGCCTTAACCATCCTCAACCACTTTATTCTTGTTGTTTGTTGAAAGTGCAACTCAAAAACCAAACACTGTGCTCTACCACCCTCAGTGAAAGGAAAATACAAACTAGTTCAGTTAAACGTCACTGGAAAAATCACTCCATATATGGAATTGGCAAATGAAGGAGACTATGAGTAGGAAAGAATGTTAGGACAAAGCCCACTGCAGTTGGATTCTGTTCCTAAAAATAGAAAAAACACATGCCAGACCAGCTGCCAGTTCCTGATATCGGATGAAGGAGGAGGTACTACTTGCTTTAAAGGTATAGTGCTAAATGTTTGGTTTAGTATAGTTGGTGCGTACCTGACCCCATTTGCTTTAATTTCTCTGTTCCTTATAAAAAGCACTACCTTTTTGATGGGTCATCAATGCAATTATAGCTCAAAGGGTTTTTAATTGTAATTGTCTTCTTTTTAAAAGAATAAAAACAAACAAAATGTAATGATGTATTTAGCAGGGTGGCAGTTATAAATATAAATGATAATGTTTACATGATCTTGTATCGTTTTTCAGCACACCCTTTTACTGTACAGCACTAAGCCCCACATATACATAGATGTATATAGATAAAAAAAATACATGAAGAAAAATAGACTTTTCAGAAGAGTATTTTATCTCTTGTTTAACATACTTCAGGAGTCACACATTTGTGGGACTATGCAGTGTTTATGGCTCCCAATGAAAATCCAATTATGGAGAATCAACATGTATCTTTTCTGATGTGTTTTCAAACTGAAAAAGTCAGAGACAATACACCAGCAGAGGAATTAGCTACACAGAGTTAATTCAGGGATCCATTTACAGCCTTCTTCCTTGTCATAGAAATGTCTTGTGCATGTTCAATTGGAACTAATTTCTGATAAGTGCTGCAAGGAATATTTTAAGAACCACCACATCCTGCTGCCTTGTGGTGTACTAGGTGAGCAGGGGCACACCTTTAAAAGTGAATACGCTTTTCTGCTCTCTTACATTTGAGAAAGCTTACTCACTGTGAATAGAAAGGTGCACAAAATATATGAAAACTGAAATGATTGTCACAAGTATTGGAAAATACACACCAGATAGAGAAAGGGAACCTTTACATAGAGAAAATGGAGCATTCCTCTGTAGAAGCACAACAAAAACCTCCAAAAGACAGTAGGCAGCAGGAAATCAATCTTTAGTCAAGATGTGGAATGGTGGGAAGTTGATGGAAGACCTTTCTAGAGAGGTAGATTGATGGTGCCCTTGTAGCAGACCAGCAGGGCATTTTTTTAACTGTGTGTTTTCCATTAGAGAGGAAGATAACTAAGGGGTGATTGAAGGTGTAAAGAAGATTCACATTTGGATGAACCATGAGTTTATGAATCGATGGTTTAGGAATACATTGAGAAAAAACAAGTTACTTACCTGTACACTGTGGTTCTCCAGTACTGATATCTTTCATTGATTCACATGCTTGAATCTTCCCTGTCGTCATGGTGGGAGTCCCACTGTACTTTTTTTTTAAAGCAGTACTAAAAGGAGTACATTAGAAAACTTTGTGAAAGCAATTGAAATTTGTTAACCAATTCTCATTCTTATAAAAGACGCAAACTTCAGTCAATGAGGTAAAAGCCCTCAGGCCACAAGCCCCTGCAGAGCCACCAGACCTCAGATTTCAAGCACAAGTGTGAATAAATGAGTAGTCATCATGAGGTATAAAGTGGCCAGCCTAAGCCGGGAGGTGGGCGGGCCGCATGTGAATCTATGAAAGATATCAATACTGGAGAATTACAGTGTACAGGTAAGTACCTTGTTTTTTCTCCAGTGTTGAATCTTTCATAGATTCACATGCCTGAATCAGAATAGTTAGCAGTGCAATATAATCAAAAGAAAGCATTTAAGGCAGGGACACTTTCTCTCTGAGAATAGAACAGTTCAATAAACTATTAATCACAAAGAGAAGATGAATGTAATCCAATGAGAAAAATAATATATATATATATATATATATATTCCACACGAAAATCACGCTGCGTGAATAGTGTGAAAGCAAGCCACTCCAACCAAATTATTTCAAACAGGGGATTTATTCCACAGGCAGAAGGATACCGCATAACGCGTTTTCATCCTGGCGGATCTTAATCATATGCATCAACAAGGGCAAGTTGCACCTGGATGGTTTTAAATACAGGTTATCAAAACAGATGAAGGACTGCAGCATTCAAGTTCTTTTTTCAAAGCGCTGTGCCTGTTTTTCGTCAGCCATCAGACCCAAACACATTTATGGAGATAAAATACTCTTAACAATATTGTGCTGATGCACTCTATCCCAAAAATGTCCGAGTTCCAGGTTTAGGTCTGCACTTTTCATCATTACTGGACTTCAATGTCCGTCATGCATTGCAATTAGTTTGTCAAAATAAGGTGAAGTCCTTCATTGTAAGTTGTTTTAAACGTTGTTTTTTACAGCCTTAGTAAGTGTCAATGAAACAAACAGCCACAGCATGCCTCAAAGGATCAAGTTCCATATAGTGCAAAATGGCTCAATAGTCTCTTTTTACTTCCAAAGCACTTCACCCTCGTACCTTTGTTAATCACGAGTCTCCGTGGAACTGCCTGTTTGTTCCAAGTTTGGAAGTGCAAGTGTTAAGAACACTCGCAAACAACGTTTAAAACAACTTATAATGAAGGACTTCACCTTATTTTGACAAACTAATTAAATGCATGATGGACATTGAAGTCCATTAATGATGAAAAGTGCAGACCTAAACCTGGAACTCGGACATTTTTGGGATAGAGTGCATCAGCACAATATTGTTAAGAGTATTTGACCTCCATAAATGTGTTTGGGTCTGATGGCTGACGAAAAACAGGCACAGCGCTTAGAAAAAAGAACTTGAATGCTGCAGTCCTTCATCTGTTTTGATAACCTGTATTTAAAACCATCTAGGTGCAACTTGCCCTCGTTGATGCATATGATTAAGATCCGCCAGGATCGAAACGCGTTATGCGGTATCCTTCTGCCTGTGGAATAAATCCCCTGTTTGAAATAATTTGGTTGGAGTGGCTTGCTTTCACGCTATTCACGCAGCGTGATTTTCGTGTGGAATATAGGGCGGTGACGTCGCCTACAAGCCCCGACTCGCGAGGGTGTGGCTTCCTTTCGTCACACTTCATTTGGAATATATATATATATATATATATATACATATATATATATATATATACATATATATATATACATATATATATATATATACACATATATTATTTCCATACGAACAGCAATGCTACGGGACGCCCAGCCTCTCGGATCGGGCTTGCTGGGTTGCCTTAGTCCCCATATATTCCAAACTAAATTCACACTCTTCCTCCAGGAATGTGCAAACAAGCCCACCAGTCGTCCTCAGTAATAATCCTTTTATTCGACATAACAGGTAGCATTTGCATAACGCATTTCGACTCAGATGAGTCTTAATCATATGCTTAACAAAATGGTCACTCATTGGTCTCTTTTTAAACAAATATGTAAACAGCGATGAGGGACACAGTCGGATATTCCAGTGGAAAAAAGACGATCTTAAAATGGAAAGCAATCGACTTTCAAAATTTTAATTTCCAATTATACTTTAAGTCCGTGAGTATTTTATAGAATTTGGTGCACTGTTCAATCAGATACAATTCAAGTACTTTGCACCTCCAAATGGGACTCACTAGACGCAGTTCCCACTTTATTGAAAGTTCAGGACCACATGAACCATAATGCTTCACTCCTTCACAGTGTATCAAGGTCCCTTTCCTTCGGCAATTTAAACATCATTATACCTCAATATTATCCAGAATAACAGACTCAATACGCCTTTAAAGGATACAATTCCATATTTGGCTGAATTTAATGGCATAGTATTACTGTCCAAAGTTATGCCACTCTTTCCATGAAACCATGATATTAGTAGATTTCACTCTCCTTTGCCTTCAATTTAATTCACCTCGGTACGTCGTGCAAAGGTTCCTACCTCAACAAATCTTGGCTAATATTTTTTAAAGGCTTCCAAATATCTGTTGGGTGGGCCTCCTAACCAAAGGTGGGCCAGCCTCAATTGCTTTGTCCACATTTAAAAAAAATACAGCCGGCGGGCATCCCGTTTTAACATTAATTCCATACGAACAGCAACACTACGGGAAGCCCAGCCTCTGAGTTCGGGCTTGCTCGGTTGCGTTTGTCCCCATATATTCCAAACTAAATTCACACGCTTCCTCCAGGAATGTGCAAACAAGCCCACCAGTAGTCCTCAGTAATAATCCTTTAATTCGGCAAAACAGGTAGCATTTGCATAACGCGTTTCGACTCAGAGGAGTATTAATCATATGCTTAACAAAATGGTCACTCATTGGTTGGTCTCGTTTGAAACAAATATGTAAACAGCGATGAGGGACACAGTCGGATATTCCAGTGGAAAAAGATGATCTTAAAATGGAAAGCAATCGACTTTCACAATTTTAATTTCCAATTATACTTGAAGTCTGTATGTATATATATATATATATATATATATTCACTGAAAAAACCATAGGTTTTAGGGACAGTTATAGTTAGTTGGACATTGCACTCGTACAAAACCCGTGAAATTCCCCTGTTATAGTTAGTTCAGCTAACTATAACTCGCGCTCCATAATGCACTGCTGATGACGTCACATATTACATCACTCATGACATGGTCAGTGACATCACTGATGACATCACTGATGACATCTCAAATGACATCACTGATGACATCACTGATGACATCATCCAGTGACTGTGTGTTTCTGTAAAGTTTAAATATGTTTAATATATATAGGGAAAGGCGTATTGAAGAATGAGTGGGTGTATAAGTGTCTGAATGGATGATTTAGTACGTGAGTGACTGACTCTACAAGTGAGTGATTAAACGTATCTTACTGAATGCATGGGTTAGTGACTAAACTGTGTGAATGTCTGTATCCGTCTGTTTGTTGGTGTGTAAGTGGATGCATGGATTTGCGAATAGCTACATGAGTGTCTATATGGGTTATTGATTGGTTCTCTGAGTATCTGTATGACTGCCTGAGTGTTTGTGTGGGTGGGGTGTGTGTGACTCTATACATAGATGTGTGAGTGGGTGATTCACTGGGTGCATGATTTCAAGAGTGCATCTGTGATGGACTGCTTGGGTGGGTGAGTGTGTGTATGGGTGTGTTAGTGAGTGAATGTATATCTCAGTGGTACATGTGCAAGTAACTACATATGTAAAAGGCAGTATATATGTGTGTTAGAGTATTTAAATGGCTATAAGTGAGAGTGTGTTATTGTGAGAGTGGCTGTATGGATGCGTGTGTGCTTGTATCAGTTATTGTATAAGAGCGTAAGAATGTGCTAGTATTTGTATGAGTAAGTGAGCTGGTGTGTGTATAACTGTATAGGTGAGTAAATGGGTGTGTGATTAATTTTTGCATGACTGACTAGGTGTGTGAGTACCTCTATGGATGAGTGGCGGTGTGTGAGTGTTTATATAGGTGTATGAGTGCATATGATAGTCCTGTACTGAGTGACTGTAAGTATGAGTGACTGTACAGGTGAGTGAGTGGATGTGTGTGTAGACCTAAGAATCAGTGAGTGGGTATGTAGTTTTTGGTGTTGGAGTGTCTATGGTTTTGAGAATGGCAGTCTGTAATTTAGAGTGGGTGTATCAAAAGTTATATTAGGGTGTGAGAAGATGCATGAAATTATCACATGGATGATGTCATCAGTGATGTCATTTGAGATGTCATCAGTGATGTCATCAGTGATGTCACTGACCATGTCATGAGTGATGTAATATGTGACGTCATCAGCAGTGCATTGCGGGGCGCGAGTTATAGTTAGCTGAACTAACTATAACAGGGGAATTTCACGGGTTTTGTACGAGTGCAATGTCCAACTAACTATAACTGTCCCTAAAACCTATGGTTTTTCAGTGAATTTCAAAGGTTTTTAAATGCTAATTTCTAACTATAACGTGTCTGAAACCTATGGTTTTTCAGTGAATTTCAAAGGTTTTTAAATGCTAATTTCTAACTATAACGTGCCTGAAACCTATGGTTTTTTCAGTGAATTTCAAAGGTTTTTTAAATGCTAATTTCTAACTATAACGTGCCTGAAACCTATGGTTTTTTCAGTGAATTTCAAAGGTTTTTTAAATGCTAATTTCTAACTATAACGTGCCTGAAACCTATGATTTTTTAAGTGAATTTCAAAGGTTTTTAAATGCTAGTTTCTAACTATGCCAACAGAGGTAGGACATGTGAAGATAGAAGAAAAAACGCACAGAAAGAAGCAAAAGATGTGCAGAAAGAACCAACAGAGGAGCAGAAAGAGGCCTTGTTGCAAAATCATCCTGTGCCCACAACTTTTTCAGACGGGTACTGGTGGTAACTGACTCTGACTAACCAGAGCCAGTGCGCGTTTGCACAGTGGTGAAGGGAGGGGGGCCTGAGGTGACATGTGTGCAAACGCGCCCCATGGCGCGTTTTAAGTTGCGGGATTAAGTCCCCTTGAATCCTGAGGGTCCCTGGGGCCCAACTAGCCCCCAGGTACCTACAGTTAGGACCACAGAGCTGAGTTGCAGAGAGGCGTTCCGAGGCCACGCACCTTTTTCACCTCTCTGCAACGCAACTCTGTTGTGCTTACTGAAGGTACCTGGTGGGCTAGTTGGCCCCCAGGATTCAAAGGAATTAACTCCCCAACTTAAAACGCACCACAGGGCGTGTTTGCGCACATGTCACCTGAGGCCCCGCCCCTCCCTTCACCACTGTGCAAGCGCGCCCCGTGGCGCGTTTTAAGTTGGGGGATTAGGTCACCTTGAATCCTGAGAGTCCCTGGGGCCCAACCAGCCCACCAGGTACTTCCAGTAAGCACCACAGGCCTGCGTTGCAACGCCTGTAACAAATTGTGCAGTTGTGTTTAGATAGTGAAGAGGGTCGTGCTGGGGGTAGTGTTTTAGGGTTTAGGGTAGTGCAGTGGTGTTTGTGTAGTGTAGGGGGTCATGCTGGGGTTAGATTTAGGGTTTAGGGTAGTGCAGTGGTGTTTGTGTAGTGTAGGGGGTCATGCTGGGGGTAGATTTAGGGTTTAGGGTAGTGCAGTGGTGTTTGTGTAGTGTAGGGGGTCATGCTGGGGGTAGATTTAGGGTTTAGGGTAGTGCAGTGGTGTTTGGGTAGTGTAGGGAGTCGTCCTGGGGGAGTGTTTTAGGGTTTAGGGTAGTACAGTGGTGTTTGGGTAGTGTAGGGGGTCGTGCTGGGGTTAGTGTTTTAGGGTTTAGGGTAGTGCAGTGGTGTTTGGGTAGTGTAGGGGTCGTGCTGGGGGAGTGTTTTAGGGTTTAGGGCAGTGCAGTGGTGTTCGGGTAGTGTAGGGGGTCGTGCTGGGGGGAGTGTTTTAGGGTTTAGGGCAGTGCAGTCGTGTTCGGGTAGTGTAGGGGTCGTGCTGCGGGAGTATTTTAGGGTTTAGGGTAGTGCAGTGGTGTTCGGGTAGTGTAGGGGGTCATGCTGGGGGTAGTGTTCTAGGGTTTAGGGCAGTGCAGTGGTGTTCGGGCAGTGTAGGGGGTCGTGCTGGGGGTGGTGTTTTAGGGTTTAGGGTAGTGCAGTGGTGTTCGGGCAGTGTAGGGGGTCGTGCTGGGGGTGGTGTTTCAGGGTTTAGGGCAGTGCAGTGGTGTTCAGGCAGTGTAGGGGGTCGTGCAGGGGAGGTGTTTCAGGGTTTAGGGGCAGTGGTGTTCGGGCAGTGTAGGGGGTCATGCAGGGGTGGTGTTTTAGGGTTTAGGGCAGTGGTGTTCGGGCAGTGTAGGGGGTCATGCTGGGGGTGGTGTTTCAGGGTTTGGGGCAGTGCAGTGGTGTTCGAGCAGTAAAGGGGGTCATGCTGGGGGTGGTGTTTCAGGGTTTAGGGCAGTGCAGTGGTGTTCGGGCAGTGTAGGGGGTGGTGCAGGGGTGGTGTTTCAGGGTTTAGGGCAGTGCAGTGGTGTTCGGGCAGTGTAGGGGGTCATGCAGGGGGTGGTGTTTCAGGGTTTAGGGCAGTGCAGTGGTGTTCGGGCAGTGTAGGGGCGGTGCAGGGGGTGGTGTTTCATGTTTTAGGGCAGTACAGTGGTGTTCGGGCATTGTAGGGGGTGGTGCTGGGGCTGGTGTTTCAGGGTTTAGGGCAGTGCAGTGGTGTTCGGGCAGTGTAGGGGGTGGTGCTGGGGCTGGTGTTTCAGGGTTTAGGGCAGTGCAGTGGTGTTCGGGCAGTGTAGGGGGTCGTGCTGGGGCTGGTGTTTCAGGGTTTAGGGCAGTGCAGTGGTGTTCGGGCAGTGTAGGGGGTCTTGCTGGGGCTGGTGTTTCAGAGTCTAGGGCAATGCAGTGGTGTTCGGGCAGTGTAGGGGGTCTTGCTGGGGCTGGTGTTTCAGGGTTTAGGGCAGTGCAGTGGTGTTCGGGCAGTGTAGGGGGTCGTGCTGGGGCTGGTGTTTCAAGGTTTAGGGCAGTGCAGTGGTGTTCGGGCAGTGTAGGGGTCGTGCTGGGGCTGGTGTTTCAGGGTTTAGGGCAGAGCAATGGTGCTCAGGCAGTGTAGGGGGTTGTGCTGGGGGTGATGTTTCAGGGTTTAGGGCAGTGCAGTGGTGTTCGGGCAGTGTAGGGGGTCGTGAAGGGGGTGGTGTTTCAGGGTTTAGGGCAGTGCAGTGGTGTTCGGGCAGTGTAGGGGGTCGTGCTGGGGGTAGTGTTTTAGGGTTTAGGGTAGTGCAGTGGTGCTTGTGTAGTGTAGGGGTCGTGCTGGGGGTAGTGTTTTAGGGTTTAGGGTAGTGCAGTGGTGTTTGTGTAGTGTAGGGGTCATGTTTTAGGGTAGTGCAGTGGTGTTTGGGTAGTGTAGGGGGTCATGCTGGGGGTAGTGTTTTAGGATTTAGGTTAGTGCAGTGGTGTTTGGGTAGTGTAGAGGGTCGTGCTGGGGGTAGTGTTTTAGGGTTTAGGGTAGTGCAGTTGTGTTTGTGTAGTGTAGGGGGTCGTGCTGGGGGTAGTGTTTTAGGGTTTAGGGTAGTGCAGTGGTGCTTGTGTAGTGTAGGGGGTCGTGCTGGGGGTAGTGTTTTAGGGTTTAGGGTAGTGCAGTGGTGTTTGTGTAGTGTAGGGGTCATGTTTTAGGGTAGTGCAGTGGTGTTTGGGTAGTGTAGGGGGTCATGCTGGGGGTAGTGTTTTAGGATTTAGGTTAGTGCAGTGGTGTTTGGGTAGTGTAGGGGGTCGTGCTGGGGGTAGTGTTTTAGGGTTTAGGGTAGTGCAGTGGTGTTTGTGTAGTGTAGGGGTCGTGCTGGGGGTAGTGTTTTAGGGTTTAGGATAGTGCAGTGGCGCTTGTGTAGTGTAGGGGGTCGTGCTGGGGGTAGTGTTTTAGGGTTTAAGGTAGTGCAGTGGTGTTTTTGTAGTGTAGGGGGTCATGTTTTAAGATGCAATGCTCCAATACCTGACCAGTCTGCACTACATAAAACTGCAAAAAAACTAAAAATAAAAAGTGTTTTGCACACTTTTGTCATTGGGCTATATGTGGGCTACATCTGGGTAATATTTGTGCTACATTTGGGCTCTTTTTTCACTGGTGGCCATCTTGGAAGACTTCTTTGTTATGAAGTTTCCTAATTTCTTCATTTACTGCAGTCTCCTCAGTAGGAAATGCTTTCAGTTTTTTACTTTGATTCCATCAAGAAGGCATTCAGATGTGTCTCACATCTGCCATAAATTCAGAATGTTAGCACTCTAGTTGCTCATTAGATCACTGGAGTAAAGCTACTGCTCACCAGGGAGTTAACTGGTAGTCTGCTGCTGGTATTGAAAGTGATTGTTTCAGTCTGCATGTCAGAATTTTCTAATGAAATAGAAGAGGATTTGAGATCTCACTTAAAACATGCCCTAATTTTTCTTTCTGCAGCACTAACCATAATTTCTATTTAAAAAAGAACCCCTCATTTTGTTCCTTTTTAAATTAAATGTTTTAAGTGTTACCGGTTTATTCCAATCAAGATGGCTTCAGGTGTGCCATACTTTTGTCATAAGTAAGGCTGTTAGCGCTCTAGTTGTTCTTTAGAACACTCTGGGAAGCTGCAGTAGAACACAAAGGCATCAACTGGCAGGCTGCTCCTGTTGAAATATAACAGGAAGATATTTGAGATCACACTTGAAATATGTCCTAATTTTTCTTTCTACAGCACTAACCATAATTTCTATGACAAAATGAACCCCATCATTTTGTTCCTTTTTAAATTAAATGTTTTAAGTGTTACCAGTTTATTCCAATCAAGATGGCTTCAGGTGTGCCATACTTTTGTCATAAGTAAGGCTGTTAGCACTCTAGTTGTTCTTTAGAACACTCTGGGAAGCTGCAGTAGAACACAAAGGCATCAACTGGCAGGCTGCTCCTGTTGAAATATAACAGGAAGATATTTGAGATCACACTTGAAACATGTCCTAATTTTTCTTTCTACAGCACTAACCATAATTTCTATGACAAAATGAACCCCATCGTTTTGTTCCTTTTTAAATTAAATGTTTTAAGTGTTACCAGTTTATTCCAATCAAGATGGCTTCAGGTGTGCCATACTTTTGTCATAAGTAAGGCTGTTAGCACTCTAGTTGTTCTTTAGAACACTCTGGGAAGCTGCAGTAGAACACAAAGGAATCAACTGACAGTCTCTGCCCTTGTTGGATGTACATGTTTTACTGAGAATGTCAGACTTCATTCTCACATGAGTGAGAAAGATAATGTGAATTTACAGAAAATATGCTCTCATTTTAGCTTCTGGAGCACCTTCCAAACCTCCATGGGACAAGCATGAGAAAATAGTGTTCTCTCAAACATGATTCATGATATCCCAGCAGAAGGTTTTTCACATGGTAAAATCACCTTGGAATACACCACAATTCCTAAAATTAGTATGGTACCGTCAACAAATAAATTCTAATGTAACTAAAGCCTGTTATCACCCTTTATAGTTCTCCTTTTGGTGACCCTCAAAATCTTCTATTCACTACAATGCATTTCAATGAGGTACTATCATTTATATTGGTCCCAAGATGGCTGCCAGAAATTCCAGGATGAAGTGCTGACAGCCAATCAGATCTCACGATGACATGTGTGGTTAGGCTCCGCCCAGATATATATGTGACTTTACTTTTGATTTTCTCAGGAACTACTGAACGGATTTACACCATTTAAGCAAAAGGCACGACACTGAACCAAGGGCTACCTCTTTGCCAAATTTGGTGTAATTCCGTTCAGCAGTTCGGGCTGTAGCTGCGACTAAAGGTTCCTATGGAAAAATGAATGGGGAAAACACGTTTTGGGACCCCCCTTTTTCTCGGCCCCCGCTTGACGTATCACCCGAGACTTTCAGGATAGGAGCGGACCGGAGCGCCCCAACAAGTTGGAAACTTTCACGAAGATTCGTTAACCGGCGCCAACGTTATTTCAAATAGAATGTCGCGGATTTCCTATGGATAATAGGTTTTAACTATAACTATCTACTGGCGACCGCCAGTAGATAATATATATATATATATATATATATATATATATATATATATATACTCAAGTTCAAATCTATAGCCATATAACCATATAAACAGAGAATATATGATACATTAGCAACATTTTTTTTATTTTAGTTAATAAGGTGTACCTTACTGAAACAACAATGTGACACTGCTTGCCCAACCGCCGAATCTCCTTTCCATGCTGAATCAAAACAGTAGAGTCTGGTAACGGTATGGGCATTCGACCATGTCGCTGCTCTGCAAATGTCGGGGAGCGAAACTCCAGCAAATAAAGCTGTGGAAGTAGCCATTTTTCATGTTGAGTGCGCAGTCACCATCGAGGACAGCGGTTTTCCAGCTTTTTCTTGGCAAAATGAAATAGCAGATGATATCCAACGGGATATACTATTTCTTGTTAGAGCGTAGTCCTTTCTAGGCGTTGTAAAGGATATGAGCAGCTGATCAGATTTCCGAAATGTTTTCTTCTTATCGATGTAAAATTTCAAACAGCGTCTTACATCTAGTGTGTGGAGAGCCCTCTCCGCAGGAGATGATGGGTTCCAGAAGTACGATACTAAAATAATGGCCTCATTCACAAGGAATGAATTTGGAACCTTGGGTATGAATTTAGGAATCGTCCTCAATGGCACTTTATCCTGTTTAAACTGAAGAAAGGGTTCAGAGACTGAATGCTTGAATCTCGCTTACTCTCCTGGCCGATGTCGGGGCCAACAAGAGCGCTGTCTTCCAGGATACATGTTTGATGTCCGCCTTATGTATAGACTCACAAGGTGGCCTCATGAGCTGTGCGAGGACTGGATTCAACTGCCAGTGAACTGCTGAACGCTTTACCGGTGAAAACACCCTGAAGAGGCCTTTCATGAATTCCTTAATTACTCTGGAAGACCAAAGCAATATTTTTCCAGGCTTTCTTCGATATCTAGAGATTGCCGCTAAGTGCACTCTAATAGAGGAGTGCACCAACCCTGATTTTGCCAAGTGAACCAAATATGGCAATAGCTGATCTGGTGCAGATTGGAAAGGCTGCAGGTTGTTGTTGACGCACCAGTGACAGAATGTCTTCCATTTTGCAACATAAGTGGTGAAAGCTCTTGAGTGTTCTAGAATAGATCTACATTCATGCGGAATGTTTAGGGATTCAAATTCCTGGTCAGGAGGTGCCAAGTGGATAAATTGAGAGACTTTATCTGTGGGTGTACTATCTGTCCTTCATTCATGGATATCAGGTCGTGTATCGGGGGGAAGCGAATGTGCTGGGACACAGACATCATCAGAAGCTCCGAAAACCAAAATTGTCTCGGCCATGCCGGGGCTATTAGAATAAGATGGCATGGCTCCGACTTCATCTTGCGTAGTACTCTTCGGATGAGTGGGAACGGTGGAAAAGCGTAAGCAAACATTCCTGTCAATCGAAGTTGTAGAGCATTCCCCCACGACCCCTTCTGACGGTATCTGCTGACAAACTTTTCGCATTTTCTGTTGTTCAGCAATGCAAAAAGGTCCAACCTTGGGGTACCCCATCTTCTGAAGACCCGGGTAAGTTGTACCTGATTTAATTACCATTCGTGACATTGGCTGTTGGACCTGCAGAGAGAATCTGCCCAAGTATTGTGTATGCCGGGGACATGTTCCACTTGAAGTGAGATGTTGTACTTCTGCAGCCACTGCCGTATCTCCTGAGCCTGAGATGATAGAATTTGTGATCTTGCTCCTCCTTGCTTGGCCAGGTAAAACATAGTGGTGGTGCTGTCTGTTCTCACTAGAACAGGAGAACCACAGATCCTGGGGAGGAATGCCTGCAATCCTAGAAACACCGCCTTAAATTCCAGAAGGCTGATATGCATTTGTGTCTCCTGGTCGGTCCATTTTCAATTAATTTCTAGTTCCTGAAGATGCGCCCCCCATCCGTGAAGGGACGAGTCCATACTAATAATGTAACTGGGGCTTTGCGCCTCAAAGGCGAGGCCTAGAGATATATTTTGCTGTATTGCCCACCATGACAAGGCTTCTTTTATTGCCTGGGTGATGACGATGAGATCGTCAAATGAGCCGTGAGCCTGGATCCACTGGATATCCAGTTGTTCCTGAAGCGGCCTCATATGCAAACGGCAGTTTAGAATCAATGAAATGCATGAGGATAGCATTCCCAGCATGGATTTGTACATTGTCACTGAACTGACTTTTTTCTTTGCATTTGAGTTGTTATATGCAAGATCCTGTGAATACGTCTGTCGTAGGGTAAACCTTCGTATCTTGGTGTCCAGAATAGCTCCAAGGAACACACTCGGTATGAGGGATGAGTTTTCCATATTGATCGGCAGCCCCAGCGATTTGAAGAGCGGATGACAAGCCCATGAAGAGTTTTTTGCATAGTGGTTTGTGGACCCTTTGACAAGCCAGTCGTCCAGGTAGGGATAAACTTGGTGCCCTTGCTGTCTTAAGAAGGCGGCCACTGGCGCCATGCACTTCGTGAATACTCTGGGCGCTGATTGGAGGCCAAAAGGCAGTACTTTGAACTGATAGTGGCACCCTGCCACCTCGAACCGTAGAAACAGTTGATGATTGATGTGAATGGGGATGTGAAAATAGGCATCTAAGAGATATAAAGATCATAAAGTTCCCTTTGTTGATCATCAAAAGAATCTCTTGCAACAACAGCATTTTGAAGGACTGTTTTTGGATATACTTGTTTAAGCGTCTGAGGTCTATGACCTGCCTCCATTTGCCACCTTGCTTCTTTTTTATTAGAAAGAATTTTGAGTAGAATCCCTTTCCACAGTGTTGGTTCCTCTATTGCTCCCTTTAAGATAAGAGCTAAAATCTCCTGTTTCAATAGAGTTAGATGTTGATGCTTTCTAGTGACAGGAGGAAGACAAGGAGGTTTTTGGACACATTCTATGGTGTGTCCTTGATGAATAATGTCCAACACCCATTTGTCAGTTGTTATATTGAGCCATTGTTGATAATAAATAGGCAAACAGGTAGTGGACCATTTGAGGCTTGTGTTGGTACGAGGTGACTGGTGGAACCCAAACGTCACTGACGTCTGCCGTTGTCCTGGGATTTTGCTCTTGTTGGAGGACGGAGAGCTGACTGCTGCATGCAAGGCATGTTAGAAGCTCGAAATTGTTGTTGTCCTGTATATTGTGGTCGATATCCTTGTTGCGGATATGGCTGGTATCTATATGACTGAAAAGAGGATCTTTGTTGGTACTGACCTCTTCCTCTTCCTCTGCAAAATGATTGAAAACGCTGCTGCTGCAGAGTTCCTAGGGAACAAGCTGTTCCTGTGTCCTCCTTTATCCCTTGAAGAATGTCATCGATATGTTTTCCAAATAAATTTTCACCATCAAATGGCATATCCATAATTCTTGACTGAACCTCAGGGTGGAAAGAAGTAGCCTTCAACCAACCATGTCTGCGAAGTAATATCGCATCTGCCATTTGTCGGAAAGCGATGGAAGATATATCCATAGCTATGTCTATGACCTCAGAAACGGCCCTGGCACCCTCTTGAAGAATCTGCATAGCCTCTGTCTTCTTTTCCTCAGGGAGATGGTCTTGAAAAGGTGCCAAGTCAGACCACATCTGACGGACATAGCGGCCTAAGATGGCTAAGGCATTTGACGCTTTGATAGAAGTAGCTGCCATTGCTGCAAAGCGATTTCTTATACTATCCAGTCTTCTGCCATCCTTATTGGGAGGAGCCGAACAAGGAGAGGAGGGGTTTCTGTAGCGCCGCCTGCATAACAACTGACTCTGGTCTTGGATGTCCAATTAAATATGCAGGAGAAGACTTGGGGGCTTTATATTTATTATCCATTGCTGGAACCACTGCAGTGACCGAAGCCAGATTCTTCATTAATTTGAGCCCCTCCTCCCAAATGTAGCTTACCATTGGAACAGCTCTTATAGATTTCCTGGTGGAATCTTTAAAATCATAAAAGAAGCATTCCGTTTGCTTCGTAAGGAGAGACAGGTCAAACCTTTTAGGCACTTGTTCCAATAACTCATGGAACTCTCCAATGTCCTCTGGCGGAGAACTAGCAGTGAAGGAGATGGTGAGGATGGTGCAATGTAGTCACCCCACTCCGCACCTGCAGGGTCTGTGTCCTGAACCAACTCTCCTTCCTCCGGCTGCTCTTCCGGATCGCTTTCAATATAATCGTCTATAACTTTTATGACCTGAGAGGCCGCTACACTCTCTTGTGCTGGAGAAGGTTTAAGAAGCATCGGCAAGTGGTATTTCATGCTTTCTTTCATGCCAACGAGGAGTGTGGGGAACTGGTGTTTGCGATTCCAGAAAACATTTATAATAGTCATCCAGCATGTGTCTGAGATCCGTGACAAGTGAAATTGGCACCGTTATGGTGTCACTTCATGAAGGTGGCATATTCTCATAGTCCTCCTCAAAGTCGTTGTGTTGCTGGAAAGAACCACATTGGTGCGGCCTAGGCAGAGGACGATCTTTAAAAAACAAATCTGTCTCCATATACTCTGAAGTATCCCCTTGGGACTCTTCCTCATTGTCAGTGACCTCACATTTTACTTTTAATTGAGAAGGACTATACGCTGGTTCAAACATGCCCTCATCTGCAGACTCCTCCATATCTAGTAGGTGTGACGGAGGAAGTAGCGATACCTTGCTCAAGGATTTCAAATCCGATGTTATCCGTGCAGTTTACTGTGGTAAGGTGTCTTTATTCTGCTCCGTCGATGAGATCGTCAATGGAGAGATGCGCTTTATGGTAACCGTGGTCGACCCACGAATTGACATTGGGGATTTGAACACCGTCGTCGACGTGGTCGTCGAGGCGGCTGTCGACAAGGTAATCATCTTCACCCCTCTCGTCGATAAGGCCGTCGTCACACTCGTGGTGGAACTGAAGCTAGCAGTCAACAGCGCTTTCGATTTTCCTGCAGTCATCGACGGAGCTGCCATCGACGGGTCCATCAACGGAGTCTTTTTCGCCGACGAAGATTTGTGAGGAGTATGAGGCACAAGTTGATGGTCTCTTGTGACCAGAGCTAGTAAATGGCTCCTTAGAGGCTGCTTTTTCAGATGTTTTGCCAGCCTTTACCTTTTTTGATTCTGTTTTAGATGAGGTAGTAGCCTCATGTTTTCTTTTTCGCTCAGGAGTAGAGCGAGTTGAACTCTCCTCATTATCTGAGCCCGAATCAGATCTGGACTTTTTCTTCTGTACCATAATTATAATCTGGCCTCTCTGTCCTTCAGAGTCTTGACAGAAAAAGTTCTGCAGTATTTACAATCTCTTAGAATATGGTTGGGATGTTAGCAATATAGACAGTTCTTATGAGGATCCTCTGAGAACAACATTGCCTTTCCACAAGATTTGCAAGGTCTGAATAATCTCTTCTTAGATTCTTCTGACAATGTGAAATGAAGTAAATGCACAAAACCTTAAGTCCTTCAAGAATATTCCAGAGAGGAATAGAGCAGGGTCAAAAGTTCACAAGTATGAAGACCTGAGCAGAGCTCAGGAAGACTCCTTCTCACACGACGTGCGGTTAGAAATCTGAGGTATGGTGGCTCTGCAGGGGCTTGTGGTCTCAGGGCTTGTACCTCATTGTCTGAAGTTTGGGCCTTTTATAAGGATGAGAATTGGTTAACAAATTTCAATTGCTTTCGCAATGTTTTCTAATGTACTCCTTTTATAATTGCTTAAAAAAGAAGTACCATGACGACGGGGAAGATTCAAGCATGTGAATCTATGAAAGATTCAATACTGGAGAAATATGAATTTGTCTTACCACAGGCGCCAATGATTTGGAATTTAAAATCTAAGGAAAAGTTCCTATAAAACTCTTTAAACTAGTTCATAGGGCTTTTCACAGTCAATTTGATATGGGTCGTGGCGTCCCCAGAAGTATGATTCAAATGCATGCAATAATTTAAAATATAGTATGCAGACAAAGGTTTTATTAACTCACAATTCCATTTGACATGAGGTGATGCCAGTGTAGTTTTCTGCCACTGTGATTCTTTTTGTAGAATTCTTCGACTTCTGGTATAAGGTCTTCCAATTCAGTGGGCAGTGACACAAACACCTTTTCAGAACTCCGTGACCATGCACCAGCATTTAGAATTTTTATGTTCACAGAATCAGCTGCACAAAATAAAATATTACAAGCTGAGCGCAAAGCAAAATTTTCAAAGTGATAAAATACATAATTTTTCTAAGCCCATGTAGACTGTAGTAGTACAATGTACTACGGTTCTATATTAATATTCCTTAAAACACAAAAACAATGTTCACATTTTTGTGACTTTTACTCTTGGGAAGAACAGGTGTTTCATGTGAGCACAAAATTGACAGGCAACAAGGCAATAAGGCTACTGAAAGACATGGGGGCGTGGCTTAGGTGCCGTGGATGGCGGACACGTGAGCTACGAGCTCCGTGCCAGCCAAGCTAATTATCCTGCATATCGGTGATTCTGCCCGTGCCTGGGGGCGCGCACCGGGGGGCCTGACACCCGGCGACAGTTGGGGACCCTGTTCTCCCCCCTTGTTCCCCAGGAAGCGGTTGGGAATCGCCGGCGACCTGGTGCAAGACGGGTGTGGCTGACTCAAGATGGCGGCCTGAGGAGGAGTGACGGTCCGAGGAAGAGACAGAGATGACTGCTTGACCCGGCTACGAGAATCGGCCTGGGTGCCTAGGGACCCGAGGGTGCTGCCTGTGCACTGGAGACCCACGTTGTGCCACCCGGGACCGCAGAGCCGAGACTGGCGGCGCGGCCTGCCTGCGTGTAAAACGTAGGATCCTCCGTGGAGTCCTGTGCCGCAGACCTGGTGGCGAACGCACGAGTTCTCAGGGCGCTCGGTGCTGCAGGCCCGCCTGTGCCGCCTTTGGACCTGCTGCAGCATTTTTATGCAGAGGACTTGTGTTAAGGATCTTGTGCCTGGCTTTCCACACGGTCCAGTGTGAGAGGACGCAGCGGTGCGGGGCAGTGCAGCAGCAGGGAGGTGAGCAGCAGCCAAGAGGGACGAGGGGGACTCTGCCCTGCCCGCTAGCCGCCGCCTGCTAAAGATTTGCGGTGTTGACCGACCGGCTGCTACTTGGTCATCAGTCCACTGGGGACCGGGATGGCGACAGTAGTCCTCATCCCGGGAGACATCGCGGCCTGTTACGAAGGGTGAACGAACAGGAGGGGCCAGATACGTCATCTCCTGCAGAGGTACTGGCTGGCGAGCGGGGGCAACTGTGGTCAGTGACGGTGTGGGCTCTGCTTGGTGACCTCTGGCAGAGTCTATTGAGGATTCCCCTGCCCTTTCCGTCGAACTGAGAGCTGGTTGCCAGGGTTGCTGTGGTGGAGGTGGGTTGTGGAGACGCCCAGGCGGTTACGGCACGGCTGATTGCCTGGATTGCTGGTTCCGGACGCGGATGCAGAGGGTGCTGACCGTCCGCCTGGGCTCCCCCTTGTTCTGCGACGACAATTTGAAAGTGATACTTGCCTAGGGGCTGACTACATGCACTGCGGGCTGGTCGGAGGGCCCAAATATATATTTGCCCGACGGAGCGGTGGATGCGGATTAACGCAGTGGCGAATACACCTGGTAGGATGTGGGCGCTGTGAGGTGACATTTGGCTGAACTCCTGCCCGTGGTAACGCTCCAGGAGTCCGCTCGACAGAGCCGCTCGAGAGGGTTTGGAGTGGCGGAGCGAAGGGGCGGCGGCGCCCGCTCCTATGGTGGTGAGGACACTTGCTTGAAAACACTGGCCAGGCGTTTTGAGTAGGCTGAAAGGTGCTTCCCCATGATCTGGAACTGAAACATAGCGACAGTGTCGGATTGCTGCATGTTAAGGTGCTGCGGTTGCTAACTGCTGAGAGAGTACCTCCCTTTCTGCATTGATTTTTTGGCCTATTCCCAGATAAAATCACGCCACTATTACTGAGTAAAAACCGGGACCAACAGTGATGTAAAGCTGCCCCCCAAACGGTACATTGTACTTTCTGGCTCCCCCTTGGGATACGGTTTTCTATCTGATTACCAGATGGCTGGTCGTTGCATTTTGATGTCAGGCGGAAGAAGCATAGACTCCATATAGGGGGGACACTCTGCAGCAGCGGCGTACCCAGACTTGGGCACTAGATGGAAGTGACTTTAAGGGGCGGCCCGACGTTCCATTGGTACAGTAATTGATTGGATTACGCCGGAAACTACCCACTGACAGAGAGACCGCTCTTGGAACGTACAGGGGGTGGACTGTGGTACACGTTCAAGATACTGGAGTGGTGGAGATCGGAAACACTGGCGGCGACTCCGCGACCGCCCAGGGAACTCCGTGCTAGATCTCTGATCGGGGCCCGCACTGCCTTGGAGATGGGGAAGCCAAAGGGGACGCAGGCCGGACCCCCACTGGACCAAGATGAAACTACGACGGATGCAGTCTCTAAAGAATCTGTTGACGAGCACCCGGAGATACCAGTTCACCAACAGCTGGCTAAGATTCTGGAAGCCATTGCTGATACCAAGGCAACACTACACCAAGACATTAGTACAGTGGCAGTAGGTCTGGGTCTGCTGCGGGCCGAACTTGCTAAACTATCAGATAGAGTGAAACAGTCGGAATCGACCCTAGAGGTGCTCGCCCCTGCGCAACCCGCCTTAACTGTTCAAGTCGGAGAATTATCCAGTAGGGTCAATACACTGGAGCGGAGAGCGGAGGATGCGGAAGGGCGAAACCGGAGGAACAATGTGAGAGTTGTTGGACTTCCGGAAGGAGTGGAGGGTCAGGACATGGTTACCTATCTGGAGACATGGCTCTGAGAGGTGGTGGCGCCGGAGGGCCTGTCACAGTTCTACACTTTGGAGAGAGCTCATCGTGTGCCTGCCCGGCCATCGGCACCAGGCTGTCCACCGCGAGCCGTGGTGGCTAGATTGCTCCATTATCGAGACAGGGATCTGCTATTACGGAGGGCAAGATCAGATGGGCCTTATACGGTGGAGAATAATAAAGTGTCCTTATTTCCAGACTACACGCTGGAAGTTCAGAGACGTCGCACCTCCTTCTTGGAGGTTAAGAGGGCCCTACATGAGGAGGGGGTTCAGTACTCTTTGATGTTCCCGGCTCGCCTCAAGATCATCTTAGGGGGAAAAACCTATTTTTGCGATGACCCAAAATCTGCCTGGGAATGGATTGAGAGACACAAAATGGAAGGTCGCTCCCAGCCACGCGATGGGAAACAAACAATCAGAGCCAGAGATCCAGGGAAACGATTACGAAGACACCAGAGACGACAGGTGGCTAAGAAACCGAGTCCATCTCGGACGGCGGCGGAGAGAGCGGAAGCATTGGAGGCAGTGGCAGTCATGATGCGGAGCAGAGGGTCGTCAGTGGAGAGAGGTTTGGAGTCAAAACAAGGAACTGCAGAATCTGACTCGGACACGTCCCATACTGGCAGTGTAAATCTACCAGTGGTGACTCCTCAAACTGCAGACGAGCTCGTAGGATAAGTGACTGGGGGAGTTTTCTTTGTCCTCTTTCCCTTTTGTATTTCTCTTGTATGTTTTATTGGTCTTGATGAACATGATCTTTTTTGTTGTGTACCTGGTACATTTGTAGGTTGATGTCGGAAATATGTGGGGGTGGGGAGGGGGGCGAGGAGGGGGATGCGCTGGGTGGGCGTGCCCGGGGGCGGGTTGGAACGGTCAATCAAGGCTGTAATGCCATGAAGGTTTATTGACTCCTAGTTAGTCTTTAGCGGACAACCGCGCTCCCTCGTAGGCACTAGTGCTCGCAGCCTTGGGCCTTAACTACCTGTTGTAGATTAACACTATACAGTATTTTTGTGAGTTTGGGCAGCTGACCATTGTCAGACCGCTCATGGGTTGGGGAGTTGAAATGTTGGGTTTGTTGTTACACACCAGGTGGTCTGGGCTAATTCTTCAGGCAGACGCTAGGAGGGGGAGTTGGAGGGGATGAATTATATGGGTTGATGGCGCAAAGCGTTGACCGAGTTGAGGAGTTCAAACTCCTAACATGGAATATCCGGGACATGGGTTCGCCCTCAAAACCCTACAGTATACTGAATTATATCAAGCGTAGGGGTGCACACGTGGTCCTACTGCAAGAGACCCACCTCACAGAGATAGAGGTCACTAGGCTACGACGTAGATGGAGAGGGCAACTTTTTGCAACCACTTATTCGGCCTTTGCAAGGGGAGTGTTTGTGTGGATCCGCCCTGGGGTCCCTTTTCAACTCACTCGGAAAATAATAGACACAGAGGGGAGGTTTGTAGTGCTCACTGGTACTTTGAATGGCAAAGAGATAACGGTGGGTAGTGTGTATGCGCCTAATCGGGAGCAGCTCCCCTTTCTAGAACGGCTCTCAGGTACGTTGGCAGGGTTGGCACACGAGAACCTGATACTGGGGGGAGACTTTAATTGCGTGTATGACATAGGATGGGATAGATCTACTCCTCCATTGCGGGGTACACTAGCTGCCACTACATCGAGGGGACTCAGGGGTTGGGCAACGGGGTGGGACCTACTAGACGTTTGGAGGTTGCAAAACACACAGCGGAGAGAATACTCCTATTATTCACAACTATATGACCTGCACACAAGATTGGATATGTTCTTCTGCTCTACCACATTGATCCCTGTGATGGCTGGGGCTGAATACCTTGGTAGATCCATATCTGATCACAGTCCCCTGCTTATGAGATTTGCACCCACCCCTGAGAGGGCCCCAATCCGGCTGTGGAGACTGGATCCGACTCTGCTAGAAGATGATAGTTTTCGACAGCTCCTCTCTGCAGCCTTAGTAAACTATTTTACGGAAAACCAGGGAACCACCAGCTCCCCATTGGTGGAATGGGAGGCGTTTAAGGTGGTGACTCGGGGACACTGCATGGGGCAGAAGGTTGGGATTCGACGGATGGTGACCTAGGAGCTAGAGGACCTAGAAGCGCAAATCTTAACTTTAGACAGAGAGATTGCAGGTGGGACCATGTCGCAGGGCAAACTGGCAGGTGTGAGAAGCCTTTATAATTCCACTTGGGATAGACTGCGTGCATTGGACCTTAAAACTTATCAAGCAAAACAGCACATGGAGGGAGGCAAAGCCGGGAGATTACTGGCCTGGTTAATTGAACCGGAAAGTAGGGGTACACCAATTCCCAGTATTACTGATGCCCGGGGGCAAATACTCTCCTCTCCGAGGGCCATTAATGATGCGTTCCGGGAATACTATGAGACGATCTATGGGTTACCAAGCCTAGGTCGGGGGAAGATTTAGTTTCATACCTGGAAGGGCTGCGACTGCCACGATTGGACCGAGATTCCAGAACCTCGTTAGCGTCATCGATTAAAGGGGGCGAAATTAGGGCGTCAGTCAGGGATATGGCGCGGGGGAAAACGCCTGGGCCAGATGGCCTTCCGGCTGAATTTTATATAGCCTATATGGATATTTTCGCCCCGCAGTTAGAACGGGTGTATGCCTCTGCGCTTCGAGAACAGCAATTTCCGCCCTCAATTAGAGAAGCGTTGGTGATCCCCCTGCCAAAAACCAAGAATACCCATGCCAAGTTGACTGAATTTCGACCCCTATCCATGCCAGATATGGATTTTAAAATTTTAAGCAAAACGTTGGCAACTAGGCTCCTTCCTCACATGCAGAGACTGGTCCATATTGACCAGAATGGTTTTATTCCTTCACGTTCTACGTCCAACAACCTCAGGAGACTATATCACGTCATGTTCCATCCTGATCTGGGAAATTTCCCAGATGCAGTGGTGGTAGCGATAGACCTGGAGAAGGCTTTCGATTCGCTGCGCTGGGATTTTTTACTAGCTGTCATGGGGAAGATGCAGATGGGAGATGGATGGCTACAATAGGTCCGTCTCTTATACGAAAATCCCAAGGCCCGTGTGCGAACGGGTACCATGATATCGACACCTTATCTCATTCACAGGGGCACCAGACAGGGATGCCCCTTGTCACCACTGATTTTTGCTCTAGCAATGGAACCATTGGCGGAACGAGTCAGACAAGAGAGTGGTAGACTAGGGGTCTCCCTTGATGGGACCGATCATATCATATCTCTATATGCAGACGATGTGTTAATATACCTGCGAGATGGACCTAGCGGGATACACACAGTACTACGCATATTGGAGGAATTTGCCGAATTTTCAGGTTTGCGATCAAATAGGAAAAAAACCTCTGTGTTTCCGTTACATTCAACCCTTATTAGGCCTCCGAATTTTCCGCCTAGTCTGGAATGGGCATCGGTTTCCTTTAAACATCTGGGGATACAGATCTATCATACACAAGTTGACCTATTTGACGGTAACCTTCGGGGCGCTCTGAGAGGGCTTCGAGCGAACGTGGCCTTTTGGCGTACGCTTCAACTGCCAGTTATGGCTCGAGTTGCATTGTCCAAAATGGTAATATTGCTGCGACTCATATTATTTCGTTAACTTGCCAGTGGTGATACCTAAAAGTTGGTTTAAGGCTTTGGACGCGATAGTACGGAACTTGGTGTGGGATGGCGGCCGTAACAGAGTCTCATTACAGACCTTGCGGCTCCCACTGGCGGGAGGTGGACTGGGAGCTCCAGATTTCGAGGCTTACTACCTGGCGGCCCAACTCCAATGGCTTGCTAGATGGTTGGATGGGAGGGAACTGGGTACACTGTCGCTCCCCGCTGGAGCACTGCAAACAATTCTGCTCCATAGGATACTTAATCGCCGCCAGAAGATTAGACAGATGGGGGTGTTGCTCTCTGTGGCGATGTCTTGCTGAGACAGGTGCACGGCACGTTCCAAAGGAACACTGCTCTATGCACCAAGTATCCCAATTGTGGGGATCCCTCAGGCGGGAATGGGTCCCCCCCCCTTTTTTTTTTTTTTAAACATATTTTATTTAATACATACATCAAACATTAAATCAGACGACATTATCCAGTATGGACTTATGGCAACATGTAGAGTCTCAAAGGAAACAACAACGTACGCACCTAGTACAATAGTGCCTCGATTTTACAACCGTACAACAGGCGATATATAGCAAATGGAGATAACCATATCTGCACAGTACTCCACAAGTGCTGTTCGGTTTAATCCCAGCTCAATCGACCATTTAACAGTATAAATCTGTGCAATGTAACAGTCTTTGGTAACCGTGCCTCTTCTAATGAAGAAAACTAAACCAATTTCCACGCCCCCCCCTCCCACCCCATAGACTCAGCGTAAAACTTATACAGTTAGTTGACCCATCCTAGTGCAACAGAGTCATGAAGATCTAATCCTTCACATCGTAACAGGAACCATCATTGTATTATATAGATGTACTTTAGCTCAAACTGACCTCAGCTTTCTGCCAGAAAGCACCGGGGTGGGGGCGTATATGGAATCTGTCAGTACGTTTGCAGGTCAACAGCAATAAACTCTTCCATCAGCACATTCCATTCCATAGAAATGGGTTTCTTACGCAACCCCTATGTTCTTCCCTCTGCAGCTCAGCGCCCTCTGCCCTTCCCCATCGCACCATTTCACTGTGCCATTCCTGTAGTGATGGCGGTTTGGCGGTCTTCCATCTCATGGTAATGTTACGTTTAGCTAATATTAAGGCAAGGTTAGCAAATTTGTTAACGGGGTTTCCCTTCTTCCCTTTTGGACCCAACCCCAGCAGGCAGAACTCCAGTAAGACATTATTCCGCAACGGGGCAATGTCCTCCAGTATCGCACATACGGACGCCCAGTAGTATCGTAGGCGTGGGCAGCTCCACAGCATATGTATCAGCCCTGCTTCCGAGGAATGACAGCGTGGATGGGTCCCCCCCTTACACAGCGACAGTTGTCGGTTTGGGAAGAGGCGGGTATACAGACAATCGGTGACTGCTACAGAGATAGTGAATTACTGCCATTAGGCGATTTCCTGGAATACCACGAGTTACCACCGGGGCAATTTTTAAATTATCATAAGATTCGGGGGGCGATGGCAGAACTATGGGGCACAGACATCAAAGAACCAGATACCCATCCCACCCTGCAGGCACTGGTGACGTTGGGCTCGGCGGGTCACTTGATGAAATGGCTATACCTGGCAATAATGGAATTAACACCCCGACCATTACCTCGTCTACTGGAGAGGTGGGAGAACACATTAACTGACTGAGAAGGAATGGACGAAGGTTTTGGGTGGTCCCAAAAAGATATCCCGGAATACGGCTTTCAAGCTTATACAATTTAATATGCTCCATAGAACTTACCTCACCCCACATCGGTTGAATGTAGTATATGGTAGGGAGGACCAAGCCTGTGCCAGATGCTTGCAGACGGATGCGGACTTCGACCATATGGTCTGGTCTTGTATACGACTTACGGATTACTGGACTAAGATTGTAGACATAATTAACAGAGCTTTGTCCCGAAACCGAACGTGTTCTCCAGAGGTCTGTCTCCTGGGTCTATTCCCGAGACCCAAATCACAGAGACTGGGGCATAGATTCATAGATCTGGCTTTTCTCTTGGCGAAGAGGAGGATAGCTCTCGGTTGGAAGACGAAACACGCCCCATTGGTGGTCGCCTGGGAGGCGGACGTCTCTTGTTGGACTAGGGCAGAGGAAAAAGCTTTGCTTAGAGAAGATAGGATTACAAAACGGCGTAAACCGCTAGCAGAGCCATGGGCGGACATAGCCAGGGCATGGGAAACGCGACACATACCCGACCTGACCTCAACTACAGCCTCGACCGACTCTGACGGATAGAGAGCGACACTTACACATGCCTCACTGCCCCCCTTCCCCGCCTGATACCCCCCACCTTAAAACAGTGTCGATTCCTGATTCACGATCGTTTGCACAGATTACAGACCCCTGGTAGTTTATACTTAGTTGTTTGTTGGAATTATATTGTTTTCTTTTTATGTGGCTTATTTTATTGCCTATGCAATGATTGAATATATCATTATAAGACGAAATTGTGGATATCGGGCTTATGTACAACTACGTCAGGAAACGGTGCGTAAGGGCCCAACCACTCCCTAATGTTTGTAAGTCCATAGCGAGAGACTATTTTATTGTTGCAGTGTATTCGCCAGGGGAAATTGTTCTGCACTTGCCTAAGTATGATATGAGATTGTATGCACAATAATGGCTCCTGCCTTACATGAAGATAATCACTATGTTGTGAAAACTACTGGCTAAATGCACTAAATTGGGAGATGCTCTTGCTATGGTATTGTAACTATGTTGATTATATTCTTGTTATATATATAAATGCCAATAAAAAGATATTTAAATAAAAATTTTAAAAAAGGATACTGAAAGACATATTAGCATGTTTGAAAGAACACAAACGATTAAAGAGCCTTAAAATTTAGTTAAATGGAAAACATACCTGGCAATGCTAACCGATTACTCTTATGCATTTCCTTGAAGGATTGGTTAAGATCTTCAGATACTTTGATATCCTGGAACATCCTAGCTAATTTATTCACATAATCGGCAGGCATACCAACTTCCTGTCAGAACACAAAAAAGTTAAAAGTCATTCCTTAAACATTCACACACTCAAACAGAAATCCATACTATGGTAAAAAAAAAAAAGTAATGACTACAAAAGTGCACAATATATGAAAATGAGCTGGCATTGGTGCCTTACAGATCCATACACATGTACTTTTCTGGCAAATGATTCAAACCACATCATTAGGCACGCCATTCAGTTGAGGTCAAATGACACGCAGACCAATACTGTAGAACTACGGAACCTGAAGTCCTGTACGTGTCAACTGATAAGCTGTAGAAGATACCCAAGCAAGACATGTGAAATTATATGCCTCTCTAGCATCTTAAGTATGCTCACGTACACTCCAGTATCCAACAGTGAATATTCAAGGAAAGGAGGACATCTAGGAATGATTGTTACAAGCAGTAAATAACACTCTGCCCAAGGAACCTTCCCCACACTGTTTGAGATAAATACTTATCAGAGTCCTTATTCTTCTCCTCAGCGTTGATTCTTTTACAGGATAAAAAAGACTTGCATCAAGTGGTAAAGAAGTACGAGGGCTTGATGTGATGATCGTGAGGCAAACTAAAATTACCTGATAAATTTTGTAATGTAACTTGACTCGACTGAACATGAGCATGGGTGTCAAAATACACACAGTGATTGGGGAGGGCTGGAAGAATAAGTTACTTACCTTCAGTAACATTCTTTCCGGTGGTTACTCAATCTAACCGCAGATTCCTTTGGAATATTCCCCAGGCGCCAGACTGGATCCAGAAACTTTTCATACCAGTGCTCCTGGGCACCGCTAGGTGGTGCCTTGCGGCTCCGTATTGACTTAATTCTTTCCCAGAAGTGACAGAGGAGAGCTGCACAGAAGGGCCACGGCTGCATGCTGACGTCACTTTCTTGCTGGACTCTTTCCATGCTCCTGGACTCTGAGAACAAGCAACTGTTGGTACCAGTGTGCAGATCTATAATTTATTACCTTTTTAGATGGTGAAAAGAGACTACTCCACAGAATGGGAGGAATGGGAGGAATCTGCAGTTATATAGAGTACCCACCAGAAAGAGCATTACTGAATGTAAGTAAATTGTTCTTCTGAAGAATACTTCTAACCATAGATTTCTAAATTTTAGAACAAATAGCAAAGCACTACCCCCGAATATGGAATTTCTGTGGAGTATGCTCGGAGTAGAAAATCTTGCAGGACCAAATGGCAAAATGCCCTTCCTGTTGGACTTAATTGTCATGGTAGAAGTGTGTTGTGAACATGTTCACTGACGCCCATGTTATTACCATGCAGATATCAAGGAAAGGTACTCAACATGCCAAGGCAGTGGTGGTAGCCTGGTCGGGGTCGTGAAGAAACCAGCTTGGGGTCAGACAGCTCAGTCGACACCTGGTCGACCTGTGGAGCCAGTGGCTTCGGTAACGGGGTCGATGAGGAAGAGAGCAGCACAGGTCTTGGGCGTGGAGTGGAAGTCTGTACTGGAGTTGGTGCGGAACTGGAAGTGGGTTCCAGGAGCTCAGACGGCGCTGAGGATGGCTCCGCTGGCGGTAACCAGACTGAAGCCCCCTACTAATCCTTTGGGCCCAAAGGCGCACAAGAGGGTGCCAGAAGAGCACAGAATGACCATCCTTATCAATCTGCTGCAGCGCTGCCGATGGGCCGGGGAACACTAGGCACATTAGGACCAACTGTGGAATCTACCCCTCAAGCAAAGATTGGGAGCGAGATTGAGTAGCACCTCGATGCCCTTGCAAATTCTCTTTAGGTAGAAAGTAGCGAGAAGGGGTCAAGTCCCTCCTCAACTTGGATCGAACGGGACTTGTGCGAGGTCCTCTGGCAACTCCTGTCTAGGATATCAGTCAAATGCAAAAAGAACAATTGATGGACAGAATGCGAACAATGTCATACATTTACCCCAGTACAGAGATCTGGGCCTAAATCCATTGTGTGCCACTGGATTCAAGAAAGCCTGTCTGATGAGGGGTGATGCCCCGAAACCGGTCCCAGAATGCTTGTTTCCGGTCCAGGGAGGACCTGGCTTGGCAGTTCGGTCTTGACAGTTCCCATGAGGCACAGGGTCAAGACTGATTTGCATATGGCTGGGTCTAATCTGGGGTGGCATGGTGAGTAATAGAACGATGGATTTAACCCAGATCTATTGACTGGGGGAGAATGTTTGATTTGCTCTGCATTCCGTCCATCATCTGTGTGTCTTAGGATATCTGTCAGGCAGCTACGTGGGCATCCTTGCACACATTTACCAAGCACTATTGCCTTGAGTGTCAGGTCCGTCATGACGGGCAGTTGGTCCTCCAGGTCTTTTTGGTCTGAACCAGTTCACAGGCCCACCTCCGAGGAGGTACTGCTTTGGTATCTATTCTAAGGTAAGGAATCTGCGGCTAGTAGTCGCTATCAGATGAACAAGATAACCTTCGGTAATGCCTATGTTTGGTGACGTACAGCTTCACTTCATGGTTCCAAGATCACTTTTGAGTACATGAGGGCTCATCACAGGACTTGAGAGTCTAGCCCAGAGCCCAAACATCTCATTGCAGTGACTGACAGGTTTTCTGCAGTCAAGGCATGGTTTGAAACAAGTAGTTTTGGCAGGGACATTGTTCCTTTGCACACTGGATTCGTCATTTGGGAGTGGTCAAAAGATCAAAGAATGTCCGGGGGTGGACGGAACCCTGTGCTCGTCTCCCCAGGCAGTAGCCAGGGAGTTCGCACAATACTTCTCTTCACTCTACACACGGCAGGAAAATTTATCGGAGGCCCTGATCGCTGAATTTCTCAGAGACATCCCCCCTCGTACGCTTACAGACCATATGCGGGATCAGCTTGATGCCCCCATTACAGTAGATGAGCTCAGTGCGGCACTGGCCAATATATGCCCGGGTCGGGCCCCTGGACCTTACTGATTTCCTGCTGAATTCCTCAGGCCGCACATGAGCATGCTAGGCCCGCATTTACTGGACGCGATACATGACGCCCTAGACCAACACATATTGCCCCAGGATTGGCGACATGCTGAGATTGTCCTGTTTCTGAAACCCGGCCGTCCCCCAGAAGATCCATCGTCGTATCGACCCATCCCCCCTTATCAATTTTGAGACCAAACTTTGGGGCAAAGTCCTTGCAGACCATCTCCGTGTCTGCATTCAAGACCTGATCCACCCGGATCAGTCTGACTTCATGCCACACCGTTCCACCCGACACAACATCCGGCGGGTGCATAACGCCATAGCGAGGGCCCCGGAGCTGAGTCGCCCCGCGGCTACCTTACTGGCTGATATAGACAAGGCGTTCGACTCCCTCAGCTGGACGTACCCGTTTCAACTCCTTGAAGCCATTAACTTTGGCCCGCGCTTCTTAGCCTATGTACCTCTGCTTTATACGGACCCAACAGCTTCGGTCTGGATCGCGGGACACCGGTCGGCCTCCTTCCCTATCGGCCGTGGCACGAGACAAGGCTACCCCGTCTCCGCTATTGTTCGTCCCGGCTGTGGAGCCCTTGGCGGCCTGGGTGCGAAGGGACCCTGTGATCCGGGGCTTCGAGTGGTCACGGACCCAATCCGACTGCATCGCACTATACGCGGACGATGTGTTGTTTTTTATGACCGACCCGTGGTTCTCGGGACCCCGAATCCTACAGATCCTCCGAGTGTTCGGAAAGACCTCCGTACTTAATACCAACCCCTCAAAATCTGTACTCTTTCCAGTCTGTGGGGATCAGGGACGCGGAGCCTGGGCAGCACAGCTGTCAAACGCGACCGTAGGTTTTAAATACTTGGGCATCTTCATTTCGCCCTGTCCGAAGACCTCGTGGGCACACAACATTAATCCACTCATTACCAGTCTACGTGACGAGACGGCAATATGGTCTCATCTTCCACTTTCACTATACGGGCGCTCAGCGATTTTTTAAATGGTTTCTTTACCCCGAATATTATACAGACTACAGAACTTCCAATATGACATACCACGTACATGGTTCGCACAAGTTAATGCTATACACAATAAGTTTCTATGGAACGGTGGGGTGGTCCGGGTGGTGCTGAGTACATGCACACAGTCAACGTACTGCAGGGGCATCGCTGCAGCGGATGTGTATGCCTACTATGCAGCATTCCATCTATTAATCATTAACGAATGGTGGCACAACTCGCCTACAGACCCTGCTTTTGCACTCGAGCATATAGCAATGGAGGGTGCCCCCCTTCTACAGCTCCTATACAGCCATGGGAACCTAGATTTCCTACCCCCAGCCAGCAGAACTGTGGTTCGGCTCTGGAGGTATACGGTTAGGCATATGGGGTGGCAAGGCCGCCTGACACAGGCGACCCCACTGTGGCATGGCACTTACCTGCGTCCTGTTGCGGCTCTATCAGGATTCCGTAACTGGGATTAGTTGGGTGTTTCTACTTTGGGGGGATGTTATGCGGGGCAATAGCCTCAAATCGTTCCAACAACTGCAGACCGATTTCCAGCTACACAAGACGCAATTTTATAAGTACCTCCAGCTGAGGCATGCACTCACTCCCCTGATTCACTCACTTGATACCTTGCCCGAATTTCATCCCCTTGAGGGATGCCTGCTGATGGGGGACCTGGGAGCACATAAGATCCGTCAGATCTACCAGACATTGACCACCCACACCCGTACAACACTACATAAGACCAAAGGAGCATGGTTAGAGGACTTACCGGACCTGACCGACGACTGGATAGAGGCCCTGGCCAGCCCCCGTGGCGCAGCGGTGTCTACACGTTACCGCCTCATCCAATTAAAATATATACATCGCATATATTTCACACAATCCCGCCTATGGAGGACGGGTGCCATCCAGTCCCCCATGTGCCTTAGATGCGAGAGGGAGGAGGGAACCTTCCTGCACACAGTCTGGAGCTGTAGCGCATTACAGCCGTTCTGGCGTAAGATAGCGTCCTGCTTAGGCCGAGTCCTATCCCATTTGACCAGAGGTTGTTCCTACTCCATAGTACTGATGGGATTGGCGGGAATTGGTATAAGCAACATTTGCTCTTCCTAGCCTTCACTCTCACCAAACAAGACGTCGCCCAGTTGTGGAAAGGCACGTCCCCTCCAACAATAGATGGGTGGAAGAAGGCCCTAGACAGATGCATGGGAGCAGAGATTGCGGTTTTCCAGGCCCGGGGCTGTCCCCAGAAGCATAGGAAAATATGGTCCCGCTGGGCGACTTACCGGGGCATAGATCTACTCCCTCTACCACTTACAGACCCCACATAAAGCTGCCCTTTTATATACGATTGACTACCGTGCAGCCTAGACAATGCAACGCTACTGTCCGAACTTACACACATGCAGATTTACTGAGCTCTGTGAGGTCTGGGACTACCTGTGCCATGTTTTTGTTGTTTTGCCTGCGGGTTCTGCAGGCGCTACAGTTTTATGTACTTACCGGTACTCCTTATTTATTATGTCTTCGCAATGTATACAGCGGGCCACGGGCCATTATGTACCATGAAAATTCAATAAAATATGTTTTTTTTAAAAAGATCAAAGAATGCAGGAACAGAGCTACTGATCTGCATTAGAAGGAGCGGAAAGAAAGGAACTACACGTAGAGACTATCTAGCCACCCAACAGTCGCGACAATGTCGCCACATCCTCTACCGTCAGATTTTTGGGGTCATGGCTGGTTGATTTCCTATACCCCAGATGGAAATTATGACCTTTACGGAGGAAAGAAAAACTGGATGGTGTCCTTCACTTTGTCCACTGAGCTACGTGTATGTAATGTAAGGATGTCATGAGTCAGATAACCCTGTCAGAATCTCTTATATCATAATAGATCTCCATCCCATACCCCAGAATTAATACACACACAATTATATTTTATAATGTATTGAAGTTTATTATATGATATATTTGTGAAGAAGAGGTGAATGACATTTATCAGAATATTTAGTATTTCGGCAACTGAAAATTAAATAAGGGAAAATTTTAAATACACCCCTCCCATTGTTCAGCACAATGTATAATTCCCAATCTATATTATATTTAGCTGGCTCACAGCTTAAATTATTTGTTTATTATAATATTTGCAGTCAAGCAAAGTCCCTGCATATCTTTTGCCAGCAAGCCATCAAATCTGAGCCCAATTGCCAGCATTTCTGCCCAGCAACTTGTCAGTCTCCTAACCCCAGCCCATTTGCTGGCATCTTTTTTATACTCTTTCAATCCATTAAGGTTTGTAGAGCAAGTGGTGGACCTTTTAGCACATACAAACTCTGTTAGCCTGCACTAGAAATGAAGCCAAGACTCATGTTAACGAAGGCGGCAGCAGCAGGCCTATCATATTTGTATTTATTAATTCACACACTCAGATCGTTTCAATCCACAAACCATTAATGATTGTTAACATTCATCAAGGCCTGTGACACATGTAACAATATCAACCATGTAATAAATGTGTGATCAGATGTGACCCTATTCCAAAATGTTAGTCTGAAAATTGTGCCTTTTGAAAGCTTGCCACACAGATCTTCTTTCTAGGATAACTGGTAAAACAATTTATCAAATGCAGTTACTCTTGGCACAATCACTTGTTTGTAATTTTACATACTAGACAGTCCATGTGAGCTCACATTGGATGCACACGCACAGAAGACCAGAACACCTGTGGCTCATGCTCGTTACATTTTCAAATCAAAGCGTGTTTCCGTATGGTGTTCTCTAAGGTGATATGTTCTTTACTTACTACACTTTTTACATTCTAGAATTTGATACCTATTAGTATCTGTGGATCTTGTAATATTAACTGCTTATCATAGCAACGATGGTACTCCCATGTTAGATTACCAGTAAAGCATATTTTTGAAGGATTTAAAACGTAAATGACCTTTTGCTGAAATATGAACTTCTATTTTCAACCTGAAAGTTAGACCAACAAACCATATTGTTGGATTTAAACCTATATGCTGATATTTGATTAAAGTATTCTTAGCAGCCGGCTAATAACACGTCTGCACTTGAGACATTTATTCTGTGTTAAACCAGTGCAGTTATGCAAATCTGTGACCTGGAAAGCGGTTCAGATGGATAGTTCTAACTACAGATTCGTCACTTTTTACAATATTTCCTTTGCGCTAGATTGCATCCGGGAGCTTTTCATTAGGAGCGCTCTCACGTGCCACTGGGTAGCACCATGCAGCTCCATGTTGGCTTTGCTCCTCCCTGAAAGAGAGAGAGCGGAGCCACATATTAGCGCAAACCCACATGCAGAAGTCAGTTCCTTTCTTTCTGCGCCTTCTAATGCACATTAGTTGCTCTGTTCCTGCATTCTTCGATCTTTCGACAACTCCCAAATGACGAATCCAGTGTGCAAAGGAACAATGTCCCTGTCAAAAACAACTGGTTTCAAACCATGCCTTGACTACAGAAAACATGTCAGTCACAGCAATGAGGTGTGCCTTTGATGTTTGGGCTCTGGTCTAGACTCTCAAGTCTTGTGATGAATGAGCCCTCATGTACTCAAAAGTGATCTTGGAACCATGAAGTGAAGCTGTACGTCACCAAACATATGCAAAAAGAACAATTGATGGACAGAATGCAGAACAGTGTCATACATTCACCCCAGTACAGAGATCTGGGCCTAAATCCATCGTTTTTTTGCTCCCCATGCCATTCCTGTTTGAACTCAGCCATATGCAAATCAGTCTTGACCCTGCGCCCTATGGGAACAGTGCAGCCCGAAGGACCGACTTTGATGGAGACAATATCAGATCCTGTCTCACAAAGGTATTTAACTGGCTCAAAATAAATCAGCTGAAGTGTAACCCGGACAAAACAGAGGTTATGTTTTTTGGCCAACCCGCCGTGTGTAATTGGAGTACATGGTGGCGGGATCAACTGTCCCCTCCCCTCCTAGCCCAGGAGAAGGGTAAAAACTTAGGCATCGTCATCGACAATGCCCTCTCTATGGGCCTACAGGTCCAAGCACTAATTGGTTCCTGTTTCGGCACACTATGTATGTTAAAATAAATTCTCCAACTGCTGCCTTTGGACAGTAGAAAGATTGTGGTTCAAGCATTGCTAACATCCAAATTGGACTATGCCAATCGCCTATACCTAGGCTTGCCTGACTACCTTCTCCAGCGTCTCCAAGTGGTGCAAAACGCTGCGGCTAGGGCAATCCTGAGACCTAAGCCCAGAACCCATATGACGCCCATTCTGAAATCCCTGCACTGGTTACGTATGAGGGAAAGGATCAAATTTAATGCCTTGGTAATCCTTTTTAAAGCACTCCATGGCATAGGTGCTAACTACCTTAACAAACGGGTCAATCGCTACAAGCCAACAAGGACCTTAAGATCCTCCAATGCCGATCTCGTTCACACCCCCAAAATTCGTCTGGCTCGTATGGGGGGCAGATCTTTTGGGTTCCTTGGGGCAAAAGCATGGAACAGTCTACCGGCCTCACTGAGAGCCACTGCTGACCTTTCATCTTTTAGGAAACACCTTAAAACATGGCTTTTTAAGAACTAATCTCCTGTTTTATTGACCTGCCTACTGTCCAGTCTCACCGCCAGGACACTCTATTCTGAGTAGCTGTGCGCTATACCAAATTCACCTCATTCATTCATACTGGGGTGAATGTATGACACTGTTCTGCATTCTGTCCATCAATTGTTCTTTTTGCATTTGTCACCCAGAGTGGGACGGGTATGCCCAGACGTGGGTCCCGGGCTGTCCATGCCACTGGAGTACTGGAGTCAAGCTATCCTGGCTGATGAGGGGTGAAACCCCGAAACCAGTCCTAGGATGCTGTTTCCAGTCCAGGGAGGACCTGGCCTGGCAGTTCGGGCTGGGCTGTTCCCATTGGGCACAAGGTCAAGACTGATTTGCATATGGCTGGGTTCAAACTGGAATGGCATGGGGAGCAAAAAAACGATGGATTTAGGTCCAGATCTCTGTACTGGGGTGAATGTATGACATTGTTCTGCATTCTGTCCATCAATTGTTCTTTTTGTATTTGTCACCCAGAGTGGGACAGGTATGCCCAGATGTGGGTCCCGTGCTCTCCATGCCACTGAAGTCAAGCTATCCTGGCTGATGAGGGGTGAAACCCCAAAACTGGTCCTAGGATGCTTGTTTCGAGTCCAGGGAGGACCTGGCCTGGCAGTTTGGGCTGAACTGTTCCCATTAGGCACAGGGTCAAGTCTGATTTGCATATGGCTGGGTTCAAACTGGAATGGCATGGGGAGCAAAAAAACAATGGATTTAGGCCCAGAACTCTGTACTGGGGTGAATGTATGACATTGTTCTACATTCTGTCCATCAATTGTTCTTTTTGCATTCGTCACCAAACATAGGCATTATCGAAGGTTATCTTGTTCATCTGATAGCGACTTGTAGCCGCAGATTCCTTACCTTAGAACAGATACCAAAGCAATAACTCCTCGGAGGTGGGCCTGTGAACTGGTTCAGACCAAAAAGCCCTGGAGGACCAAACGGGCAAGTGCCCGTCATGACGGACCTGACACTCAAGCAATAGTGCTTGGTAAACATGTGCAAGGATTGCCCACGTAGCTGCCTGACAGATATCCAAGACAGGAGTTGCACTAGCTAAATGAGTAGATGCAGACCTGACTCTGATGGAACGAGCCCGCAAGCCATCAGGGGGTTGTTTTCTGGCTAATGCGAGGCAGATTTTAATGCAGATTACAACCCATCTGGAGATGGTCCATCTCTTCACTGCCTACTCTTCTTTGCTCCAGTGAATCCTACAAAGAATTGATCATCCACCCGATGATCTTTGGTACGATCGATATACAGAATGACAACGCCCTTTTAGGGTCCAAGTGGTGGAGTCTCTTACTCTTTGGAAGAAGGAGGTGGAGCAAAGAAAGTCAGCAGCGTAATCCTTCGCCGACATAAAAGGGTGTCACAACTTTTCGAAGAACAAGTTTGTTTGGTAAGAAGCTGATGTATTGAGGTTAAACAGAAAGAGCCTGCAGCTCGCTGACTCTCCTGGCCGATGTGATGGCCACCAAGAAAACTGTCTTGATTGACAAAAGTCTGAGAGGACAGCTATGCATAGGTTCAGAGGAGAGCACATCAAAAAGGTTAAAACCAGATAATGGTCCCATTGGGGCATAACAAAAGGTGTGGGAGGAAACACATGCTGTAGACCTTTGAGAAAACAAGTCATAACGGGTGACTTAAACAGAGAGAGTTGGTCAGGCAACAGTAAAAATGCTGAGCTGATCGAAAGATACCCCTTAACTGTGCCCAGAGCAAAGCCTTGCTGGGCTAAGAACAAACAAATGACAGGACTTTAGAAAGGGGCACAGAAAGAAGATCAATGTGTTTCTCAGCAGACCAAGCAACAAACCTGTAGCGATGGCAGGCATCTACATTTTTTGTTGATGGATACCTCGCTGCCAAGGCGACATTACAGACTTCGGGAGGAAGGTCAAAGACACTCAACTGTCGCCACTCAATCTCCACGCACGAAGGTGAAGGTGCAGCGTTCGCAGGTTCGGGTGTAGGACCCTGCCCTGTTGCTGCAACAGCAGATCCTCCCGAAAAGGGCAGTCTGACTGGAGGACAGATGCTAATGCTCGGGAGTTCAGGATACACACTGCTCAGGAGTTCTGGATACAACATTCTCTTCAACCAATCCGGGGCTACCAGGATAACTTGGGCCAGGTCGGTTCTGATCTTTTTCAGAACTTGGTGAAGAAGAGGTATTGGCAGAAACGCGTATAGGAGTCATGTATTCCAAGGTAGTTGTAATGAGTCTCCGAGCGAGAGCGGCTTTGTAAATTCCAGAGCACAGAAGTGCTGATATTGTGTGTTCTCAGTGGTGGGGAATAGCAGTGGCGGTTAGTGACATTTGAAATTGGTAGGGAGTAAAAGTTGGGGATGATTTATGTAGAGAGCAAAGCAAGCAAGGTTAATGGATACATTTAGGGACCGGGGTGGGGGAAAATTGAAAAAAGATTAGCTAAGGGTGCATTTGAAAGCAAAGTGCTTTAATGAGAAAGCAAGGTTTATAAAACAGTGGAAACATACAGTCTTGAGTTAGACCTTTGATCGTTAGGGTGGTCTTCCCCCAAACCTTTTGCCTGCTTACCTCCAATTTCTGATGTATCTTTTTGTTTGCCTTAGGACTCTGAGCACTTTACCACAGCTGACCAGTGCTAAAGTGCACGTGTTTCTCCCCTAAATATGGTGACATTGGTGTATTATACCTGGTTGGCATATTTAGTTTATTTTGTAAAGTAGTATACCATATACCCAGGGCCTGTAATCTAAATGCTACTTACTAGTGGGCCTGCAGCACTTAATGTGCCACCCACTGTTATGTTCCATATAGGTACCATAATATAGGCCCGGGTAACATCATACCCCTTCACCTACATTACCTCCCCTACACTACACTGTAACGGGCCTTTTTAGGATTGAACCTTTACCTAGTTCTAGTCCTGGGTGCAGAAGGAGGGTTTCTCCTAAACAATAGAGTCCTATAAATCCATCAATAGACTCACACAGTATGAATGAATATTCATAAGGATTCTCAGAAACCAGGCTGGGGCTACACAACCTTCCTCCCCATATCTACGTATACGGTTCATCCCATACGTCATCCTCACATCCAACAATGGCTAATACAAGCAACAAGGGACAAAGGAACCCTAGATACTTTCTGTATAAATACTACACATCTTGCTAGTGTTAGTTAGAGGAAACCGAGACTTCCAGGCCGACACACTGACCAGAGACGCTGAGGCTCCTGCATGCAGACGCTCCAGCTGACAGTGGTCTGAACATCCCTCGTGGGGTGTCCAACTTGTGACCAAGAAGGGCTCCTACATTCTCACACTTCAGGTAATGGGGTTTGACTAAATCCTAGAGGGATTCTTGGCTTCACACCTACTCACATGCTAGGTACACTTAGGCACATCTAGATAGGCATTGTAGGAGTACGCGCTTTCTTTTATCATGCATTTTATATCCATGTATGCATTTATGATTATTGCAAAATGGTTGAACTGTACTATCCATTTATATTCACCATACTGCTGATTATATATATCTGCTACTGTCTAACAATTATTGCAGCACATCTACTTTACACTAGAAGAACAACTGTGCAATAAATACTTATTGTAAAACGCCCGACTGCTTCTTCTGTGTAATTCTCTGAGACCGAATAAGTGAGCACGAGTGACTGAGCGAAAAGTAGTACATTGTTTCCACGATCCTGAGGGATCAGGGTTGTCATGTTCCAAGGTTGCCAGAAACTATTCTCTCCCCGATAAGAGGAGACACTAGTGGCACTGTGAGCTAGCTTATGCAAACAGGCTAACATTTCTCGGTGGGGGTGCTCAGAATCAGTCTGCCACCAAACCCACAGTATATGTTATCCGAACGCGCAGGTCCTGTATGGGTAATATAGGAACTATACGACATGGCGCCGCCAACGTTGGTTGGGTACTTATTTAACAGTAGAATCTGAGTAGTTCAGTCGTGCTATTTCTCAGAGACCCCTACTCAAATACACCAGAGACGTCTGGAGTGGGTGGGCACAAAACTCCGCCACAGCGGAGTAGGCGAAATATCCCATTTATTGGCTGCTGGTTAATCAAGCTTGAAGGACATTTTGTTCCTAAAAATTGTGCATAACACCTTATCTTGGTTCCCTTGAACAAACTTCTCCTTTACAAAATGACTGAGAACGAAGATAACCCGGTGGTGGCTAGACGCCTCTCAACAGGAGACGAAGACGTGGATGGAATTCTCATTGCACCTAAATTCAGACGTACTATCACCCTGAAACTACTAGAATTTGGTTTTACACCTAGGGGTGTTATAGTAGCTTTCGTAATTGAGGCACACAAATCAAACAAAACAGAGGTATTCTATTCGTGGGTTACATTCCCAGAAGCAGATGCAAGAACACAGACATTTCACTACTATACAGAAGGAGATGCACCACAGGAATATGGTCCTTGTGAGGACATAGAAGTTCCACTCACGTACCAGGAACACCTATACTGGTTTAAAGGCGCCCTACCCCATATAAGAAACAGAGTAAGATTAGGCCCGTTCGGAGGAGACGGGGCAACATGGCCAATATTAGCGGCCTACACACCACATCCTGACATTGAAACAATGCCGCAGCCAGACTTACTCTTACAACACAAGGATTTAATTAAAATCTACAGAAACCTGACACAGTTTGTCATGAGGACTTTCACAGTCCAACCAACAACAGTTGCAACAAATGGAACTCAATATCAGAGTACAGCAACTAAAATTACGCCACAAACATTACACGCAGTAATGGGCAAGATGCCAACGAAACGTGAACAAATGCCATTCTGGGTAGCTCTGAAATAACTCGGCTCGAGGCAGTATTCCCGAATACTACCCCGTTTGAAAAACACAGAATGCTAACAATCTGCTTGCCCATGGGGATAACACCACAAGTAGAGGATTGCACCTCTTGGGGTACAGTCTTTGCTGCCATATATACCAGAACACATGGTATTCCTTCATTAGCAGTAGTACCTGATGTATTGAGACAAATACAAAACGAGTACGGAGCAGAGCCTGCCCTAAACTTAGGGATGAAGTTACTAAATAACTATGACCAGGTATCAGCCATAATATTAGCTAATATTAAAGGGGAAGCAGCTTCAGTAACAATCCGCCAACGCCTAAGGGAGTACAGTCCGTTAGATCAACAACACGAACTGCCCAAAATAATTGAAACTGCATATGCAGAATTGGGCAGAGACAGTTTGGGTGGGAAAGCTTTAAAACCCCAACTGATGGGCAGTCCTGGAAAGGACATTTCCAAGCAGACACCTGCTTCTTCTAAAAAGAAGTGGGATAATAAAAAACAATACTTTAAAAACAGATTTCAATCCAGAGGTAGATCTCCTCCACAGGAGCCCTCTGAAAAGAGGTATAACCTCAGGAATAGGGATAATATTAGGAAACCTGACAGGTATCAGGATACTGATACACGTTCCTCTCGTTCCTTTCAGGGCTCGATGAAAAACTCCGAGAGAGAAGGACGGTCAGAACACAAAGAAGAGCGTACAAAGTCCAGAGACAAGCAGCACGCTCAAGACTATACTTCCAAAAAAGAAGAAAAGTCAAAATCAAAACCTCAATTTAAGAAGAAAGTTGCAGGCATAAAAATCAGACATGCCCAGAATTCTGAGGACGCAACTTCTGAACGGGGAATGGGCTTAGACGATGCTAGACAGTGAGGCAGAAGTAACAATAGCTCGCCAGAACCTGAAGGAATTTCTGGTGACAGCGGACTTGAATGATTACATTACGGTGGAAACACCAGATACAAGGGTGAGCGTCCCACATAAGTTACACGAAATAACACTCCAGATGGAGGGGGACAAGCTCAGGAAAGTCAAAGGTCTCTTTTGGACAAACCTATCATCTGGTTATGACATCCTATTAGCTGAACAAGATTGGCCGCCAGCATTCGTTATGGAGTGCCCTAGGGGAGAAACGGTAATTTTTCCAGCATTCTCCGACCTCGTTCCCATACACCTTAAACATGCATATGCACAGGAGTGGGCAGTGGCCCTAGCTCCAGCATTGTACAAAAATCATGCCGGATGGGATGAGGACTCAACCCACCACGTGAACCCGTTAAAAGTTTCACCAAATGCCCAGAGGCAATATCCAATAAAGCAAGAAGCTAAAAAACAGGTCAGGGAGATCTTAGATCAACTTGAATACCAAGGGGTGATTGAAACATGCACCTCACCAATGAATAACCCTTTGTTTCCAGTATCAAAACCGGACAACTCATATCGTCTAGTTTTAGATTACAGACATTTAAACTCATGCACAAAGACATTCGCTGTCCAAAACACACACAGTGCCGCATTAATGAATAACATTGTGCGGAAAAAGTACAAAACTACACTAGATATCTCAAATGGATTCTTCTGCCAAAATATAGCGCCTGAAAGCAGGTATTTGACCGCATTCTCAGCGTTGGGGTCCCAGCGGCAATTTTGTCGCCTCCCCCAAAGGTATATGAACAGCCCGGGGGTCTTCTCAGGAGGAGTAACAGAGTTACTCCAAAATTTTGATGAAGAAGCATTGTCCTATGTGGATGATATTTATCTGATGGACGATGACTTAAAAAAGGCACTTGACCAGGGTGAGCACCATTATAATGGGATTCGCCTCTGAGGGCTACAAATTTAATTTTAAGATATCTAAAATATCCCACCTCAATGTCCTGTTTTTTGGATACGAGCTTTCAAGTGAAGGGAAAAGCCTGGCAGCTAACTTTTTAGAAAAGTGTGTGCTGCTTCAACCACCAAAATCATTAAAAAATCTACAATCGTTACTGGGATTCCTAAATTTCGGCAGAACATACATTCTAGATTACGCAGAAAGAGTAAAACCTTTCTATGACTTAATCAAACCTGACTTTTCAGTCAGACACTGGACACAGGAACTCACAAACATCCTACGTTCACTACAAGAAGACATGATAGCTTCCAAACACTTACAGACACGCGTAAACGTACGCAACTTAGTGATCCACATAATAGCGGGTCAATGCGGGTACACTTACTTAACCTTCAATGAGTTACACTTACTTAACCTTCAATGAAGGCGAAACCGTACCAATCGCTTACAAATCACACCTGTACACAAGCGCAGAAATGTGTTTCACTTCAACAGAAAAAATCCTGACAGCAGTTCAGACCGCTGTAGCAAGAGAAAGAGCCCTGGCTCAGGGAAAACGCATAATAGTCGTGAACCCAGTACCAGCTTTAGAAGCTGTTACAAAGGCTAGCATTCCAAATGCTAAAGCCTTACATCCGAGATGGATACAATGGGCTAATTCCCTTACTGCAACGGATGTTGAATACAGATTTGATCCAAGTCTAAAAACACAGGCATTCCTGCAATACGAACAAGAATATCCTCTACCAAACAAAATTTTGCCTCTAGATCAGTATGAATATATTATGTACACTGATGGTTCTGCTTAACCGGCCATAGGGAGTAAGCAACAATACAGCGCAGCATGTGCAATCGTTAAAGGTCGCATGCGGGATGGAAAATTCCATCCAAGTTGCACCAAAACGCAATCTCTAGGAGACTGCACTGCTCAGTTGGCAGAGTTAAAACACTAATACTAGCACTGGTGAATACGGATCACGAATTCCCCACACTTATAGTGTGTGATTCCTTTTACTGTGTACAATCATACAATTAATATTTATATCATTGGGAACAAATCGGGTTCAAAGATGCAAAAGGTGGCACAATTAAGCATAAAATGCTATGGGAACAGGTAGTTGAGTTGAAGAATGAACTACCGAGGGCTCACGTGATCCATACACTGAGTCATCAGCATGATGGCGTTCACGTTGAAGGGAATTCATTGGCTGATGAAGTCGCAAAGGGGGCTGTACGCACAGCGTCCGTAGCTGCAATCACTCGTTCAAAAATGAGGATAGACGGTGAGATTATGGAGGCTGTTATTGCTTCAAGCAAAAACAGCGGTGCAGTACCAAAGAAATTTCCACTCAAGTACTCCTACAAGTTAGATGCGAACAACATTCCATTTGCTCAGATTCCTGAAGTGGGGGATAGAGTAATTCCAAATATGGATCGTAGGCAAGGTTTAATTCTAGCAGCACACGAGGGTTTGGGCTCTGCACATACAGGCGTTACAGCCACTATTTCATTGTTGAAACAGCGCTATTGGTGGCCCGGTCTAACAAAACTAACTAGAGACTATGTCTTGAAATGTGACATCTGCCAACAGATGAAAGGCTCCACCATAACACGCCCGGCGCAGACACCGCTATTAAAATCAGACAATCCTCTCGCATGTGTGTATCTGGACCACTGCGGCCCCTTACAATCTGATGGGGCTTACAAGTATATCATGGTTGTAGTGGATTCCTGCTCAAGATTCCTATGGGTTTGGCCTCCGCGCTCGGCTGACGCCCGAACTGTTATCAAAGATTTGCAAGTCTTTATAGGGACATACGCAGTTGGCACGTTACATTTGGACCGTGGCCCGGCGTTTAGCTCTCGGGCTTACGAAGAGGCCATGGAAAGTATGGGCGTAGCATTGCGGTACTCCTCTCCGTACCATCCTGAGGGAAATTCGGTTGTGGAGAGGAAAAAACGGGACTTAAAGCAATCTTTAACAGCTAGGGTATTAGGCAAGGGAGGTAGTTGGGTCAATCACCTATATGGGGTACAAAGGGCACTCAATAACCAGCCAACAAGTTCTCTAGGGGGTGTCACTCCATATGAGGTCCTATTTGGGAAGAGAATGTGGGTACCTGAACTTGATTGTGAAGGCTCAGTGGCGGATGAGAAACCATTTGATATCTATGATCGTTTGGCTGTTTTTCAGGATCTAAATGAATCCAGGACACAACAAAGCAACGTCCATTTAAAACAGACCGCCACCGGGGAAGTCAAGGCAGTCACGGCAAGACCTGTCTGGATCCCAAAAGTCTGGGATCTGCTCAGAGAGAAAATAGCGGACAAAAAAGAATTTGGACCATCATACAGAAAGCCTGTACCTGTCCTAGCAGTTCAAGGAACAAGAACTGTACTTTTGCCGCCTATTGCCGGGAAAAAGGAGAAAAGATTTGTCTCAATCGACTTAATCAAACCACACTATGTGGCCGATACTGAACAGTAGGCCTTGTGGACTCCACAGTAGCAGACGCCCTCCTCTAGCTACCATCCAAGAAGTGAAAACAGAAAGACTTATCACGTTTGAAGAGCCTCCTGTGCGGAATGAAGGACTAAGCAACAATGCTATGGAACTCGTTCCCCTTGAACCAGAAGTTCAACTTGAAAACTCAATTCAAAACAACGCACAAGTTGCAATTAGACCAAATACAGACGTCTATGTCAACATACCTCGACGAGAGCAAAATGCGATTTCAACAAATTCTGATGCAATTCCTACAATTGATCGAACTGCTTCTGGCTACTTCATGAACTTTGACACGTTTTCCTTGGATCCAAGTGAACCTGAAACGGCGCCAGCCCAAAATTCACGCAAGCAGCAAGTTTAAAACTTTGTAAACTTTCTCAAAAAGACTCACCTGGTATCGCCTTGGTTAGAACTCTGGGTAATTACTGGGATAATATTTTTCTTTTCTGGCTAGGCTTAGTTATAACTTTTAGCATGCTTATTAATGGACGATACCTTCACAAAGCTCCACGGCCCAAAAAGTTAATTTGATTTTAAAACCACATCAATCTTCTCATCGTGAACAAAGAGACTTGTCAACAGTGAACATCACAGCAGTTCCTATACCGGACGGTATAGTCTGGGACAAAGTTGATTTTGATATATTCGGTCCGACTGAACTTTTAAAACTTTCACATATATTTAAAATTTCATTAAGTGATATCATTACCTCCAGTATATTTTCTGATGATTGGGACTCTGAAACTGTTAATAACATGTTGTCTGATTTAGAAAAAACTGCTGCATTTCCGAACACTGAAATGTTAGAAGGTAATTCAGACTATGACACATTGTACTGTTATCAACATTATGGTCATCATTTCTTACACAAATCTATTTCGCCTAGAAATGTTTTGGAGTACCACCAGTGGGAACATTGCCCTACACCACCAAAAAGTAGTTTGCATACATTTGCACAGAAATGTGCATATTTTTCAGGTTTTAACACCACTGACCTGACCTCATATTATTATAAGGTTACACCGACATCGGCACTGAAAATTATGTTAACAAACACCAAACAGATATACTCTGCTTCCTTTATTGCCCAATTGTCTGAACAAGGTTTTGACCTATGGAAGGAGACAATAGACTTAAAATCAGTCTGGGGTTCTAGGGACTGGCAAGTCCAGGGAACAGAAGCGCTATTTAGAGCATGCCTCATTTCACAGCAGATTATATTTCTAAATGACACTGTGCAACAGACGTCCTGTCTTGGACTAGCCAAAAACGAGGACCTGAACACACCTCGGTTTCCAACACCATCACAGATGGAGGGGTGGCAAAATTTAACTTCGAAAGATGGGGCAACACTAGATGACATTTTACAGTACAATGAACAGACCCTGATTGGAAAAAATGGGTGGTTTGGCCCTTCGACACGAACACATGCCAGAAAAGATTCTGGGGTATAACCGAAGGGTTCAATATCCACAGGCCAGACCCATGTTATGTACAAAGAGAACATCCAGGGGTAGTGACGTCCTACAGTGTTGGGAAGTTGTGCCTTGATTGGCTAGAGACCTCAACACTCACAGAAGTGAAACACTTGATCTTACTCACACAAGACATGGATCTTAGGGATTTTTTACTAGGTCCCAGGAAACCTCGCCAGAAACGTTTCATATATGCTGGCATTTATGCTGCCTATAATGAAAACTGGAAAATATCCCAACAAGAGGCCGCAGAGAGAATACGGGAAATAGACCGTATTAACTTGGAGAAATCTCTAGCAGTGGTAGACAACGGGTTAACAACTTTGACCTCCAGGATATATTCCTTAGGCAACATTGTATCTTCTGCGATAGACATACTGGAACAAGATTTAGCCATATTACAACACGGGCAATCTCATCTACGTTCTGTTATGTTATTGAGCTGGACGCTACAATCTTTGCCTGCAGGCTATGTGCCTTGGCGTTATATCAAAGGAACGTCTCTGTTTTCTGAATATAATCTAACAGATAAACAGATGGAAATGGCACAAAGGGGAGCAAAATATACAATGCTGCGTATTGAAAAACTGGACAGACTACCGTTTACGGTAGCGGAATCTCCGTCTACGGAATGGCTTATCCATGGCCACATAACTCTACCGGTCACTACTTTTCAGTTTCAATATTGCCTTGAACAAAGGCAGGCGGGCAAATATGAAAAGATGGGTAAGGAATACATTAAGGAATCTTGGGAGTTACCATACAGATTTCGATGCCGAAGTGGGGATCGAGAAGTGTTTCTAAGCGGTACAAACTGGAAGAACGCTTTAAGCGGTTCGCTCATGTGCCAGGACATTTCATTGCACGGAGCTTGAAATGGGTCGGTAGCAAACTTGTCCTGCCACATGAAAGGGACTGCAGCTGCCGTGATTAAACCGGTATTCGAGCTGCTCTCGAATGGGAGTTACTTGATGCTGAACGATCAAGGTTGCTGTGGGATGATTCCGGGCATCACCTATCTGGTCACTGTGAACTCCAGGGTTACTTGCTGTATGCAAGTATTGTTTCCCCCAACAAGTACAGTTAGGGAGGCGCCGTTATGGCCTTCATTGAATGTTTCCTTTATACAGTTTGATACTTTGAGCAGACTGAAAGCCATGCTTTTGCAGCGAACAGTACCCTTAACCTCCGCTCGAGAGACCTTTGATCTTCAAATCGCAAGGACCTCGACTGAGATACAGCCACTTATACGTACAAACTGCCCCTTTCATTTCGTAGAAATGGCGGGTCGTATCTTTAACATGTCTGATACGAGTGGTATTGTACACCTATTTAAGACCATAGTGTCAGGATTTCTAAGCACCTTTCAGACAATCCTCTGAGTTATTCCAAATTTTATACACTCTGTATTGGGAAGCGTTTTTGGAGGTCTTCCGCTGATCCTGCTTTCCATCGCAGGAATCCTGATTGTCATTTTTCTGCTCCGCAATGGACGGCCCAATTACCAATGAGATGCCAAAACCACTCCTGGAGCGCAAGTACCGTGAGCGCATGGTACAACATCTGGGCACACCTCGCCTAAGGGAACTAAGCGCCTCTTGGTTCCTATCGTTTAGACCAGTCTGGATGGACTTCATCTTACCTGTTCTTCGATGCCTGTTTTGCGGTGAAGAATGCGTGTTGGATCTCTGTCTGACACTTGCAACGGACACGCCTGCGGACTTGAATACCCGGCTGGAACCCCTGAGGGCCCATGCTCGGCAATGTCCCCAGCGTATTCCCATCTTGATGGCTGCATTCCTCGAGAATCCGCAGGTGCCTTTTACAACTGGGTTGAGCATCAGCTCCACCACTAGCACCACTAGCACCCAGGTATCGACTACAGCACCGGCTGTCTCTACACCAGCTGTTGGGAGTGCTGAATACCATCTGTGCTCCATTGACGTACTTTGCGAGGTGTTACAAGGACCGTCCCCTGCAGCAGCAAGCAATGACGATGTTGCGTCTCCCAGCCAGGACACTTAATCTAAAATTGGCTCATCGTGTGCTGGGAAAGAATTCAGTTTTTTTTTCTCTTCTCTCCAAAACTCAACTAAATTTGGAACATTTCCTTTAATATTGAACCTTTCGCTGAAAGGCATGGCCTCCTGACGCTTATAATGGTTCGACCTATATAAACGAACTCATCTAGGACTTTGGCTGAAATAACATTTCCAAAACAAAACAACTGACTTTCAGTAGAATTTTCACATCTTAGACTATTTTTAAATGTTTTTAATGTTTTAGAAATATGTTTTTACGTGGCTCACTGATATTTTTATGCACTGCTACCTAGTTGAAATAGTAGTTTGCTAGCATTTTTATCATTATTGACTGTTCGGAAGAGGAGTGGGTGTTATGTTCCATATAAGTACCCTAATATAGGTCCGGGTAACATCATACCCCTTCACCTACATTATCTCCCCTACACTACACTACACTACACTGTAACGAGCCTTTTTAGAATTGAACCTTTACCTAGTTCTAGTCCTGGGTGCAGATGGAGGGTTTCTCCTAAACAATAGAGTCTTATAACTCCATCAATAGACTCACACAGTATGAATGAATATTCATAAGGGTTCTCAGAAACCAGGCTGGGGCTACACCACCTTCCTCCCCATATCTACGTATACGGTTCATCCCATACGTCACCCTCACATCCAACAATGGCTAATACAAGCAACAAGGGACAAAGGAACCCTAGATACTTTCAGTATAAATACAGCACATCCTGCTAGTGTTAGTTAGAGGGAACCGAGACTTCCAGGCCGACACACTGACCAGAGACGCTGAGGCTCCTGCATGCAGACGCTCCAGCTGACAGTGGTCTGAACATCCCTCGTGGGGTGTCCAACTCGTGACCAAGAAGGTCTCCTACATTCTCACACTTCAGGTAATGGGGTTTGACTAAATCCTAGAGAGATTCTTGGCTTCACACCTACTCACATGCTAGGTACACTTAGGTACATCTAGATAAGCATCGTAGGAGTACGCGCTTTCTTTTATCATGCATTTTATATCCATGTATGCATTTATGATTATTGCAAAATGGTAGAACTGTACTATCCATTTATATTCACCATACTGCTGATTATATACATCTGCTACTGTCTAACAATTATTGCAGCACATCTACTTTACACTAGAAGAACAACTGTGCAATAAATACTTATTGTAAAACGCCCGACTGCTTCTTCTGTGTAATTCTCTGAGACCGAATAAGTGAGCAAGAGTGACTGAGCGAAAAGTAGTACATTGTTTCCACGATCCTGAGGGATCAGGGTTGTCATGTTCCAAGGTTGCCAGAATCTATTCTCTCCCCGATAAGAGGAGACACTAGTGGCACTGTGAGCTAGCTTATGCAAAGAGGCTAACATTTCTCGGTGGGGTGCTCAGAATCAGTCTGCCACCAAATCCACAGTTTACGTTATCCGAACGCGCAGGTCCTATATGGGTAATATAGGAACTACACGACACCACACAAGTAGCCTTTCAAACCTGTCTCAGGCCTGCCATTGCAAGGCCTGTGTGTACATTTACTGCCACTTTGACTTGACATTTAAAACCACTTGCTAAGCATTAAACTCCCCTTTTATTAGACACAAGTCACCCCTAAGGTAGGCCCTGGGAAGCCCTAAGGGCACCACATGTCCTGGTAGTGACAAACAGCTAAATTTGTTTTTTACTACTGTGAGGCCTACTCCTCTTGTAGGCTAGCACTAGGAATTCCTTGAAACACTTAAGCTGCAATTCTTAATTAGAAAGGAGTAGCTGCATCACGTTTCATATCTTTGGAATGGTAATGAAAAATCCTCTTTAATGGTAAAATTGGATTTAACATTACTATTTTAGAAATGCTCCTTTTAGAAAATGGAAATTTCTCTGCCGTGTGCCTTGCAGCCTGTCTTCAATACACATCTGGGATGGGTGACAGCTACACTCTATGCACTGCCTCTACACAGCCACAAACACAGGAAGGGTGGGTGTGACAGAGAACTCATCTGCATTCATCTACATTCCTGGGCAGGAGGGAGAGGGAGCTGACACATCTGAATAGGCAGTGTCCTGTGACAGGGCTGATTATCTCCCAAAGATAGCCTGGCAGACAGGGCTGGAATGAAAGGGGACCTGTGCACTTCAAGGGCTTGCATTGAAGTCACCCCCACTTCAAAGGCACATTTGGGTAGAAGTACTAGGGCACTGACCCTACCAAGGCAGTACACTGCTGGACATGTGAAGAACTCTGCCAGGAGTAAGGACTGCTGTGCTACAAGGAGTGCCACTCTGCTTGAATGACTGTTCTTAAGGTCCTGCTTCACTGCTGAGCTGAGCTGCCCTGCTGATCTATATCATGCTGAGGATAAGAAGTGGAACCATTCTCACTTGAACCCAGAGTGACTCCAAGGGCATGCTGGCTTACCCCGTGTTCTGAAGTCTCAGGGACATCAAAGACTTCCTGCAGCGCTGCTGCTGGACTATGCCATCTGTGGGTCCTCCCTTGCCTGAGGTGCCCCTCCAGGTCTGGACATTCATAACTCCAGTTCTACTTATTGGAGTTTGGTCGTTTTGGTCTTGATTTACTCAAAATTATTCTCTATTTTTCTTATTTTTTTTATAATAAATCTTTTTTATTAACAAGTGCTCAAGCATCAGTACAATACTACAATAGCAATTCATCATCCCATAGATCATTTAGCCAAATAGAACACAGTTCAATTTCTGCATCAGTAAATGGATAACATGGTCCGACATAGCGCGACAAGCAAGGAACACTACCCTTACAACACAGATGACCCATTAACAGCGTACACTTATATTCACCATCACACCCTTGCAGTTTATAGACCCCTGTACCCCTGCCAACCCCCAAACCTTTTCCCATTTGCATGGGTAACATCTACTTAGGTACACTGTATGCTCCGCTCTCCAACACCAATCGAGATCTACCTCCCAATCAGCTACACTGGGGGGAGAGACCGCCCCCCACAGTTGCGCAATGTTGCACTTGGCCACCGCCAAAGCCAGTGCAGGCCATATTATTTGGTATTGTGGCCAGGCCTCTTCATCCGAAATAAGAAGGAGGTGCCATTTAGCCTCCAAAGGGACCTCCTGTCGCATTACATTGGCCATTATTCAAGTAACTCCTGCCCAATATCTTTGTATCAACATACGGTCCCACAACAGATGGAAAAAGGTGCCCACTATTCTCTATTTTTCTAAACCTGAATGGCGACTTTTTGTGGTGTTTTTATTGTCTTACTATGTGTGTGATGCACAAATACTTTACACATTGTCTCTTTGGATAAGCCTGACTGCTCTGTGCCAAGCTACCAGAGGGTGAGTATGGGTTATCTTTTAGTGTGTATCCAGCTTACCCAGATTAGTATTGTGGTCCCTACTTGGACACGGGTGCACACCTCTGCCAACTAGAGACCCAATTTCTAGCATCTTGAAATATTAAACACATTACAAACTGCCCCATATCTTACTGCATTAGTAGGTCCAGCAGTTACTGTAATGCGAAACAATTTCAGGCCCTTTAAAGTGCGTGCTTGCCCAGTGTCTTGGCCTGCGTGCGGCATTGACTTTGGATGAAAATGCTTTAACCAGGCTTTGGGAAGCACCCACAGCTGCTGGCTGCAATCAGTCATATAGAAATATATGCAGACAGGTCTTTAAGTGGGATGAAAAAAGTGGGGGCTGTCTAAAAGGGAACATGTAAAATTAATTTCTGTGATTCCCATAGTGTGCCACACAACCGGTATTTTTGTTTCTCTCCGAGAAGTTATTTCATAGCAATGGTTGTTAAATGTTTAAGATAAATGAGGAACAATGATTTATTATAAATAATTAATATTGGAAATGTTTCAATTCTGAAATTGTGAGACTGTGAATTAAATATTGATTGAGGCCTGTGGAAGGAATATTGGCCTTCAGTTATGTGCGCTTTATGTTAGATATGTATGCCCTTTTTATCTTCACATCTTGCCACCTGCACATCTCCAACCTCATCTCTTTCCTCTTCAGCACCCTCTTTTAACTCTCCCCCAAATGCACTTCCTCGCATCTCCCTCTGTTCACCCCCCAAAACTACACTGCATTCATTCATATTTAAGCACTATATTTTCTTTTACTTTTGCCATGTAAACATTTTGACATCTGTGTACCCCCTACACACACATTTACACAGAATTTCTATTGCGACTGTAATACATGACCATTGTTCTGTGTGCTCTGCAGAGGCCAACCCATTGACAGGCACTTTTCCTTGCCGGCTGCAGCCTCAGCGCCAGAGCTCTCAATCAAAGCCCCTCATGAACACCTGGCACAACTCAAAGTATGCACTATAGAAGAGTAATAAGATGCACGAAAAAAATACAGAAGCACAACATGATAAAATAGCTAACACTTTTTTTTAATAATAAAAAAAAATATTATTTGTATAGAGAGACAACGTAATGCCGATGGTACAAGATCCATCATAATATAACATGGCATCTTCGGTAAGTCCACAGATACATGAGTTCGATGAACAACCGGCATAGTTTTCCACTTCGGCCTGACCCCCTTCAGTCTGTCTCATTGCATATCATGCAACACACTAACCCTAGGCTAGAGTCCTAGGGGAGGGAACTAGAGGCACGGGGCATTCAGGGTGAGCTGGCCTCCACCCTAACATGAATACACAAACGAAGCTGCCCTGAGTATATATGACCGAGACTTAGATGATACGAAGTGAAGTGGCTGGCATCTCACAAAAAGTGAAGGACTGTCCTCACACACCACCAGGTGTCATGCTTCATCATTGGCAGTCCTCGCTCTCTAAAAACTTGGTTTGATACAGAGCGGCCTACACCTGGAGACAGGGAGGCACTTCTAAAACTAAGTGGGGGCCCGTGATAGTCTAAAAATCAGTATAATTGTCAAAATACATTTATTCTAATAGGCAATCTAAGTCTCGGTCATTTATACTCAGGGCAGCTTCTTTTGTGTATTCATTGCATATCATCCCACTGGCCCTGTGTACCGCCACCAAGCCAAACACCCATTAAAGTTCCTGCTCTCTCAGCTCCATTAATTGGCCCCATACTTCGTCGAACTTCCTTGGGCATCCCCGTCCCCGATACACCATGCGTATCACTAGCATACATCAGTCCATGTTCTACACCCACTTAGTTGCGCTCGGAGAGCTTTATGTCCTCCATGCCTGAACAATGTCCCTTCTAGCTACAGTCAGTGCAATATTACAGAACAGGAGGGAGTATCTCTGTAGTTTCTGTTCCCCCATATACCAAGGCATACCAACTGTGCAGGGAAGACCGCTGGCGCTCCTACCACTTGCCCCATGTGCCCCTGAATAGTCTGCTAATACGACCTCAATTTCGGAATCTCCCACAGAGTATGTACCAAGGTCCCTGTCATTCCGCACTCTCTCAGGCACTTGTCGGGGATTTTACCCATGCCGTGGAAGCTTGTCTGTGTATAGTATGCCCTATGCAGTATCTTGAGTTGTACTAGGCGGAAGCCTGTTCGAATCATCACTTCCCTCGGGTACCTACATGCCTCCTCAGTGGTGCCCTACAGTTCCTGACTAGAGTGGCATAAATGAGTGACATCGCATGGCGGTGAAGCGGGGCGGACAGCAACCTAAGTTCTAGGGGGAACTCCTCTATAGTGTCAAGACTTCCAAAACACTTGGTCAGCACATGCCTAATCTACATATATCTGAACCTTTGGGATTCTGCCATCTCATATCGTTCTTGCAGATATTCAAATTAGACTATCCCGGACTACTCCCTCCCCCCCATAGGTCCTCCACTTTAGTTATCCCAATCAGATCCCACTGCAGGTACCCAACAGTGTCTGCACTCTACCAGTGGATCTGCATCCCACAATGGCGTTTCCACAGTAATTTTCTCTGTCCACCATATGGCCTTGGTTGCCTTCTTCCAGATTTGCACCGCCATTTTCGTGGGTGCCATCCCCATCGGCCTCTCAATGTGGCTGTATATCGATCTCAAGTATCCCCGGGCTGGGAGCGTTCTTCTGTCTGCCATAAAGGCCGGATTTTGCTGGTCCACGTATGCCCACTCATTGATCACTAGTAACTGTGCCGCTCAGTAATAGAGCTTCAAACTGAGAAGAGCAATACCCCAGTCATAAGGCCCCAGCATCAAGGTATCTAAGTCTGTCCTAGAGGGACCTCCGTCCCTCATCAGTGTCCTTGTAGTTGTTTGTACCACCTGGAAAAAGGCATCTGGGACCACACATGGAGTATTCTGGAGTACGTAAAGAAATGTAGGCAATGAAATCATTTTGAAGAGCGGTGTTCTACCCAGCAAAGCTAGCGGCAGCTCCCGCCATATGGCTACATCCTCTCTATGTTGGCCCAGTATACCCTCCAGATTCTGGGCATAAAAGATGCCAGGGCCTATAGTGATAAATATACAAAGTATTTGAATCAAGTCTAGGTCCATTGCAGGGGGCATTCCCAGTCATCAGACGGGCACCATCCGATAGCCGAGAATGCCACCGAATTGTGCCACTTGATCTGGATCCCTGAGAATCTCGCAAAGAGACTAAGAATCTCTAACACCCGGGGGCTGGACTGTATTGGGTTAGCCAAGTATAACAGCAGGTCATCAGCATATAGGGAGATCGCGTCCTCCCAGTCAGAATCTTAACACAGACCTTGGAGCAGTGCATCCTTCTGGACCCATTCTGCCAATGGATCGATGGCCAACGCGACCAGCAGGGGTGACAAATGGCACCCCTGATTCATGCCTCTCCCAGGACTCCCTTGATAAAGTCCCATTGACCCGTACTCTGGCCATAGGGGCCATGTAAAGCAGTCAGATCCAGTACAAGAAGTATTTCTCCAACCCCATCTTTTCTAGCACTGCCATGAGGTATGGCCATTCAAGCGAGTCGAATGCCTTTTCGGCATCCAGGGACAGGATCACCACTGGGTCCCAATAGAGAGCTCTCTACTGAAAACCCCATACAGGCACCTCAGGCGGTTTCTCGTTGCCCGGACCGGCATGAATCCAGATTGGTCCCTGTGAATCAATTTGTTGCATACCTCATATAGACTGGCAGCCAAAACCCTTGCTAGTAGTTTTGCCTCTACATTAAGAAAATAAATTGGCCTATATGAGGCACAGTCCTCCGGTGCCTTTCCACTTTGTGGATTAGGGCAATATGGGCCATTTGAACATCCCGAGGCGAAGTTCCCGTCCCCAGTGCTGCCTGATACATCCATAGAAGTGGTCCCCCCAGCTGGCTCCCTATGCATGTAAAACATTCTGCCAGGAGACCATTCAGGCCCAGTGCTTCTACCCCTTGAGGTGTCTTATGGCCTCATTGATTTCCACCACCTCCAGCTCCCTATCCAGGACATCGCTGTTCTCCACTGGTGGGAGCCAGGCTGGGAGATCCCCCGCAAACCGTACGACTTCCTTCGAGGGATAGCGCCGCCTGGGGGAATACAAGGCCTCCAGGTGGCCCCTGAATGTCTCCGCTATCGCTGGGGCTGTATCCACTGTGCATCCCCCCTCCGTAACCACTTCCTTCACCCACCTTTGGCCAACCTCTCTGTGTGCCAGCCACGCCAAGAGTTTCCCGGCTTTATTGCCCACTTCGTAAAGTTTCTGTTGTGTGGCCCTCAAATGTATCCTCACCTCTTCCTCTGAAATCTGCCTGTATTCTTCCCATAAAATCGAGAGGTGGTGCGCAAGCTCCACCATCGGGCTTGGCCAGGTGTGCCTCTTCTGCAAGGAGCATACTTTGCTCGGTGTCCCTCAATTTGCTCGCCGCCTCATTCTGAGCCCTGAGATCATAGAAATCAGGTATCCCTGGGCCACTGCTTTATAGGCCTCCCTTAAGGTGACCTCACATGCCACGGAGCTCTTATCTTCGGCAAAATAATTCTCTGTAGTGGTCCCTAGAACTTCCTGCCCAAAGGTTCCCAAAGGTACCAGCCATCCAGTCTCCATGTTGGGCGACTAGTTACGGTCTGTGTCATAGGGCGAGTATATAACGGTGAGTGATCTGAAATTCCCCTCTGTAGAAACACTGTATCCCGATATCTATGTGTCTGAATGTGGGGCACCAGTAAATAGTCCAATTGAGAGCCCGCCCTGGCATTGGAGTAGGCGTATGAGAACTGTCATTTGTCCAGCTATTTAGCCCTTCATAAATCCTGAAGCCCCAATGCCCGAGTAAAAGTACGTAGTCTGTGATCCTCCCTACCCTTGTTGCCTGTGGCCATTAATCTATCAAAGTCAACGTTCATTGTCAGGTTGAGGTCCCCTCCGATCAGCAGGAAATTGGGTGGTGCCTTAACAACCCACCTCTTCATCTTCTCTAAAACACGGGACTGCAACCCCAGGGGAACATAGCAGGACACCAGCAAAATCATTTCTCCATTCCATTACCCTAATACTGCTGTGTAGCAGCCCTCTGAGTCGATCCAATGCTGTGTTATTGTCAGAGGGAGAGATCTATGCACGAGGAATGCTCACTCCCCTGGAGTCCGACGTGCACTCAGAATGGGCCATGGTTTTGTAATGACCTTGATCCAGAAAAGCACGGTTGTCACCCTTCAGGTGCGTTCCCTGCAGAAGCAGGCTATCTGGGTTGTGCCGATGCACAAATCCGCGCTCCATACCCCGTTTGACCTTGTGTCCCAACCCATTCACATTCTAGGACAGAATGGATAAGCCAAGGGGTCGCCCTCTTTCAGTACTCTAACCGGTCTATCTGTCCGTGTTATCATCCCACTTGAGCCAATCCATCAGTAACCTACTCAACTATCTTCAGATGCCTATGTGTATTCCCCCCCCCCAATTCCCCCCACCCTACTACCTCATGCGGTGGATTCCGAACTACTCCCCCAATGCTCGAGATGTCTATAGCCCCCAACCCCATTAACTAAAACTTACCAAACAAGAACACTGTGCACTCTACCCACTTTTGTGTGAGTTAGTGTTCTAGGGTTGTGTACCACCAAAAGCGGTCCCCCATTTGCAATGAATCCTCCCTTTGTCTCCATCTGTTTAAGTCTTAACGTGTCTGCCTCCTGCTCGTCAACCTGTGGGCTACACATAGAGGGCTGCTCAGTCTGGAGACCCGCAGGATTGCCTATCGGTCACTACAGTTCAGGAGTCTCGCAATGATTAATTGTGGCCATGCCCCTGGATGCGGTGGGACCCCAGGAACCCTATGCGCCCTCTCCACTGCAAAGTGAGGGGACAACTGTTGTGGTCGAAGGATGGATATGAATATATTTTCAACCAATTCGTCCACATTCTTCCCTTCCACTTTCTCCGGTACCCCAACGAGGGGAAGGTTATTTCCCCTCGACCTCCCTTCCGCACGTGCTTGTAAGCTAGTAGTTTCTCGCAGGTGTCGCACCTCGTCCCACAACTGTAGGATGGCCCCTCCGTGCTCCTTCCCACCGTCCCCACTCTGGTGGACATCTTCTAAAGATCTGCTCGTATGAGCGTGCGGTCCACTGCCACTGTATCCATCTTCTGTTCCAGTGCCGTTTCAGTGTCTCTCACGGCCAGCAGTAGGTCTCTCATGAAGGGTTCAGGCACCTCTTCCGGCTTCTCTCCAGGATGATCATATTGCAGCCACTCATCTCTCGTCTCCGGGGTGTGGAATACGTACTTCTCGAGTTTGTGCGAAGCCAGAGCCATCTGCCCCTTATCCCGCACCACTTTACCTCCGTCGACCTTCAAGACGCACTTCGTGCAACAGCCTCTAACCCTTCAGATCTTGTTGGTGCAGCACTTGGTCGGGATCAAGCGCACCTCACTCCAGGGTCCAGTATGCGGGTCCGCCCAGTCCGAAGCAGCCGCCCTAGGCCTCAACTGTCCACTCTCGGACCCTACTCCTCCATGCACTCCTGTGCCCAACTGGCACCTTTAGGTCACCCCTTCACCCACAGCTGTCTGTGGGTGGCAGAAGGGGACAGGTCAGTGTTCACTCCGCCGCAGCCAAGGTCTCCCCACACTGCTCCTCAGGTTAGTACGAGGTCTGCGCTGTTTTGGCAATGGCAGCGCCGTGATCTATCCCTCCACTATGTCAGGAACCCTTTCCGATTGTGCTGCCCCCTCTATTTACTGCACGCTGTCCCTCCCTGTTGCTACCTTCCTGATTAGGGGGAATGGGGGAATGCGGCAAACCAACAGTCAGGTTGTTGGGGGCCCCGCTGAGACCTTGCGGCTCTTCGCCTCCAAGGCACACCTTTCCTTGCGACCCAACTGCCCACTTCTTTCACATAGGTCACTCTCTGCACAGCTCCCCCAGTGTCGCTCCTCCCCCTCACAGCATTGGGCAGTCTTGCAGGGCCTCAGTGCCAACACCCCGGCGGTCTCTGCCCATACACCGCCTGTCGGCTCTAGTTTGTGCCGCTTGGCCGTTTACCTCGCAGATGGTGCAATGGCAGCAGCCTTTGAGGGAGTGAGTGGGCTCTCGTACGCCGGCCTCCGGTCCTTCTTTGTTGGCTGCTCGGGGGCCCTTTCACTACTGTCCGCCCCTCCATATGCCACCCAGGAGCCATTTCAGTTACGCCGGACCCACATTCAGTGTGCCGCGTGGCCCACAGTATGTCGCTCGGCTGGGTTTAGCCTTTCACAGCGCCATAATCCAGGGACAACGAACAGCAATCCACTTCCCTTGTCTGCGGGAGTGGCTGCCGATTTGTCTGCTACTCTCCCTGCTGTAGCATAATGTTGGATGGTGGAGGATTTGCCACTTTCAGCGGGAGCTTCGCTCTAACCCGTCATCTTGCTTGGGCACCTGGTCACGCCCCATAGCTAACACTCTTGGGGAATGCAAGATTAAGTAAAACGTGAAATAATAGAGTAATTGAATCGCTGATATGCATTACCTTAACGTTCTTAACATTCATTGTTCGTAAATCAACCCATGCTTTTGTTATTAATGTTAAGGGCATGAAGCTAGGGCCAGTTTTAATGCCATACAGCATGTAACTGTCTTTACTATGAGCACATATTTCTTACTTTGCGCTTAACTTGGATATTTGGATCAACTTCGCAAGGGAACAAAAACCTGCTCGCCTTTTGAATCAATTTTGCGGAGGGTCAAATACAGCAACTTCATTTCTAAAGGGGCAAGCAACCTGCAGCCAGGGCTGGGGTGTCACAGTGGGGGAGGTTAGCTTGACCAGGTGGTTCTCAGCACAATATACATAACATAAAAGATTAGCATTATAACACTTACCATTACTGAGGAGAAGGCACCAAATCACACATGCTTGTTTCCAGTCCTACCATGTGACAAATAGGAAAGGGTGGGATCTATGCCCATGAATGACAGACGTCTGGCCTCATGCAGGAATGCAGACTCTGACGCCCGAAATCCAGACAGTCTCACTGGCCTCCAGTGGATACCACCACTGACTACAATGGCAATGAAGATTTAGAAAGATACACCCTGCGTCATGCGTCGCATAGCAGAAAGTTGATTACCTACCTGCCTTCCGTCTCCTGCTTCAGAGCGGGCGGGGCAGGCAGCCTGGGACAGACAGCCAAGATTTAAATACAATGATTTGTTTCGAAATACGATTGTCTCTCTAAATAAATTGATCTATTTAATAATATTGGTGGTAAACATGTAGGAATTTCAGAGGGGTGCAGCGCCCCAGAGCCATAATGGAGAAACCGCCCCTGGTGAATAAATCCGGCCAAGGTTCTCCCCGATCCTGAAAGAGACCTTGAGTACCCCTAGATGCAGACTCCATTTGTGGTCCGCGAGGCACCGACAGCCGAGTAGGTCCGCCCTGGCGTTTAGAGATCTCACCAGACGCTGCACGATCAAGAAAATACCCTGACGTTCCAGCCATATCCAGAGGCACAGAGTCCACAACCCCACACCGCCCTGCTTGTGGCAGTACAACATGGCGGTAGTGTTGTCCATGAACACCTGGACCAGCTTCCCTTTGATGAAAGGTAGGAAAGCTTTCAATGCCAAGCGAACCACCCTCAGCTCCAGAAGGTTGATGTGGAGCAGAGTCTCTGCCGGAGACCAAAGGATCTGAAGCTATGCATTGGTGCCCTCTGTCAGCCCTGGGTGGAGAAAGGAGCGGGATCTGTTCTGAGCCAATCGCAGTCCGTTAGCCAACACTGCAGACCTTTTGCAGTCTCCTTTGAAATCTGAACCAGGTTGGAGAGATTCCCCTGGTGCTGCGCCCACTGTGACTTCAGATCCCACTGCAGAACCATATATATGCCTTTTAGCGTACTTCACCAACAGGATGCCATCAGCCCCAGCAGCCTCATAGTCAGTCTCACCAAAATTCAGAACTGAAGTTGAAACATCAGCATCATAGCCTGAATGTCCTGGACCCTCCACTCCAGAGGGTAGGCATGGAATTGCACTGTGTCCAGAATAGCTCTGATGAATAGTTGTCTGCGAAGGAGTCTGGTGTGACTACCGCATGTTGATAGCGAACCCCAACAAATGCAAGGAGGTCTGCCGTAGTCTAGACGTGGATGACGAATGCCTGGGATGAGCTGTCAAGTTAGGGGAGGACTGGGACACCCCCTGATTTCCGCAGATGTGCTACAACCATCACTGTCCTCTCCGTGAACATCAAAAGGGCACTGGTCAGACCAAAGGGGAGCACAGCTCCTGATCCACCATAAACCAGAGGTAACTTCAATGGACCTGCAGGATGGGGATGCGAAAATAGGCGTCCTACAGGTCCAGCGCTACCATCCAGTCTCCAGGGTCTAAGGTAGACAGGACCTGAGCAAGCTTAAGCATGTTGAATTTCTCCTTCTCCAGGGAGACATTGAGAGGGCGTAGATCTAAGATAGGGCAGAGGCCTCCATCCTATGGCACCAGAAAGTAGTGGGCAACCAATGCCTACTTCTGATGCCGCACCCTCTCAATGTCTTTTTTTTAATGGTCGAAAGAGCCTCCACTTCCTGCCACAATAAGGTGATCCTGTCAGCCGATCTGACGTAGGTGGCATCGGCAGCAGGGTTTCTAGGAGTGGAAGGGCATAACCCAGCCGGACAATTTGGAGCACCTACTGGTCCGAAGTAACGGCTTACCATTGAGGCAGGTGTTGCCTGATCCTGCTTCCAACAGGGTGCCCGTTTTGTTGTGAGGGCATACTAAAGGCGTTTGAAGGCTGCAGCTGCCGGGGGTAGAGGAGTGTGCACTGGGCAGATCTCTGGCCTTGGTTCCCATGGGAACTGCATCCGGGGCCACAAAAGGGCTGGGAAGCCTGTTGGCTGCCGTGGTGGCTCTGCCAGAAAGGATGCGGCTATCGTAGCCATGGAAGGAGCGAAATGAAGAGTGTGGCTGGCGTGTGAGCCTGGGGAGTCCCAACGACTGGGCGGTGACCCAATGATCCCTGAACCATTCAAGTGCCAAGCCAGGTTTGTGGCCGAAAAAACGAGTGCCATTGAAGGCCATGTCCATAAGGGATGCCTGGACATTCCCTGAAAAGCCAGAAGACCTCTGCCAGGCATGGCAGCGGAATGCCACAGATGAAGCAATGACCCTGCCCAGAGAGTCTGTTGTGTCCAGCCTGCATCTAATGGCGAACTTTCCTGCATACCTGCCATTGGCAATAGCCTGGTTCAGGATGGCTTTGGCCTCCTCCAAGACCATAGGAAGAACTTCCACAACTGAGTTTCACACAGCGTGGCTAGTTCCCAAAAGTATCCAGTCTCTGGGGATCCATGTCCGGTGGAGCGGTAGGGAACGCACTGGAATTCACTCTAGCTGTTGAGGCCTGCACCCCCCAAGGCACTCAGGGGTGGGTGCTTGGTGAGGAAAGCTGGGTCCCTGGGAGCAGGGCGGTGGCGATGAGCAATCGTCATGTGCACGGGGTGCCCATGGATGTTGTGGCCCAGGCCCTGTGCAGGATATCAGAGAGGGCTTCACTGAAGGGCAGCAGGAATTCTGTGTGAGATACACCAGGCTCAAGCACCTCCAGCAGGACATCAGACTCTACTTCCACGGAGGGCAGCTAGAGGTTGAGGACCTCAGCCGCCCTCCTCACCACCATAGCAAAAGATAATCCCTCCTCCATAGCCACACTAGGAGGAGAGACCAAGCCAGTGTTTGGTGAAGTATCCAGGCCAATGGCATCGATCAGCTCCTCATAGCAGTATTCATTATCCATTTGGGCCAAAGGGTCTTCATGGGGTCAGGGTAACTATAAGGATCCTCAGATTCACCCCAGCTAAAATCGCCACAGGGCCAAGCAAAGAAAGAAGGCACGGTCTTCGACAGAAGTTGGAGTCCGGTCGGCACCACTGTCAAACGGCGCCGGTTCGGCTCCGTGTTGGAGTTGAGAATGACTATGGGTTTGGTGCCCCGGAGAGGTGTCGGAGGTTCTAGAAAGGGTGCCACATGACTAAACCTCAGCAAAGTTTGTGGATTCGTGACCGGAGTCATCCAGATCTAGGAACCGATCTAGTGGGCCGGACCAGCACCGATGGTGAACCCACTGGCGGAAGCCCAGTCAGTGCGCTTCCCAGACCCACGTGGCCCTAAGGCGCTTTAGAGGGGTCCACATGCCCAAAAATGAGATGCATGGCCTGATAAAACTCCTAGTTAGGCGGATGTCACTCTTGCTCCAGGAAATACAGGAAGGTGCGCAGCGGACGTAGGCTCAGAGTCCGCGGGAGGAGCGAGGCCTCGTCTTGTGGAGTCATTCCCGCGCCTCATCCGATTACTTGGACCAGCACAGTGAAAGTCGAAGAGCACTTCTTAGACTTCTTTTGTTTGTTGGACTTACCGAGGACGAGTAAAACAGCACCGACAGGAACAACTCCGATAGCGGGCCTGGGACCCTCCACGTGACTGGGACTTGGAGCGGTGCAGAAGCTTATGATATTCGGCCACCAGGAGATTAGTCTCCTGCTCCTGAATCGCCTTCAGATTCATGATGCGGCAGTCAAGACAATTCTTGGAGTCGTGGTACAGCTCCAGGCACCACAGACAAATCAGATGTGGTTCCGTCACAGACATATGCCTGTGACAGGCCCCACAGGATTTAAAACAGTAGTGGCTCTGTAAGAGCTCTGTAAGGGACATCCCTAATACACTAGAAATTCTCAAAACAGATCATCAAAAAAGTGGTCAAAAAGTGAGCAGGGAAGCCCTTCCCGCTCCGCGCTGTTGGAACCAAAAGAAAGGAACTGATGCCAGCATGCTCGGGTGACGCCAATATAGGCACTGCGCATGTCACATTGGGTGCCTTCGACACGGAGTCGTTCGACAACACCTACTGATGCAGAAGGGTACTACTCAAGATTATTTGAAGCCGGCCTGACACCTGGGGAATATTCTAAGGTAAGGAATCTGTGGCTAGAAGTCTCTAGCAGATATTCCAAGAATTTTGGTTGGACACAAATAAATCTAGAGACATTTAGATGTGTTTTTCATTGGCTGAAGCCTGTACTATTAGACTTCTGAGTGTTTGATATCCTACCCCGATAAAGAGGATCAATGCAGCATTTTTTCAAAGAGAATAATGAAAGCATCTGAGCACATTTCCACCAGGTCTCCCTACTCTGATGAATCAAAGTCTAATTGAAAGCATCTCGTCCGAATTAGGAATCCCTGTCAATAAACAGCAAAGGATTTTAGTGGATGTCTGTACAACTCTCCCTGACCAAGGCAGCACAGTGAGCCTGTTCAGCCCAAAAAATCCCAGCTGGATCAGGCAATTCCATCTCATGGGATGCATCTCACCACTGGCATTACAAAAGCCAGCTAAAAGTCATCCCTGTAGGTAAAAACCCCTAACTGTCAAAAGAGGAATCAGTGTCTCAACAAGGATTACGAATTTCAACAAGGTGTCTGATTGAGAGCCACAAAAATAGTGTATTCTTTTTTTATGATGCTTTCCTTGAAATGTTGTGACAAAATACCGAAGGCCAGACTCCATCTTGAGCAGGCCAGGTCTCCAAGTTCTCTATTTTTGTCTGATCATCTCCAAGTCTGACTTTGATGCAGACACAGTCTGTCCTGGGTTTTTTTCAAGAACCTGTGAAAGTGTCAAGTAATTCAGACAATAACATTGATAAGACACCTGATGCA